>CM040916.1:21673254-22873254 GCA_023029165.1 Gobiocypris rarus | reverse complement strand
TTTAGCATGTGTGTGAATTTATATAAACATAATAATTATACACAGTACACACACACACACACACACACATATATATATATATATTAGGGCTGTCACCATTAACGCGTTAACGCATGCAATTCATTTAAATTCCTTACAATTTTTTAACGCAATTAACGCAAATAAATTACAGAAGTACGTGAAGCTGCGTCATTTTTTTTTCATGGGTGCTTGCTTAGGTGTGGTTACATTTATTAAATAATATAATTATATGGACTCCTTATATTTGGTTATTTGGTGTCCTTTTGGAGTCTCCAATAATCCTTAAAGCTTGCAGAAAATACTGTTTTCTAAATGTTCACTTTGCTGGATATAGCAAATTATGACAAAATTAATGTGTTTAATGAGATGAATGGCATATGCTTAATTTTACGACAAGTGTGCGATTAATCTTGATTAAAATATTAATCGATTGACAGTCTATATATATATATATATATATATATATATATATATATATATATATATATATAAAAATGATTACATAAAAATACTGTAATTATTATATTACTTTCACTATGGGCATGTCTTCAGTGGCTGTCTGCCTGCAAGCATTTTTCAGGTTTTGAACATAGCCTGTGTATCTCAATATCTCTCCCACAGTCCAGTTTTACTGAGTATACAACCTCCTCTTTACATTTAACACAAGTTTGTAATCATCCAATGACTTCTCCTGGAAGTAAGCATTTGTGTGGGAGTGTTTCTTTCCATGGCCGTGCGGCTGTCCTCGTTCCTCAGAGAGACTGCCACTCAGACTGATGTTCCTGGGTTTGACAGCACCCGCTTACACATGTCACTTGACATTATACACACACACACACACACACACACACACACACACACACACACAGACTGCCAGGAGGATTGGGAGGGGTGCCCACATCCTGCTGGGAGCCCACACATAGACACACTGTTCTCACTGTCTCACGCAGCTTGTGCTTTCTGTGAAAACGTCTTTACCCTTGTGATCTGACCAAAATCACATTCACTATTTTAGTCGACAGACCACTGAAATTAATAAGACATGGTTTTGGGTGGAAAGGAGGGTAGAGTGTTCTGAATTAGTGTGTGGGCTGGCGCCCAATGCAGATCACATGACCAAGCATGCCACAGCACCCTATGGTCAATCAAACTGTTACCAGAGCGATCAGCTGTGTTGTTGTGTGTATGCACGTGTGTTTGATGGAGCAAGGATAGGTTTGTGCCAGTGGGTGGTAAGATGGCAGATGGTGATAGGTGTGAAAGTGTGTTTAAAGAGAAGTAGGCAAGCAAGTTAATTTGTGTTGAGTCTGTGTATGCGTGGGTGAGAAAAGTGAGAGAAAGGGATGATGGGATTAATACCCACAGGAGAGAAAAATCGCCAATGAGATAACTCGTTGTTTCTCTTAGACAGCAATGAGATTAAATGGAGATCAAATGAAGACTAAAGACTCTTGCCTCTCAGATTTTTTCTTGAGGAAAATATCTCAAAAAGGTCTCAAGCTGTGTTCAGTTTGCTAAGGAATCAAATTCTGATATTTTGAGATTTTCTGAGATATCTGAGATTTTAACATGAACTCAAAGATTTCTTATCCAATTCATCCAAGACCAAATAATCCACATTCATGATAGAGCCTGATACTTTTATTGTACACTACCGTTCATAAGTTGGGGGGTGCAACAACATTTTTAAAAGTATTCAGCTAGGATGCATTAAACTGATAAAAAAAATGACAGTAAAGACATGTAAGGGTCAAAGATGAGACAAATGTTGAGGTCCGCATCAACTTAAGTTGACAAAAGTCATTTTATATACATAAAAAACCCATTAAATGCAAGTGTCTACTTTAATATTTCAAACGTTTGTCAAAATAAAATGTCAACATATGGGGGAAATAATGTGAAAGGCCAAAAAAAACAAAAACAAAGTAGATGTTGTGAATAATTGTGATTAAACTTACAGGTTAAGCTCACTGTTTGATATGGGTGGCCAGTTAATGGCCTGCAATATAAGCTGAAGTAGACGTTTCGTCCTTCGGTGTAATGCAAATTCTCTGTCATACTAAAGTGTCATCCATTACACTGAATGACAGTATTACTGTATAAATACAAATGTTAGCATCTTATTTATATTACAGAGAAATTATGAATGTTTAGCATCACCAGCAGCACTCTTAAAGCCCATTCACACCAAGAACAATAACTATTATGATAATTAAAATGGTAACTATATCAATACACTATAACACTGTTCATTCTAAGCATGTATTGTAGTCTTGTCTGATGCTTTAAATGCTGGAGCTCTTTAAAGCGGAATGGATTCTGATTGACTGTCAATGTATTTCCCAAAATTCATTTTTCATCAGCTGGATAAAGTCGCTCCAAAAGTGATTCCACATTGTTTCTCTGTGCCGTTATCGTTATAGTTGTGGTGTCTTATATATTTAGAATGATTTGTTTATAACTATATCTTAGAATGATTTTTTCAACTAGATCTTTATCATTATCATTATAGTTATAATACTTGGTGTGAACATGCCTTTAACAAGGAATTCAGGATTGTGATTGTCAGAATAATAGCTTACCAGTATTTCTGAACAGAGAGTTCCCCCTTCACTACAGTATGTCACAAGTTCAAAAGAGACCATTGAGGGGATTCTCCACCCAAAATAGCCATCCTACTAACATCATTTATGTTGGCAAACAAAAAGTATTCATAAATATAGCTGCAAGGTGTCATTTTTGGAGCCAAGCAAGTCGGAAACAAAGTGTCAAGCTAAGCAAGCATGGCAGAGAGCATCAGAACAGTAGAATAAAATGCTTATTATTTTTCAACATTTCTGCCGTCATACTCAGGAATATTATTAAAACTAATTTAATGATACAGACTAATACTAAAAACATTGCAATAATGAGAATAGTATCTCACTTTTAATTATCTCCCTTAAAATTACTAAGTAATTAGATTTCAAGTAATTAGAGTTCTGCAATGTGATCCTTAAATAGAGTCTTTTAATATGTCATCAAATGATTCCTGATTTAAATATGCCTAATAAGATTGTATGATACATAAATATTGTTACATTGAATGACATTTTATTGGGTGTCTTCTGTAAATCATTGTAAAAAAATGTATTATAGTAATTTTTTGCTCAGAAAAAAATATTATATGAAACAGGACACATTCTAATGTACAGGAATTTTTTTTTTAAAGCTGCATTACATATTTATTTTTTGTATGCTTGAAACCCCCGTTTCATTTTTGGCCTGTATAATATTACAGAAAATGTTTTTTGAGTACCAAATCAGAATATTAGAATCATTTCTAAAGGATTAAGTGACACTCAAGACTGGATTTAATCATTAAATAAACATTACTAAAGCAAGAGGAACTTGTAAATACATCTATTGTTCAAACTCTTTAACTTTTTAAATTAACGACAGGTATCTAATGTATGACACATCAACTGCTTTACCCGAAGGCCCACCCATAAACCAAGGCCTCAGTGGATTAGAACAAATTGGGTAAAGCGGTTGAAAATGCTTGCATCGTGGTTTGAAAACGCCCCAAACATACTTTCCACAGAGATATACTTTCATGACCTTGTGGTCAACAACAACAAATCAATACTAGTTCAATATTACTGTCTCCACCCCTGTGTGCTGTTGGCTTTCATCAAAATGTCAATGCTGATCCAACAAACTTGGATGAAATGTCCATCTCAACCAAAATGATGGTTTGGATCAAAACTCAGCATAGTCTCAATGTCACCTTGTCAATGTCTGGACTATAATATTGTCCTCTCTGTAGTGTCGCACTCGTATGTATGACTGACATTTGTTTATGGCTGGGTTAGGGAGGGCAGGATGGTCTATGATTGGTTAGAGAGTTAGCATCAGTGAATACCTGCAGTGTGTGTTTGTGTCTCTACCTGTGGTTTGCGAGGAGGTCATTCAATCAACAGCTCTGTCCACCTGACTTATATATTTAGAGAGAATCTGGACGAAAGACAAAATGAAAGAAAGAAGGAACACTTCAAGCAAGCAAAGAGCAGGTGTGAGTAGGGGTTGCTTGTGTTTGTACAGGTTTGGCTGTGCTTGTGAGTGCCAAATTTTTGCAAATGTCTAGTAAAACATGTTGAAATCTGACTTTTGAAGTGGTTTTCACTATTTGAAAGACTCATAAATCATGTCTTGCCTAAATCAAATCATGGTTTTGCATTAAATCTAATACTGTCAACAAGTTTCTGAAAAGCCTATGTTTAGGGTTGAGGTACAGTAAACATTATCTTTATATAAAAATCATTACGTTCTCACTAACACTAACGTGTGTGTGATAAAGAGAGAACTCTTGAAAGATCGCTGTGTGTGTTTGTATCTTATCCAAACACACATATTCCCCAACCTCCGCAACCGCAGAGTGAGAACGAGATGAAATCAGAATAAAGAGGTATGCTGAAAGCCGACAAATCTGACTGCAGAGAGAAAGAGAGAGAGAGAGCAGTGAACACAGACATCACCCGTCACAAACACTCCTTCACCCACAGCAGCCTGACAGACACAAAGGGAGGGAGGCGAAGATGAGAAAGAAGTGATAGACGGAGGGAGAGAGTGAGTGAAAGAGTCATCACCAGGGATCACTCCATTGCATACCGTGAAAAATGTGTCTCTTTTTGTTGGCGGAGGGCTGAGATTAGGCTGTAGCCCGTGGCCATAACAGTGCCGACTGAGACGCAAGAGTATTCTCTTTAACTAATGAAGATCCGCAGACCGTATGATTGTCTGTCTGACACTCTAAGATGAGTCCTCACTTGTTGGCACGGCTTTTAAACCGTGCCTGAATGTCTTCGGAGAGAGCGTCAGTGTCTCAGCTATTAACGTCTCAGTAAAGCCTGTATGATTTTCTTCTTTGAACTTCTGAGTGGGTAGAGGGTTTTTTTCCTTGCTGAAGACACTTTCTGATTGACAGTTTTGGTTTGAAGGCCTTGAAAGAGGGAGAGACGGAGAGAGAGAGAAGGAGAGGAAGACTATCTCTTACTGGCAGCCTATCAAACTTATCTTTACCTCTGTGACAGGCGGAGTCTGGTTAGGGATTATGAACTCCAGCGCACAGCCGAGGATGTGGAGTGGGCTGATCACACTGATTGACAGCTGTCTCTGAGAAGGCGGACTCAGATGCCACAATCTGGGCATCGCTTATCCATACCGACGCTTCCGCTCAGCAGACCTCAGATCAGACTGACCACTCTTGAGCTCATTAATATCTGTCATAACGCCCTCTTTCTGCTTTACAATGGCATCATTCAGCATTGAACGTACAAACACAGTACTGTGAGAGAGAGTACTGTTGGGCTCTGTGTTGTGTCATGAAAGGAATTATTAGGGTGTTTATTCAACATACTCACCCAGAGGGAAGAGAAATCGCAAATGGGATCTCTTTAATACTGCAGTAGTATCGCCTAGCCTTCAAATGGAGTCTTCTGCTTCTGAGATTGTAAAAAGGGCTCAAATGACCTCACATGTGTCTGAAGCAATGTCAACAATGTTTCATACTGTGCTAATCTGCCAGGATACAAAAGTCTATCAGATGTGGGAGATTTTCAATATGAACTCAGGTATTTCTCATCAAAATACAGTATGACAAAAATATATAATATGTGCTATCCACATTACATGTATAGCTCTATACACTTAATACACTGTTATAAAAAATGTATTAAAATTTAAAATTTATTAAAATTTATTAAAATGTATTAAAATAGTCAATATTGAAAAATATGAAAAGGTATATTTTTGAAAAGGTGTGGATATAATCTGTGTGTCATCTGAAGGTTTTATATCCAGTCACTATCTTACATTGCTTCTTTAAAGACTTAATTTTCCTTTCAGGATGTCTTAAATTTGTTGATGGAAAAACTGAATTGCAATATAGCTTAACATAATAAACTTAAACTTGAATATGATTTAGGCTTATTAAATAAAGTAAAAGTATAAACACTGTGATGTTGCACATTTTATACTCACAGTTTTAGAGAGGTTTGCAATCAGTGAATAGCCCACATTTATGCCAAGCAACTGCTTTGATGAATTATGATTACTTTATTTTTAATTTATGGTGTTTATATCATACCTGTAAACTCGTCACATTCGTAAACATTTCGACCAGGAAAGTTTCGATGGCATTTCCTATTCATCTTACCTCAGTATAATGCCTAATAACGTAGTCTTTATAAGCACAGCGCTGCTTTGTTAATAATTCTGATGTTCTATAATGCCACTTAAGGCGCCCCTGCAGACCAGATATGGTATTTTATTACATGGACAATTAAAACAAAATCTGCAAAAAATAAATAAATATTTTGCATACATATACATATATTTGACATATATTTTTACACACACACACACACACACACATGCTGTGTTTCCATGTTTTATGGGGACATTCCATAGGCGTAATGCATTTTATACTGTACAAACCGTATTTTCTATCCCCCTACACTGCCCCTGCCCCTAAACCTACCCATCACAGGAGACATGCTGCATTTTTACACTTTCAAAAAACATCACTTAGTGTGATTTATAAGATGTTTTCCTCATGGGGACCAAAAAATGTCCCCACAAGGACAAAGATTTTGGATATTGCCATCTTTGTGGGGACATTTTGTCCCCATACCGTAGGGATTACCAGTCCACTCACACACACACACACACACACACACAGTCTTTTGGCCTTCTGAAATATAGATATAATGCACTGCCGGACGCTAGTTTGTGTGTATGTGTATAATATCAGACATGTGGTATGTTGTGATGTGATGAGTAAATGTGTGTGATCTACTGTGCGAGACATAATATGTCTTCAGTGTCTGTGTTTCAGCGTGTGTGCGATAGTGGGCAGCTTGTGTACATCTACCACCAGAAGAGATCAAACATACTGCTCAGCACCCCAGCAGCTGCCAGAGTCTGCCTTTTATCTCTCTCTCTCTCTCTCTCTCTCTCTCTCTCTCTCTCTCTCTTCCATACTTTCTGAATTTACTGTCCCTGGTTCACTTACCATGAGCCCATGTCTCCACCCATATCTGTCTTTCTCTTCTTATTCTTTTCTTTACTATCAATCTTTCTTCCCTTTCCTCAGTCTCTCATCCCTGTTTCTCTGTCTCGATCCTTCATAACTCCCCCCTCCCCTTCATCCTACATCACAATTTATCTCTCCCCACTGTCTCCCCACTGACTCCCTCCCTTAATCTCTCTCTTTCTCCTCTCTCGCTCTTAATCTCTCTGTGTCCCATCCTTCTTCTCTCTCTCTCTCTTTCTCTCTCTCTGGTGTTAATGTGGGGGTGATTGAGGAGTGCTGGATGTGTGCTGTGACAGGGCTCATCTCTTGCAGTGATGCATGGTCCGCCCGCTCCTCCCTGTAGCCCCATTACACCCTGATTAATCGCCCCTGTTTAACTCAATAATTCATCCCTTAAAAAACAAAACCTCCACTGGGAGCGATGCTGGGAAGAGGGGGCTGAGCAGAAAACAGGCAACAACAAAAAAACACAAAAAAACAGCCGTAGAGCATGAGATATGGATGGGAGAAAACGAGGGAGGCAAAAGGAATGTGTCCTTGTTCTTTTATGTGATGAACTGGACCAAAATGAGGCGTGTTGTGATGTCACTGAGGTGATAACAGAACCTTAAATTTGATATGCTGACAGTGTGAGTCAGACGTAATTTGTCATGCTCCATATCACATAGAATAGCCTGTTTTAATCTCAATGTACAGTCAGTGGCAACTTTGTGCTCTCTTTTAGTTTGTTCTTTGGTGTTTTTATGTTTCTTAAAAGGACAGTTCATCCACAAATGAAAATGCTGTCATCATTTCCTCACCCAAACCTGTATGATTTTCTTTCTGCTGTGGAACACAAAATAAAATGTTAGGCAGAATGTTAACTGTGTTTTTACCCAATAGGGACCACAGGCAAGCTTTAACAATAACAAGAAAAAGACCATAAAAGCACTATTAAATGTAGTACTATTATTAAAAAAATTCTGAAGTAGAGTTGTGAGAAAAACACTAATGTTTGTGTCAGTATTCACTGAAAATCTTCTCAAATCTCATTTGAGTGATTTGAATATAGCAAGAATACAGCTGTAAGTGCACTATCATAAGTTTTTTATTTTGGAAGAAATACTTTTATTCAGCAAGGATGCATTAAATTGATCATCAGTGACAGTACTTTTACATTGTTAAAAAAATATTTCAAACCTTCTATTAATCAAAGAATATGGTTTCCTAACAAATATTATATATACAGGTCCTTCTAAAAAAATTAGCATATTGTGATAAAAGTTCATTATTTTCCATAATGTAATGATAAAAATTTAACTTTCATATATTTTAGATTCATTGCACACCAACTGAAATATTTCAGGTCTTTTATTGTTTTAAAACTGATGATTTTGGCATACAGCTCATGAAAACCCAAAATTCCCATCTAAAAAAATAGCATATTTCATCCGACCAATAAAAGAAAATACAAAAAAGTCAACCTTCAAATAATTATGTTCAGTTATGCACTCAATACTTGGTCGGGAATCCTTTTGCAGAAATTACTGCTTCAATGTGGCGTGGCATGGAGGCAATCAGCCTGTGGCACTGCTGAGGTGTTATGGAGGCCCAGGATGCTTCGATAGCGGCCTTAAGCTCATCCAGAGTGTTGGGTCTTGTGTCTCTCAACTTTCTCTTCACAATATCCCACAGATTCTCTATGGGGTTCAGGTCAGGAGAGTTGGCAGGCCAATTGAGCACAGTAATACCATGGTCAGTAAACCATTCACCAGTGGTTTTGGCACTGTGAGCAGGTGCCAGGTCGTGCTGAAAAACGAAATCTTCATCTCCATAAAGCTTTTCAGCAGATGGAAGCATGAAGTGCTCCAAAATCTCCTGATAGCTAGCTGTATTGACCCTGCCCTTGATAAAACACAGTGGACCGACACCAGCAGCTGACATGGCACCCCAGACCATCACTGACTGTGGGTACTTGACACTGGACTTCAGGCATTTTGGCATTTCCTTCTCCCCAGTCTTCCTCCAGACTCTGGCACCTTGATTTCCGAATGACATGCAAAATTTGAGCGACAGTCCAGTGCTGCTTCTCTGTAGCCCAGGTCAGGCGCTTCTGCCGCTGTTTCTGGTTCAAAAGTGGCTTGACCTGGGGAATGCGGCACCTGTAGCCCATTTCCTGCACACTTCTGTGCACGGTGGCTCTGGATGTTTCTACTCCAGACTCAGTCCACTGCTTCCGCAGGTCCCCCAAGGTCTGGAATCGGTCCTTCTCCACAATCTTCCTCAGGGTCCGGTCACCTCTTCTCGTTGTGCAGCGTTTTTTGCCACACTTTTCCCTTCCCACAGACTTCCCACTGAGGTGCCTTGATACAGCACTCTGGGAACAGCCTATTCGTTCAGAAATGTCTTTCTGTGTCTTACCCTCTCGCTTGAGGGTGTCAATGATGGCCTTCTGGACAGCAGTCAGGTCGGCAGTCTTACCCATGATTGCGGTTTTGAGTAATGAACCAGGCTGGGAGTTTTTAAAAGCCTCAGGAATCTTTTGCAGGTGTTTAGAGTTAATTAGTTGATTCAGATGATTAGGTTAATAGCTCGTTTAGAGAACCTTTTCATGATATGCTCATTTTTTGAGATAGGAATTTTGGGTTTTCATGAGCTGTATGCCAAAATCATCAGTATTAAAACAATAAAAGACCTGAAATATTTCAGTTGGTGTGCAATGAATCTAAAATTATTTTGTTGTGCTCTTTGTCATTTTTTGGAGCACCAGTCACTATTCATATTATGAAGTACATAAAAGTAGTAAATATTCAGTTAAACTTTTCCATTTGAGTTCCACGGAAGGGAGAAAGAAAGTCATGCAGGTTTGGAGAAACAGCAGTGTGAGTAAATAATAATTTGTGTGAACTGTCCCTTTCAGGGAATCTTTTGTTTTCAGGAATGTGTAACAGCAGTTTTGCAGTGAAATGTTACTAACTGTATCCATGTTTATCTCTCTCCTAATTTCTCGACAACATTCTTGCCTCCACTGCTCAGTGCTAAGAACCTTTCCCCAATAGTGCTCTAAGTGAAAACCTGAGCGATCAAATGAGGTCATGAGTTGATGGCGGAAAGGAAAAGGGCCCGGTGCCAATCATCAATCCAGGCGAGGAGCGTAAACACAGGCAGGTTAGACATAAAAGACCTCATGGAGTTTTGTTATGGCTCATATGGCTTAGACTGACATGTTTGACAACTGCCCTGGCTAGTATAGCAACGCTATGACATGCCCAGCTCTGTCTACGATCGGGACTTGTTTTGTGTTCAGAAATGTTAGTGCTTCGCTGGGAGGATTGAATTTCAAAATTGGTGGCTTACTCACAGAATTAATCAGTCATAGGCGTAGATATGCTGGGAATTGTTCAAAGTGTCTCACGCAATCATTGTCTTAAATATATATCAAAATTAAAAATAATTTTATATCAGATGCTTGTAAATTAAGCATTAGCAAGATTCCTGAGAGAGTCTTACAGGGGGTGTTTAACTTTTAATGACTGCCCATCAAAGGCTAAATAGTGGACAAGTGCATTTTTAAAATTAATAAACAGAATATACATGAAGTCTAACTAAGTCACTGAAATATCTGCTATGAATCACACAGCACGTAAATAAACATCAGACTGGATATTATATTACTGGACAGCCGAAATAATTTATCTAACATACAAACAAACCATTTTTTTTTAAACAAGTCTCTTCTGCTAAATAAGCCTACATTTATTTAATCCAAAATACAGTGTAAACAGTAATCATGTGTATTATTATTACAATTTAATGTAAAAAAAAATTATTTTTAGTATATTTTAAAATGTAATTTGTTTCTGATGGGAAAGTAGAAAGTCTTCAGTGTCAAATGATCCTTCAGAAATCAGTCTGACTCTAATATGTAAAACATTTTTATTATTATCAAAGTTGAAAACAGTTGTTGTATATATATATATATATATATATATATATATATATATATATATATATATATATATATATATATATATATATATATATATATATATTTATTTATTTTTTAAAACAATAATTTTTGGCAACAATGTGAATGTCTTTGCTGTCTCTTTTGATCAATTTAATATGTCTTTGTTGAATACAATTATTAATCTCTTTTAAAAAAATCTCACTGACCCCAAACTTTGAACAGTATTGTAAATGAGCATTTTTGCTGTTCAATCACAACTATAACATAACTGCAATTTTAAACTTGCAACGTCGCAGGAGTGAAACCTCCACCACTGATTTGTATGAGTCTAGTGTCTATAAACACACAACACAAGACAATGACAGTAAATGTGTATTCTGTCTGTCTGAGAAAGCAGTGATGGTATCAGTTGTACTCCTGCTGTACGCCAGCTGATAACAGCCAGACTCTGGCTCCTTCCTTTCACAGATAAACACGGCCTCCATACCAAACTGAGTGCATGTGAGTGATAGGCGATGTGTGTGTTTGTTGTGCGAGTGTGCACAAGTGAAGTGTGAGGTGTGTTGCACGGATTATCCGGTCAGAGTTCATCTCACAGATGTACATCGCACAGATATACACAGCTATCTCTTCATTTGCTGAGAGACATGTCTATCTCCGCTGGAAACAACAGATCAGTGTTTGCTGCGAGAATTCTTTGGTTTCATATAGAAAACTAAAAACGAAAAAGCACATGTTGTGAAATGAAGCCTAAAGATTAGTACAAACTGAGCTGTGATGTTGATGTGAGAAACAAGGGTCTCATCACATTCTGATCTCATTCCTCGCTGTCATTTCTATATTTATGTTATCAATGAAATGACAAAAAACATGTTTTGAAAGGGCACTAGATTTCTATTTACTAAGAAATGAGTGGCATACTGGCATTACCTCTTTTTGAAAGCTGCAGTAACTTTTTTTTGTTAAAAATTATCCAAAATAATTGTTTTGAGCAAGTACATAACCAGCCAGTGTTAAAAACTACCTCGTTACCTTAGCCCGATTCACAACGGTAAGCTTGTAATAATGTGTTCTAATTTGAGTGGTACTGGTAGCTTTCTGTGGGAAATTTGAGCATGCCGGCGTCATTACGTCTCGCCTGTATTCATAAAGAAGGAGTTCCGGGTAGATTATATCCATAGACTATAAAAATATGGACATAGTGTCCGTGACATCACCCATAGGTTTCTGAAGAGCAGTTCTGAAGCGTAAAGTAGGGTCGAGCTAGCCATTGCCATCTTAGCAACGCGTCACCGCGCGTCACTCCCGGATAACAGAAAATGGGCAAAGAGGAGGGATGTGGGCGAAGCTGACGTGAGGTGACGTGATGACTCTCACAGTTGTCATGAAGGGCAAAATGAGCCGTTTAGACCAAAACTAGAATTTGTACCAGGCTGTAAACATGTTTTATTCTGCTGTAAAGCATTTTAACATGGGGTTCAACGAGATTCTGCTCCCTTCTGGAGCCCTAGTGGCCAGTCGATGAACTGCAGTTTAAGTCACTTCTGTATTGGCTTCAAGAGATACCGCGGGAGGTTGCCGCTTGGTTATATCGCATGTGAGGATGCTGCAGGTGGCAGATCATTTATAGCCTTTTCTCACATTAGCTGGAATAATTAAACTCATCATTTTGATGGCGGATTGTAATACAGACAAGTCCAAACGACTGTCATCAGTGACAACTGGAGATTGATTCACCCGTATTCAAATGCAAAAGATTACACTGTACAGAAATTAAAATCTACAAGAAATGCTAATACACTAAATTTACAGTAACGCAATGCTGATGTTGTTAACATTAACAATTTGAAAACAAAGTATAAAAGTAATAATAATTTGCACTTTTTGATGTGATATGAGCTAAGCAATCGCTACATTTACTCTGTTGGTTAAGCAATTTATTTGAATGTATTTTTTTCCCACACATCAAAACATTAGATTCATACGCACTGAGGAGCCGTGCCGATGCACAACCCACGTAAAGATGATGATTCCACAACTAACTGCAATTGCAGGTTTCAAACAGAAATGGCGACAAAGAGGCTTACAGACTGCAGCTTTAAATAGTAAGTGAAACATGGGTAACTGATAAATGAAGTAGAAAGTAAACAAATGTATGGAAAATGAAGCATGCAAAAAGTAGTTTACTACTCACTACTACTCACTAGCTCACTGACTGTCACATGACCTTACCACATGACAGAATTCAGAATAGCATGCATACTGCTCGCTCTGTTCTGCCATATGGCATATCTAGTATGCTGTTCTGAATTCAGCATTTAGTGAGAGGAATTATGTGTCAGTCTGATCAAATAATGAGTCCTGAAACAAAAATCACAGCTAATACTTCCAGTTCATCCATCCCTTTGCTAACTAAGTGAATGAGAAACATTACTCCAAAATATTATAAGCTCCGTTGTGCACTGCACATTTTGGCAAAGCTAGTACATACAGAAAATCGACATACTATGAACAGTCTCCATTCTATACTGCTAAAATAGCAAGCCTACTATTGTAGTATGCTATTCTGAACATGTTGTATGAAACGCATTCAGGCACGTGATAATGTTCAGGGGTGTAGATTTGACTCCCTCTCTTTTTCTATCTATCTCTCCTTGTCACACTGAGTGGAGCTGTCATGGCATATATCAGCAGAGCTACATGGCCTGGGGAAACACAGGGCAATTATGCTAATAAATAATAATAGGATTGGCTACATGACATCATGAGTGATGGGGCCTCTCAGAACTCATTTACATGACTTTGTGCAGCAATCATCGGCCCCACTAATGTAATGCTAAGCAAATGAGCCCTTTCTGAATATTGTGCAATTTATGGCAAGTCGACTGGCACGGAGAGCGAGTCTATAAATCATGTTGAAACACATGCCCCCAATGACAGCTAAATCAACATAGAGTAATTGCTTTGAAATGTGCTGGAACAGTGCTGGCTGGACAGAAAGAAAGAGAGAGAAGGAGAGGAAGGAGGGAGGGAGTGAAAAATAGAGGGAAGCAGGCTTTGAGTGAGCATATTGTGCTTCTGACCTCCCTGTGACACCTCAGATAGGCTACACATTACAGAAGTTTTTTGGGCATAAACTACTTTTTTTCCCAATAAGTTGCACAACAAAATGCTACTTTGGCGGTTTTTAATGTCACGTATTGTGCATGCAGCCTTACAGCTGAGCTAACTGAGGCAATAATCAAGGATGCTCTTCAAAATGTTATCTAATTTAATCAGGTGAATTAGTTTGTTTGGATGATTCATGTGAATTAAGTGTTTTTTTTATTTATTGTTATTATTATTATATTAAACCACATTATCAAATAATATATTTAATTTATATAGAGCCATTCCAAATTTCAAGATCTCTTCACAGGAAAATTACAACATCCAGTTATATTCAAGAACTCTACTGAAATATTTATTTATTACTGTGTTAAAGCAGCACTAGGTAACTTTTCAACCTTCATAATATATTTTCAAGGCTCTTGTGATGATACATCGAATTACAATAGGTTGAATGACACGTCTGCCATAGCCTGACGGGGTCTGTATCGTTTTTAATCGTACTTTTAAACTTTGGGTTTCGGGTTGTAACCCGAGAAAAAAAAGAACTACAAAATTCAACTGCTTTATGGCATATACGTCACTTCCACCACTACCCCCACTTCCTTAAATTCGGACGTGCGAGGCCGAGGCTGCGAGCCCAACTATCGTTTGTTTGCCGGATGTTATAGTCATGGCCGAAGCAGCACAGAAAAATAAGAAAGCTAAGGTTTTGTCGGAGGAAAACAAAAAGAGGAAACGAGAAAGTGATCGGATTAAAGGCAGGACGAGGATCAACATTGGGCCAGCATTTGCTCGTTGGCGTGAGCTGAAGGAGGAGGAGGGGTGCCCGACCGATGCTGACTTGGCTGTCATGCGAACAAAATCATATTTTAGGATATCAAACATGTCTGTGATATTTGTTTATTTGTCTTGCCTTAAGCTATAATGCAAATAGATTTTTAAAATTTGCAGATTCATCTATGGTAACTTGATATTATAATATTGACGATATATGGTTATTACCTACCACTCAAACACTGAATTGAAGTATCATATAGATTCTGTAAAATGGTAACCAATAGACTAGGCTACTATAATGACGCTGGCTTGTAAACGTGAGCATCGCGATCATTTTGGCGTTTGAAAAAAATAAAACCCATGAAATTATATTCATATGACATGCTGAAACATATGCCACTGTACCTGGGATGAAGACATTTCACACGTGACGCAAGCAGAACACATGCATGTGAACTCCTCCTGCAGTGTTCAGGGCTATCATGGTTGTCATGTCAACAAATGCACATGCGCATCCCCTGATGTAGAATGTTTACGACAGTAGTAGAGGACAATACTGTTTCCCAACTGTAGGGGGACCCCGAGAGCAAAACCTACCTAGTGCTGCTTTAAGGTGTATTCTACTTACTTTTATCTAGTTTTGGCTTTTACAAAGCTACACTTGTGGCCCTCTAGGTTAAAAAATAAAAAAACATCTGGAGGCACCTGTACACATTTACCACAAACTTTCAGTTCCCTTTCTTGGGAACGACGAATTTGGTCCCAAATTCACTTTCCCACTCCTCTTCTGGCAGTTCCGAGATTCTTCCGCTCCGTGTGGGAGCCCGCGCTGTGGCTTCTTCCCCCGGGGCGGAGAATCCGATGTTCATTCTCTCTGGTTCTGAGGAATCAAAGGAGGTGGACATCGAGGCGGGTGGTTAAGTACCAGAAGTGTCGCCGCTTCATCCACCCGCCCAAGAGGAGCTGGTCGAGGTGTTGACCCGGGCAGTGGCCAAGTTGAACATCGATTGGCCACAGGAAAGGCAGGAAGTCCAGCCACCCAGTAGGCTGGACGACCGCTTTCTGACACGCTGGGTTCAAACACCTCGCCGGGGCTTGCCATTCTTCCCTGATTTGAACAATGAGTTGTGCAAATCTTGGAAGCAGCCTTATTCAGCACGTTTGTCCAATCCCCCAGTGTTGGATTATGCCAACGTGCTGGGGGCACGCGAGGCTGGGTATGGGATGATGCTGCGGGTGTAAGATGATCTCGCAAGCTATCTTTCGCCTGAATCGGCATCATCCCTTAAAGCGGTACTGCCCACCAAGCCCTGTAGGGACACATCTTCCTTGGTGGGCAGAGCTTATATGGCGGCTGGGCGGGCTGGTAGTACCCTGCATACATTATCGATATTGCAGGCCTACCAGGCCGACCTCCTTAAAGAGCTGGATGAGGGCGAGGGTCCCTCTCCGGAGGATATACTGGAGCTTAGGAAGGCTGCTGACTTGTCTCTCCGCATCACCAAGGAGACGGCCCGTGCCATCGGCCGCTCCATGGCGTCAATGGTGACTGTGGAGAGGCATCTTTGGCTTAACTTATCGGGGATGAAGGAGAAGGATAAAACCTTCCTCCTAGACTCCCCGATCTCGCCTTCTGGTCTGTTCGCGCGGTTAACACGTCGTTGACAGATTTCAGGAGGTGAGGAAGCAGTCAGCGGCCTTCCGCCAGTATCTCCCTCGCCGCTCAAAGCCTGGGAAGGCTGTCCCTAGTGGGCAGCCTCAGTCATCCACCAGCTCCTCGCACCGGCAGGTGCAGAAAGAGAGCGTCGCTTCTAGAGCAGCGTGCTTACCAGCAGCCCTCCGCTCCTAAGGGCGATCTGAGAAACGTCCTTCAGGCACGGAAGGCTGCCGGGAAGAAGTCATAGCCATGGCAGGGCTTCTAAGAGCGGTCCCTCCCGCGAAGGGGCAACTGAGGTTGCTTCCTTTGCGGCGCTCTGGGGAAATCGATGTGGTAATCCCGCCGTCTATGACGCTTCGGGCCACATCGATTTCCCGCGAACGTATGCTGCTCCAGCCGCCTCTGGAAAGACCTGCGGCTGGGCAGCTCGCGCGTCCGCACACAGAGACTCGTTCCCAACTACTTCCTGCCGGTCAGCCGCTTCAGGGGGTTGGGGACGAGGCTCGTGTAACACCCGACGCCAGCCTCGAGAGGCTGGTTCCCTTAGTAGATTATCTCGGCGCATGGAAGTGCCTTCCGAGTATTTCTACAAGGGTCCTGCGCACTGTAGAGAACGGTTACAGACTGCAGTTCGGTCATCCTCCTCCAGGGATAAGGGAGTTGAACTGGACCCCAGTGGTACCAGAGCAGGTTCGGGTAATGGAACTAGAAGTAAAATCCTTACTGGCGAAGGAAGCCATAGAGCGCGTTCCTCCACTGGAGAGGGAGTCCGGGTTCTACAGCCGGTACTTTATAGTTCCCAAAACGGATGGAGGGTTGTGTCCGATTATAGATCTGAGGTATTTGAATCAGTCTCTGAGGAGGTTCAGATTCAAAATGCTCACTATTCCCATGATCGTGAGTCAGATCCAGTCCGAGGACTGGTTCAACACGATAGATCTAAAGGAAGCATACTTCCATATCTCCATCCTTCCGTGTCACAGGAAGTTCATGAGGTTCGCTTTCGGGGGCGAAGCGTACCAATATCGAGTGCTTCCCTTCGGCCTAGCCCTCTCCCCACGCACATTCACGAAGTGCATGGACGCAGCTCTGGCTCCAATGAGACTTCAGGGCATCCGTGTGCTGAATTATATCGACGACTGGCTCATATTGGCCCAGTCGTACGAGATGGCAGTTCGGCATCGAGATGTCGTTCTGGCCCACATAAAGTGCTTGGGGCTGAGACTCAACACAAAGAAGAGTGCGTTGACGCCGTCCCAGAGGACTACGTTCCTGGGGATTGTATGGGACTCGACAACGATGCGGGCACATTTGTCTCCCGCGCGAGTCGAGACCATACTGGCGATGCTCTCAGGAATAAGGCTAGGCCACAGCATCACTGTGAAGCACTTTCAGATCAGGTTTTATAGCCTGCATCTCCCTACGATGCCTGGCGCTAGGGTGCTCCAGTCCAAGTTGTGCCCGGTCTCCGGCTTCACACTAGGGCAGGCGTTACCCTCGGTGTGGCCTAGTGGGTACTCGTTCCCAAAATTCGTTGTTCCGACATAGTGGGAGTTCACTCGAAAGGGAACGCCTCGGGTTATGTATATAACCCTTGTTCCCTGAGAAAGGGAACGAGCACTGTGTCGCGTCGCCACACCTCGGCACGTCTGGAGCGCATGCTTCAGAGCAATGAGCAGTGCTCATTCCCTTTCTCAGGGAACAAGGGTTATATACATAACCCGAGCCATTTCAGGCTATCTCACATGATAAAAGCCCCACTGTATCTGGAGATTCTTTTCTCTGTGTATGAATATGATGTGACACACATGGGCAAATGGCATTTGCATGCAATTGACCTATTTTCCAATTTCCATGCAATTTTCTCTAAAATATAAATCATCATTATAGGTTTATAAGTGTATTTGGTATGGGAGATGGAATTTTTGCATCTCTTATTCATTTATTTATTTTCCATAAACGCTACATAGCTAAAGATAATGACCTCTTAAATAAATTAAATGTAGTTAGCTACTTTTTGTTCGAAAGTGTAGCTTGACTGTAGTTTAACAACGCCTCAATTATGAAGCAAATTTCAAAGTTCTGCACCATGCAAGATTTTTTTTACAGAGCTCATACAGAGAGCGAGTAGAAATGATTGCCCAACGTGCCCTGCTCCACCACCAGAGGGGGCGGCTGAGGCCCAGGCATTAGTTTTTGCTTATGTGCCACAGTGAGTTAGTGAGCTACATACAATGACCATGCTGTATCACAGAAGGGGCTTACTGCTAACACTTCACCTCTACACCACACTTCCACAAACACACACACTTCAACATTACACACACACAGAGCGCAGATTTAGCATCAATCCACTGACTGATTGCTTCAGACACTGTCAACAACTGAATGACTGAGGGTGTGTGCGACTGTGTGTGTGTGTGTGTGTGTGTGTGTGTGTGTGTGTGTGTGTGTGGAACTGTCAGTGGGGCACCATGAGTGTTTCTTAGAGTATGTGTGCAGTGATACGTAGCAAACACTGGCTTGTCCATCATCATCCATTACCCTGACAAGGAGAGAGATTAATGACCACGGGGTCAGCGAGGGGCGCACACTGCCCCCCCACCTCACACACACACACACACACTGTCTTTGAAGCAAAGCAGGGTATGCTTCACACACACACAAAACCAATAATGTATACAGTATAATATAAGTAGAGAGTGTGAAGGAGAAAAAAGACCTGAATTAATCGTAATTTTCCCTGGGAAGTATTGTGGTTATTCTCTTGCATTTCCATGTCCTTTCCATTTACTCATGGTAGCATATTGAGTTACGCAGTGCTGTCAGGTCTTTCAGCAGTGTTAAGTCAGCTTTTGAGTTTGAGGGCAGGTTTTTGTTCCAGCTCTGGACTTTCTCCGGCTTTCAATTCACCCAGTCTCTTTCCTCAGCTTGCTCTGGACATTACAGACCTTGAGCCACACGGAAATTATTTTAAGTTGATTAATATTCGTCCTACAGTCAATTGACTGATTATATGGACAGAAAATTAGCCTTTTTATGACTGTGGGAGGTTTCTAATGAAGTACTGTGAAGTTAGAAGTAGGATGTAAGCATGATGATGGGTTTAATTCCCAGAGAACATACATACTAATAAAATGTAGGCTATACAATGAATTCACATACACATTGAGTCAATTTGGATAAACTCTGCCAAAAGAGCAAATATCTTGGAAAATGTACCCTACTGGCAAAAACAAAAACAAAAAAAACAGCTGGTTTATGCTAGTATGGTGCTGCTTTTGAACTAGCATAGCCACTACCGTTGTCCTGGTCATTAGCATGCTAGCATAAAACTTAACAAAGTGACAGGTTTATAAACCTATAATTCATCCCTGGATCTTGGTCCAAAACCTGCCCTCAAAACCACCTTTAACATAAACCACATCATTGTCACAAGCGTGGTGAGGCGATACAAAAGCTCTGCTAGATCCATTAAACAAAACTTGGCAGCCACTTCAGTTATTAATTTCTATGCTGCTTGATGATCTTTATTATATTTGCATAATGACGGAGACTGCTGATAAGCAACATATCACAGCTAATGCAGTGGGCCTTAATTAAAAACAGCTCGTTAAGATGAGTGTGTTCATTACTGGGACAGATGGCTTCTATTAGTTCTCTTGCCATCACTCATTCCCATGTAATCACACACAGCGGCCATTTTGAAATGTCCTCCTCAATGAGCCTGAAGGTCTCATGAAGATTGAAGAAAGGGATATTATGCACTTAATGTTCATTGTTTGTTTTAGTGTTAGCACTTGTACTTTGTTCGTTAACTAAATCCTTGATGGTATAACTTGTGCTGTCATTGTAGGTTGGCCTCATGTCAAATTTACCTTGGTAAACAAGCCAAAAAACACTAACAAAATGGACTGTGGGAGTACCATGGTCATCAGATAATTCCATGACACTTTGATATATACAGAGGCACTGGATGCTAACCATTGTATTTACCAATACCATAGTAGTAGTAACCAATACTGTAGTATTCTAGTATAACTCCTTTAGGTACCTCAAATAATACCATGGTACATCCATGACCATATGCTCTTATGTTCCATATCTAAAAATGTTCAAACAGGGTTCTTTTTGGTACTTTTTGTTAGTCTATATTAGATTAACTTTTTAAAAATAAAGCATCTAATAAATAAATTATAATAACATTTTTACTGTATATTTTATGTATTTTTAGAAGATCTCTTTAATTAAGCAATATAATATAAAGTACTTATACTAACTTTTTCTTGCATTTCTAATATACACTCACCTAAAGGATTATTAGTAACACCATACTAATACTGTGTTTGACCACTTTCGCCTTCAGAACTGCCTTAATTCTACCTGGCATTGATTCAACAAGGTGCGAAAGCATTCTTTAGAAATGTTGGCCCATATTGATAGGATAGCATCTTTAAGTTGATGGAGATTTGTGGGATGCACATCCAGGGCACGAAGCTCCCGTTCCACCACATCCCAAAGATGCTCTATTGGGTTGAGATCTGGTGACTGTGGGGGGCCATTTTAGTACAGTGAACTCATTGTCATGTTCAAAAAAACAATTTGAAATGATTCAAGCTTTGTGACATGGTGTACTATCCTGCTGGAAGTAGCCATCAGAGGATGGGTACATGGTGGTCATAAAGGGATGGACATGGTTAGAAACAATGCTCAGGTAGGACGTGGCATTTAAACGATGCCCAATTGGCACTAAGGGGCCTAAAGTGTGCCAAGAAAACATCCCCCAAACCATTACACCACCACTACCAGCCTGCAAGTAACAAGTAACAAGGCATGATTGATCCATGTTCTCATTCTGTTTACGCCAAATTCTGATTCTACCATCTGAATATCTCAACAGAAATCGAGACTCATCAGACTAGGCAACATTTTTCCAGTCTTCAACTGTCCAATTTTGGTGAGCTTGTGCAAATTGTAGCCTCTTTTTCCTATTTGTAGTGGAGATGATTGGTACCCGGTGGGTACTCTTCTGCTGCTGTAGCCCATTTGCCTCAAGGTTGTGCATGTTGTGGCTTCACAAATGCTTTGCTGCATACTTCGGTTGTAACAAGCGGTTTTTTCAGTCAAAGTTGCTCTTCTATCAGCTTGAATCAGTCGGCCCATTCTCCTCTGACCTCTAGCATCAACAAGGCATTTTTCGCCCACAGGACTGCCGCATACTGGATTTTTTCCCTTTTCACACCATTCTTTGTAAACCCTAGAAATGGTTGTGCGTGAAAATCCCAGTAACTGAGCAGATTGTGAAATACTAAGACTTGTCCGTCTGGCACCAACAACCATACCACGCTCAAAATTGCTTAAATCCCCTTTCTTTCCCATTCTGACATTCAGTTTGGAGTTCAGGAGATTGTCTTGACCAGGGCCACACCCCTAAAGGCATTGAAGCAACTGCCATGTGATTGGTTGATTAGATAATTGCATTAATGAGAAATTGAACAGGTGTTCCTAATAATCCTTTAGGTGAGTGTATATAAAGAATATTTGCCTTTTAGATTCTTTTAGTTTTTATATATTTAATTTACATTTTTATATATTTAGCATTATATAATTAATATAATATAATATAAAATATTCTCCTTTAAACAGTGTTAGAAACTTTCAGGATCATGTCATATTTGCATGACAATTGTATATAATATCAATTTAACAATTTTATTGTAGTAACTATGATATTTTGGCTTATGATTACCATGGTAAATTCCAAATGGCAGCGTATATGCTAATATAAGATAAGCTAAAAGCATAACCACAAGCGGAGGCTAATGGCCGGCCAGCAGAGACAGCACTGCTAAAGGCCTACAGGCCTGAGCTCTCAGCCTCGAACGGTGACTCTGTAGGACAAATCACGTTCAGCGGCCCCAAGAGAGATATTACATCAGGTTAACTGGAAAGCAGCGTGTGTGTATGTGTGTTACTGCGGAACATTATTATCCTCTGAGTGTTACGTAGTAATTGTGCCTCGTGCTGTTCAATCGAACTGTCGCTTTAGCTTAGCCCTCTGCTCCCTGGCCTGACAGGTTCATACACACACACATTCGCTCAAGTACCCAAAGGCTGAGTAGACTTGACATAGGAGTCCTTGGAGCTTGGCAGTAGCGACTAGCCAATGCTGACTATGAGCTCTAATTATCCACTCTTCGTCCTCATCTTCCTCGTCATCGTTAGTGCCTGTTCGCCTTGTCAGAAGTAATCGGGCAGCCGTCACCTCTCCCTGCTGCCCACAGGGTTGTCAAGGCGACCACAGAAAGGTCAACGGCACGCAATTAAATCTCCCTGCGGTGGGCTGGAGAGAGAGGTGGATAAGACGCGGGCACTCGCCGCTGACTGTGACACCAGGGCCCTAATGCCTCGCTCACACTGTAGCCTACTTATGCTGCTCATCATAAGAACACACACACACAGGGTATCTCTTTCCCTCTGTCCCTTCATTTATCTTCAGCCTCCCCTTTTCACCCTTTTTTACCTCTTTACTTTTTTTCTTTCATTGTGAACCGCTTTTAAAAGAAATGGATGTGTTTGTTTGGCTTTCTCCAAGCTGAAAATGGAATGTATTCTAGATCACTACAAGATTAGACAGAGTGTTCATTTGTTCAAATGGTTTGCTTTTCTTTGTTTTGTTTGGATTTATTTACGCCGAGAGTTCTGTTCTGGGTCTCTCTCTCTCTTTCTCTTTTTTTTCACCATCTTTCCTTCGGTCCTTTATTTGTCTTCGGGCCTACTTTTTGTTAAAGCGATAGTTCGCCAAAAAATAACAAATCTGTCATTATTTACTCCATTTTATGTTCATTTTGTTCCAACATGTGTTTGTATTCCTCGTATTTTGTATCATTCAGCAGCTCACAGTGCTGTCTCATGTGCCAAAAAGTACCAACACAGACTATTAAAGGACTTGTGGGCTATATTCAGAGTAATGGTGTTATTGTTAACTAAAACTATTAAGAATGCTTTTAGTAATTGAAATGAAGCTGAATAGATGAAAATATTTATATTAAAAGAAAAATATGTTCTAAAATAAAAAACAAAACAATATATATATATATATATATATATATATATATATATATATATATATATATATATATATATATATATAAAAACATGAAAAAAATGACAAAGGCACATAACAAAATAGCAAAAAAATATTTAAAAAATGCAAATATTAATAAAAAATATAGTAGTATATAAATAATACTTGAATGACACTGATTCAAAGCCATAGCTTTACGTGACTAAACATAAAAAATATAGGTTTGTGCTCTGGTTAAAACACATGCCGCTTTGGCTTCAATCACATCAAACCTGGTGTAACGAAATTGCCAGACCAATTTAGATTTCAGATCAAATGAGATTTTACATTTCTTTCAGTTCCTCACATGAAGCTATCAGGAGTCTAATGGACTACTTCTGTTAAGTTTTTTGTCCTTGGGATTTTTGAGCTTGACTGGCATTGTCAGGATGTAAAAACCTTCAAAAAGCTTTCCTTTTGTGTACCATAAAAAAAAGTTTTTAAAGTGACAAGAGTGTGAGTAAACAGTGAAAGAATATGAACTATTTAACCTTGTGTCATGTAAGCATCATATAAGTCTTCTATTCCATCCTTATTGCCTGTAACCGAACACATACATGCACACACCTCTTTCTTTGATCAGAATCTCCCCTCTGACCTTCTTCTACACACACACTTTCTTGTGACCTTGTTGGCTCTTTCCCTCTCCTCCCCTTTGCCGTGTCTGTGCGCGTGTGTGTGTGCGCGCCAGTGACTAGCCTGACTAATGTGCGTGCAGGCCCCCACCCTCAGTGTGTGTGTGAGTGTGTGTCGTCAGTGGCCAGCCTGACTAATGTGTGTCCTGGCCCCCACCCTTCCCATCCATCAGGCCCTGCACATTGTTTTGACGTCTAGTTAATTCTCGCCTGATGATTTATCAAACTCTTATTACGGCCCGCTGAAAGCCTCATTTATTGTCTTGATGTATGGTAATGATAGGCCTACTGCAGCCCTCCTGAATCTTAACTAACTCCTCTACTTCTCTCCCTCTCTCTCTCTCTCTGCTTTTATCATCCCTTCCTCTCTCTCTCTCACTCTCACTCTCTCTCTCTCTCTCTCTCTCTCTCTCTCTGTCTCCATCTCTTCTGTTCACATTAGGTCATTGCCAAGTGCTTTATCAATTTCTAAGTCATTGTTTCTACAGTAATCTCTCTCTAGTTTTAATATCCTCTCTCTTTCTCTCTCTCTGTTTTTGTTGAATGTCTCACCACAGGAAATTATGTGTGAGCTTATTCTGTTTCACCTGTGACTGAAACTGCTCCTCCATCTTTAGCCTATTTCACCAGTAAATGTCATAGATTTCCACGCATAGATTTCGCCACATCACATTAGCTTTATGTTAGCCTGTAAATTCTATAGGCCATTGGTTTCCGTTCTTCCTGATTGCCGCTGACAGCGGATCAGAGAACTGCTGGTGTGTGCGACTCCTCTGGAGCATCGGATATCAGCTACAATAAATCTACAATGACTTTGTTACTGACACATAACAAAACACTCTGTTTAATAATTCACCATACAGAAGGAACGGGGGCTATTAGCTATTTGCTGCAATGCAATAAAAGGCTTGTGAAAGATCAATACAGCCAGACTATTTCCTGGCCAGTCTTTCGGCCATGTTCTTAATGGATCTGTGATCATTATCATTGTGCACACGTCATTTAAATGTGGCCGTGTCTTGGATTTTTCAAGTTTAAGGTTCAAATCTATATCTTGGATGTCCTGTATATCAATAGCAGGGATTTGCTTCAAGAAGCCTCAGATAAATTAGCATACATTTACAAGTTTGTTATAGGGCTTAAATTAATAGTTTAATCGTCATTTACTCACCATCACATAGTTCCAAACACTTCTGCGTAAAACAATTGGCAATGATTCACGCAGTTAATCCCAACAGTCAATATTCTGAAAAACAGCATCACTGGGAGTGTGATATTGCTTTTATACAAGAAGTTAATATTGAGTAACTTACATTTACACATTATGCTGCCTGTTACTTTGTATGTTTTTGCTCTATCATTGAATAGAATTTCAAACAAAGCCACATAACCACGGCACATGTCTGAGGAGGTGCAGTCTCATTTGTGAATGAATGATTCTATGGCTGCATCTGAATATATATATACCTTCATACTATAAGGTATTTACAGTATTCATAAAAACAGTACAAAATACCTGGATGACCTACTACTTCCAGCGAGAATTATGAAATGTGCATCCAACTGTACTTAATCACAAAAGACCAGTTGTGAAGCGACGCAAATAACGCTGTAGGTCACATAACAATAACAATATGATAGATGTAGTACATCCAGATTGCATTCAAACATAAAGAAAATACTTTAAAACAGTCACAAAGTACCTACTCAGAGAGTATGAGATTCCGGACACCGTCAACACTAATGGTGTAACAATGTAACCTGCAGAAAGTCACTGAATCAAATCTTTATCACTAAATACACAGATTGACAATGAACAAACATATACATTTGGATTAAACTGAAAGCACTGTACACTCTCCAAATTAAAGGATCTAAAAGGGGGGTCTCAAGGTGATGCCAAAGAAGAATGATTTTGGGTTCTCCGAAGAACCTTTAAGTGAACAGTTCTTAAAATAAACACTTTTTCCTGAATAATCTAAAGAAACAGGTTTTTTCCACTATAAAATAACTTTTTTGTTCAGTTAAAAGGTTATATGGAAGATGATGGTTCTTTTTTAGAACCATAAGCCACTTTTCTACTTTCATGCTGAATGGTTCTAAGAATAAGGAACGGTTAGAGTTACATTTCCACTTCAGCTTGGTTCAGCACGCCACAATTACAAACCGTTCTTAAAACTGTTCATGCTGAAACGTGGTGGTATAATGTATGTATTAAAGTCGCCACTCAGATTTGGTCATTTGTCTGTTGCCTGGCTACCAGTTTCTCTGTAGCTGGCCATGCGTGCCATTTGAGCAAGTAAGTAAACCCAAGTTAATAATTAAAATTAAAAAGAAATATCTGATAATCCTCCATAACACAGTCTCTATTTACATCTAATACCTCTGTAAACTCTTGCTTTACCAAGGCAATGACTGACGCATTTGTATTACATTTCAACAAGCTATCAGCCCCACTGTAAAAAATGAAACCATATTCGTACCGGCTGACCTGGATTGGCACATAATGGAGCGGTTAAGCAATGAGAACGGTTTGGCCCAATGGTGGAAAATTGACTAAAGATGCCAATATAGATCCTTTATTTTTAAGAGTGTATATTAGAATGCTGTTTCTCCAATCAGATTCACGGATAGAAACTAATTAGTAAGTAATTATATTTGGCCAAACAAAATTTGAGAGGTGTATTAAAGAAAATAATCACCAGTAAATGACAACTTAGCTTTGTGTGAGGAACAGACTAAAGTAAATGACTTCAGAAGACTTAATATAGTGTTAAATATAAGTTTCATTGTGCTTTCTGTCATTTTTAAAGCTTGGCGGTAAAAATAACAGTACAGTTTTCATTTATGAATAACATTTAGAAAAAACATGTCATATAATGCCATTTTTGTACAAGTTAATATGATTCTTTAGTGTCTAAATGAAAAGTTTGTAATATACCTTAATTAAAAATTCTTATTAGTATTGTAAGGAAACACAAATTTTACCTGGTCAAAAACAGCTCTGTTTTCAGCAAGCCATTTCAGTGCATGTGACTTTAAATGATAATGAGCTTTGCTCACCCCGCCTCTGTTATGAGGGGCATTCTGACATGACACACATGGAGTGTTGCCTTGACAACAGTTGAGGGTATATTTTGGAGAAAGAGGACACATCTGTGCAACCGTATCAATTTGGACCCGGAACAAGATGACGGCCCCAACGAAGTTCGCCAATTAAGGCTCGATCAGGACGTTTCTGAATGGTTGGTTAACGCAATGCCACTTTGATCTATCTTTGTATGTACTGGCAGGATAGCGTAGTGAGATACGAATGCTATGTGTTTACTGATGTATACGTTAGTGCATTGACAGATTGTCAGCGTAATTTACACAGATTGTCAGTTTGTAATAACACAATAACAATAACGCATTGTTCATTAAATGTAATTATGCTTTATACTCGTTTATAAGGCAGTCTGGTGAGAAATGATTTGCGCAAACATGAAAGCATTGATGTAGATCAGGGGGAATATTCCCTTCGAAAACAAAACTTAGCCACTGCGTCTTCAGCGGTTCGGATTTAGGAACATCAAAATGACTGCTGTTACACCCAAGAACACCACTATCGCTTAGACGCCGCTCTGCTCCAGCGCATCAACAATAGTGGGCTATGATGACAGCTCGCTCAGGGCAGGTCTGTTTTTAAAAGCTGCTGTCAATTAACAATCGTGGGAGGGGCGTCTGATCGTGTGACGTCACCCAGTCAGACGGTTCGATTTCAGACTGATATGAAACATATCAGGAGATTTTTTTTTAATCTTTGTATACAGGCACTGCCAACACACATTCCCATACAATCAACCTGAAAAAGTGCATGTACCATTATATGACACTTTAACATATCTAGTTTTGTTTAAATGAAATAAGGGTGAGTAAATAATGACAGATTTTTTTTAGAAGAACTGTCACTTTTTAGCTACTAATATTGTACACTGAAAATAAACACATGACCATGTAAAGACGGAAATTGAGATAATCAAGGTCCTGTAGTACGACTATCTTTCTCTTTCACTCTTTCCCTCTCTTTCCACTGGTTCCTCAGTCCCCAAGAGAGAGAGAGAGAGCCCCTGGGGGTCTTTAAATACTTTATTGGGCTGTAACATTACCTTAATGTCTCTCAGCATTTCATCTGCCTACAGCCTAATGGGAAGTGATGGCAGCCATGTTCCTTTGCAACAATGACCTGAAACACATGTGGGTTCAGTTTCTTTTTTGCAGGTGTGTGTGTGTGTGTGTGTGTTTTCTTTTAGGTAATGGGAACATGATGATGTCACTTAGCATTTGGAGTATCCAGTGTTCCTTTATGTGCAGGATAATTAAATGACTTCTATATCCCGCTAAAACTATGCACACTTACGTAATCTGGATTTACGTCTAATCTAGACAGGAAAAGAAATTTAAGCAACTTGTTTTTCTCCTTTCATCATTATATCCTTCTCCACTCTCTCACCTCTCTCTGTCTCTCCTTCTTTCTCCAGATGAGCGATGAGAAGAACAGTGAAAGAGGTCAGACATTAGCAGGGCTATCTAATGACTGTTGCAGCTCGGCATTATGGGATGGGTGATCTGTCAGCGCCTGTCAGAGACAGGCCTTCCATTAGGGTTGCACTTGAGTGATGGGACACACATACACTCACACGCACACACACAGCGTTTCAGACACCTCGCAACATAACGGTTCCACCCTGCTATGCATCATGTGTCATTCTAGAGCCCTCTATTTAATGACCCTGTCCATCCACACACACACATCGCTCAATGTAAATTACACCTGACCCAAGGGGACAAGCAGGAGGACAGCGAGAAGACAAGAGAGTGAGACAGTGTGAAAGGAGGAGATGTCTTTATTAAACTGAACATGAGACGTGGGTTATAAGACATGCATGCGTGTGAATGCATGTTATCAGTCATGTGCATAGGTAATCTATGTACCCTTTGAGGGTTGTACATCGCTTATTGTGGTGCTGATATGTTTGTTATCTGTGAATTAATCAGGAATGTAGCAACCATTAGCTATAGGCTATCTAGGGGGGCAGGGACTTTCTGGTAAAATCATTAAATATACATATATGAAAGAATTTAAGACATAAAGCATATGCAGTAAGCTGTAATGTAGGCACTACATTATTTTCTTACATTCCAAATCTTTGTGAGCTGCTTTTACTCCCTATCTAAACATCGCCATAAAATGAACTTCATATGTGCCCAGAAAAGAGTCTGATGCTAGCATGTTGCTAAGCAAACAATGACTAGAGAACTAGAAGTAAAGTTTAAAAGAGTCTGATGTTAGCATGTTGCTAAGATAATAATAACAACCAGATTACTAGAAGTAAAGTTTAAAAGAGTCTGATGTTAGCATGTTGCTAAGATAATAATAACAACCAGATAACTAGAAGTAGAGTTTAAGAGTCTGGTGTTTAACAAGTTGCTAAGCTAACAATAACTAGAGAACTAGAAGTAAAGTTTAAAAGAGTCTGATGTTAGCATGTTGCTAAGCTAATAATAACCAGAGAACTAGAAGTAGAGTTTAAGAGTCTGGTGTTTAACAAGTTGCTAAGCTAACAATAACTAGAGAACTAGAAGTAAAGTTTAAAAGAGTCTGATGTTAGCATGTTGCTAAGATAATAATAACAACCAGATAACTAGAAGTAGAGTTTAAGAGTCTGGTGTTTAACAAGTTGCTAAGCTAACAATAACTAGAGAACTAGAAGTAAAGTTTAAAATAGTCTGATGTTAGCATGTTGCTAAGATAATAATAACAACCAGATAACTAGAAGTAGAGTTTAAGAGGCTGGTGTTTAACAAGTTGCTAAGCTAACAATAACTAGAGAACTAGAAGTAAAGTTTAAAAGAGTCTGATGTTAGCATGTTGCTAAGCTAATAATAACCAGAGAACTAGAAGTAAAGTTTAAAAGAGTCTGATGTTTGCATTTTGCTAAGCTAATAATAACAACCAGATAACTAGAAGTAGAGTTTAAGAGTCTGGTGTTTAACAAGTTGCTAAGCTAACAATAACTAGAGAACTAGAAGTAAAGTTTAAAATAGTCTGATGTTAGCATGTTGCTAAGCTAATAATAACCAGAGAACTAGAAGTAGATGTTAACATGTTGCTATAGCTAACAATAACTAGAGGACTAGAAGTAAAGTTCAAAAGAGTCTGATGTTAGCATTTTGCTAAGCTAACTAGAGGTTTAAAAGAGTCTGATGTTAACATATTATAAAACTAATAATAATTGAGGTTTAAAAAGTCTGATGTTATCATTTTGCTAAGCTAACAATAATTAGAGAACTAGACTAAATCTATCTATCTATCTATACTGTATGTTCTGACAAGATCATCAGCCTTTCTTTCCCATAGGCCCCTCAGTCCTTGTTTCTTGATGAGAACGAATTACCTGTTCTTTCATTCTTTCTCTCGTCTTCTCTGGCCCTCTCTTTCACTGTCACCCCATCCGTCATCTTATCCCCGGTTATAATACAGCCCATATGAGTTGATTGGCCTGAGATGGTCTCTACACACTTTCATTTACCCTGTCTCTCCTCACACATATACTCTGTCTCTGTCCCTCTCCTCTATCCTTATTCCATCTCTCTCCCTCTCCGTCCCTCCTTCCTCGCCCCAGCTCCTTATTGCTCTATCAATCTCTCCTAGCAGAAGATCAATACATGCTTGCTTGCTTTCCTTCTCTGTCTCTCTTTTCTCACTCACTCTTTGTCTACCTCTTCACCCGGGGGGACTCTATTGGTAAAAAGAGAAAATATTGATTTTAGGCTGCCATTATCATTAAGAACAACTGTTTTTGCACCATAGAAATCTCTTAATTAAATTTTAAATTGCATATGATGTTTAATCAGTCTGTACTGATGAGCACTTATGAGCATGATTGCGAATGTGAAATTGATTTTCTACAATAAATATTAAGTGACTTACATTTTAGACACAATATTGACCGTTTTCACCAATGAAAATAGCTTCAAACAAAATCACAGCAGTTGCCAACAGTTCCCGTCTCCGAGCTACACAGCCGTGTTTCGTTACTCAAAGAATCAGCATTTTTGAATTAATCAGGTGAGTCAATGATTCAATAGCCAATTCATAAAGATAGTCACATGCTTTATTCTTGAATTAATCTGCCGTTTGAACAATGACGCAATGAATCACTCATTAGAACACATATCCGTATATATGTGTGAAAAATGTCAGGACAGTCATTTAAGACGCTGAAAAAGTTATATAAAAATATATATCTCTATAAGATCATACACATTTATTAAGAAGGTAAATAGGGCCAATTTTGACTTTAAAATGTCTTTAATGTTTTCACACTTATGTCATTACTGATCACACACACACACACACATTTGTTTTTGTGAAATGTGGGGACATTCCATAGGCGTAATGGTTTTTATACTGTACAAACCGTATTTTCTATCCCCCTACACTGCCCCTGCCCCTAAACCTACCCATCACAGGAGACAGCGCTGTTTACTTTCTGTGAAAAAAACCTCATCCTGTGTGATTTATAAGCATTTTGAAAAGTGAGGATGGCGGAACATCCTCATATTTCACCCTCTTTTTGTAATACCTATGTCATACCCATGTCATTATACACATTTGTGTCCTGAAATTTCACAAAAACATGCCCACACACACACACGGCTAACAGGACCCTGACAATGCCTAGCATTAAATTTAGCTTTGGAGACATTTCTGCAAAGATGGGACACACATGACAGCCCAGCGGTAGACAGACAGGCCTGCCAGCTCTCCAATTACAAAGGCCTATACAAACACACACACGGGAAGGTAACACACAGCCTAATTTGACAAGCTGAAATGATGCCCATTCATATCATTTTACTCCAGCAGCCCAAGGTAAATATTTCAACTACCCTAGTATAAATAGCACACCAATATTTGAACAGCTGAGAGAGAAAGAGCGACAGAGAAAGAGAAAAGGAGAGAGATCTTTATCCTTTATACATGTTTATACATATTCATAAACTGTCACTCTCAACAAGACACTGAGGCTGGAATATTGACTCACTGCCCCCTTAGTATGTGTCTCTCCGGCTTTGGAGGAGAACGAGATAATGAAAAAGTATCAGTAGATTTTGAGCCGCTTGTCTAGAGAGCTGAATAGTTGTCTGACAGCTTTTGTTGTAAGGTGCAGAGGATCTGAAAGTAATTCATCAAACCCTGATCAGTAATGAATGCACACTAATCCCTATAGCGGTGTTAGAAGGCCTGAGGGATAATGGGGATTCCTGTCCAGAAATGACAATGGCCTGTCAATCAAACTCGCCCATTAGGTGCCACTTGCGCTGCCTGTGTAAAACTTCATAAAGACAAAACGGTACTGACATTTCACCAAGAGAGTGTGGGAAAGAATTTTAAGCGGGCGAGTTATTTCGTTTGCTTTCTACATGTCGACATAGGACAGGTCCAAGGGTTCAGACGCAAGGACATACAATATGGCAAAATCTTGAACAAAGCATCTCTCACCCGCCTTACTTCCAGTCTTCCAGTTCACTTTTCTCTGAGTTATGTGTCCCACAGAGAGAAGAATTCCAGCTCTCCTCTCACTGGCTTTCTGTCTGAAGTGGAATTTGGTGGTGCGGGTTGAGCTCATTGTTGTGGAGAGGCCACGATTGATTCTGTCAGTCAGGTGACTGCCTTACCAGCTCACTGAACCACAAGAGTATTGATTGAGAGTGATGGATACACGGCTAAATGGTGAAATGCTAAGAGAAAAAGAGGTGCTTGTCAAACTGTTATTGATACGGCACACCATGCACACACACACACACACACACACACACACACACACACACACACACACACACACACACACACACACACACACACACACACACACACACACACACACACACACACACACACATCCAACTATGAAGTCCCAAACAAAACAGACCTAGATAAATGCATCTTCCAAAGTAAATAACTCAATTGTTTTTAATAATTCTTGCCAGTGTATTATATAAGTATGTCTTGAAGGACAGGACAGACGCAAATCCTGAGGGGCATACACTACCATTCAAAATTCAAAAACCATTCAAAACTAGTACAATTTGAGAATTTAGTACATTTCTGAAAAAAATGTATCACTGTTTCCACAAAAACATTTTGCATCACAACTGTTTTCAACATTTTCAACAAATTTTCTTGAGCACCAAATTAGCATATTTGAATGATCATCTAACAATCCTGTAAACAGTAACAGTAATAAATTAAAAATGTATTCAAATACAAAAGAGTTACAGTTACTTTTCAAAAACAACAAAAAAAAAAATCTGACCAACCCTGAACTTTCGAATGCTAGTGCAGCTCATTACAATAAACTGAGGTCTTGGTTATGTTTCATTTAATCTCAGATTGTCTCTTGAAAGGAATATTCTGGTCATCTTTTTTTTTTTTTTAAAGGTTTCAAAAATTAAGGTTTCAGTGAGGCACATATCTTTGAAGTAAATGAGACCCATTTCAAAGTAATTTGGAAGCCCATTTGGAAGTAAATTTCATCGATTTCAAAAACTTGCACTTTCAAAAGTTTGCATTTTTAAGGCCCCCAAGATGCTGTTGTCATGTCAATGAAGGGCCAAAACATATAAAAGCTTTTAAGCTTTTAGTTGAAAACTGTGTCGTGTAAACGGCCCATACGTCTTTCATAGCCCAAGTTTTTCATTTGTTGCCATAGTTCCTGATTAGTGTCACACCTGTTTCCTGTTCCTTTGATTACCTTCCTTGTGTATTTAATGCTGCATTCCAGGCAAACCGTAACCTGTGTTTTTCCAACCTTCTACTGTGAAAGTGCACTGGAACCTCAGTCAAACCTTCCCACCCGTGAACTCGAACTAAATCGATGTACCTAGAGTTACACGCTCAGACGTTACAAATAACGTAAAATAAAAGGTATAATAGCTTCTATTGCCTCATGCAGCGTTTTTTCTCAAATAAGCAAGGAGTAGGGGAGCACGGGGAACAACCTAACGCGGGGTTAATTATAACACGCATGGCTTAACACTTTCTACACATGCCAGGATAACGAAATTAAAAAATCTTTGGGAGATATCACTGAACATTTATTTAACCATAGCAAAAGTACATTTCTTACTTAAGTTTATTTTTCATATCTGTTATTTAACAGTTGAGATCATTCTTTAAAGCTGATCTAACAGCAGAAGACGCAAGCCGCGATTTGGAGCACGTGGGGTGCGTTGTAACAGTGAGTTACAATGAGCCCCTATTAGAAATACGCTGTTATATTTTATACTTTTATGAATTATTTTGAGCAACCATGAGAAAAGGGTGAATGACGACTGAGAGTCAATGTTCAGAAATTATTCATTATTATTCTGTTTTAAACTATGCTGTATAGCTGTATTTAGCGATGTGTTTGTTGCCAAAATCAAAAATTAGTGTATTTTTAATAATAAAAAAATGCCATAATTTTATTTTAAAAAGTGAATAATTTTATTGACAAAATATTTTAGCTTGTTTTGGATTTTTTTTTTATTAGCTCAGGTAACATTTTAAGCTGATATTGTCATGTTACAATGTACCCCACCTACGGGGCATGTTGTCACATTTCACTTCCATTCTTTTGGGGTAAATCAAGACAAAAATAAAAAAAACTGTATTAATGAAACAAAACCACATAATTGTACTAGACATGTGAGAAGAAAAATAAATTCTGAGACAGACAAAAAGCGTTGTGCCCCACTCTCCCCTAAGCACCTTTGGTGATGATAGTAGTATGAGCATAAGCCCCGTACAGTCCGCCATGCTTTGTTTACATCTAGCTACCACAATACCTTGCGCTCAGGCACGTGACTTTGCCTGGAATGCTACAAAGTCTTGAGTCGTGGTTTGAAGTCGTAACTTACGGGCTCATAAACCTGCCTGGAACGCAGCATAAGTCTTCCTCAGTTCATGGTCTCTCGTTAATGTTATTTGGCTTCTGTGTATGCTATCGCTAGTTTATTAAAGACTATTATCATTCATTCTGCTTCACGCATCATCTTGGCATTAACCTGTGACACCTATAGTTTCCAATTGCTCTCCATTTCATCTGACTATTGTCTAGGAGAAATAACTTAGACATTAAATAGATATAATTTGTGATTTGACATAATGCAACAATACATTATTTACCAAAATGTTACATCAAGTAACTTTTTATGTAATTGGAAAAGCAGATGTTCTCTGAATGCCACAGTGTGTTGAACTTTAGCATGTGCGTCAGCAAAGGGCCAGAATGAGAGCGAGATCGAGACAAAAGGAATGAGAGAATTGTGGAAGAATAGAGCAGAGGGGGATGAGAGGAGGGATAATAGAGACATAGCAGGCTGTCAGATGCTGTTAGACAGCCATGAGGATGGAAATGATGGATGATCTCCCCCTGGACCACCGACCTCCAACTCCACTTCTGATGGCTACAATATGTCAGCATTTGTCAGGTTATAGCGAAACACACACACGCACATTAACACTCCTATTCTAGCTCAGCTGGACTCTTAATGTAAATGTATTCCCATGTAAACATGCTGATATCAGATCAACATGTGCCCTGTGTTTATATGGTAATTATAATGTTTTATTAACTCAAATTATGTCTTGCACAGTTTATTTACACACTCTTCTTTGAAATCCCAAAAAGTTGGTATTAGCGCAGATGCTGAGACAACGTTCTGTCAAAACAGAGCTGTGTCTGCACGTATGTGTGCGCCGGCGTATGTGGATGTTTACGCGTGACTTGACGACGCTAGTCTAACTGATGTTGACTGGCAGGTCATGCCCACCTGTAACTCACCTGCCATGACACATGCCATAGCTGTCGTCCTCGTCTCACCTGTCTCCTGTCACCTGTCATCTCTGTCTGGAGACACAACGATAATACGGCAAATATTTTCCACGGAGTGTGTTTTATGAAAAAGGAGGAAGTCTGTTTTATGTCTGCGGATGAGTTGACAGAGAGAGTCTGGGATAAAGTGAGCTTGTGTGTGTGATATTGTGCATTACAGTGCATGTGAGTTCAGAAAAATCGTTTCCTGCTGTCAGGTGATCCGTGCGTCTGTGTAAACTGCTACAAACTGAACCGTCCTGGTGAAAAATACCATGCACCAGATTCTGACATGCTCTCAAACACATGCAATCACTTCACGGTCGGAAGCTTATATGTTACAGCACATGAACCAGGCAACTTTAATATATGGCAGAGCAACGGCCACATGTGAGTATTTTAAGATAATGTTCCATACATATGCCAAATCCCACTTCACATAATTCAACTGCACAGTAAATTCACTGGTCATGGGAAAGTACATACAGTTAGGTGTAAGTCTGAGACCACATTGGAAATCTGGGATGTAAAATCCTCTTTAAATTTAAGATGAAAAGAAGTTTGAAAAATACATGTTATTAATAATTTTGCACTATTTATAGGTCACCAATCAAATTTGTTAATTTGTGACACTTACCATATGAACTCTCTGTTTTTCTTTCAGTAAAGCACAAGATGCTCTTTGTCACATTCCTAATAAAAATCAACCACACAAATCATACGTGGATAACATCTCACTCTCAAGCCAGCTTAAGTACATGCTGACATTAAAGCACAAGAGGGAGATAAAAAATACTAAGACATTACAAGCCATTACTGAGACATACCGCTATAAAAGTGTTATAAAAGTGTGCCTTGATAGCACAGACACAATAGATAGGGGTTGTCTGCGACTGAGGGCTTAAAAAATGTTACATAAACTTTTTATATATCAGTCCTAAGAAAAATGTATCACGATTTCTACAAAAATATTAAGCAGCACAATTGTTTTTTGCATTGATAATTAGAATTTATTTTTTTGTGCCCTAAATTAGCCTATTAGAATTATTTCTGAAGGATCATGTAACACTAAAGACTAGAGCTTCAAAAATGCAGCTTTGCAAACCATTTTTTTACAATATTACTGATTTTATTGGTTGATTGGTAGTGTATATTTAAATGTAGCAATTTTCCGCAAAAGTCTTCCCCAAGTGGCAATATACCAAAATAAAAGTGTTTAAATATAATAAATAATTTAATAGGTATAATTTAAAAGCTAAATTTCTTCATCTTAAAATACACCATATTGCCAAAAGTATTGGGACACTCCTCCAAATCATTGAATTCAGGTGTTCCAATCACTTCCATGGCCACAGGTGTATAAAATCAAGCATCTAGGCATGTAAACGCTTCTACAAACATTTGTGATAGAATGGGTAGCTCTCAGGAGCTCAGTGAATTCAAGCGCGGTACCGTGATAGGTTGCCACCTGTGCAATAAGTCCATTTGTGAAATGTCCTCACTACTAAATATTCCATGGCGTGGTATTATAACAAAGTGGACCACACATGCTGAGGCTCACAGTACGTAGAAGTTGTAGTCAATAGCTACAGACCTCCAAAATTCATGTGGCCTTCAGATTAGCTAAAGAACAGTGTCTAGAGAGCTTCATGGAATGGGTTTCCATGGCTGAGCAGCTGAATCCAAGCCTTACATCACCCAGTGCAATACAAAGTGTGAGATGCAGTGGTGTAAAGCACGCCACTGGACTCCAGAACAGTGGAGATGTGTTCTCTGGAGTGACCAATCATGCTTCTCAGTCTGGCAATCCCATGGACGAGTCTGGGTTTGGCGGTTACCAGAAGAACGATACTTGCCTGACAGCATTGTGCCAAATGTAAAGTTTGGTGGAGGTGGATTATGGTATGAGGTTGTTTTTCAGGGGTTGGGCTTGGCCCCTTAGTTCCAGTTAAATAAACTCTTAATGCTTCAGCATACCAAGATATTTTGGACAATTTCATGCTCCCAACTTTGTGGGAACAGTTTGGGGATGGCCCCTTCCTGTTCCAACATTATTCGCACCAGTGCATAAAGCAAGGTCCAAAAAGACATGGATGAGCGAGGTTGGTGTGGAGGAACTTGCCTGGCCTGGTTCTGACCTCAACCCGACAGAGCACATTTGGGATGAATTAGGGCAGATACCTAGAGACCTAGAGAAGACCAGGCCTTCTCCTCCAAGATCAGTGCCTGACCTCACAAATGAGCTTCTAAAAAATTGGTTAAAAATTCCTATAAACACACTCCTAAACCTTGTGGAAAGCCTTCCCAGAAGAGTTGAGGCTGTTCTAGCTGCAAAGGGTGGGCCAACTCCATATTAAACCCTACTGATTAAAAATGTGATGTCATTAAAGTTCATGTGCATGTAAAGGCAGGCGTCACAAAACTTTTGGCAATGTATTGTATATTATTACTTAATATTAATATATTTAAAAACTGAACTGAAGAGAACTGAAGATCTAAAACACATTGATTGAAAACTGTTACAAACTCCTCTTCCGATCTGCAGAACAATATTAGTATTTGAAATGTACTATGACTTATTTCAATTTGAAATATAGCATTGGTTCTCAGTCGTGGTCCTGAAGCAGGCCTGGACTGTACATTTTGGATGTCTCCCGTATCTGACACACCCATTTGTGTCTTTGAGTCTCTATTAATAAGCTGATAAATTAGGTGTGTTAAATAAAGGAGACATCCAAAATGTGCAGTGCTGGTGAACTCCCACTGTCATATAGTGTTTAGGACAAATGGTGTGAATTAAGGCAGCCATTCTTTTTGTCCTTAATGAAGTTCTAAATGAATTTAGGGAAGATAATATTTTAATCACAATTCAAGTGCATAACATCCGCATGCACCACTGCTGTGGCCATTCTTCCTGCACACCACCATCTCTATTTCTATTAATTTCTATAATGTCTTATAATTGTCATTAGATAGGTGCAAGGGGGTATTAATATCTTGAGTCAAGGCTCATGTTCAAACCCTCCATCACAGGCAGCTAAATACGCTTACCTTTATCAGTTTATACAATCCTTAAAGATTGTCTGTAAAGATTGTTACTCTTCCTTATGACTAATATTATGAAGATTGAGAAGTGGAAGCAGCTGTAAGAGAAAGAACGGAAAACAACGGACAAGCGTGTTTACACATTCATGACAGTTTTGTTGTGTGGCCTGAAAAATCTCTCCCTCTCTTCTCCCTTTTCTGTAGCCGCTGACCTCCTCACCTCTCCTGCATTAATCCGTTGTTGGTAATAAATCAAATGTGACAGAAAGGCTTGCGCCGGTGCGATTAAAATCGTTTGTTTAAATTCACATACTTTCCACTCCTGCCATAACTCTGTGACAGCCCTGCACAGAGAAAGAGAGAGCGAGAGAGAGAGAGACAGAAAGAGCTGGGAGGAGCCTCATGGGTAATTACTCTGAAGTTTGGAGCTCTTTATTCTTATTCCCCTGTTTTCATTTTTCCCCCCACAGAGAATTGTCTGTTTTGTATTCTACTTTGGAGGGAGGAGAGCTAAAGGAGGATTTCTGTGATGCTAGCACACTTCTGAAAGGTTTACGATACTTCTAGGCCTCAGAAGGCAAACCGGCTCCGAGTTCAGCTTTTTTGTTATCCGAAGAAAAAGCAAGTCGAATAAATCAAAGACTTGGCTGACTTGCGGTGCTTAAAAGCAAAGTCATTTTGCTAAAGAACTTTCAGTTCTTTTTGGACGAGACACACAATGCTTCGTCAGGCTTTCCTCTTCTGTCAGCCTGTTCTCCTCACCACGACGCCTCCTCTGACCCTCGAGAGGCTGACTGGAATTGTCGTTGCCTGACGGAGCTGATCTATGATCAGTTCCTTCAGTAACAGTCTATGTCGGGATTTGAGAATGTTTCTGCTCTAGGATCTGCGGCCGGGTGTAAGGCGGAGATGGAAAGCAGATGCCTGCTAGCTGATGACGACTCGATCCAGGAGAGGAAACTTTTCATTCCTCTCCATCCATCATCCAGGGAGAGAGGGAGAGAGGGAGGGAGGGAGGGAGACCGAGTAACGCCTTGATTCTTTTAAACTGACAAAGACACTCTGATGCATATGTGAAAATATTTGTCCCCTTATTAGTGGTTTTGTCCCGCATGCTGGAAGCACTCCTACTCACTGTCCAGAGGGAGACACATGTTGTTTCCTCCACTTTTTTTCATTCGCCAGTCTTTCTGTTTGTGTCTGTGGTGTCTCTGGTATTGAGCGACAGAAAGAAAATGTGTCAGTGAAAAGGAGAGGTCATGTGAGTAATGTACCTGACAGCTGAGAATCATTAATCACTGTCACACTTGAAAGGGTGGGAGGAGATGCCACACACACACACACAGTCAGGTTGGGCGCCTTCCTGTTCTCTGAGTGGGCCTGCTTGCCCTTTTTACACTCATAATCCCCCTTATATGATAGTTGTGTGTTTTTCTAGGTGTGTGTGTGACACTAATGGCCCGCTCTAGCTGTTTGACTTCACACACACAGAGCCGTCTCGCAGCAGGAACTGAATTCACGACATGTCAACATGCCTTCACTGAGAGGAAAATAAGGGGGATAACGATACGCTCCCTGTCTCTCCCTCTCTTTTACTCGCAAATCCACAATTTCTGTCTTCCTCTCACTTTGTTTTCCTGTTTTGATCTGAATTCTCTCTCTCTGTTATTATGTCTGCCTCTTCGGAGGACCGACAACCAGCTGCCTGTGTGTGTGTGTGTGTGTGTGGGAGAAGCCATTCAGTATGTAATGACAGCCCTGGCAGGTCCCAGTGTAGTCAAACCGTCCCACCTCCACCCCCCTGTCAGCAGATGAATATGTCACACTCCAGACTCCGGCACTGATCGTGGTTCAGAGAGCAAACACTGCCACTGATCTGAGATCAGGCCTGTTTTTGTTTTTTTGTTTTTTGTGTAATAGTGGGGATCTGAATCCAGATTGGGGACGGCTGTTCTCGCATCTGCATGAAGAAAATAAAGTATAAGGAGGGCCTTAAAATACAAAAGAAAACAGAATGTGAATGCAAGAGATGTGCAGAGGAAGAAATAAAAAGAAACATTGGTTCTTCAATTGTTTTTAGATTCAGCAAATATTACTTATTAAAGGGACAGCTCACCCCAAAAGGAAAATTATGTTATAATTTTTTAATCTGTGAAATAAAAAATGTCTCTGTATTTTTTGTCCATGTTATTTTAGATCCCAATGACTTCCACTTCACAACAGTCAGAACATTCTTCAGAACACACTACCGTACAAAAGTTTGAGGTCAGTAAGTTTTGTTTAATGTCTTAGTTAACATAGTTATTTGATCAAAAATATTATGAAATATTTTTACAATTTAAAACAACTGTTTTTTTTATTTGTTTGAATATACTGTAAAATGCCATTTATTCCTGTGATGGCAAAGCTGAATTTTCAGAGTCACATGATTATTCAGAAATCATTATAATATGCTGATTTGGTACCTATGAAACATTTCTAATTATTATCAATGTTGAAAACAGTTGTGGTGCTTAATATTTTTGTGTAAACCTTGATCCTTTTTTCAGGATTCTTTGATAAAAAGCGTGTTCCAAATATCAAACATTTATTTGAAATAGAAACCTATTATAGCAACAACAAAAAAATACTATCAATTTAATGCGTCCTTGCTTAATAAAATAATTAATTTCTTTAAAAAGAATCTTACTGACCCCAAACTTTTAAACAGTAGTGTAACAGAAGTCATAAAAAAGTCATAAAAGTCATAAAAAAGTTTGTATGAACATGAATAAATAATTTTTGGATGAACTGTCCCTTTAATTTTTAAGAGGTCATCTACCGTTTTATAAATTAAAACTTTTTTGGTTCTATTTGGAGCCTTTTCAAGAAAATATAGAGTCAAGACCCAAAAGAGACATATTTATAAAGCCTGTTTATTTTGCTTTGAGCAGTGGTCTGATACAGTGATTCTTAATGAGAAATAATAACCCAGAAAGAGAGCTAAATACAGAATAAATGTTTATGTTTGGGTCACACTCTCTGTGGTGGGCTTGATTGGACATGAAACAGGCCTGCAGAATAAGCACACTCGTCCATTCTGGATCAGTGTAGCCACAGTGTGATTTTCCATGTTAGGTTTGGAACGGTACGTCTGAACCGGCACGGGGTGTGCGGTGGATAGGGTACGTTTACTGTGTGCGAGAGTGAAAGCTGCAGTGACCTCAAGCCTTGCGTGTGTGTGGCTATGGGGTGGAAGGATTGATGGGTGGTCCTTGGGACAGATAACATACACACAGGCACACACAATATTTAGTTACGGCGGTCTCCACCACATTACAGTTATTATTCTCTCATTTGGGTAATTTCTAGCTCAATGTACTGTTTGACAAATTGCACTGATGGAGAAACATGGGAATCAGAGGTTTTATGGTTTTCAGATCCGTCTTTTGTGGTTTTGAGCAAGTATGCAGCCTGAGCATATTCACTTTGAACTTCTGTGAATAACTACAGGGCACAGATAAAGTGAACTGCCATGGCAAATGTTAGTACATTTTATTAGAATTCCTGTCAATGGCATATTCCACATTTCCACAAAATTAACACGTTAATATATATGCGATAATTTTTTTTTCAAAATATTTAATACAATTAACGCACCATCTGTTTGTTTTTTTGTCATCCTTCAGCTAGTTACATTATATAATCGCGCTCTAAGCTAATTATTTTTAATTATTCAAGCGCAATAAGACACATAAGAGAACAACCAGGAAGCACATTATAGCCATATTCCAGAATGATGATGTCAAGATTCATCAGGCTCAAATTGTGAAAGAAGGGTTGAGAACAGTCATTTTTCACACATGAATTGGCACCTCTTGAGTCCAGACCTTAAATTCATTGAAAGTCTTTGGGATGTGCTGGAGTAAACTTTATAGAGTGCCCGACTCTTGCATGGTCAATACAAGATCCTAACCAAACATTGACACACCTCTGGATGGAAATAACATCACAACATTTGATTTCATCAAGAGGTGCATCAATCCATGTGCAAGAATGATCCTTCATGCTCCCTCCCAACCATTCTTTCACAATCTGAGCCTGATGAATCTTGACTTTGTCATCCTGGAATATGGCCACGATGCATCTTCCTACATGGTTGTTTAAGAAATGAAAAGCTACACACTCCATCAATTAGGGTTTAGAAATATATAACATGCTAGAAACATAACCACTGCAATAATGATCCAATCATTGATATTGAACATTGCAGTCTTAGAACTACTCTTGAACAAAATGAATTAATAAAATTAAATACATAAAAAAAAACTGATAAAAAAACATTTTCAAATTTAATCTTTGTCATTTTGTCATATAGTGAAATATTTGTGGTATTTAAGATTACTATGACAGATGCCCTTATCTTTGAAACAACTAAGAAAAAAACATCAATGCACTTCTTCTATATTAATTTAGGAGTGCAACTGCCCCAATTTTAACAAATTTCCATCACACGTCCCTCCACAATCAAATAAACATACTGCAATTTTAGGCAATTTTCACATGAATTCCTCAGATCAACAGTAATTTTTGAGCAAAATCCAACAGTGTATAAAACAAAACCGTAACAGTGTTTGCCCGGAGGGCTCTCACCCACACTCTCTAACTGTATACAGGTCTGACCACTCTTTAAATCCACATGATGCAATGAACCCCACTTCCACAGCAATGATCTCCTGCACCCATAGCTCCCTTTGCTTATTTTCTATTGGTCAGTCTTACATACACATATCTTGCAAAGTCAGTCACTTCCTGTCTCTCACGGCGTAGTCCTGGGCAGTAACACACACACACACACACACGCACACACGCACGCACACGCACGCACACGCACACACACACACACACACACACACACACACACACACACACACACACACACACACACACACACACACACACACACCTGCCTTGCCAGTCCCTCTTTCTCCTCCATTCTGTAGATCTGGCCAATTACAGGCCTTATCTGTGAGTGAGAATAATGAGGTTACACACTGAGCAAATTCTATCATGTCTCTGTAATGAGATTTGGGTTGAGCTGCGTTGCCGCTGTGGACGGGGTGGAGGACAGACACACTCACGCTCATGGCACGTTATCTGCTCCCCATCTCTCCGCCTGACATTCCAGGAAATTGCATTCCAGTGAAGGAGGGAGCAGAGGAGTCAGTGACAGTGTCACACACACACACACACACACACACACACACACACACACACACACACACACACACACTACCTTTGCCTGGCTGTCTCTCTCCCTCTCTCTGTTTCTCTCTCACTCTCTGTCCTCTGACAGCCTTTTTGATTTATGGCTCCAATTCCCTGGTGCAGATGCAGTCTGCACTCATAACCGTGTATATGTATTTTATTTTGCTGCCCTCTCCTTGCCTCAGCTTCTGTGCTTTCACATTCTCCTGCACCGTCTGATTGATTATCCCATCCACACTGTCTACAGTGTTTCTCATCTTTCAGAAGTATAATCTCTCCCAACAGCATGAGAGAAAGCAAGAGAGAGAGACAGAGAGAGAGAGACTCTGAGGCCCGAATGTAAAGCACCCATATTAGTTTAAGACCTGTTTCAATCTGGAAATATTCCAAACTGGCTGAATGAATGAATTGGGCATGACTATATGAAAAGGTATTGGAAAGTGAGTGTCTGTCTCAGAATGGAGTTCATAGAGTTGATATCTTGGGATTCTGGCTTCACTGGGTTCAGGGAGATTTGGAAGGGATGACTATGGCTTTAATGCTTTGTCTCAACTTGTTTTGAAATACGTCAAATGATATTAAAGTAATGTATATATATATATATATATATATATATATATATATATATATATATATATATATATATATATATATATATATATATATATGTATGTATGTATGTATGTATGTATACACTACTGGTCAAAAGTTTTATAACGGTAATATTTAAAAATGTTTTTAAAGAAGTCTCTTCTGCTCACCAAGGCTGCATTTGTAATTAAAATACACACACACACACACACACACACACAAAAACGTAATATTGTGAAATATTATTAAAATGTAAAATAATGTTTTCTATTTGAATATATTTTAAAATGTAATTTATTCCTGTAAATAAAGTTTTTTCAACATTGTACTTTACTGTTCAAAAGTTTTGGGTCGGTAAGAATTTTTTTTGTTTTTGGGAAAGAACTTAAAGAAATTAATACATTTATTCAGCAAGGATGCATTAAATTGATCAAGTGACAGTACAGATGTTTATAATGTTGCAAAAGCTTTATAAATTATGTTCTTTTGAATTTTCTATTCATTAAATACTCCTGATTTTTTTATATTTTGATAATATTCATAAATGTTTTTTTAATCATCAAATCAGAATGATTTCTGAAGGATCATGTGACAGAAGACTGAACTAATGATGCTGAAAATTCAGCTTTGCCATCACAGGAATAAATTATACTTTACTATATATTCACATAGAAAACAGTTATTTTACATTGTAAAAATATTTCACAATAATACTGTTTTTGCTGGACTTTGGATCAAATAAATGCAGCCTTGGTGAGCAGAATAGACTTCTTCAAAAAAATCTTACCGTTCTAATATATATATATATATATATATATATATATATATATATATATATATATATATATTCATCTTTACTGTCATTTTGGATCAATTTATTTCATCCTTGCTAAATAAAGCTATTTTAAAATTCAATTAAATGTATTTACATAACACTAATTAAAAACAATGTGAGTTGTGTGTTACAACTAAAATATACAAATATAAAAATAATAACAAAGATGATTAACTCATATTAATATCAATTAATATTCATAATGATAACATAAATGTTTATTTATAACAAAAACAAAGAACAATAGCATCAAATAATTACCTCAGATAACGACTCTCTACAGCTTGTCACGTGCAAAGAAAAGAGTAACAAGCATATATATATATATATATATATATATATATATATATATATATATATATATATATACAGTGGGTACGGAAAGTATTCGGACCCCCATACCTTTTCACTCTTTGTTATATTGCAGCCATTTGCTAAAATCATTTAAGTTCTTTTTTTTTTCTCTCTCATTAATGTACACACAGCACCCCATATTGACAGAAAAACACAGAATTGTTGACATTTTTGCCGATTTATTAAAAAAGAAAAAAAGAAATATTACATGGTCCTAGGTATTCAGACCCTTTGCTGTGACACTCATATATTTAACTTAGGTGCTGTCCATTTCTTCTGATCATCCTTGAGATGGTTCTACACCTTAATTTGAGTCCAGCTGTGTTTGATTATACTGATACTTATTATACTCTTAATTAGGAAAGCCACACACCTGTCTATATAAGACCTTACAGCTCACAGTGCATGTAAGAGCAAATGAGAATCATGATGTCAAAGGAACTGCCTGAAGCGCTCAGAGACAGAAGTGTGGCAAGGCACAGATCTGGCCAAGGTTACAAAATAAATTCTGCTGCATTTAAGGTTCCTAAGAACACAGTGGCCTTTATCATCCTTAAATGGAAGATGTTTGGGATGACCAGAACCCTTCCTAGAGCTGGCCGTCTGGCAAAACTATCGGGGGAGAAGAGCCTTGGTGAGAGAGGTAAAGAAGAACCCAAAGATCACTGTGGCTGAGCTCCAGAGATGCAGTAGGGAGATGGGAGAAAGTTGTAGAAAGTCAACCATCACTGCAGTCGGGGCTTTATGGCAGAGTGGCCCGACGGAAGCCTGTCCTCAGTGCAAGACACATGAAAGCATGCAAGGAGTTTGCTAAGATGGTGAGAAATAAGATTCTCTGGTCTGATGAGACCAAGATATAACTTAATTCTAAGCAGTATGTGTGGAGAAAACCAGGCACTGCTCATCACCTGTCCAATACAGTCCCAACAGTGAAGCATGGTGGTGGCAGCATCATGCTGTGGGGGTGCTTTTCAGCTGCAGGGACAGGACGACTGGTTGCAATCAACGGAAAAATGATTGCGGCCAAGTACAGGGATATCCTGGACAAAAACCCTCTCCTGAATGCACAAGACCTCAGACTGGGCTGAAGGTTCACCTTCCAACAAGACAATGACCCTAAGCACACAGCTAAAATAACAAAGGAGTGGCTTCACAACAACTCTGTGACTGTTCTTGAATGGCCCAGCCAGAGCCCTGACTTAAACCCAATTAAGCATCTCTGGAGAGACCTGAAAATGGCTGTCCACCAACGTTTACCATCCAACCTGACAGAACTGGAGAGGAATGGCAGAGGATCCCTAAATCCAGGTGTGAAAAGCTTGTTGTATTTTTCCCAAAAAGACCCATGGCTGTATTAGATCAAAAGGGTGATTCTACTAAATACTGAGCAAAGGGTCTGAATACTTAGGACCATGTGAAATTTCAGTTTTTCTTTTTTAATAAATCTGCAAAAATGTCAACACTTCTGTGTTTTTCTGTCAATATGGGGTGCTGTGTGTACATTAATGAACTTAAATGATTTTAGCAAATGGCTGCAATATAACAGAGTGAAAAATTTAAGGGGTCTGAATACTTTCCGCACCCACTGTGTATATATATGTATATATATACACACACACACTTAATAATTAACATAATAACAATAATTACATATCACAGACTTTAAAAGTGTCATCATCCAGACTCTTTTTAGTTATGTCAACCCCAGAGCTCTAGGATGAGCCACAGATGAGCTTAGGGCACACCCCTGCTAACCGCCACAACCAATGACTGTGGTGCGTTATAGCTTTGAGTTTAGCTGTTCTCAGATACTAACACAGGCTTCCCATGCTTTTAATGCCATAGCAAGCATCTCATAATGTTCCCTGGCTTTTAGAATAGCACTTTAAGCTTTTAAAATGGGTATGTTGGGCACGTAAGAAGACAGCAAAAGCAGACATCCCTCGACGCAGACAAGGAGGTGACAGCGGAAGACTCAAGGGGACAATCTGTGCCAGCAATTATAGTAGAGATCACAAAGAATGTAATTAAGCTGCCAAAAGTGTTGTAAATTGAATGTTTTTTTAAAGTGGTTAAACCATCATGGTCACAAGAAATGCCCTTGTGCTTATGATTTTGCTGTGAACACAAACATAAACTATTGCCATTGCATGTCTTTATGTGTCCGCATCTTAAGAAATTTTAAAAACCTCTCCAGACCCCCATCATGCTGTTTCGTTCACCATAAGCCTAGGGGATGCTAATTACTTTTACTAAAGATAAAGTTACCAAAAAGGCTTTGGCTTCCATAATGAGGGGTTATTATATTCCAACCTTCCTCTCACCCTGTTCACTGACCGATTTATATTAGTCAAATTCCTTAATGTAAGACTTAATGTCTTAATGACTCCTTAAATGTCACTCTATAGCCCTCTTTAAGATACAGGCTTGGCCAATCAGATTCAGAGCGCAAATACTGCTGATTTGCATACAGTCCCAGTTGTCTGTCATTAAATTGATCCTAAGTTTATGTGTAAATGAAATCTTACTTACTTAAGTAGGATGTACAGATTCAGCTGAACCAGTACAGGAAAATCTTGTTAGAGAGTTTATTCACAATGTTTATAATCAGAGAGTGAGCTCAACAGATTGGTTTTCCACTCTAATAACGCAGTGGGGTTTCAACGTATTAAAGAACTGCTGAGAAGGCAGTTGTTTACATAGTATAGGATAAGATGGGAGGAAGTATTTAAATGTTGTTCTACTCCTCTACTCTTTCCTTATGCATCCCCTCCACTGGCCTGGCCTTGTAACAAATCTCTCTCTCTCTGCAGTCTCTCGTGGTCCGTGTAGGCAGCAGTATTGATAGGGTAATTCAGGCATGATGAACGACCCGATAATCACGAGACGGCTGAAATAAATCACACTCTGATCAATACACACACACGCACAGATCATTACCCTGCTGTAACGCATCCTCCATTAAAGCAGCACACACAAACACATATGCGCGCATGAAATGGAAAGGAGAGGGAAATGAAAATATTGTGTTTCTATAATGTAGAGGCAGAGATTGATGATGGGTTTGTGCTTCTGTTGAACCATAGACAACAATGGAGACCGAAGTCTTTTAGGAAATCTTACCAAGGTTAAGTCGGGTAAAGGCCATGATGCTTTAAAATAGCACTGGAATATTCTGTCCGTCACACAGTGCCTGAGGACGTATTTTGCAATTCCATCTTAATATTGTCTCTATTGCCCTCTACTTATCTGTCTGACTCATAGCATTAGCGACATGTCCGACAAAAACAGCCGGCAAGCAGCCACCAACCCAGTCTCGCTATGAGGAATTAAAATATAGCTCAACAACAACGACAACAGGGAATGCAACCAGTAAAAATAAATATGGAGGCAATTTATCTGTGCGTAGTAAAGCTTGCATTCTGTCAGCCTCACATGACTGATGAAAAAATTCTAATATTTACTCACCCTGACGTTTTTTTTCCCGTGGAACACAAAAGGAGAAGTTCTGTGTTGAAAGACAACGTTGGTCTCTCTTTTCCATTCAATCACAATGACTTGAAGTTTTATCCTTCAAAAATACTATTTAAGTATCATAAATATAACTTATGCGTAGTCTTCTCAAGCCATATGATGACTTTGTAGGCCATTATTCACATACCTCCACTGTAACTCTCATTTATGTCTCACTACCACATATTTAGATTTGCTGCATCACATGACACATCGCATTTATGTCAAACCTGACATTTTCCACATACAGGCACATTTTTGAATTGATGTTGACTGCAGATGGTATGATTTTGTGATTGTTCATCACATAAAGCTATTTTATGGCTCCAGAAGACATGGAACATAGCAGACAATATATTTTATTGTACTTTTATGTACTTTTATGCGTTTCTACCATTTTAGAGCTTGACAGTCCGGATCCTCATTCATTCTCATTATATGGAAAAAAGACACCAGTGAAACTGTCAAAAAACACGAAGGTTACTGATATGATGCGCATAATCGGCTTGTCATGTGATCTCAAAATGTTGCCCCCATGAGGTGACCTGGTGCATGTAACATAAATCAGGGTTTATTAGGCTAATGATATGAGTCTTCATTTCATGTAATCATACATGATTAAAAAACAACTATTCATTTCATTTAGTTCACCTCTTTGGAAAATAAGACAAGAAAAGACAAGAAGATGGAAAAAGGAAACAAGCACAGAGAAAGGGAAAGGTAAGACAGAATGAATAGAGAAGGAGTGGAGAGGAGAAAACAGAAAAAGGGAGGGAGAGGGGCTTTGTCATGCTGAATGTAATAAGCAGTAGGTAGTGTGTCTTATGGAAGGTGATTTATGGGGCCTGTCCTGAGCCAGCCAGCACTTTGTCTCCTCTAGCATGGAGGATGAATGGGCTGCTGTCAACCCAGCCAGAACACCCCTCCTCCTTCTCTCTCTCTCTCTCTCTCTCTCTCTCTCTCTCTCTCTCTCTCTCTCTCTCTTTGTCACTGCTTCCCTCTAGCTCTGTCTCTTTCTCGGTGCCTGTTTTCTCCTCTAGTTTCTACCTTGTAGAGGTTGGTGATTCATCCTGTTTCCTTCTCTCTGCCTCTCATGTGCACGCAAAACCCTCAGTCACCTGAAGAATCTGCTAAACTAAAACAGGTCGACCCCTATCATGTAATGCCCGATGTCACTGCTGACAAACTGATGGACGTATTAAATGCATTAGTCATTAGTGTAATCCCCTCCATCATCAGAGCCCCCAGTAGTATGGCAGGAATGCTAATCCATGGCAGCTGATCAGCTGTTCTCATTAAAGCAGTTTCCTCGGTGAGCCTGCAGTTATCTCTCGACCTGTCATTGACCTCCTCTCTAATCCAACAGAGACTCTTTCCTGACCTGAGAATAAATAGCAAGACCTCAGTTAAATTGTTCTTTGGACTTTATGTCCTGCTTCTAATTTTTTCCCCAGCAGAAAATGAAAGATGGACCGATAACCCCCTAAAACCTTTCAGAGACTTTAAAGTCAACATGAAACCAAAATCGACTATTTATTTTCCTAATGCACATTCCTGGTCTAATTGTGAATGATTTGCTGGTGTTCCAATGAAAAACATTGCTTGTCTTCTTAATCAAAATGTAATAACCTGTTCTTGCTTTTAAATGTCTTTTCATATCTGCTGACATCAGTGATAATGTTTAGGTACAATTAGGTACAGTATTTAATCATGTTTTTTGCAAACTCACACTTGTTATAGGGGCTTAACTTTTCACTACTCAATCAATTCACATTTCTCTCATTGAATATCCTGTTTCAGCAGCAATACTTCACACTATAGAAGAAAAAACTGGTTGCAAATGACAATTTACTTTTAATTAATAGTCTTAACCCTGGAAGATCCAGTTATGATATTTTGATGAAAAATGATATGGTCATAATATAAAAAAATTAAGCAAATGCATGGATGAATCGTTCGCAATATGATTTAAGTAAATAGATAGAATTTCTATTACACGCAAGTTTAAAATGTCATACGTCTGCATGTTTTGGTGGTAATATAACTGCATATTTTGGTTTCCCTGTGATCACTTGTATTTCAGTGTGCATCCTCAGCTCTTCTGCTGACTGTAAGCATGTGTGTGTGTGTGTGTTCACAGAAGCAGATGGCGTATTAATAGTGTAAAATATGATCTGCAGGAACCCAATATGCTTGCTTGCTTGTGTTTATGGAAATAACAGTGCACCATGGGAATAAATAATTACCTTTCTGCTCGACTGTAGTCCAAGCCACAAGCTAGCAGGGAGAGAACCGAAAACAATAATTATAACAACAATCGACTATATATACTTCTCTCTAATTCTATCATGTTTTGCGCCACTATAAAAAGACCAACTCATTCTCCTTGTCAGATAGAGGGCAGCGTTGCTAAAACTGAGCAGCTATTCCCACGGTCTCTCTCTGTCGCTCCCACTTCATCTCTTCCATCTGCTGAAGATCTAATGGTTGATTAGAGTTGACAGCAGAGAAACAAAAGGAAGGGGACGCTAACAGAAGGAGGCACAACAATTAGCACACAACCAAGGTGAGTGTTTATCAGTTCTCGCTGCCACTCGTACCCCCGTCCTTCTGCTGCTCTCATTCCTGATAACTGATGAGGAACCCAAGAGCTCTTGAGTCAATCCAATAAACATGATCAATCATAACAGCTACATTAAGATGTGCAGATTTAATTGCTTGACTTCTGCAGATAATGTGGTTTCTGAAAGACTAATGAGAATAGGCTTTTTTCATGCACTGCGAGGGATTATCTGTAGTGAATCAGAGTCTGGAAAAATGGAGTGGAATGGTTGTTGAAACACATTCTCATATTCCAGCTTAATATGTACAGACAACTATAAGTAAGTTATTTGTAGGTTGTTTTGCATGAAAAGTGTAAACACCAGGACGCAACACTGGAAAAAAACAATGCTGTAAGGTAGGGGCGGGGCTATCAGTTGGTCCAAGTCCAACCAATGGTAAAGTGAGGAGTGAATGGGAGACCTGAGCAAAAAACAATCAATTTGCATTTCCATGTAATTATGTCAATGGTCATTTTATGTTCTACCATAGCAACACATTAACAAATGTCGGCTCAGCACAACTGTTCACTGACGAATGCTGACTGAGACACACACACACACACACACACACACACACACACACACACACACGCTGCCCATGGATACCCCATGCACTGTTTTAGTGAGCAATCATCAAAGGCCATTAAATCAAGTGAGGGTCCACAGAGACAGGAAATTGAGGACGGGATTACGATCTTTGCTTGACGAGGAGTGGCAAGATTTATGTGTCATTTACTGAGAAGACTGTAAAACTTAATTACAGAAAGTTCCCTCACACACAACCCTAACTGCACATAAAACACAATTCATCTCACACCCTCTCACACATTCTCTCCATCTTTCCATTGGCCATCCATCCATCTATTTATTTATCCATTCACCTCACAAGGCCCAGCCCTGGATACAATGGACAATTAAATCAACAAGAGAAGAAATGGAAGCCAAAAACGCAAGTTATAACAGGAAGAACACCTTGTTTGGGTCAGTTTACGGTTCACTTAGTGAAAATCACTCGGTTTAGAGAGTGAATTGCCATTTGAAAAAAAAAGTTTTCAACACGTCGATACAAAAAAAATGGGGTAGGACTTAATTTGTTCTAGAAATCTATTTGATTGTGTAAAGTGAAGGTTAAATTGCAGTATATATTTTTAAAATAAGTCTCTTATAGTCACCAAGGCTACATTTATTTGATCACTGACCGGTTTTAACATATGTAAAAATGTGAAAAATGTAATTTCTTCCTGTGATAACAAAGCTGAATTTTCAACATCATTACTCCAGTCTTCAGAGTCACATGAGTCTTCAGAAATCATTCTGATATGCTGATTTGTTTCCCACAAAAACATTTTTCAAAATTGATAATTAGGTTCTGAAGGATAATGCGACACTGAAGACTGGAGGAATGATGCTGAACATTCAGCTTTGCCATAACAAGAATAAATTTAATTATAAAACATATTCAAATAGAAAACAGTTATTTTAAATCATAATAATATTTCACAAAAGTATGTTCAAAATGGAGCCAGATTGAGTGTAAGTCTGCTAAAACAACACCTAAATGGCTTTGTAGTTAACATTTTCCAATAGGCTGCTTGGCCTTAGTGACATCAGCAGAAACAAAAGCCATTTTAGAATCACCACATTTCAATTAACCGCATTTTTTAAATTTGAAATAACATCTACCAATAAATCGTTCACAATAAGTATATTGACTTTAATTGAATTAACTTGAGCAGGCTCTTTAGATGGACAACATGCCCAGAACCTTTGCACCAGGCCTAATTACTCTAGTAGCTCTGAGGAGAGGGCGGCCCTTTTCTATTCATCCCGGCCGGCCTGAAAGCCCCTGCACCAGATGTTTCTGAAAGGGGGATCTCTTTTCTTCTCTTCTCCCCTTCTTTCATAAGTCAGTGACTAACTTTTTGACCTCCCCTCCTTTCTCCTGCAGGTCTTGTGTGTGAGGGTCAGGGAGAGGTGGTGAGGTTACAGTGAGGTCGGGGCACATTCAATACGGCACCAACTGCACCTCCCCTCCCGGCCTCCTCCGTGCCACATCCATCTCTCCTCTCGTCTCTCTCCTCCCCCTGTTCCTTCAGACAGCCCTGAAGAGCCACAGATGCCGTTGCCCTCTGTTTTCTGTAATTCGTCTTCAGGAGGGGGGACGCAAAGAGGATGCTTGTCGGACCAAGAGGAAGAAATACGGCTCCCTCTACCTTCTCGCACAATACAACCAAACAATAAACACTGCTTGTGTACACACATCATGACAGAGTAATGTGGCCATAAATACCAATACAGACACTCCCTCTCATAATGTCTCTCTTTCATGCAGAGACACACATCGTAATCATACTACACAGCTCTCGGCTACTGGTGTGCCAGTTTTTATTTATTTAGAAATTTTAATGTCAATAAAAGTTCAATATATGACACTTTTACTCCATAACACAATAACATATGACGTATATTTGGTATCATGAACTTACAATTTTGACAGCATTTATTAATCTTGGTTATTGATCATTTATAAATATTCTACTTTTCATTATTAGTATGGATCCACTGAGGCTAGTTGGTTAGAGACAATATTGGCCAAAACATGAAAAAAAGATTGGCTTATCAGTATCGACTACATTTTTTATAATCTGCGCATCCCAAAACTATCAGTTCACGTTAATGTAAAAATATATTTACATATGAGCAATATACCATTAACCATGATTAATAAATGCTGAAAGTGTTGTTAGTTCATGTTACATGATATTGCAATAATTAATGCTGACACAACCTTTACTGTAAAGTTTGCACAATTCAAGTGTCTGTCACCAACATTTCCTCTTCTCCCATGCATGAAACAATTGCTGCTTATATTGAAAGGTGCTGTCTGCTTCTGTGTAAACGCAACACAGCTGATTTACATTGCCCAGATATAACTACAGCCCGACACAATGAACGGTGTTTAGATAGACCTTAAGGGCTTTCATACAACAGCTATATTTGTGTATGCGCTGCTTGCTGATGTTATAAAGCAAATGGTATTAAGTCTGTTTTGCTCACTTCTACGATTTGTTAACAACACAAGGTGACTAATGGCATTTTAAGTGTCTCTCCATCAGTTTGAGCTTTACTACACCATTGGCCTGTGTAAATACTTCCACACATGCATAAACAATGACCTCGGCTCTGATTGGTCAGCGTGTTTGCTCTGATGGAGTGAGCGGTTTGGCTTGGTGAAGCACAAGCTGAAAATAGCCAGGCCCCTGGCGTGGGTTTGAATCACTCATGCAGTTTATAGGGCACTGAACAGGTTTAATGAGCCACAGATAAATCTGATATTTCAGTCGTTTCCCACAACACGCGGCCTCAATGTCTAAAAGTTACTTATTTCACGATAGCACTTTATTTAAAGTCACTCCATTTAAGTACGGGTGCAAACACTGCATCCTGCAGCATGGACTCTGGAAGTTTCTGGAAGCGGTGCAATTAATGTGTTGTTGCTGTAATTACTGCATTTTGTACCTTAAAAAAACAGGGTCTGTAGGCCTAAAATACAATGGGGTCTGCTGTCCTGCATGAGTCAGTTCCCCACCCATATCCCAGCTCACAGGTGAGCGAGGATGAGGTTAAACTCACAGCTTTTAGCAACGCCATGTAAACGTACGCACGCATGCGTGTGCGAGTGCATATTAGCAATGGCAGTTTGTTATAGGGAGTCATCAGTAACTGTCCCCATGATGCCAGAAGCTTAATTAACCCTCTCTCTCATTAACACTCTCTCTATATGGCTCTCTCTCACCGAATAACTCGCTTTCGCTCTCTCTCTCCGCTCTAGTCTCGGCCAATTACTGAGCCCAAATGGAACAGCATTAATCAAATCTTTAGTGCAGCAGCATGCTTTGAAATATCAGATTACGCAGGGCTGCAAAACTAATATGTCACTGTCACCGAGCTCGCGCAGGCATTTAGAGGCTAGCATTAACAAGATGGCTAACGTCACGAGCGTCTGCGCGCTATGTGGAACGCCGCTCTAGGGGCCATTAGTAAGACAAGGAAGAGCATAGCAGAGGGTTCTGCTTTCACTCCGAGCTCATTTTTTATGCCCCCTTTCTTCTTTTGCTTCCTCTCTTTCCTCTTTGTCTTCAGCTTCTCTTATTGTTCTGTCAAAAGCCCTGCGCCACAGACGAGGAAGAATGGGCAAGACAAACGGCCCGGTGAGAAAGGCTCGAAGGAGATTAAGCAAAGGGAGGAAACGGGGGTCAACGAAGGAAAGGAGGGGTGTTGAAAGGAGTACAATGACGCAAAAAGCACGAGGAAGGAAAGAGGAAAGGATGAGTGAAATCTCGAGCGGATGGACGGATGAATCCGGGCCGCTCTCGTGGAAATGTGCTGACCTGTAGGCATATGTGCCTGCCGTAACGGCTCCTTCTGCATGGTGTCAACAGACTTTTCTCAGGGTGAAAAAAGAGGGATTGAAGAAAAGAGGTGGCTATGTGAGAGAAAAAAAGTGCTGTTACACAGGGAGTTTGGGCGTGCTCTGTGGCAGGAGGCAAAATAGATGACAGTGTAATGATATTAAAAGCGCAAAGTTGTTAAGATGCCAAGTCAAGGCCCCATAAATCCAGCCAGGGCTCCCACTGCCTGTCCCCACACCGCGTAATTAAATCTGATTTATGAGGCGTATTACAGCAGTGAGAGATAGTTCATATTCCAGCTCTGCTTTATTAGACAGCCTGACAGGCGCCAAAAAATATTGTCGAAGTTGCCTCGGCCCTAGCCGCCAAAAAGCCTTGCTCCGCACTCTGTCTTTTGTTGTGTCAGTCCTCCCTTCCAGTGATGGATTAGGCACTCTTTCTCACTCTCTCTTCTTCTCTCTTTCATTCGCTCTCCATCTCCTCCCTCAGTTAGAATGTGGTGGAACAGCCCCCGTGACACAGCCAGACAGCTTCATCTTCATCAGTTGCCCCCAACACCTCCACACAGCCCCCGTCCCCCCCACCGGGCCATGAAGGAAAAGAGGGAGGGCACAGGTGTGGAAGAAGAGAGCCATTTGTGAAATGAGAAGTACAAAATAGAGAGAGAGAGAGAGAAAGTTTAATAGAGAGACCACAGCATAATATCAAACAGCGCCTGTTTTCACGGCTAATTACACTGCTTTACTTTGATTGGAACAGAACACCCTCAAAATTTCTGCATCTTTCTGCTGACAAAAACACTTTTGTCTTGTTGTGCTTTCGTTAGTTGTCCCGAGGCTGCTGCTTCAACAGGTACTAGAAATCAAAATCGTGTCTGATGTAGAAACAGACCAAACTGATTGTTCTTTCTAAATTTCGCTTTTATCACTTATGTATATTCAAAGAACTCTCAGAGTCACCCACACAGATCTCCATTGATTAAACCCGAGAGAAAACAGGGGAGAAAACATCTCACCAGCAGACCTTAAAGACTGGAGAGAGAGAGAGAGAGAGCGAGAGCAGATAAAAGAAGAAAGGATGGGTGCAGGAGGGAAAAAAAAACACCAGCTGATGTTAACGAGCTGGGACACTTTTATTATCATTATTAATTAGAGCTTTTCAAGCAACAGAATTAAATCAATACGCTGGAGTGAAACAAATTTCAGAAGGCCGCTCAGATCAATCAGGAAGGGTTTTTATCTGCGTAACTGCCACTGAGCTAAGCTCGTTAGTGAAACAGTCGTTAACAAGGCACTTGCGGCAAGAGAATAGATCTGAGCTATTTCTAATTAGGAGGACATAAACCCAGCAACCATTTCTCCTCTCTGATTAACTGTTAAGTTCATTTGTGATTTTACTCCCTCCTACTATCCTCTTTCTTTGTCTGTCACAAACACACAGACACAATCCCAATTTCTCATGTAGATCTATTTTCTCTTCTCTTCGTCTTCTCACTTTCTCTCTCAGCGTAACCATTAAACAGGATTAAATGCTTGCAGAGATTCTTGCCTTGTGTTAAATGATTGCGTCCTTATAAGGGTAAATGAGACCATTTATCATGAGCCCGTCCTCTGGGTGCGCTGCAGGTCGTTAGCCATCTACCGTCATGAAATAATTAGTTTTACTATTAATGTAGCAAAGCTCAATGATCATGAGTGCCCACATGTCCCCTTACACTGGGATTAATTGTATTAATGTGCTCAGATGCTCACTAAAGGCCTTTAAAAAGGGATGAAATGTTAGCAGGGCTCTGAAACATGGAATAGTCCGGAGCAGATAATAGCACAAAGATTCAGTGCTGCTTCCCTTTTATATCGCCTTTAATACCAATAAATTATAATAATGCATATTGATGATAATGGTTAAATATATTGGTTGTCTGTATTATGAATACAACTCTTACAAAGTAAATGTAACACTAATATAATTCTATTATAACATTATAAAACAGTACTGTGCTGACTCTAAATTCTGATAGGATAATGTAAAACATTTTCTGATTGGATAACCAGAATTCATAATAATATTTAATAATAATATTTATTATTAATATTAATAGGCTACTAAATGATAATTGTTATTATTATTACACATTTTTTATTAATAAAACATTGTATAAAATATAACAAGGAACATTGCATCTGAGAATACCAATTACATGTAGCAACATCAATGTAAAACAGCCACTCATAGCTTATAACATTATTGAATTTTTGCCATTTATTAAAAGCAATAATACAATATAAACTGATTACCCAGCAGGTATCATTTCTACATATTTTAATAAGAGAGAATTGCTGAGGAACTGTCTGACACCAGTTCTTGAGGCAGTATTATTAACCTATGAAGGACAATGCTTGACTTAAAGTCCACAGCTGTTCCATCCTCAAAAACACCAGGAGGATGGGCTGGAAAAAAATCCTCAATGTCAGAGGTGTCACTCTGTTGATGAGCAACCACAGAGGTGTAATGTTAACAGAGACATGAAGGCTAAATGCAATGGGTGACACTGGCCTTTTGCTATGAGCATTGTGATTAGCCTACTGCTCCTGGTCTGCCTTTTGCCCCTCTCTACATGCTGACCTCTATATTGTACACTCTTTCACAGTGTCTCTCTGCAGGCTGTATAGCCGTAGTCATAGTAGGCCGCATCTGGCTCCTGTAATCAACGTCACTATGGATTAAAAACAGAGACAGAATATCTCCCCCATATTCAAGTTTTACTCTGGGTCAGAAACAGAGACAACCTCCCCTCAGCATAGGATGTCTGTTTTTGTCCTTCATTTGTCCATTGTTTTAGAGCGCAATCTGGTTTCAAATCTGTTTCTCTAAATCTCTATCTATACAAAGTCAAAAAAGTTTTACATAAAAACCCTCCGTTTTCAAAGGATTAAAAAAAAATCCTTTTGGATTACATTTTTGGAATAAAATGTGGGTGGTTCTTGCATGTGTAAAACTTGCACAATTCTAGTGTGTTGTGGTAAATCAACAGGGCATTGCTATGCGGCAGCTAAGGTGCTCTGAGCAGTTTGCACTTATCATAGGGGCAATATTAGGCGATTGTTGGGTTATGAAATGGAAATTCACCCAATCTATTTTCTAAATGCAAGTTATTGATCTCATCGTGAAGATTTAAAGGCAAGATAGGCGATTTATTCCAGAAACATTTTTGTTATGCTGGTTGAAAGTCTCTTCACATCCTGATAGCAATCACTAAGTTAAGTGGTCTAAATGTATTTATATATCTCGTCAGTGGAAGGCATAGGAACATAAAATGTTCGTCCAATCATTGCATTCCGATGTCCGATACGATGTCCTGCCTGTCTTTGGAAGAGATGGAAACCCATAATGTTATACTTGGAGTGGTTTGTGACTCTTAATAATGTGTTTCAATGGCAACACTATCAACACAGCAGTCAGGTGGTACAGGTAAGTGCTCTTTAAGTTCATTATTATTGTAATGTTATGTGCTTTGAAACATGTGTAGTTTTAACACCATATCTCATGGCGCTTTTGTTTGCTCCTGGCGAGGCGTGGCTTTGTTTTTTTGACCTTGTCTTTTTTTTTTTATCAAAATGTCATTACTTTCTCTGGTGTGTATGCCAGGCTTCTCCAATCATTTTGTTCACTTAAACTGTGCAAGTTCACATTCAGATCTATTCAGATCAAAATATAAAAGCATGAGTAATAAACAACATTACACTGTGAATAGATATAGTCCCATTAAACTTCTGGTCTTTGACAAGTCAATGCAAAGTGTTAACTAATGTAGTTAAGCACAGTCTGAATCCTTACTGAAATCAGTGATCCGGAATCATACTACAATAGATGTGACCCCTGTGGATAAATTCTCACCCATTTCTGATGAATTTTGTCTTTCTTTACTGCCCCTTCCTAGATCTCCCACTTTCCAGATCCTTCCATGTCCTCTGATTTTTGTCTAATGAATAGGCCATGTCTGAGTGCAAAGATCCTGCTCTACTCTAAGACAGACTGAACATCTGGACCCAGAAGAAAGATATAACATCAGTGTCATCACAGCCTGTGATTGTATAACCAATCCATCTGCATTACACAAAGCACATGTGCGAGGGAGCTGAAGTGAGCTGTTTTCAAAAGTCTGGTTTATGTGAATACACTCACATTTTTTGGTTGATGTGTGTGTGTGTGTGTGTGTGTGTGTGTGTGTGTGTGTGTGTGTGTGTGTGTGTGTGTGTGTGTGTGTGTGTGTGTGTGTGTGTGTGTGTGTGTGTGTGTGTGTGTGTGTGTGTGTGTGTGTGTGTGTGTGTGTGTGTGTGTGTGTGTGTGTGTGTGATTGTGTGTGTGTGTGTGTGTGTGGACTGGTAATCCCTACGTTATGGGGACAAAATATCCCCACAAAGATGGCAATATCCAAAATCCTTGTCCTTGTGGGGACATTTTTTGGTCCCCATGAGGAAAACATCATATAAATCACAATAAGTTGTTTTCTGAAAATGTAAAAATGCAGCATGTCTCCTGTGATGGGTAGGTTTAGGGGCAGGAGCAGTGTAGGGGGATAGAAAATACGTTTGTTTATGCAAAAAATCCATTACGCCAATGGAATGTCCCCACAAAACATGGAAACACAACATGTGTGTGTGTGTGTGTGTGTGTGTGTGTGTGTGTGTGTGTGTGTGTGTGTGTGTGTGTGTGTGTGTGTGTGTGTGTGTGTGTGTGTGTGTGTGTCTGTCCACGCACAAGTGTGAGCGGTTGCAACACTCGGCAGCTATGTGCAGCAGAGTGCAACAAAGCCACTACATCACTGTAATTAGTTTTGTCATTCGTTCTCCCTCACTCACTCACCAGCTCTAATGTAATACAGAGCTCAGGCCAGGCCAGCAAGGCCATTAATGAGTCACACTGACACAGCCTCCAGGACCCCAGTGCTTTTTACTGTCTATCTGCAGCCACGACATCAATTAATCACTCGTTAATCCTACCCCCTACACTGGACTTACAGAGAGGGGGCAGTGGGGCTGTGTATGATCCAAATTTTATCCATGAAAAAAACAGAAATTAGTTAAATATAGACATATAATGAAACATTAGCTAATATATATATTCCAATGACTTAGGACACAAAAGAGTCCTTTCGATGGACTCCAGAAGATACCAGAATGCCAAAAGAAAGAAAGAAAACCCTGAAGAAAGATATTCAGGATCCCTGATCACCTGTGTGAACATGCCATAGACATAGGCATGAGGACTGCAGATGTGGCCAGAGCAATAAACTGCAATGTATGTACTGCAAGATGCCTAAGACAGTGCTACAGGGAGTCAGAAAAGACAGCTGATCATCCTTGCAGTGCCAAACCATGTGTAACTATCTTTCATCCCAGACAGTTTGAGAACTTGCAGATGCCTTGGTAGAAGAGTGAAGTAACATATCACAGCAAGAAGTGGTAAATCTGCTGCAGTCTGTAAAGATGAGATACACTGTTGAACTTAAAGCATCTGGTAGCCACACCAGATACTGACTGCTGCTTTTGATATTTTAGATTTTTTTTTTTTCAGCAAATTTGGCATTTTCTTTTCCTTGTACCTCTGGATAATGCATTTTAAAGTAGTGTTTATGAAAGTAGCATGTAACGGACTGCATTCCCCATCATCCTCTCTGTCAGCTAACCATGCACACCTGGAACTCATCTAGCCATCATCACTAGCACTATATAGAGCACACACACAGACTCCCTCAGTCTATGGCCCTGTCCCAAATGGCACCCTAAACCCTTGCTGTCTTCCGCTGAATCCGCACTTTCACAAAGTAATGCTGCTTTGACTGCCGGGGAAAAGTCCTCTGCGTTGCTCGCGAACTTGCGGGCTCGGTTGAAGTGCGCATCGAGGGTGCATAGCATGGCATGACGAATGGGACACCCTACGGTCTTGTGGACTTAACGGACACACGCAGGCAGTTGCCATTGTAAGTCCACAAGACCGAAAGTGCACATGAAGTGTGCCATTTGGGACAGGGCCATTGTCTGACCTTGTCTGATGCTACAGACTAATTACCTGCTACTCACCTGCTTTATGGTCCTGACGGCATTGCTACATCAGGATTTTCCAATCACTCTCCTGAAGATCTTCTCCTCCCTTTCACAAGATGACTACATGGAGGCGTTCCTCAAGCTCTGCCACCTGGTACTTTAAAGACCTGTTTTTGGAGTGGGCTGGATGACCACCTGTTTCAATGACTGCCAGCGGGAGCTACCACCTGCACACATACATGGATTATGCGATGTGGCTCGTCATTTACTGTTGGAGATATAGAAGAGGAGGTCACTGCCACTAGCTGCACCCTCCCCATGTTCACAGCTGGTGGAGTTTGATATCATGGAGAGAATATCCATTTATCCTCATGCCCCTGAAGTCTGTACCTCCTCATGTGAACTCCTTGATACCTTGATTCCCTCCTACATTCAAGTCGTCATTGGTCAAGCCCAGTTTCAAGTCATCGTTGGTCAAACCCAACCCCAAGTCTTTGTTGCCCAGCCCTTCATCGCTTCATCACAGATGGTACCGCACAGTCTTGCTCTCCCTTCTCCGCTGCCAATGATAGCCAAATCCTTGGCCTTGCCTCCGCTGTCTCACTTTAGCCCCTAAGCTCGTCCAGTGCTTTAACCATGCTGCTTGGATCCACCTTGGGCTACCAGACATCAGTTCCACCTTGGTGTGTGGATCCCTTATGCCGAGTTCACTTTGCAAAACACAATCCTTGCTTCCTATGTCTCCCCAACCATTTCCTACTCCATAATCTTTTTCTCCTTTTCGCTGCAAATCAGCGCAGACAATTTGAAACACAAGCTTATTGTGGGCTGTCATTTTAATAAAAATTCCAGTCTCGAGTCTGACACACACATGATCTCTCGTTGTTTCTTTGTCACATCTCGCGTATGTTTTGTTGTGAAAGGTAGTTTGCGGACGGGACGAGACAGTTGTTGGCGATTCTTTCTCTAGAAAAGTCATGCAATGTTAAATCCCCTGTCGACAACCCATCGTGCAGTATGCACACAGCAGCAATTGAATGCTACCCCGGATAGTCATGCAGTGTGAAAAGAATAATGATCTTACTACTTTGAAAATCGTGCAGTGTGAACTCTGCATTAGCTCCACCTCTAGCCTCTGAGCCCCCGAGCTCCAACATGGTCCATCTAATTCAATCCATTTCCAACACAATAAAATCTGTGCCTACTTTTTTCTTATTAAATATCCTCAAAATGCATCACATTACAGTTCTAAAACGTGGCTAGAACAGAAATTTACACTGACTTTAATCAGGACAAACGGTTTAAACTCAGTGTAAGCCACTGCAAATTTTATTGTTAATTACGAGCTTTAAAAACAACAAAGATAAGAAAAGAACATGTCCTTAAAAGGTGTTGTGTGGTGTTTATTCAGTGTGTACATCAGATCGTCTCCTCCTCCACAGGGAGTGACTGAGAGGATGCAGGTGCTGGATGAACTAATGTTGTGCTAACAGGTGTTTTGGAGAGCCTGGCCATGTATGGGAAGAGTCGTCCACTGTGAATGTTGTGTTTATCCTCTCTCTCTCTCTCTCTCTCTCTCTCTCTGATGATAAATGACACACTTTCTCTGGGCTGACTTCTCACAGCACTGGAATCTCTCAAAGCCGTCAGTCTCTAACATTTTGTTTCCTCCACACAAAAAAAGGAAAAGTAGAAGAAATCTAGTAATTGTGAGATCTGTGGAATTTGGAGGCCAAGTCAACACCTCAAAATGGTTGTTGTCCTCCTCTAACCATACCTAAACCCTTTTTGCTTTGTGGCAGGGCGAATTATCCTGCTGAAAGAGGCCACAGCCAATAGGAAATACCGTTTCCATGAAAGGGTGTACATGGTAAAAAAGTAAAATTCACATGGATGGCAGGACCCAAGGTTTCCCAGCAGAACATTGCCCAAAGCATCACACTGCCGGTGCCTCCGCCATCTTGCCTTCTTCCATTGTGCATCCTGGTGCCATGTGTTCCCCAGGTAAGCGAACCACACGCACCCGGCCATCCACGTGTAAAAGAAAACGTGATTAATCCAGTGGCGGAACTAGACTTTTATACATGGGGTGGCCGGGGGGTGGCCAAGGCTACTATAGGGGGTCCATAGAACGTGAAAGAATATAATTTTTAATACTCATTTGTTTTCATCGTTTTTACTCATGTAGCATTGTATTCTAATAAATAAGCAACCACAATTTTAGATACCAGTAAAACTTAACAATTATTGATTCCAACTGATATTCCACAGTTAAAACTACAAGCGTAATAATATAAATTGAAAACATTATTGAATAAAAGTGAACAGGCAGCAAAAAAGTTAGAACAGAGCTAAGAATTAAGTAATTGATGTTGCAGGTCTAACAGTAATTCAGGTACAGAAATAGAATAACAAATAGCATTGGATAATTTTCACTGTATAAATGAAATATAGATTAATGCATGTTAAAACTGCCTAGAAAAGTTATTCAGTCAAGATGAGTGGATGATTTTTTTTGTGTACTTTGATTAACTTTAATGACAGATGGCAGGATTAAAAGCTACTGTCTCTTTAAGACCAATTGCACAATATTGAATCCAATACTGACACGCTTCCGAATTAATTTGTCAACTGCTTACATTCGGTTAAGACATAGCAGACTGTGTTACTCGCTATTTTTGGCATAGGCTACTATGCCTGTTCAAGCACTCTGTTTGCGCGCTATGGATGAAATGTCATGTGCCACATACCAGATGCATCGCGTTCTCATGTTCAAGCTGGAAATAAACAGTGATTCTAATCACCATACAGGCAAAAAGTTCACTTCAAGAATGAAAATATGTGGCGTCGGTGTGTTTTGCTGTAAGAAACGCACAAACGGAAACGTGGGAAATCTATATTTGCCTAGGCTATATCTTTCCATAAGTGCAGACTTTACACAGAAAGAAAAATACTGAAAAATGCCTATACGCACTCTTCCAGGCTAGCGTGAAGTCATTATGGGCTACATTAACAACGTTTTGAGACTAATTGTGAATGGCACCGCAGGATTTTGAACAACTCTGCGCTTATGCGTGACCCCCTTTAATCGTCTGTTTGTCAACTGTTAATATTCTCTTATATATTCATGATACATGAACAATGTGCCACGCCGCGCCGCTGCACGTCAAAATAAACGCTTCTTTTAATAGGAGATGAAATGGAAATAGCGATCTAAATTTTGGGGTGGCACCCAGGGTGGCCAGTCAGATGTCCAGTGCCACCCCAAAATTTAGATCGCTATTTCCATTTCATCTCCTATTAAAAGAAGCGTTTATTTTGACGTGCACATGGCCACCCCTCTGGCTCCGCCACTGGATTAATCAGACCAGGCCACCTTCTTTCATTGCTCCATGGTCCAGTTCTGATGCTCACTTGCCCACTGTTGGCACCTTTAGCAGTGGACAGGGGTCCTATACACAACAAACTGCAATGCACTGTGTATTCTGAAACCTTTCTATCGGAACCAGCATTAACTTCTTGAGACTTCTCATCTGTCTGAATGGACCACACGGGCCAACCTTTACTCCCCATGTGCATCAGTGAGCCTTGGCCGCCCATGACCCTGTCGCCGGTTCACCCCTGTTCCTTGCTTGGACCACTTTTGATAGCTACTGACCACTGCAGACTGGAAACACACCACAAGAGCGGCAGTTTTAGAGATGCTCTGATCCAGTCGTCTAGCCATCACAATTTGGCCCTTGTCAAACTCGCTCAAATCCTTACACTTGCCCGTTTTTCCTGCTTCTAACTGTGACGGGGTGTGTGACGGTAGCTATGCGCTACCCATTCCCATTCACAAAGACTGAGTGCAAATGTTGCTTGTATTTGTTTGTCTAGCGTGTGGATGTGTTCTGTTAATCCTCATACTGTTTAAATCAGCGGTTAACCTAGCCTTTCATCAAACCCCATAGTAATCCCGTAGCTTTCGTGTGCACACTTTTAACATCTAATACTACGGCTATAGCTATTACTTTCAATACATATTTGACTGTTTAAAACCATGCCATTTACTTCACAATCATAATCTGTTACAATAACCACGCAACACATGTCTTTGTTAATTATGTATTTGTTTATTTAGTTTAAAAGGAACATAGCTTTGACATACCCTCTTTACGTCTTACCAGCGTCTCCTGTTTGTTTATGTAAAGGAATTTTTGATGGTGGGGTTTAAATAACGCTATGACTTCCGGGTCAATAGGAAGTGACCCAAAGTTTTGAGTTATGTTTTTTTAGCTGTTAATATGACTTGTGGCTTTGCCAAATGTTAGCTGAAATCAGAGAAAGTATATTCTGTATTTTTCTAATTTTATAGATGTAGCATTTTGGCTGTTTTTAAGCATTTATGGTTTGGTTACCTGAGCCACCCCCGAATTGTAGTATTGAGTTGGTATGTGCCAATTCCAGGGGTGCCTTTGTGTGTATAAAAGACTAGTAGTTTCAATCTATGGGAGGAGCGTGAAGTGAGAAGACATAAGTCTGTTGATGCTCTAAGTATAGTGGCTTGTGTAAAGGTCAATTTCTAAGCAGCTGTAAAATTTTTATTTTTTATTTTTTTTTGGACTCTCATGTCAATTTATTTTATTTACTAAATAGTATTTTTTTCCTTGTTTATATATATTTTTCCTTAATTTTGATTGCCTTTCTTTGGCCTTAATTGGGGTAAATAAAAAGATCCCATCTGTTAAAACTCATCCAACTTCTCCTGAGTGCTTACATCTACCCTCAACACTAACACATCAACTTTGAGGATAAAATGTACACTTGCTGCCTAATATATCCCATCCACTAACAGGTGCTGTGATGAAGAGATAATCAGTGTTATTCACTTCACCTGTCAGTGGTCATAATGTTGAGCCTAATCGGTGTATATATACACTAATATGGCAATGATAAAACAGTAAAAGCTATAGTAAAAACTGTAATAAAATGAAATACACAGATTTTATGAATAGGAATGGAGAAGGATGATTTTCATAGTTTCATATGCAGTAATTAAAGTGTTGACCAACAGGAGATATTATAACTAGCCAAACAGCTTTGTCTAAAAATGCATTTCAAGCATTTAGACAAAATCATTTAGATCAAGCAATCTGCAGGAAGAGAAACATACATTTAGTCAGGTATACTGTATATCCTAACATTTAAATAGCACTGACTATATAGGATAATGAATGCCAAATGAATGGATTTAGTGGGAGCTACTGGTTGGAATACCTTTGCCACATCTTAGTAATTAAATTGTAGTTGTTAAAATTATACACTGGACTGTACACTGCAACACAAAACACATTATCTGTTTCATGTACTTAATTTCCCCTACATGCTGTATAGGGAAGAGACAGAGTGATACTACAAGCAACAGAAAGATTTAATTATTTAAATGTATGCAAATTAATCCAATTAATTTGTAAGCAATACTGACAAAGGTCGAGCCGACATTTCTAATGAGTAACAGACAGAGTGAGCGGCCATGTTGGATTTGAAATGTGTTGGGGTGCACTGACATGCAAAGTTAAATTGCAGTATTTTGTCAAAACAGATGGGTTTCTAGATTATGATCTGACCATTGTCCAATTCAGAGAAAAATTATATCAAATCAAAATATTTTTTTTTGTATGCAGCTGTTTTATATGCAGCTCGTTTTGAGTTACACATGAAGAAGTGTTAAATACTTAATTTAAGGTACACTATCATTCAAAAGTTTAAGGTCAATAAGATTTTTTTGTATTGAAATAGATAAAAAGTGATAGACTTTTATAATGTTACAAAATATTGCTAATTTAATTAAATGCAGTTCTTTTGAACATTCTTGAGAATAAATCACATTCAAAGAAACAGTTTAAACAAAAATAAAACTGTGACATTGATGATAATCAAAAAAAAGAAATGTTCTTTTTACACCAAATCAGCATAAATAAGAGATTTCTAAAAGACCATAACACTAGCCAAGTTTCCATCCATGGATTTTTTTGTTGTTGTTGTTCAAAACAAGGTTTAGCACTTCAAAATGGTTACTAATATAGCTGATGAAAATGTCATTATTCGTTAAAAAATTTTAATCGTGTCGACACAATCTTTTTCCATTTAAAGGGGTACTTCAGCGCAGGGAAGATGAATCTGTATTTAAACTGGGTCATCAATGTAGTAGAAATGTGAAATTATTTTTGAATTTGGTGCCTTCTAGACTGAGAAAACACAGAAAATGTATTTTTGTCTCATGGGGATGAAAGACAACAATTCCCAGAATACACTTCGCTGCCCTCGTACTCTAGGCACGGCTACTGACTGGATCGCTTGCCCACCGCGTTCATTTTCATAAAATCAGTTCAGTTAGAGACACTACAATTAAAAACTGAACTTGTCTGTTCAACATATTGTGAGTGAGCCGGAGTGTAACGGCCGTCACGGCACAAACGCAGCAGGAGTCAGATTACATGAGCTGAGCTGAGGTAAGCGTGGGATTCGCGGCCGCATACATTCACAGCGCGTGATCAGTCTGGCACATTTTCAGTTCATGTCTTTGGAAGCTTAACTTTCATAGGAAGTTCATTTGAAAAATTGAAACACTCACTTTGCTCTCCACCGCTCCGTTTACACGAATCTCCGCAGCTCCGCGAGCCGAGTGCTGTGAGTGCTGAGTGTGATGTTGAAAACATGTGGAAATAGCGTTTGAACTAGTTATCAGTATAAAAGACACCTGTCTACAACCTCAAACAGTCGGACTCCAAACTCCACTATGGCCAAGACCAAAGAGCTGTCAAAGGACACCAGAAATAGAATTGTAGACCTGCACCAGACTGGGAAGACTGAATCTGCGATAAGTAAGCAGCTTGGTGTGAAGAAATCAACTGTGGGAGCAATTATTAGAAAATGGAAGACATTCAAGACCACTGATAATCTCCCTCGATCTGGGGCTCCACGCAAGATCTCACTCCGTAGGGTCAAAATGATCACTAGATCGGTAAGCAACAATCCCAGAACCACACGGGGGCCTAGTGGATGACCTGCAGAGAGCTGGGACCAAAGTAACAAAGGCTACTATCACAAAGTCTAAGTTTGCTAGAGAGCATTTGGATGATCAAGAAGAGGATTGGTAGAATGTCATATGGTCAGATGAAACCAAAATATAACTTTTTGGTAAAAACTCAACTTGTCGTGTTTGGAGGAGAAATAATGTTGAGTTGTATCCAAAGAACACCATACCTACTGATAAGCATTGGGGTGGAAACATCATGCTTTGGGGCTGTTTTTCTGCAAAGGGACCAGGAAGACAGATCCGTGTAAAGGAAAGAATGAATGGAGCCATGTATCATGAGATTTTGAGTAAAAACCTCCTTCCATCAGCAAGGGTATTGAAGATGAAATGTGTCTGGGTCTTTCAGAATTACAATAATCCCAAACACACCTCCCGGGCAAAGAAGGAGTGGCTTTGTAAGAAGCATTTCAAGGTCCTGGAGTGGCCTAGCCAGACTCCAGATCTTAATCCCATAGAAAATCTTTGGAGGGAGTTGAAATCCGTGTTGCCCAACAACAGCCCCAAAACATCACTGATCTAGAGGAGATCTGCATGGAGGAATGGGACAAACTACCAGCAACAGTGTGTAAAAATCTTGTGGAGACTTACAGAAAACGTTTGACCTCTGACATTGCCAACAAAGGGTATATAACAAAGTATTGAGATGAACTTTTGTTATTAACCAAATACTTATTTTCCACCATAATTAGCAAATAAATTCTTTAAAAATCAGACAATGTGATTTACATGAAAACGACAGGCCTCTCTCATCTTTTTAGTGGGAGAACTTGCACAATTGGTGGCTGACTAAATACTTTTTTGTCCTACTGTATATTCAAATAAAAAAACAGTCAATAAAATTAATGCAGCCTTGGTGAGCATTACAGAATTCTTTCAAACACATTAAAAAAAACGTATCAACCCCAATTTTTTGAACGGTAGTATGTTGAACAGAATGTGGCGATAAAAGATTTGCATTTACTCTTACAAGTAGCACCTAAGCATTAATCCATAAGAAGTAACACTGAATCTTTGTAGTGTGAAGGTCACGTAGAGTTGGTGGTGCACTCATTCAGAAAACAGGCAGGCTCGCAAAATCAGTCTTTCAAACCCTGACACCCACAAAGTCTCACCCGTCTCCAAAACACACGCACTCAAACTTTTTTTGGCAACAGAAACTGTTCCCCCGATCTGAGCGTCACATAGCTCTCCCTGCTGCGGTCAGAAAAGTGTTTCCCGCTGCTGACAGGCAGGATAGATGACCTCCATTATACACAACTACAAATACATTCCAACAGCTGAAGGTGCAGTAAATTATCCCTCAGCAGAGATGGGAGGAAAGAAGAGAATACAAAAAGAACAGAGAAAAAAAAACAGGAGCGAAGGTCTAATATTTCAAGCTGGATTCCCTCCAAGAGAAGAATGGAGTCTTAAGTTTGTCTACTCTAAAGCTTGTCTAACAATAAGAGTTATTGGGTTCTGATGACTTAAAAGAAAATCAATCAGGCAACCGCACAGAGTCATCTATAACTGTGTTTGTATATATTAGCTATTTTTCATGAGGCTGAGAGTTCAATTTGATCCTCACTGGTTGACATTAGCATTAGCTGTTCTGCCTATAAGGCCAATATTCTACATTTTTGAGGCATTTTTATTGCAGTTTTTTTCTGGTTTACTCTTGCATTGTGTTGCTGCTAATACTGATTGCTTCTGCATGACAAACTGCTTGTATTGTTCCTCATTTGTACATTTCTTTGAATAAATGTGTATTTATGTGTATGTGTCATTTTAGTTTTAGGCAACCAATTGCTCTTCTCTCTGATGCTTATAGCTACACAGGCTGTATTTGTTGTACTGTACCTTTAAGACATCTATGTATAAATGACCTCTGTTTTGACTGGCTAACCTCCATGTACCAGTGTGTTTCCTACTAGTTGATTAAGCGTTAATATGCTATATATGATATATACACACAACCCAAATCTGTGTGTGGGCAGGTTTAGCTATGGTGTAGGGACAGTATTTCTAAAAATTTCTGCAGAAATGTGAAACCTGACCAAACCGCTTTGTGGAAAAGTATGTGTGTTTGTACATGTGCTCGAATGTGTATGAAATATGTAAAGGCTTGACCTCAGAAAGCTGGTTTCTCTGTGAAGAATAGTGAGTTCTCTGTCACACACACCCACTCTCACTGTTACACTATAAATTAGCTACAATCCCTGCAGCATCAATCTAATATAATTGCTCTGACGCCAGTCGAGACAACAGTTCTGTTTACGAGACAGTTTTCTCTTATCGGTTCATATTATCCTATTATTAATGGTCTGCTTCATAAAAACACTTACATTCATTCTGAACTCTCAAACAGTCTCCTAGAGAAATAGACAGTAAACATACACGCTCAAGTGTCACAGAATAGCTAAAGTGTCTGGCTTTGTCAAACTAATGTGCAGAGTGTCACACTGCGATGTCAAACACGATCATATGAAACTCTTTACCCATGGGGCATTTCATCGTGGCAGCTTGACAACACAACCACAGAAACTCAAAACACTTGCTTATCAAAAATATCACTGCAAGTTTATGGGAAATTTGATGGAAGCAAAACACAAGAATTCCTTTGATATGATGGCCTTTGTCACTATAACCAGATTTTGGCACTTATAATATTTTCCAAAAGAAGTTATGAATGCAGATCAGAGCCACTGAGAGAGTTAGTTGTAATCAAATCAAACCCACTGGATGTCAAATATTTACATTGTATATTACGGCGAAAAATAAAAATACTTTCTTTCAATGTTAGAAAGAATTCAATTTAAATCTTTTTTTTTTTTTACATTTTTACTTTTTACAATTTACAGCTAAATTCACACATAGAATAGGCTGGGGCATGTTGTCACAGAGTAGGGCTAAATCAGAGTCAAATGTTTTAATTTGATACAGAGACATTCCCATACCAATTCATATTCCCATGCCCAAGTGTTAAGTTTATATATATATATATATATATATATATATATATATATAGAGAGAGAGAGAGAGAGAGAGAGAGATCAGGCATAAAATTATGGCAAGCTTCCTAATATTCTTCCTAATATTGTTGGTCCTCCTTTTTATTCTAAAATTTTATTATAGTTAAGTACTAGACAATCGATTATTTTTTTTCCGCGAAGTTTGCGTTAATATATGCGAACATAAGTGTGTGTAATGTGTATAATTGTGTATAATTATTATGTATATAAAAATACACACTCCTTCATGTATATATTTAGGAAATATTTGCATTTATATACTGTATATTTATATAATTTATCTTATACAATTACAAATATTTTATATTACAATATAATATATTTATCTTAAAGGTGCACTATGTAACTTTTCCGTCCGCTAGAGGGCGCCTGTTCAAAACAAAGGCGTAGTTTGATGACACCAAGTTTGAGCGCAGCATCTTGGGACATGTGGTCTTCACCTCACAGCCAGTGGAAAAGAATCGGGATAGGACTCAGGCAGAAATCATTTTGATGGATGCGGTTACCAATGTTACTGTAGTATGAAGAAGAGCAGGATCGAGTGTTGTGGAGCTGAGCAAGGCCGCTGAAGAGATTGTTAATGAGATGAACAACACACGGCTCACGAGCAGCAGGACTTTGATTATGATCGGACACAGCCACCGAGCGCCGGCGCTATTTCCGCTTTTCCGGTCATGAGTATGAGGTAACGCAGCTCTGTTTATCATATTATATACATTTGAGTGTGTTTAAAATGATGTTATGACGTTACTCTGTGCGTTCACTCGATGGCTGCTGTGACACAAGTTGCACACTGCTAAGAGTAAAGTAAAATCGAGGGTAACGCAGATATGACGCAATTAAAATGCGCCTCCCTCACATGCTATGCTCAGACGTCTCGGCTCATTGGTTAATATAGCAATTTTCTCACAATTTACAAATTGTTGGAAACATTTGGGATATTGTAAGTACTCAACTGAACAAAATATATAACACTGGCCTAGTGGTTTTTGGATATTTGACTGCAAAAATCCTACATAGTGCACCTTTAAATATATACATGCATGTGTGTGTATTTATATAGACACATAATAATTATACACATTACACACACATATATTATGTAAACACAAACTTTTATTTTGGATGCGATTAATCATGATTAATCAATTGCCCAGCACTAAATAATATAATATAATATAATATAATATAATATAATATAATATAATATAATATAATATAATATAATATAATATAATATAATATAATATATTTAAAGTAGCTCTATGTATGAACAGAAAGAACAATTAATAACTTTCGTTCTCTTTCGTTTTTACTCTCTCTCTTCCTTTGGATCTCAGTCCTTGGTTTCCTGGAGAAGAGGGTTGAAGACAGATTTTAATGAAACTGTCAGTGTGTGTGTGTGTGTGTGTGTATGCCTTACTGCTGAGAGTGTAATTATGTCTCTTCTCTTAACAGACAGTCTGACAGACATATTCTCTCCTCCCTTCTTCTGTCTTTCCTCACTCTGTCCATCTCACGGCCCCTCAAGACACAAATTAACATCGCATTTGGTTTGTCATCAGCCTTTGAATGACAGAGTTAAAAAAGAAATCACTGAAACATACCAATGTTTTATTCCTACAGTAATGCCACTATAATGACAGACTGTTGTTCCCAATCAGCCGTTAGATCTATAATGAGCAAAATAGTCAATGAAAGCTATTCGTACATGAATGAGCCATGTCAACATGCAAAAGATGGCACTGTAAATCAAAGCAAGCGGATACGCAAGAGAAGGCAGGAAAAGAGAGGAGAGAAAAAGAGCCAAAAGAAGAGAGAAAGCAGAACCAATAATTAAGAAATACAGATGGGGCTTTACTTGAGATGGAGGGACCATAAATCCCATCATGTCTCGCTCGCTCTCACTCACTCTATCATCAGCGCTGTACGTTTTTAATCACACTGAAATGATTTATTTTAATGTCAGCCTTGTGTCACCGCACTTCCTTTCATTTTTCAAATTGTTTGTGTTTTTTCTCGATGATAAATTTATCTTCAGACAACCCCAATATGACTAATTAACTCTGAAATATAGGAACCAGATGTTCGGGTGAAGGAAGTTTCTACGCAGCAGCCAAGAGAACATGCCAATCTCTCTCTCTCTCTCTCTCGCTCGTTCTCTCCCCCTTACTCATTTTATGTTAAGGCAGGCTCTTTCGGCTCTAATGTGTGACCTGTCATATTGAGGTCCAGAGTAAATTTCCTGGCTACACTGCATATCCTGCAGTTCACAGGCACTTTCCTCTCGTTTCCATCACCTCTCTTCCTCCATCGCTCATCACCCCGTACCTAATAATCCTCCTCCGTCTCTAGCAGACCACAAATTTCACAAGAGCATTCATAATTATGTCTAATTCACCATTAGGATCAAAACATTTACTCTGAGCAAACACAGAATGGAAGCAATCAGAAATGACTGCTGTTAACCTCCAAACTTTGTAAGAAAGTCACATATAGTACGTAGCAATTAAATAAACTGCGTATTTAGACGTGAACATGGAGTGCTAAGTTGAAAAGAGTCTTTTAGGGCCGTGCTTTGGCCTGTGGAGCGTGCGTGTGTGTGTCACCGCTAAAGCGGAGCGTGATGGCGCCGGGCCCCGGAGGGACGCGTTGCTCTGACACTCTGACAGTTTGCCATGAGTGACGTGTGATCCGTACAAATTTCAGGACTAATAAATCTACCTGTCAGTGCGGGGGACTTGAAAGGGCTGAGGCCCTCGGGCTGAGCTTTAACACAACTCGTGTTGATGAAATTCTGTAGGCTGGAGAATTATAGCTGTCAGAAAAACGCCCACGTCAAATCTTGAGCTTTTGGCTCACTTACTCTTTTTTTTTCTCCCTCTCTTTTCCCTTGCTCTCTCAACACTCATATATCGCTCCCCACCCATTGCCACAGCGAACTCACCATTTCTCTCTTCCTCCAGCTTGATGTAGAAAATGAGACGCAGGCTTCTTTCATCACTTGGTAACTATTATTACATCACTTTGACACCCCACAACCTCAGGCCTGCCAAACTGCACCACATAAAACCGTTCCTCCTCAAGCCTCTATTACTGCACTTAAAGCACACACACATACTCACACACACTTGGGGTGACGTCGGTGTTATCTGTGTCTGGCATGGTGGCGTGAGAGCGAGTCCTAATCTCTTTTGTTTGTAGGTGTACAGGACATGGAGGACCGCTGTCAGCAGTTGGGGTTAAACGGGGGAAAACAATGAATTATCTCTTTCTGCTCTCACTGTAAATTCTACACCAATACACCGATAAATCACTCCTTTCTCCTTCCTTGAAGGTTCACAGTGTTAGATTTATTCCTGTTTGTCTTTTATTTTTGGCCATGTTTGCTTAGCGTCTCCTCTCCGAGTGCTCTGAGTGTCCGCGGGGTGATAACTCATGTTGTTTGGACACTTCTCTACTGGTGCTGTCTTTCCTGTAAACTCTATAGAGGGGGATTTGAGGGCGCTTGTATTTACACTATGGAGTGAAGAGTTCAGTATTGTGTTTGTGTGTGTGTGTGTGTGCACAGATTGCTGCCTGCCATTTAGGTACCAATATGTACATTTTTGGAACCAATGTGTACCTTTGAGGGACTAATATGCAGTTTTTAGGTACAAAGGTGTACCTTTTGAAAAGGTAGCGCCCAAGTGACAGCTTTTGAACCTTTCTTTCTGAGAGTCTAATTTACTCACCCTCATGCAGTTCCAAGCCTGTATGACATTCTTTCTTTGGTTAAACACAAATTAATATATATTAAGAAATATCTCTGTGTTTTTTAAAAGGACATCAATGGCAACCAGCACTGTTTGGTTACCAACATTTTTATATCTTTTAAGTTCGACAGAAGAAAATAATAATACAGGTTTGGAGTGATTTTTGAGTGAATGCATGCTTTAATGAAAAATATAAAACATTTAGCAAATATAAAGATATATTTTATATAAAAAACAAATAAATAGATCCTTCTTTTATAGTGAAGCCAGTGAAAATGTTGGTAGGGCGAGTTAAAATTGAAGTAATGGTCCAGCTTGCTATCAGCAAAAAGAAATTAATTGTTACATCCTGGCAACCACACTGAACACCGCATAGTAATATGTATTAAAAAGTAAAAAAAAACATGCATAACTCCATAACCTCAATACGCGCGTCCTAGGAAATGCTTTGGAAAAATGTACGTTTTGATTGGGTGAGAGGTGGTGAAAAATCCTGAACCTGCTGCTATTTTTCAAATCTTCAAAGGAAATCTGAATTAATCTGTTTGAAAGTCACATCTAATGCCAACTTTCTGCCACGCAGCATATTTATGATGTTTTCACAAAGCTGTTTCCGTAAAGTTTGACACTGACAGTGTCTAGTTAACATGCCATAAAAATGTGTTCTAAAGCACTATTAAAAAGGGAGTTTCATAACATCAAGTGTTATGAAAAGAATTCACCAAAATGATCTTCCACACCCCATTCAATGATAATGTCATCAGATAAAGGAAATGAGTAACTACTAGATTAAAGGCTGATCCCAGTCATTCATTTATTGACCTCACCCCATCATCAACAGGTAGTATTAAAAAAAGTCTCTTCATGTCTCAATCTGTCAAAATGTCATGCAGGGTGTGTCTGACAGTGTGAGTGTTTGACAGAGTGTGTGATCTCAGAGCTTTAACAGGGCTTGGGGTGAGGACCAAACGCGCCGTGCTGCAAATCCCAGCGATAAAATGATCTCAGTGTAGGTCTTGGTGAGTACGTGAGATCTTTGAAGACAAATTAACAAACCGGCGTACGCACACGCGCATGACTCTGAAATGGGGCCCTGGCTAACTACAACCAGACCTGTTGCAAATGTGATTTCCGAGCCTAATAGACTGAAACTTCACTGATGGCTTTAAGCAGCTGAAACCACATTCTCCAGTTCCTCAGCCTCTTGACTCCTACATGAACTGGGGAGTTTGGCCCAGGGGCATGCATGCATTTGTGTTTGTGTGTGTGTGTGTGTGTGTGTGTGTGACAGCAGGGTCTAAACTAACAAACAGACACCAGGATCCAGGGCTTTTACCCCAGTCTCTCTCTCTCTCTCTCTCTCTCTCTCTCTCTCTCTCTCTCTCTCTCTCTCTCTCTCTCTCTCTCTCTCTCTCTCTCTCTCTCTCTCTGTTTGTGTGTGTGTGTGCTCTCTCTCTCTCTCTCTCTCTCTCTCTCTCTCTCTCTCTCTCTCTCTCTCTCTCTCTCTCTCTCTCTCTCTCTCTCTCTCTCTCTCTCTCTCTCTCTCTCTCTCTCTCTCTCTCTCTCTCTCTCTCTCTCTCTGTAGCCCTGGTGTTGACCTCTAAAGTCCTGCAGCAATGGTCACGACCAGAGCCTGACCCAGACAAACACACCTGCCCGTCATTCTCACCTTTCACTTTTAATTCCTCTGAAAAGACACTTTTTGCATAACTGAGTCAGACAGGCAAGTATATATAAAAAAACAGATTGAGCAAAATTCAGATGTGCAGAATCAGTTCCCTTTTAATTCATAATTGTGAATTTGAATTGAACTGGTGAAAAATTCATACAGGTTTGGAATGATGTGTGTAAACGGTGATAGCAATTTCAATTTTGGTTGAACTATCCCTTAAATTAAAAATATAAATATTTCTAATAAATATAATTGCTAAACAAATTTGAAATTGATCATTCTTTTATAGTGGGGCCAGTTAAGATGTTAGCAGGGCAAGTTAAAATTCGAAGTACTGGCCCAACTCTTTGAGCCCTGTATGGCAAACAGCAGGAACACCTTAGCAACCAGACAGTAGTATGTTCAAAAACACCATTCACTTCTGTGCGAGAAAACTCTTTTAAAAATGTTTGATTGGGTGAGAGGTGAAGGAATATCCTGAACTGCTGCTATTTTTCAAACCTTAAATGGATAAATCATAACGTTTTTTGAATGACATGAGTGTGTGACTTTGAATTAAACTGGTGAAACAACACAGGAATGCAAATTTGGAATTTGAATTGGAATGACAGGAAATTGCTATTTGAAATTTGCTATTTGAAAAACTAAATGCAAATGTCTATCATTTAATCTGCATTTCAAACTATAATCTAAACCTAGATAATATTGAATCTTCTGATTTTAAAACTATTTTTAAAACTATTAAACTAAGCTTTATTTTCCCCCCTTACATTCAAATTGCAATTCTGCATTGTCTTCACTCATTTAAAAGCCATTCTTAATTCAATTCGAATGGTGTACAACACTGAAAGATAGAATTATGATAGATTGACAACATAGAATGAACAATGTACATTTTAATACAGCAGGCACTCCCAATTTGATCATGCAATCTCAAAAATTTAACACATTCACATATTCACAGCTCTCTGACATCAGTTAATGGCATGGCATTTTTAAGTAAGGGTTTTATTTTTGATTATTTTTATTTTTAAATCATTTATTCATTAGATTTTCTATTTTTATGATTGAATTAATTATTAACTTTATTAACTCACAAACCCCAGTTTGGAAAACCCTTAGTGCATCCAAATGTGCCTATACTACACCCTAAAAGTATACTCCTTTTGTTAAGAAAAATACTTTAGTGTGTAGCAGAAGAGCAGACAAGGTTTGGGACATACTATCACGTCATAAAATTGCGTCTTTAACGGACGCTGTCGTATAGTTATGTGCATCCTGTCACCGTTTAAACTGGCCTTTCAATCATCTTGTCACAGTTAACATGCTGCACATTCCATTCAATTTAATTTCCTACCATAATAAGTAGCACATTGATCTGCCAGTCGTGGTTCTTTCAAATCTCTGCATGCGTTTGCATAATGATGCATTTAAAAGTTTAAAATTTAAAAGAGCCAAAGGGATCTTTATAAAAGAAATAAAGGTACAATCACTGCGCTCAACCATTTTTTGGGGGTGTATAGAAATTGCAATAATTTCAAATGAAAAACAAAAGATCCGCAGTCACTTGTGTCTTCTTAATGAATTATTCTTATTTTTATTCTGCAATAGAGCACATACAGATCAATTAAACATTTCGGCAATCAGCCTTCTTCAGTGAGTCAAACGGATCTTTATAAAAGTTCACATTGTTGTTGCAGATGAAATATAACATTGATAACATAAAATAAATGTTTTTTATCATGTTAAATGTTAATTATAGTCACTTAAACCCCTTTATCTAAACCGATCTACTTAACCATTGCTCGTGCACACTGGCATGTTTGTAGCCTCAAAGCACAATGGGTTGTGGGAAATATTAGCTGTTAGAGAGTGCACCAATCTTCCGGAAATAGTAGACCATCCAGCAACTTTTGGCATACTCTTTTCTTTGGGACGCACTTTATTACAATCTCACATACTATTTAGTATGGATGGTGTGCACATTGGGACGCAAGGCCTGTATAACCTTAAAAAAATACTTCAAGTTCATTTTATTAAGTATACTCAGTGCTTGAAGTGGGGGGAAAGTGCTGGTATGCAAAAAGTGAGGGTACGCTACAGATTAAGTACGCTACAGCCAAGTGTGCCACACAAGTCCTGAAAAGTGAAGCAAAAAACGTTTCGATTGCCCCAGGTGACTGGACCCAGTATAGGTCATAAGCCCTACCCTCGCCATGTAATCTAAAGGAACGTGAGACAAACTAAACAATCAAATTACACATCAAATACATTTTTTCCAAAGATGCTTTCTGTCATTTTAGGTTGTTTTTATCACGCTGATGTAAGTTCATCAAGTGAGTGAGGTCATGACTAACAGCTATGATTGACAGCTTCTCTGAGCGAGGTAGTCACTGAGGCACCAACTGACTTTTTCTGGATTTTTGGGAGGAGATTGGAGCTTTAAATTTAATTTCTACTTTCCATAACTAATCACACCAATAAGTTGTTCTGCAGTATGGTACCAACTGTACTAACCTACAGTTACAACACTACTACACTCTAAAAAAATGCTGGGTAAAAAACAACCCAAGTTGGGTTGAAAATGGACTAACCCAACAATTGGGTTGTTTTAAACCTGCGGTTGGGTTAAATGTTTGCTTAAGACAACCCAATCGCTGGGTTAAAACAACCAATTGCTGGGTTAGTCCATTTTCAACCCAACTTGGGTTGTTTTTTACCCAGCATTTTTTAGAGTGTAGTAGTGTACTTGTAAGTGTACTATTTCAATACTATTACTGTACTATTCAGCCAGCACCAGTATTTTGATCATTTTCACAAAACCTTCATAGACCCTAGAATATTTTGTTGTATGTATATCAAAACATGCACTATATTAAAAAAAAGAAAAGAACAATTTATTCTAGCTTTATGCATTCTTTTTTAATCGACTGTTTGGGTACGTTTCATAAAAAAGTAAACCTAATTTTTGTCAAAGACAATGTCTAGGCCAGATTCAGGATGATAATCAAAACACAGATGGAGAAGATTGCTTCCATCAACACCCCCAAAACTTTACAGTCCTATACCGCTTCCTGGTTCAACATTCGGTTGCATTAGGCAGTTTTGATTTATATGCTGTTTAATATTTGATGATATTTTACACTTGTTCCTGCTGCTTCTATGCCTGTGTTTTGATTTGGTACTCTTTCAGAAGATGCATAACAGCGTCCCCTATCGTATAACAGTAAAATGTTTATAAGACACAGTATGTAAAACTATGTGAAAAAAGTATTTAATAGGTTACTCAATCAAAAAAGTAAACACAACTACAAGCCAAGCATACTTTTAAATATCTTGATCAAAAGATTGAGTACAGGTAGGCCAAATATACCTGACTTTCAAGTATACTTTAGTGTAACTTTAAGTGTACTTCTGAGAAGTACATAAAAATAGACTAAATGTATACTTTCTTATTTTTAGTTTAAAAAAAAGTATACTAATAGCACACTTGAATAAACTTTGTGTGGGTACATATGTACTCACTACACAATATACAAAAATGAAAGCAAACACAGGAAACTTTTTTAAGTACGTGTGTAAATACCAATCTTGTAGAAAAGTACATTCAACATAATAACAAAATCCAAGCTAATGTTTGAAAGTGCCACTGATATTATGAACATAAGCTGTGTGTGGGTGTGTGTGTGTTCAGAGTGACAACTGAACCATGGAGATGACCTCTGAATAACCCTTCTATCATGCCTACTCAATCATACCTGTCTACTCACACACCTCCAACACTGCTTGGTAATGCAACAGGATGACACACACACACACACACACACACACACACACACACACACACACACACACTGGAAAAGCATGAGAGGGGCCAATCATACTAAGAAGGGAGAAAGTGAACCCCCTCCCACTGAGAAGTTCACACACACTCAAAGCGCTCTCAGAGGGTTGTGTGTCTGACCCGGCCTGTCAGTTGTTATTCATTATTCATCAGGCAGATCAAAGGACGCCCAGCAGGAACTCTGAGGACCCTGACAAGAGGCAGTCTGTCCTCACTATTGACAGGTCATCTCTCATTCCTTACTGACAAGGAATAGGAGTCACAGGAGCAAAGACACACACACACTCTGTTTCAAACCACCAAACCCAAAGCGTGTTGATTCAAAGTACACAGAGTTTAGCTAACATACTGCATGGGTGTGTATCCTGGACTAGTGTCTGTATAAGTTTAGTATGTATGAGAATCTGTGTGTATGTATTTTCATACGGTTGTGCGCCTGACTGCGTGTTTTGCCTGTCTAAACAGTGACCCTTTCAGTGTGTGTCTGAGCGGCCCCCCTGCTGCATAGGAGGCATCAATTACAGCCTGCCGTCCCACTGTCACAGCCTTTAATTAATGAGCCCACAGCACACTCCACCACGGGGCTGGCCTCTCCGTGAACTCTGCAGGAATTCAGGAACACACACAGGCCCAAATACACACACAGATGCAGATGCACACACAGCCACAGACTCTCCTGAGCACAGAGAGAGAGAGAGAGAGAGAGAGAGAGAGAGAGAGAGCACGAAAGCCTCCCTCCCCTGCTGACAAGCGCTCCATTCGTCCGTCAGACTGATACACAGAAGCTTGTGGTCTGTGGGGGTCACTGGGTCATGGGACAGTTGTGGGTGAAATACAACTTCTGCATCCCTTAGATCTCCCCATGCACTCCTCCGCCTCCTCTTCTTCTTCTTCTTCTTCTTCCTCCTCCCGTCTTCTGCTCTCATGATGATCTCATCCCGCCCTTAAACTCGAGCTAAGTGCCGTTGTGTGTTCTGACTTCTGTGCTCGTATCGGACAAATTCAAATATCGCAGTGACAAAGTCTGTGACTGTATTTTAACAACCCCTGGCTTTGACCCTCCTCTCCCTCCCTTATCTTCTCGCTTCTTCTGTTACTCCGAAGGTTGGCACTGAGCATGACCCCTCTTTTATTATTCTACTAGAACAGGAACTCTTGGGCGGCCAAGGACCGTTTGTGTGCGTCTGCTCACTGGTTATCATTAAAGATAAAGTGAACACACTTAAAAGAGTTAAAGAGATATTTACCCCAAAATAATTTCATCATTTATTTACCTTCATGTCATTTCAAATATTCTTTCTTCTTTTTGTGAATCACAAAAGCTATTTTGAAAAAAAAAAAAATTATTGTTATTTGTCCATACCAGTGTAACTTTAGTGTTGCTTAAATCCGATTATAGCATTTATTAATAGCTTTTATTTTTATATTTTCAGTTTTCATTTTATTTTTTGTTTAAAGGTGCACTGTGTAAATTTTAGCAGCATCTAGTGGTGAGTTTGCGAACTGTAACCACCTACTGCTCACCCCTCCCTTTCAAAGCACAGCTACGGTGGCCGACACAGGACAAAGTTGTTGTCATCTGTCGACAGCAGATAGTAGCTACACTGTAAAAAATGTCAGGCCTCTCCAATTGAAAATTTTCTAGTGACCGGTCACATCTAAATTTTTAAATTGGCCAAATTGAATTTATGTGAATTTAATTTTATCAATTGTGGCAACAGTCTGTTAACATGGGCTCAATTAGAAATAATATGTTGACCCAATGGAAAAATTTATTTTACCAACACTGTAAAAAATTTCAGCTCCTCGAATTTAAAATGTTCTAGTGACTGGTCACATCTAAATTTTTCAGTTGGCCAAATTGAATTTCTGTAAATTGATACAATTTAATTCACTGAAATTTGGCCAATTAAATATTTTAAATTGTAGTAACAATTGCTTATTTCTCACTGTCCCAAAAGACAAAAATGACTAAAAACATAAATATAGTAAGCAAAATGAACACAGACAACAGTTTCGACATTTTATCACATTACTTTATTCAATTCCAACATAGGATATTTGGTGAAAATACATAATTTTCAATAAGTAAAAACTCACAAGAAGTCTTCTGCATAACAGGATGTCTTGATGTGGTGAAGACAAAGCGGCACTGCATAGGCTATAAGGCCTGCAAATAAAAATAAGATTAATGATAAAGTTCCCCTACATCACATCTGGCAAGTGACAGAACAGAAGTTACTTCATTATATAATGAGGATGAGACGAATGAATGGACGAATAAGAAAATCACGAGCTTGACGTGTTTGATATTGAAAGGCAATTGACCCCTGAGAGAGGCCGACGCCAATCTAACGGTACCGTGTTCAACGGTCGCATGCCGCACATATCACACAAATGACTTAATTTACTTATTACCTATTATTATAGACATATAAGACATGAGAAAAATAAAACTATTGGCTACCATTAGATAATTATGTGGTAACCGAGAACACACTCATGAAACCAATGAATGCATGAACTGATTCTACAAAATGTCTTTTAAACTTCATACCGGGTCATAAAGCAACACTGTGGAGAATAATTTCAGTGCTCAATACTCACCAACTCCTTGTGACGACGATGAATATCTCCATTCTCTTGGGAATGTTTGTTTTGTTCTTCAGCACGGCTGGTTTGGCTCTGCTGGCGCAGTGGCGCTCCCGCGCGTGCATCCGCATTTGAAATCTCCACACGAACAGTTTTTCTCGGGCGCATTTTGCGCATGCATATACAGTTTTTCGGACGTAGGACTTGTTCACCCAACATGGATTTTTCACTTTGACTTCATAGATTGACTGAACTTAAATATGTTCGCGAAAATACTATTTTAATTTTGAGTGAAGACCTTAAGCTATAAATAGTATAATGCATATTTTTGCATGGGGATAATTATTTGGAAGTAACTTATTAGGCCAATATGTAATGATCAATTGTCATTAGGTAAGGTCTTTATACACCACTGAAAACCAACACGATCTCATGACAATGCGTATCAATAGTACGAGTGTGCAATCTCGTAGAATGTATACGCCAAAATTAGTTTTGTAGTGCATATGCTACGCAGTTTTTCGCGTGCCTATGATACGCACTTTATGGCGTGTATATGACACGATTTTGGGTAGGGTGAGGGTGTGGGGGGTTCGTACGTATAATACGCCATAAAGTGTGTATCATATGCACGCCAAAAACGGCGTACCGTATGCACGCCAAAACTCATTTTGCCGTATACATTCTACGAGATTGCACACTCGTACTATTGATACGCATTCTCATTTTAGTATTTTTTAAAAGTTAATTTATTTTAATTAAAGGTTTAGTTTTACGAATTTTGGTACTGCAGCTTAACTTTTTTTCAGTGAGTAATTTTTATATTATAATTTGTATATTTTATATTTTTATATTTAAACATTTTTGTTTAAGGTTTTCATCTAATATTTATATTTTACTTTTATTTCAATTAGCAAACTTTTTTAAAAATATATTTTTAGTTTAAAAATAACAACACTGGTCCATACAATAAAAGTCAAAGGAGTCCAATATTGTTTTTTCAAAAACAGCTAAAACATTCTATAAAACATCTAATTTTGTGTTCCACAGATAAAATGTATCTGCCTTTAGGAGAGCATTGAGAGAGGAGAAACAGCACCTAGAGCCATTAAGCACCCTGACAACTAAAACATCCAAATTACTAGGTGACATTTGGACAACCTTACATGCGCAAACAAAAGAGAATAAAAATCTTAAAACCAGGTAGAAAACCCTAGCAAATAAAAAGGACGCCTGTTAAGTTACGGTCAAAGAGAGAGAGCGTTGTTAGAGGTGACATTTCGACCATTATACTCGGTCTGCAAAATATTATCTTTATTAATGTGAGCAGGAATCAAGCTCTCCACGGCACTCTGGAGTATTTGAACAAATAGCTGTGTGAGAGCTCCAGGCAGTGAAATAAATAAAACAGTAACACGCTGCCTCCATATTTCATTTTACAGTCACCTCAGAGAGCTGAGGGGAGGCAGAGCTAAACGGCCAAGCCAAACACTTGGAAGTTTGCACACTCATAAATTAACAGCCTGACAGTTGAAAGCGCACTAACTAATTCATCACAAAAATCAATCCCTCTGCCACATGCAAACTTTTTTCCCCTCCTTTCATCGTTTACATTTATTACAGAAGGTTGTCTTTCTTCTTCCAGGAGGGATTCTGAGACGAGGGGGTCATTTTTTTCCAAGTGAAGGGGAATGTTCTTGAAAATTTATCATGGTCTGGTCTATACAGTACGGTGGGGATTTTTCATGCACAATGCCATAATTTACCATAAGTGACTTGGAAGTGACGGGAGGGACAGAGCTATAGATTAACCTCCAATGAGGATTTAAAGTCAAGACCGATTGCTGTAGGAGAAAAATATTCTGTACATTAGCCCAATGATTTATTTTTTCTGTGTAAATCAAAACGTACAGAAACTGGAGAGCATTGTAGAGCTGATCCCAGCTGTGCTTGGGAGAATGCGTTGCAGTGAAAGCTTATCAATACGAAAGCACACCGGCAACTTGTGTGGCAGAGCGCCTTCACAACCCCTCCACCCCAGCCCCCCACAGCCCATCTCTCGCGGTGGTTTGGCATGGTCATGGCACATTAACGTCCTATTCATTTTGACAGCGGGGTGAAGGTAGGTTCGGAGAACGCGGAGGTGTCTCTGGGGTGATTCCTCACGTCACTACAATGCTTCTGAGATTGACAGTAATACCGCCTGGCGTCCGCGTCCGTGTGGGGAAGACAGTTTGAGCGCTTGGCGGAGAGGTCCGGGGTGAAACAGAGAAGGGTACTGTTCTCCCGCGTAGCGCAAAACAAACTGCTGTTGACATCCCTGTCACCAGCTCTCATTTCAACAGCGCCCTAACACTGAAAGAAGCCTATTAAAAGGTGAGAGAGATTCAAAAATGAAAGTCAAAGATGCATTTATTCCAGGCCTACCAATGCTTTAGTGCATCAACCTGATCAAAGATGCTACCCGGGACGATCTGAGGTAAGTTTCGATGAATAAGTCATTCAAAGTGCGAAAACACTCCAGATCAAAACATTTTACGGAGAGGAACTCTCACTTTTGCTTTGAACGCAAACACACCAACACACGCATCCTTTCTTTCACATTTTAAAGTATATAAGAGATGACAGACAGCATATTTTCATAAATCTTCCTTGTTGGCTTGTAGTTCACCAGTAGAAGGCCTGTCAGCAAACTGTCTCTTTAGTTTAAAAGTCAAGCTCTCAAAGCGGGAACGAGAAAAAGGGAGTGAAAAGCAGAAAGAGTGAGCGAAAGTGGGAGAAGGAGAGGAAAAAGATAGAGCGAGGGAGAGATGAAGTGCAACTAAGATATTATTATCGATGCCAAACAGCAAGTATGAGGTCTTTCTTCTCTATTACTGGAACTGTAACTTAAGCCAAGGTGCTCGGAGCTACACGCGTCACTAAGAGTTTGAGTAAGTGACTTTGACGAGGTGGCCTGCAGCCAAGGCAGTAAGCCCACACACACTCACATACACACGTACGCCATAAACAGTATGCTTCACTTCACCTTTAGTTTGCTGCTATGAAACCTTCCTGTCCCCAAAACACACCTCTATTGTTCTTCAAAAGATTTCAGGGATTCGAGTATAACTAAACTGAAAGACTCAGTTAACGCACAAGAACACTGTTCGACTTTATGAATAAAACATGTAGTAGGCAGTGACACACAAAGACGTTATGTCACGTATGACATGATGTGTTGTTTGTAAGCACATGGAAATATGACACTGTGACATGCTGAGCACGGCAAAGAAAAATGAATGGCATTAGAAAAGCTCTGTACTTCATGACTAAGATGGCTAAAGGCGGAACTGCCCGTACCGTTCAATCCTCATCGTGCCGAGGGACTCTGCTATAAACAGGAGCAAGGGCAACCCACCTCATGTCTGTGCACACTATCAACAGGCTAGTATTAACAGGTTCTAATGGGTATTTTCCTTCAACACATTCCAGTATCGTCCCGTTTTTATATTTCACACTACAATTAAACCTAGGTTAAAGCTAACCCTGGGTAAAGGATTGTTTTATGCTCGAAATCATGTAACCTGCTGCTCAAAAAACTTGCTTTGCCAACACAAGAATAAATTACATTTTCAAATAGAATTTATTTTTTATTGTAAAAATATTTCACAATATTAATGTATTGTTGATCAAATAAATGAAGCCTTAGAACTGTCATTTGAGTAAATGTAATTAGTTACATACTTGCGTATCTTTTTGACTACTTTGTAGTTTTACTCAGTATCAAAGATATTAGCAACTTTTACTATCTTGACTACATTTTTGTATAAGAAAATTTACTTTTTACTCCAATACATTTGTGATGACTAATGCTATTACACAATACATTTTGCATGGCACCTAACTTTTTCTGCAGCAGTTTGGTTCTGCTATAAAGAAGCGACATCGCCATTTAAGGGTATCGATTTAACTTCTTGTGTGTTTTTTGTGTCTTGTATGTTCTACTTTACGACACGAATGTGTATTTGCTGAATTGCAGGTGTTTGATTTAGAAGATGAGGTCATGACTGCAACCAGTGATGAGGCCGAAACCAGTACATCCAGTGCAAGTACTTGCCCCCAGTTTGACAGACATAGCTTAAGCTAGGCCAAGACTTAAATGCAAGTTTGACCTGTTTTAACTGAAAGCAACCTGTCTTAAAATGTCAGTGCTATTTTCATCTCAAGATGCACACCAGTAATGTTTTTGTCTAAGGCATTTTTATAAAAGCTACTTAAATGTCCTAATTGAACTAAGCCCTAATCCTGTCTTATGTGAAACTGGGCCTTTGACTATTTCATTTCACAAAAAATGTTTTCGCTATATTGACAAGACCTTTCTGAAGGATATTGGTATATACTTATGGCCTTTTTGTGCACTTGAGTGTTTGTAGACATTTATCATTGACATTGATTTATTGCAGTTTTAATGTGTTGTTTTATTTTTATTTTAGAAAATAAACATGATTTCTCATCTTACAAATCAATTGTTTCTTATTTTTACTGGCATGTCTCTTAGGTTTTGAGGACTAGTGCATCTTTGAGGCTACATTCAGTATGAGTAAAATACTTGAGTACTGTTAAAATCAGATACTCTAAAACTTTTACTCAAGTTCTATTGCAATTGGTGATTTGTGTCTTATAATGGAGTCATTTTCACTGTAAGGTATCTGTACGTTTTATGGTTTTCAGGTACTCTTTACACCTGGAAACTGTGCTGTAATGTTACAGCGAGTTGTTTAGCTACAGATTGCAGAAATAAATATTATCTTATTAAATACTTTGTGTGCTTAGTACGGTCATGAAAACGTTTAGTTTAAACTTCTGAGGGAAAAAGTAAATGTTCAATAGTGACAAGCATAATAAAAGGTCCCGTTTTTCATGTGTTTTTGAAGCTTTGATTGTGTTTACAGTGTGCAATATAACACGTGTTCATGTTTCGTGTGTAAAAAACAGTATTTTTCACACAATTTACTTATCTGTATACTGCTGTTTTCACTGATGTAAAAACGGCCTGATGATTTCCTTGTTCTATGAAGTCCCTCCTTCAGAAATACGTAACGAGTTCTGATTGTGCCAGCGGTTCCCGTGTTGTGATTCGACAGCAGCTTAGCGCACGTTGCCCGGAAAGGTCACGCCTCTTACCATAACGGGGAGATGCATGCACTCAAAAGTTATTGTAGACATGGCGACAAACACTCTATAAACGCAACACTTCTTCTTCTCCACGTGGGAGAGCAACAAGACCACGCCCCCTTTTTTGCGTGTTCTTGTGGGCGGAGGTCAGTCAACAAACTGTTCTAGTGATGTCATTAAAGCAGGAAGTGCAGGGATGTAGTACAAACCAGCCATTTGCTGTAGCCTTTGAAAGGGAACTTCTGTTAAATAAAATATCTCGCTTGACATTGAACTTTGAGCTTTATAATTTTACAGGTATTATTTATGCTAATTAAATTAATAATTAATTATTATTAACATCAACATTACTCACTAACTAAAGTTTGAAAGATGGGATCACAAAGAACAGGACCTTTAAACCAGAGCAGATCTATGTGGCAACATTTCCACATTTCCCATTTCCCAGGGTGAAGTATGAGAAGTGTGAATGCCAAAAAAGGACAAATTGCTTCTGATTCTCCTCATTTTCAAGTTGCTTTGGATAAAAGCTCCTCCAGTAAATGAATAAATGTAATGTAAATGTGAATCATAGCACAAAATAACCCAGCAACTGACCATAGCTATTAAAAATCTAATCACAAATGAGATGCCAGTAAAAATAAGATGTCATTCCACTAAAATCTATATTCTGGAGGGAAGGAGTTTATATAAATAGTATCGGTATTTAATACATCATGAACACGATGAATGAATTAGTTTGATTCTTAGAAAGCTGACATTTCTGATAGTTTTCCACTCATCATTTGTTCACAAATAATACAAAACCATGAAATCACTCACAGTATAAAAGTATCCATTGCAGACGCTCAACTTCAGTATTGAACATTATGCCAGTATCTCTCAGCTTTGTGGCATCACTAGATGCGCTCAAATCACATCACCTGAAAAATGACTGACTTTTCATTGCTTCGCAGGTACAGATCAATGCCCTTAAGAATTCACAACATTGCTTAAGTCATAATGCCACCATTTCAGCCTGTCACTCACCTCCGCCACAACCAACATCTGGTCCAGAGAGTGTGTGTGTGAGCACATGTTTAACAGGGTTGGATGTGAAAAGGGAAAATGATGGATAGCATTCATTTTCTTTTATTAGGGACTTTGGGTTTGTGAGCTTTGGCTGTTCAGAGAGGGAGAGAAAGAGAGAATCAGGTCATGCTGGTAAAGCAACATGTTATTGGGTAAAAAATGGAAGGTGAACTGAGCAAAGCTAGACCGCTGGCAAATACAGCCCATCTCCATAGCTGTTGACACATTTTAAAACAGTGCTGAAGAATAACTGTAATTTCTGAAGACTAAGAGATTTGCTCTGTTTGGCAGAGCAAAACCTTCCTTTTGGGCTGTAAAACACACTCCCAATGCAAAGGCTGCCATGCAAACATTACTCACCTCTTTCTTCTTAAAACCAATGCTATCACTGTTCATTCAGCCTATGACTCAAAGGCACACACAAAAACCTTTGGTATGAGGAGAGAAGATAACCATTGCTCGGCAGTGTTGGTGAGAAACTACTTAGTTACATTTTTTCAGGTACATGACAATAGCGCAGCTGTTTTTTTTAAAAAATGGAACATTTTCCATGAACAAATACTATGTTGTCAATACGTTTTTTTTTTTAAAGATTCACTTTAAGCAAGCGCTGGAAGACAGCAAAGGTAATCAAAATGTAAAAATAGGGGAAATAAGCCGGAACAATTACAGATTTGATGCATTAAAAACATTCAAAGATTACCTGCTAACTAACTTTTATGGCACTGATATATCATCCTTAGTAAAATACATCAATGTTTTAATCATTCAGTACCATGGTATTACCATCTGATACCATGCCTGTACTATAATACCACCTCAGTACTTCACTTTCTCTCCCTCGGCTCATTTCAATATGCAGTCCTGTCAAATAAAATAACCCCTCTCTTTATTTACCCTGCCCCACTTTATACTTTTGCTATTTTTCAATGTCAGCTGTGGACTTTTGAAGAATTTTTATTGGATGTCCTGCTGGACTTAACAGCAAGAGCCATTTTTTCCTGTCTTGCGCTCTCCTTTCTCTCTCTCTTTCACTCAGTTTCTCTGCATTTCACTTTTTCACAGGTGTGACAGCCATAGTTTGCTGGCTTTTATTGTTGAATTTTTTGGGGGGGTTTTTCCCTTCATTTTTTGATGTGGCATTTGGCTCTCCAACCTCACTAATATACAGCAATTTCAACAGCGAATATGAAATCATCTTAAGCAATAAACCAATGTATTTTACCATTGAAAGATTTTGAATATGCCTACTCTCTCATAACCCAGCATCCTCTCCCGGTCTCTGCACATGTGTTAGTGATCACAGTTAAGAGTTTTGATTCAACATTAGCATCATCCCCAGGCTTCCTTAAGCATAAAACATCCAAACGTAAACTCTAGTGGCTAAAAAGCCTTCTAACCTCTTTCTTGTGGTAATATGTTTGCAGTTGCCAGTTCAGACTTTCCCTCAGAGAGCTGTGAGTGTAGGCAGCGAGGGCCATACGGCCGTAATCACATTACGGATGCCATATTGTGTGTCGAGCTGTCAGAGTTCATTTGAACCTCTCCCTCATGGGGTTCAGGCATTTCTTTTATTTATGTTTCTGTTTTGATGTAGGGCAGATAACAGCGGTAAAGCACATGTGTGACATTGATTATGGCAGAGGACTGTAAGTTTGTGATTAGTGTTGGTGGTTAGGGGCCAGTTTGTGTAACCTCTCTCTACTCGAGGGCATGTCTGAAGTCATTGAGCTTTCCAGGCTGAAACTCTGTCAGGAGGTTGAACTCTGTCGATCTGTCAGAATGCATCCACTTCGTTCACTTCAGGGGGAGAGGATTGAGGAGAGCAGAGAAAATTACATAGACAAAGACTAAGAGACGGCAGACTAACTGTATTCTTTTCAAACTAGAGCTTGCAAATTTACCTGACGTACCTGCCTTTTCCTATTTTACCTCTTCTGTTGATTCAAAATGTGTAAAATGCATTGAATATGTTCTGCATTATCAAACAGCAGAGGTTTTCCAGGTAAACAGTGTGTAGTATATAGTGGGGTCCAAAAGTCTAAGATCACATCATGGAAAATGCCCTTTAAAAAAGAAGACAGAAGACGCTTCATGACGTAAAATCAATAAGAAATATTTAAGGTTCTGCACTACTTCTAGTTCACTAATCAAACATGTGACACTGATCATGTAAACTTTGTACAGACAGGCAGATATCCTTCCGATAAAGCACAAGATGCACTTTGGATCATAGTCAAATCATGCTGGACGACGTGATCATCAGGTTTTACTTGAAGACATTTAGGCCCCATCCACAAGGAGACGTGTTTAGTTGTATACGTATCATATCAGCTTTTCATCCACACGGATCCAGCGTTTTGGGAGCCTGAAACCAATATTTGGTCCCAGAGTGGATAAATCTTGTGTTTTCGTGTGTACAGCCAATCCTAGACTAGAAAGGATACAGCTTTGGCCACTGCGCATGCGCACATCAATATTGCATCATTTATTTAATTACTGTATTTGCATTTTTTGTTTAGGGTCGGGGTAGGTGTAGCCGTTAATAAAACACAATCTGGTAAGAAGCAAATGTATTTTTGTTATTTTATCGTGAGATTTTGCCTCACTTCTTTCCATTGCTGTACCCCTTCTAGCCACAACTCTTCTTCTCCGTTTTTTGTGTATATCTGTGGCAGAATTACAGTGCCACACACTGGCCTGGCATGTATACTACATCGTTTTGAGTTGGTTTCAGTGGTTTCATGTGTACGCAGATATTTCTTGAGACGAGGGGGAAACTTTTTACTCAAATTGCTATGCTGATAATATAATTTACAATGGAAGTTGTATTACATTAGAAAATGCTAAATAGAAGGAATTTTCATGAGTAGTCTCATACTTGTAGCCACTGTACACACTGTAGTCTCAGAACTCCAGTAAAATATATTTTATGATAATCATGTGCACAAAAATGAGATGATCTGATAATTAATACAGTGATTAATGAGGTTAATTAATAAGCAGGAAACGACAAGGGTGAATTAGTCAAGGTTTTTTTTACCTTTAATTAATTGGGCTGTTTGATGTAACTGAAGCTTCTGTAAAGACATTGCATCTGAAATGATCTGAACAGGCTGTGCAGAAATATATATTAATCATAAGTGAGGTGTAAAAAAATTACACAACAATTTTACAGGTAGAAAAAAAATGTTTGCTCAAAGCTTTATGAAGCAACTCAGCAGTTCTGGGCATGAGAGGAGATTAAATTTTTCACAAGCCACTTGAATTTATGGAGGCTTATAAATATGCGCACATGTGCAATGTGTAGTGACTTATTGGCATTGGCAGGTCACATTAATATGTCACATTAAAGCAGCAAGGCTGTTGACAGGTGCTGTTTGACCTCCATCAGAGCAGACACACACACACACACACACACACACACACACCTAAACTTTACCATTTTTCCATTTCCTCTACCCTCCCTTGTACTTCGAACCACATTCTCACACATATGTACATTTCTGACACCCAATCTCTAGCAAACACACACCTACATTTTAGACACAAACACAAATTGTTTAAACCATCCGTGAAAAGATTAAAACCACAGGAGTTCAACTAAATGGAAAAGGGCATTAAAAAGAGGGCAAACTCATAAGCAATTCAGCCTGAATTAACACAACAGAAAGGCAGGTCACACTTCAGCAGATACTTGTCAATACAGAAGTACACTCAAGTGGAACATTGGCCACTTGAATGCTCTTGTGTTAAGCTAGAGGGGGTTAAAGAAAAAGAAAGAATGAGAGACACAGAGAGGGGAGGTGGGGGGAGAGAAAAGAGAGAGACATCAAAGGCCATGTTCCAGTCAGAGACCCCACGCAGACAGCGGCAGGTCCTCATCAGACAGGCCCCCTCATGAGTTCCCCCACCAGCAGCGAGCTGCTCTGCTTATCAAAGTGCCACAGAGCTTTAGAAGAGCACTGAAGCAACACTCAACACACACACACCTCAAATCCTTAAATAAGGCTGATTATCTCTGACCTCACCCATCAGCGGTTTTTCTGTACTATCTTTCACCCCCAACTCTCTTAGACACACCCACACAAATGCCTCTCTATCCATTTGAGTTTTCTGTTCTCACTTTATTATTGTACTTTTGGCCTTTTGCCATTTATAGACAGGGATATACGGGAAATAATGGAGAATTGTACTAGAAACAACACGATTCCGATTCAATCCAGGGTTGGGCAAAATGCAGAATTTAAGTACCAACTGGCAATTACTTTTACATTCATTACTTGGAATTTGAACTGAATTGGCCATACCAACTGCATATGAACTGCATATCAAAACAATTCCATAGGTAACGGCATTCTAGGAAATGGGAAGTGTTCTTCCATACAAAGCCATTTTAATGCTTGTCACCCAAAAATGAAAACTAGCCCATGATTTACTCACCCTCAGGTCATCCTAGGTGTATGTGACATTCTTTTTTCAGACAAATAAAAAAAGACCTGTTTCTTCCAAGCTTTATAATGGCAGTGACTTGGTTTGTTTTTGAAGTCCATAAAAGTGCATCTATCCATCATATAACCGCTCCATGGGGAGTCCAAGAGGTTAATAAAGGCCTTCTGAAGCAAAGCGGTGCATTTGTGTAAGAAAAATATCCATATTTAAAACTTCATAAACTAAAATAACTAGCCTCCGCAGTTAGCAGAATGCAAGTCAACTTACGGCGAAAGAGTAACCCTTGACGCATGAGTATTGACAAATGCAAAAGTGCAGAGGATAGAGCAAAACAAAACACCAGTCTAAATTAGAAGTCTAAAACGAGAATTTTTAAATAGAAATAGTGGAGGATTTTGATGTAAGAAGATGGGTTTGTTGCTTAGCCCTACCTGCGAGAGGCGTCAAAACCGGTGATGCTCCTATACATCGCGTCAGGGGTTACTCTTTCGCTGTAAGTCAACTTGCGTACCGATGACCGCCAGAAGCTAATTATTTTAGTCTATAAAGTTTAAAATATGGATTTTTTTAATGGAATGCATGAAGCTAGAATAAAACAGTTTTTTTTGTTTAAAAGAAGAGGGTCAGCTCTTTCTTTTGACATATTGCATGCTCAGATATTCATAAAACAAAATATTATATGTGCTATTACATTTTGGTGAAAATGGTCAAAAACCCTGGCGTTTTTTTTTAAACGCTGGCGGGGAAAGAGTTAATATAACTCTGATTTTACTAGTCTGAAAGAAAAATGTCATATACACCTAGGATGGCTTGAGGGTGAGTAAATCATGGGATTTTCATTTTTGGGTGAACTAACCCTTTAAAGGCCTCTATATACTTCAAGCGAAAATCAAGTACGAACTTATGTGATGTCATTTCGAACAAAATCAGGCCAAAACTAACTTCTTTTGGAGTTTGTTTTGGGGTTCAAAACAGCTTGCCAAAGTGAACTTTCCGGAAAAGTTTGCTTTGGCTAGTAAACACCTTTGTACTACCATTGGCTTGTGGCGATTACGTAATAGGTAAGTGCGCACGGAGGCTCCGCCTTCTTTCCACGTTGAAATCTTATCTGGATCATTTCTCCATTGAGGTTAGTGAACACATGAACACACTGACACTGACACTGACACAGTTTTTCTTGTTTAGTACAGTAAAGCTGCTTGATTTTAAGCAATCTATTGCATAAAGTACAATATAAATAAACATGACGTGACTTTACTAGAGTGCCGAATTGCAGAGCTTGTGCAAACATCCACATTGCTATTTTCTTTTGCTTCATATAAAAAAAAATCTTGCCGTTTTCTCAGTTTTGTTATGTGTTTTTGTTATTTAAAGTAAAGTGCACAGCACATTTACATATTCATCTAAATGCTGCTCTCAGCAGTGTGGGTTGCGTCGGATGTTCTCTAACAGTATATCGCTGGTCATGTTTTTCAAACTTTATTTTACCCCTAAGCGAAGAACGAAAAAGAACTTCCTGTGTGTATATCGGGGCCTTTAATATCTCATGCTTTTGGTCACATATACTCTACCGTTCATAGGTTTAGTGTCTTTTATGCTTACCAAGGCTGCATTTATTTGATTAAAAATACAGTAAAAAAGTAATATTTTGAAATACTATTACAAGTTAAAGTCCCTGTAAAGTCAAAATTAAACGTGTGTTCTGAGTTTCTCACGCCACAGATAAATTTGAATCATAAAAAAATCCGCTAAGTACATAAAATATCTTATCGAAATCTTGAAAAAATAATCAGCATTCTCTGCTCTCAAACGCTGGGGGCGTGTCCGTTGATCGGCGCCGAAACCACACCCACTCGCGGGAAAGCGGCCGTAAACACACAAGACAACAACAACACTCGAGTACAGCTCACGAGTCACGACGGCACCAGATGTCGGCGGGACGGGAGGATGAAGGTCGGGGCGGGAGATAGTCGGTTCGGCCCCATTCTGCAGCGGATTATCAGTGAATCCCAGTTGTTGCCGATGAAAGTTTGTAAAACTATCCGGTGTTAAGACACTGCAGAGGCAGGTGTTGGTGGTGATCCTCTGCACTCCATCAAGGTAGCTGTTCACAAAATTAACCCACCTCTTCTTGAGATCGTCTTTTTGTTTTGTTTTGTTTTGTAGGCTGTTTTGTAAGTTGTTGGCTGTAGTAACTAACGGTACTGACAGTAACTCGCAATCTAGCGGGTGAACTGATGCGAAATTGCAAATGTACTCTAGTTATGGGGGAGGGGCCACATGCCAAGCGGCTCCAGTGCGTCATCGAGCCACCGTTTTAACCCCGCCCAAAAAATCCGGAACACAACAATGGTGAGAAACTTCTTAACGGTCTAACTTCTGAATTCAGTACTACATAGTTCACAGTCTTTGTAATGTGTTTCAACAATACATTTCTAACATTTCTAATGTGTTTAGAAACAAATCTCAGAATTGCCTTTGCAGAGACTTTAAAATAACTGTCTTAAAATGTAATTATTCCTTTGACGTCAAAGCTGTCTTCAATGTCACATGATCCTTCACAAATCATTCTAATATGAAACATTTAGAAACAAGATACAGTTTTTATTTGATGAAGAGAACGTTTAAAAAGAACAGCATTTATTTGAAATGGAAATCTTTTGTATTATTGCAGTATTAATTTCCTTTTTTTTAAATGTACTGACCTCAAACCTTTGAACGGTAGTGTAAACACTACCGATCTCGTCTGGTTCCTGTACACAACTTTTATAAGTCTGTCTACAATAAAAGAGCTAGTACAAAGAGTATCAGAAACCCAAACAAGAGATCCTCCTGTCACTGACCCTCCCAGCATTCATTTTGTAGTGTCATTAGCGCTAGTGTTGTTTCCCCTCTTGTAATTGCAGGTCTAGTTATTTTCCTGCAGTCTCTCAGCCATCTGAAGAGTGCCGTTTTACAAGCTCTCCCCCCTTTCTCGTGTCCTCTGGTGATCAAAGGCTCCCTTTCACAGATACATTTCCCCATCAGACAATACCTTCTCACAGGCTGCTGTCAGCTCATCTTCTTTTCTTTAATTTCATCTTTTAAAGTTTTTTTTATCTCTTTCTTTTTAATCCTCATTCCCCTGCCTCTCTCTCTCTTCTCCTCCTTTGTGTGTGCTGTCAAGCATGACAGGTTGTAGCTGGGAGGGACGAGTGCGGAGAGAAAGGTAGAAGCAAATTTACAACAGGACGCCACCTGGCCTTGCCTCAGTAGGACTGTCAATCACAAACAACACACACACACACACACACACACACACATATAGTTTCACACACATGCTAAGCAAATCTGGTGTACTGCTACAGCGGCTTTGGCGATCAACAAATAGACCTAAGCTGCGTATCTGATCTCTCTTTGCTGTTGCATAACGTGTATTGTGTTTTTCAAGATCACCATGGTGATAGTCAGGGACGAAACCTGAGTGTCAGTGTTTGTGCTCTGAGCAGCGACAGTAACCGCGGTAACTCAAAGTGACGAATAGCTGTCACGGCACATTGATGGGCTCGGGATGATAGACAGTCACTGACACAAGTGCTCAAGACATGGCCGCTGACATCATGCTGTCGCCCAAGGGGGACCAGCGGGCCCCCATGAAACTTGAGGACCTCCGACGACCGCAACGACAAAGACACATACACACGAGACTTAATCCAGCAGCTCAAACAGACGAATTTTAGACTGGACAGAAATGAGCGGAAAGAAAAAGGAGAGCGTATCATTTCAGAGCGTATCATTTCATACAGCGAGGAGAAGAGAGAACGATAAATAAAAGACAGAGAATAGAGGAGACTCATGCCCTAAGGGTAAGAATTGGACAGGGGGAACATTAACTTTCTTTACTTCATCCTCCATCTCTTTTGTTCTCTCTTTCTCACATCTGATGGTTGACACCTTGGAAATGAAAAGCGAACGAGAAAAAAAGAGAGTGAGAGAGAATTGAATCTCTTTGCTCATATATAGTAAATTAAGTGGGACAAATATGATATTTATTCTTTCACTCTTGTAGCATCACATGCTGCCCTGAAAGGCAAAGTAAAGAATGATTTACTGACAAAACCTTATTTTGAAAGGTCAACAACAAGTGGTTAGCTGCACATGTGGTGACGTGCAGGTTTGATTCCATTATGTCATGTTCCATTTTTCACTTGTATGTAAAAAGCAAAACCTAAAATAAAAATTATTTATATTTATACTTTATTTAACGGTGTCCGTGTTTCAGTGTAATCATAATTTAAGTACCGTGTAATAATAATTAACTACCGTGTAATAATAATTAACTACATGTACTTACTAGGGTTAGGACTAGGGGTTACACTTTATTTTAAGGTGTCATAGCCCCTTTCACGCATACCGTCTTTATTGGTAAATTCCTGGTATGCGATCATGTGTGAACAGGACCTTTTCAAGAATACCGGTAAATTGGTTCTGGCAATTTACCAGTAAGGGAAGTTGTAACACTCCCAGTAAATTACCGGTAATATGCTCTGTGTGAATGCAGAATGAAAATGACTCGTATGAGCACGTACGAAGAACGTGCTGACGTAAGATGTCTGCTTTGGGCCAATCAAAGTTCTTACGGAGATTATGTGATTATGGCGCCTCTGCAGTTGGATACTATTATGCGCATCTCGTGTTTTTAAAAACGAAAACTTGTTCTGTCTGATCATCCTTTATCCTGTCACTCACACGTCAAAAATGTTGTCAAATTGAACAGTGTGAAACTAAAGCGCTTCTCATGTGGGCGAATGAAGACAACAGAGCAGCGATTAATGATCATTTCCAATGACTGACAAGTCAAGTCACGTCACCTTTATTTATATAGCGCTTTTCACATAATTTTCACTGACATCACGGAATTTACTGGTATTTTGGTGCTGATATGTAAATGGACTCTCTAAAAAGCCAGAACGCCATTGCTTGTGTGAACAGCATATTTATGTATTTAACGGTAAAGTCATTCTGGTCATTTTATGGTAATTTTCCGGGTTGCTGTGTGAAAGGGGTTTTTGTTAGACTGTAATTATATTGAAATACTGAGTAATATTAAGTAACATCATGTACTTACTATAGGGTTAGGGTTTGGTTTAGGGCTATTTGCATTATAATGCATCATTTATAGTTATTACTATAGTAACTGCATATGTAACAATGACACTGTAAAATAAAGTGTTACCAGGCCAGGATTGGGGTTTGGTTTAGGGTTAGATGCATGTAATTATCATAGACTGTAAAAAAATATGGACGTAGTGTCCATTACGTCACCCATAGGTTTCTGAAGAGCAGTTCTGAAGCGTAAAGTAGGGTCAAATTGGCCGTTGCCATCTTGGCAGCACGTCACTCCCGTATAACAGAAAATGGGCAAAGAGGCGGGACGTGGGCGAAGCTGAGGTGAGGTGACGTGATGACTAACAGACAGCAGATAAATGGCTACCCAACCGCCACTCAAACTGGCCACGCCCTTAATTATGCAGAACTTTAAGGCTTTATATAATGTAAACAAATGAGTTATAAAAAAATTCACCCCCCTCACAGTTGTCATGAAGGGCAAAATTAGCCATTTAGACCAAAACTAGAATTTGTACCAGGCTGTAAACATGTTTTATTCTGCTGTAAAATTGGGCATTTTAACATGGGGTTCAATGAGAATCTGCTCCCTTCTGGAGCCTGTCCTACGGTGGCCCAGTAGTGCAGCCGTACTAAATTAAACCACAACACAACGGAATTAAACCACAACACAAAGAAATCGCCACAACACAACGGGAACGAGCCACAACACAACGGAAACAAGCCACAACACAACAGAATCGCCACAACACAACGGAAATGCTCCCGACCACGAGGGGTCTCTCGGAGTGCATTAAAGTTAGTTTTCCTAGCCATTGTTCTATAGATTGGCCAGTCTTACAAAGATATAAACACTACGATCACTTTTAAGTGTGTAACCATTGTATATCAACATTAAATATCAATTCAAAATCATTCACTGCATATTTATACTCGAAAACGCTTTTACACGGCGCTTGATGCCCAAGGGAACGTCTGCCAATTCCACCATGCAGTTGAAACATATAATTTGTATTAATTAAAATAACTTTTAACATTTAAAAACAAACATGTTAAAATTCCACAGCTTTGTTGTATTCTAAAAAACTGACTCAATAATGCACAACATTGGAACATTTAAACAAAAAAGTCATTTTAATTCATAAAAATATACGTTTCAACCACTTGGTGGAATTGGCAGACGTTCCCTTGGGCATCAAGCGTCGTGACAGCGTAAAAACGTTCACGAGTATAAATATGCAGCTATAGGTGATTTTGAATTTATATTTCATGTCGATATACAATGGTTACACACTCAAAACTGATCGTAGTGTTTATATCTTTCGTTGTTTCGTTGTGTTGTGACTTGTTTCCGTTGTGTTGTGGCGATTTCGTTTCGTTGTGGCTCGTTTCCGTTGTGTTGTGGTTTAATTTAGTACGGCTGCACTACTGGGCCACCGTACTGTCGATGAACTGCAGTTTAAGTCACTTGCGAATTGGCTTCAAGAGAGATCACGGGAGGTTGCCACTTGGTAATTATGCATAATGTTTAGTTATTATTACAGTAACTACATGTAACGTGTAACAAGGACACTGTAAAATAAACTATTACTTATATAACCTATGTTTTTCTTAGAGCTCTACAAATGGCTCAGTGGTTAGTATATACTGCAAAAAAAATCTGTAAAACTATCAAAATATTCTTAAAACAACATAAATTTACACAAGGGGCAAAACTGCATTAGTGTTTGTGAAAAACTCTTTATAAAGAAAAGCTCAAATATAATTATATAAAAAAATTTAAAAAAGTGACTCAAAAATGTTTAAATATATTTCCTACTGAAAACAAGGCAAAAATATTGATTAATAAAAAATGTCAGGTACAGTACTTATTATGTGAGAAGACAATGTGCTGTCCCTCAGATGTAAAGCCTGAACCGCAGTTCCTTCAACATTCAATGCCTGTATAAGTTTCCTTAGATCCTCTGATCTTCTGGAGTCCAGGTGACCTGAAGTACGGTCACTACATACATGAACTTTTGCAGGTTGTGATTTATATTCAAAGCCCTTTGACACATATATTCCATTTTGTACCTTTCATTACCCTGACCCTATTCGCATACACTACAGAAAAACTCACACTGACTCATCCACAGCATCAGCTGCCATACGCCTCTACCCCTTGAGTTCACACATTCATCTAACATGTCAACGTCATCCCTCCATCACACACACAAAACCGAACTGCTCGTGGTGAACACGTAACCTCGAGAGCACAGCATACCTCACCACCCTGCAGTGCCAACTCTTTCTCTTTAGAGAAACAGCTGTCCTCTATAAACCCACACCTTCTCTTCAAAGGTCTCGAGTGCTGGGATTCACAGCTTTATAAATGTGTGTGCTGACTTTGATGAGCAAAGGCGTCCCATTTAGCAGTTCTCTTTAAAACTCCCATAGACGGCCGCCCACTGTGTCAGGATGAGGATATTAGCCTGTCAATGAGGTGTAAACTTTGTCACAATGCTACAGTTGGCTTCAAGAGAACATTAAAGAGGAGGAGGGTGTTACTCAAGGTTGCTTCACAAATAACATCCCACCTCTGTGAGGAAACGGATTTGAAGCTGTTATGGCTCTGTAAAATTCTATACCACCTAGTCAGCTGCGGTCATCATATTTGGCTTTGAGTCAGCGCTCACGAAGGTTTCTTTTGTTGTATGAATGCGGAGTGTACAAATCGTCCTTTTTTTTCTGTATAGCGCTCTATGCCGTCAAAATATCATGAACCCCATATGAATGGCCTATTTCCAGTGAACGCATATAATCCAATCCACATTATCGAGACCAGAGAGGTTCCAAGTTGCACTCAGAACGGCCTGGACAAGAAACACACGGTGAGGTTTTATTCACTGGAAAAGTTTCCACTGGTGCCAGCTGCCAGTTTCTGTGCATGGATATGATCTGTCCTTCCTCACAGACATTATCTTGTCTTCCACAGGCTCCTCCTATCATCCATTCTGATCTAAAGCATTCACTCAAAGACTGAGAGAACTTCTCCAGACAGACGTAACTTAAATCTCACTAAATCCACACATGCAGCAAATTACCCGTACTGACAGCTGCAGTCAATCCAGGATATTTACTTTCTTACTTCTAAGCACAGAGTACACAATGACAAAGTGTCTGAGTGGATATAAAAAAAGGAAACTCAAAAAAAATCCGGACAAAAAAAAATGCTCCTTCCATCAACCCTCCACCCCTCACTCACCCCAATCCCTCTCTTCTCTCTGTCACTCTTTTCTCTGTCAAATCAATGCCACCAAATCTGTTTTGCTGGCACATCACAGAGCGCACAGTATATAATCCCTGGCAGTTTAATGGCAAACCCCTTTTTTTCATTTAGTCTTCCCACATGCGAGCCGTGTTTGTAGATAGAATCTGCCTGCAGACTGAAATCAACACATATCAGAGAACAGCCACACATAAACACTCATCGCAGCGATGAGATGTCAAAATAATGCCCCCATATAGGCCCTGTCAATGAAATGAGTTCTTTTTAACATGCCACCCAAAAATTATATAAATGTAAAAGAAAATAGTAAAAATACATATAAGTAAAAAATTTATATGAGTAACATATTTGCTTTTTAGATACAAGTCATATATCTTAGATGGATCAGAAAAGATTTATGATGGTATTACACCTGGACGGGACATCAACTGATCATAGTGACACCATGCTAAAAGATCTAACAGACAACATTCCTGTTGTAGTTCATATTACAGAACTCGAACAAAGGAATGGTTCACACAAAAAATAAAATCGTTATCATTCACTCATCCTCATGTCATTCCAAACCAGTATGACTTCCTATATTCTGTTAAACATGAAGGACAATGTATATATATTTTTTTTTTTAAAGTCAGCTAAAGTAAAATATAAACATTAAATGAAAAAAACTGAACTTAAAAAAGAAATGAGCTATTAAGCTTTAAGCTTCTCGTGCTTCCACCAGGAAAGCTTAAGGAGAGCACTAGTCTACAAAGACATGCATGAAACTGAAATCAATCATATTCCGTTGTGATTTAAATCAGGTTAAAATATTTTTCCTGTGAATTGAAGAAGGATGGGGGTGTAGGTGTAGGTGAAAATATGGATAGAGATTTCAAAAAAGCAAAAGTTAACAAAGAGAAAAGGATTAAGTACATCCTCTGTGGAGAAAAGAAAAGAGGGAATTGGTGGAGGAGTGGAACAGAGGGAAGAAGGGGAGATAAGGAGGAGGATAGGCCGTTTTCGCTCTACCCTGTGGGAAGAGATTTGGGTGGAGAACCTCCCTCGTATCCACACGGGGAAAAGCGCATGTGCGTTTTCGCCCCGGCTGCATATGTGCGAGAGCATGTGTGCGTTTTAGATCTACAGAGAAATGTGATTTATATTTTGGAACTTTGATCTCCTAAAAGGCTTTGAGATTTACACAACAATAATTCTTCTTGGCCAGCGCTGAGATAAATGATGTGCCTATGGCAGAAGTCCAGAGCAGATTTTAATAGACTGTAGGGAGAGGGGCTGGAAACAGAAGACATTCACCCTACATGTATCTGACAGGCTCGCACAGACTACGGCGCACGCTGGAGAGAGTCAGAGGTTAAAACAGTGTATAAATATCATAGGTAATAAAAAGCAAGGGCAGGGAGACTGCTGAATAACATTACGGGCATCCTGTCTTTCTCATCACTGCTTTAATATGAGCCAGTTAAGACCCTCGTGTTCCCCATGTTTAACAAATGTTAATGGACACAAATGATAGCTTTAGTTATGCTTGTAGAAGGAAAGGGGGTCATATATTGTAAACCTCAAGTTTTTTTAAGCTTACGAAGGTCAAAAGCCTTTCACAAGTTCTTAAATAAAGAGAGGAAGGGAATGGAACAAAATGGCTATCAGCATCTGGTTAAAACATTTCAACCGGCATTCCTGTAACTGACAGAGCACAGCGCTAGCAACGCCGAGGTCATGGGTTTGATTCTTAGAGAATGCACTGATAAAATGTATATCTTGAACAAAAGTCACTTTGGTTTAGTGTCTACCAAATGTATAAACACAAATGTGTCTGAATTTTTATACTTCCAGAGCATGCGCTCAATTTTAAACTGTGTGCTCCAAGGGTTGAAAACTATTAAAATGCAGTGCTTTCTAGTACAAATTACATACTAACAAACACAAAAACGATTTACTCTGGTGTTGTAAAAGAAACACAATTAAACCACAAGGAATAACTTAAAAAGACCCATCCGGCTCATAGTTTTACTTTTTTTTTTTCATGACCTCCTGTTGCCCTTATGCCACTATTTACTGTTTAAATCTGTATTTCAAAAGTTCCAAAAGGCCGTAAAAGAGGAACCGTAAAGACATAGTTCATCCCAGAAATTCTGTCATTATTTACCAACTATCAAGTGTCGAAACCTGTATGAGTTGTACTTTTTTGGAACACAAAATAAGATGTTTAGGTCCAAAACAACATTGGACCCCATTGACATAAAAATATATATTTGTCCAAATACCAAATATATGACATGAGAGTGAGCAAATGATGACAGAATTTAAGAATAAGTGAACTATCCCTTTAAGGCCTTAAAAATTAAGAAAGAATGCATATAGGGCCACAAGCATTTAATTTGAACACAAATGCGCTCCAAGTCCTCAGACAGGCGAGTGTGAACGAGTCTTCTTTTTCTCAGAAAAAGAGAAAAAAGGCGGGGGAGAGACATAAACGAAGACAGAGAGCGCACGAGCGCCAGCCTTTTGTCGTTTCATGTGTAATTTGTGCTCTCTTTCACCTTTCGCTGAGGGACCGTTTCTGTCATGAGAGGAATGCTCTCCAGCAGCTCAGAGAATGGATGACTGACAGGCAGCTCTGGGTTTGGTTTCAATAACACCGAGCACAAACACTGTAAATTTACAGCTACGGATGACTCTCTGAAAAGATCACCCAAATCTCAGCAGTCATAACTCATTCTCTCTCTCTCTCTTTCCCCACCTCTCGCTCTCTCTGTGTAGCAGCTGGTTGTACTCAGTATTGGGCCTGACACGGCACTTTGAAATAGCAATCAATGCCTTTATACTGCAGGGAGGACTCGTAAAAGTGTCACGGCCGGAATATACGGCACTGTATTTCATCGCTTTTCTCTATTTTTAAACGCTGAGTTATGGTGGTGGAAATGTGTACCTATTAAAGGTGATATGATGTATTCTCTGCCTTGTTCTGAGGCTCATTCATCAAGTGGGGACCGAAAAGAAAACTGCACCCACTTCTTCACCCTCTTCCCTCCCCTCTTCCTCTCCTCCAGCTCCCCAGTTCTAGCGGGCTGTCGAGGGTAATTTATAGCACGCAGGCAGTGTAACCTTCTGGCAGGCTTTGTGGAAGAAGCTTGTGCTCTCTCTCTCTCTTGGCAACTAATAACCTTTTATAAGGCTCAAACTTGGCCAGGTCATTGGGCACGGGAGACAGATCCAGACAGGACCAGAAAAGTAAAATGCGATTGAACCTGAGTTTGCTCTCCACAGAAAAACACAATCAAATGAATCATGGAAAACCAGGGGAATCGTGTCTAAACTAAATGGCAAAAGCAATCAGTGAGGACAGGAGTGATGATTTTAGCACACTGGTCTTAGGCTCTCCACTATGTGTGATTTAGTGTCATACAAAAAGACAGTGAAAGTTAACGGTAACGATAGTGCAAGACTAAGCTAAAGAAATATTTCACTGCTGTCAGCTTGCCCTTAACATTGCATCTGAAATGAGTAGGCACATTCCCCGAGAACAAATGCCTTGCATATGACTTTATCAAGATCTGGTACAGCGAGGCAGTTCACTTTTTCCTCAGCTTGACGGTTCCCATCTTTATTAGAATATTTTTTTTAGATACAAGTAGGAACTGGATAAAAAAAACCTTTAATTAAAAACCTTTATACAGTAGTATGTTAAAACTATAACAATAAATATAATTTATGTGACTACAGTCTAACATATCCTGACAGTCTAAAAAAACATATCCTGATCTCCTGAGTGATCTCACATTTAAGTATTTCAAGTTAGACCAATGTTTTTAGATCCGTTTCCTTATCCAGTCTCTTATGAGTTTCTCGGTTGTGACCTCGTCCTGACAGCCGAACAGTGCGAGATTAATGAGGTGGGCGGAGCAGTATAATAAACGTTTGTTTGAAGTGACAAGGCTGATAGGTGTTGATTTACTTACACACTGATAGGCTTTTAATTGAGCGCCTCCATCTCTCATCACATCAAAGTCACTGTGACCGACAGGGCGCTCCTCCATACCGCGGGCTGCGATGACTGACAGCTGACACTCCGCCAGAGTTTCCTATCTGGTCCCAAAGTATATTATAATAAAAAATATATATAATATTAACATAAATTAAATTATAATACTTCATGCATTTGTAATACTTAAATATTTAATATATTATATTTTGAATGAATAGCGATGGAGAAACATACTAAGAAATACTAAAGACATGAATGAATGAATGAATGAATGAATGAATGAATGAATGAATGAATGAATGATTACAAAAAGTTTTAAAGTATATACTCTTGACAATGTCACAAAGCCTGGTTCCAATACGTTAAAAATACCTTATGTATTATGAAGAGAATGTGCCATTACAACCACAAATTCAGCATTATAATATCATGCATTTGTCGGTATGTGAATATATGATGTATCTTATTTTCGGAATTGATGGTGGACTCCAGGGAGGTGATGAAGGAAAACATCTGTGTTTTTACTGCAGTTTGTATAAGCCGCCAAGAACTAGGCTGTTGAGTTGTTATTGTTCAGGCAGCAAGTTTACATCTTTTCATTAAGTGCGACACAATGACATAACCTGTTTAGAGATCAACTGGCATTTGAGCCTTGTCAGTCAACTGTGAGCTGATTGACAAGACTAATACAGGCTAGGTCAGTATCATCTTTTACTTTGAAGTCTGTTTTGTGTGACAAAATTAGTTACTTCAGTGTGTGTCAGTGAGTGGGACTCAGAAATTAAATGAGGGGATAAATGTTGAACTTGTGCACTCAAAAAAGTGAATCAGACTAGCCTAAGGAATGGAGAGATTTAATTTGCCCAATGCATTACATGTCATGAGTCTTGTGAAGGTAGGGATGGTTGCTCCATGCAAACATTTTCTGGGCCAGCAACAGATAAAAAACACCTTCTGATGTCTGCTTAGCTTTCACACAACAATATAGAGCAATCTGATTTGTGGCTCTGCTGTGTGTAGCCGAGTAGTTCTCCCACCCCTCCTGATAACTTCACCATGTGGAGGACAATGGGACCTTTTGTTTGAGAGAGAAGGGTGCATTTAAGTTCAGTGTGTCTGTGTGTGTGTGTGTGTGTGTGTGTGTGTGTGTGTGTGTGTGTGTGTGTGTGTGTGTGTGTGTGTGTGTGTGTGTGTGTGTGTGTGTGTGTGTGTGTGTGTGTGCTTGTGTTTTGGTGCACATGACATGTTTGAAGGCTAAATAAAGATCTGTCATTAACTGTAGGGCATGTACATAATCACTCAGAGATAATCAGTAAGACAGGAAGATGAGATCTGCTGGGCCCTTGATCAGAGATACAACAGATAGAGAGACGAGACATTAATGTTGTGAGAGCGCTCAACGTCACTGATATCATAAAAAAAAACATGGAAATGAGCTTTTACTGAGTATATAACTATTACTCAAGTCTATCCATCTAGTTCATCCATCTTATGGTATGATATTCCATTCCGTCACATGTGCATGTGGTTTCATACAAATATTTATCCTGTCATCACATCATCACTCACTTCTTTGGATCAGAGAGTCTCAAGATGTTCAAGTCTGATTATACCAAAACACAGAGATGAGTCATTAAATCAACCTGAGCTCCATTCTCAGAGAATTCTGGGAAGAGCCTTTTCTGTCATTTGTTACCCTTGAGTGTAGGCTGTATGTGTTATTTACACCGAACTAAATAAATCTTCATTCTCGGCTTTGTTTGGCTCTGTTTCTGATTCGTTCCTTGACTATGTTTGATAGACTCTCTCTATCATCTCTTTCACATACACACCAACATTATTCTTAGTAATACTCCAAGTGGAATCGTGGATTTTTAAATATTTGATTCCTAAAAATCTCACAATCATTCTGAGGGATTGTGAGGTTTGTGAAACCAGAGAGAGAGAGAGAGAGAGAGAGAGAGAGAGAGAGAGAGAGAGGGAGAGAGAGAGAGAGTGCTACGTTTTACAGTTCTCCAGGGTTGGTCTCACATGTCAGCTACACTCCATAAAGCTGTCCTGTCCCTCTTTTTTCACAGGATTATTATTTCTGGAGAACAGACCAGGCATAAGCAGCAGACTCCCTGCCTCTGGGCTCCCTTTTCATACCACTCACCTCATAAATCAGTCACAGGTAATTAAATGCAAGTGATTTGCATCCTTTTTGTTTGTTTGGTTTTGCCGTCTCTCAGTCTGTACCAAAGAGAGACAAACTGTTCTGTGCCAGTCAAGTATAAAAATATAAATTGTAAATTGAGAACTGCAAACACAAAGCTATTTAACAAACTATTTAAGTTTGAATTAAATTATTTTAAAAACTTGTCATTTTCCCCATCTCCATCTCCAAGATTCATATCCATCACTGTTTCACATTAACATGAATGATGGCCTGCTATAAAATTCCGGTAGGTTTTATTCACTTGAGTAATCTGTTCAGAGTGACCTCTCACAAAAGCAGTGAGGGGATATGAGTGGGCTTCAGTCGAGCAGGATGTCTAGCCTCTGCTTTTAGCCCTTTGTTTAGTCAAAGTTATGGTAAAGCCCTGTGCTTTGATACAGTCATGCATAGGCGAACGCCTTCAGGCTTAACAGGGATTGGTCAGACAGGCCTCTTAAAGGGGAGGCCTGCCCCTTAAAATCCACAACAGGAAATGACCATCCGTCATTTATACGTCAAAACAGCTGTTAGCAGCCCACTTCAAGGCCAGACTTGAAAGGAGCTGTTCCCCGTTGTTCCAGCCCGCCCTCAGTTCTTTCTCTCACTCTCTTTCTCTCTTTTTTATTTTCCCTTCCTCCTCCTCTAGGGTGCCTTTAAACTCCCTCCATTCCACCCACACCTTTGCCCCCTGCCAAACTCACTTATCCTGAAAATGTTTTTGTAAGCCAATCCATCTTAATTCCAAACCATTGGAATTCTAAGATTTGAGGTTTTAGGTTTGCATTTCATGTTTTTTGCTTTCTCAAAAAAGCACCGATTCTTCATTTTCTTACCAGTCCTAAGAATATAACAATGGTTACACCCTGTGATTCTGGGTTTCTGACTAGTAACATAATTTCTAGACAAACGGAAACATTCCAGACATCTTGACCAAACTTTACAGAGTGGCAACAGGAATGGATCAACTGTAAAAGCAAAAAAACACTCATTGTCTACCCACATTAATATGCTCGTTGACAGGTTAGACCACACCTGTCATAACCTGAAGAATCTGTTTGTGTGGGGAAAGACAACTGATGTGTTCAAAGGAAGCGATCGCATCATCTCACTTAACCCATGAGCACATCTGAATTTGCATGTTCCTGTAGTTTTATAGATTTGCACGGCCATTACAGACTCCTGTATAGGTGGCAAGTGATGGATGACACTAATAATGATAAAGCAAACAGCAGGGCTGTTGACAGAAGGAATGGTGACTTCATACAACCACCACTGCTATCTCTCAACACACACATGTGCACGTATACATGTGAAGAAAGTTAAATGGCTTTAGACGCCGCAGGTAAAGAGATCCTTGTTTAACCACGGCAGATGCACTTGTACGTTGAGTTGACTATGTGTAGTTCCTGAACAAACATGACAACGTGTGTTCAAAACCCAACAAACACTGTATGCTGAGATGGATCTCCGAATTCCTTGTGTTGCGAGACAGAGTGACAGTTTAATTAACTTAACAGCTTAGATTAGCAAGACAGAAATAACTGTTATGTATGATTGAGTGTGGTTTAATACTTTGCCACTCCAGTCAACTTTGATCGTCTGTAGGTACTTATGAATGTGTGGGAGGCTGTTTGTGTGTGTGCTGTATGTGGGATCTAAAATGACAGGTTGCTGACAAGCTTTCTGCCTCTGAAATGCAGTGTCCTGAGGCTTTCATTTCCCCCTGCACACCATTATTAAATGAATATTCACCTCTGCCACCCAGATACGCGAGACAAAGCCCTGTAAACACATGTTTGCCTGTGGCTCCTCCTCTCCCTAGGTCAACAGTTCATGCATTCTGTCTTTTTGTCATTTTTATTACACTAAGGCAGGCAACAACACCTTTCAAGAAGCTTCCCAGGTGCTCTTTGTTTTTAACCCCAAGAACGGTTCCAGAGATCAGGCCTTTCTCATCTCTCTGACTCACCTGACAGGTTTCGCCATTCAGAGTAACAAATACTCTTCGCCGTACATTTACACTGTGCAAAACGGGCAACTTTTATGCCGTCAAATGTGAAATATGGCTACAATGCATTATCAATACATGAGTGGATGTAACTGATTATATTATATTGCAAACAAAGTCAAAAAACTATTTAGTGTATGGATGCAAGACTTCAGAAACAAGCTTGCCAAAATAATGTAATACAACCCGGTCCAATGTCTGGGGTTTAATAATGTTGGGCATAAGCACTTACGAACAATCAAAGCCATTAAATATAACTGAACTTCAAAGTTACTTAGACACGAATTAGCACAGTCTCCCTATAATAGCCTCTGTCAGGCTTCATTTTTCAATGATTAAGCCAATTCATTGCATAATTAAGTTAGCTAAATTGCTTCAATGGCAAAGTAACATGGGATAATGCAATAAAGTTATTAACATTCCAGAACTGGAGGCGCACACATTAGGCATGTACTGTTATTATGTATGAATCTATTACTCAGTATCATTTGACTTGTTTGACCTAAAAAAGAAACAGCTACCACATTCACAGCTTTTCCTTTTCATACATCTATTATAGTTAAGGTTGTAAGGTAAACCTAACATCAGCATTGATTCTAAATTTGAATTATGCGTTTAAGTATGAAATACAATTTAGACTATACAACCAATAAATATATTTTGATCATTGAGACAAATGAAAGCACTATGAATGTCATTTTGAACTACGCAAAATATGTCTGAGTCTAATTATCGATAAGTAGGCTAGTATTGATGTGTGTATCTGTCAACTTTATAAAGAATCTGTAATATTTGTAAACAAGCTGTTTTTTAACATTTATTCTGTTAAACTAACTAGAATGTGTCACTAGTGCTTAAAACAAGTAATCCAACAGTGACTATTCCCAAACTTTTTAGTATACATTCCTATACTGTATTAGATAATAGCCTACATCCTATTTATGAATCAGTTCTGAATTAAATGTCAAAAATAGAGCAGCTACAATGTTACAACAGTAGCCTAGAAACAATGGGGAATATACTTGGTGTAGTAGCAAATAAATAAGATAAATCTTATGGAAGGTTACTACTTCAATAAAAACTAAGTAAAAGACAATGGGCTACTACTGACGATACTGTCTACTAGTTCTACATTACATTACGATACATTACTAAATTACTAGTGATACCTACAAAAAATAACTACTTTAACAAAATTAGATAAACATAAAACAAACGGCAAAACGGCATGCCACAGTCTTTGCATGTTTTGACATACAACGATCAAGCACTTGGCCAGCGGGTCCGGAGCGAGTCAGAGAGAGCAGGACAGTCTCCGCCTCTGTTGTGCCTACCCACTTATTACTAATGCAGACGCAGGCGATTGGACGGCGGCTGAGCGCTTTCAAGTTCTCCCTCAGATCTCCAGTACGAGCAGAGAGTATATGCGCGTACTGAGGGTGTAGGCTAGTGCACACACCGGAGCGCACACGGACCAACGGAATGCCATTATCTGACACGACATTTAATAATAGTTCTGCTGTGTAGTTTCTTTCTTTTAATTGAACGACAAGTATAGGCTACACGACTTCACTTATTTCTCAAGTCGTCGTTTGCGTGCAAAGGACTCGCGATCATTCTGGGGTTTAAGGCAGCACTGATTCGGTGACGGAACGATGTGGAGACGGAGTGTACGTTCTTCATAGAGACTATAACAGCTTTCTTTCTCTGGACTACAGACAGAACTGATGTTTCAACGGGATATTTAACTGTCAGCAGAAGAGGATATAATGTCGTTTGGCTCTTTATTGAAGACACTGGATATCTCTAAATGAAAACTGAAGGACACCCGCCCCGTCGCTGCCCTCGACAGGTCTCTGATCCGCCCCGATCCAGATGAGCCAACTGCCTCCTGGATTTGCAGTCAGTTCACGGAACCAGCAGACCCTTAAAAGTCGTTACATTAACAACGATAGTTCGTCCACCTGTTTAAGAGCCCAGATCGTCTCACTGCCGTACCGTGATCCCGCGCGTCAGGAAAAAGGCTGCCTATAAGGATTCTCAAAATGTTGACCGCTCACACAAGTCATATACTTCACCCGGAGTATCTCCAGCCGCTCAGCTCCGCGCCAGTGAGCATCGAGGTACGAGTAACTCCATTCTAACGCATACGTTTCTTACTTGTTATATATGTGTGTGTGTGTGTGTGTGTTAGTTACTGGTATTCAATTATTAAGCGAAAGGTTGTTAGTTTAATTTCATCGACGAGTTTGTTACGTGATTTATTGTTTCTGAGCATTATTATATGTGGCGCGTCTCTTTTTAATGTTTTAATTCGGAATTCGGATCGGAGTGCTATTCAGCGCCAATTTGAAAGTATATTCCGGATCTGAATGAGGCCGTGTTCCACTGTGAAGCAACATTTTATGGTTTCACATTTCTTGATCAGTAGCCTGCTGACTTAAGCTTTCACAATACTTAAAATTCCACCGTTTATCTACAAGCTTATCTAACATTTTTGTGTCCAAAAATTGAGCACTCGGTATTCATAAACAATACATTTATTCATCTTAAAACACTGCACAATGCATTTTGTGCATATGGGATGATGCAAAAAGTATAACAATGTCTACTTACTCCATCTTTTTCAATTTATTTATTTTTTTTTTAATGTAAAAGCATTGCCACGGAAGCATTCTATGATGAGGTCATATATAGGTTATATATATATATATATATATATATATATATATATATATATATATATATATATATATATATATATATATATATATATATATATATATAAACAGACATTGGTCACATTCCTTCTCAAAATAATACAATCATTGAAGACATTCCCTATATTTATATTTTCCCTAGGATCTGTTATTTCTGTCAGTTCATGAGAAGAAAAATTATATTAACTTAAAATGTCTTTTTTTGTCCCCATAGCTGGATGCTAAAAAGAGTCCCCTAGCATTGCTGGCCCAGACCTGCTCACAGATTGGTAAACCAGATCCTCCTTCCTCCTCTAAACTGGGATCCCTCTCATCCAGCAGCCATGGGGACAAGGACGGACGCTCTACTAGCTCCAGCCTGAAGCCTGGGGAGCATCAGAACCTAGATGACAAGTCTAGCTTTAAGCCTTACTCTAAAACTGGATCAGAATGCCGGAAGGATGGAGCTGGGATGAACAGCTCAGGAGATAAAACAGGGTTCAGAGTGCCAAATAGCGGTTCTGCAGCGGTAACATGCCCCTCTTTACCGCCGCATGCCCCCTCTCCACAGGCCAGCTCTCCTTCTCAACAGACATCAGGACAGTCACACACACACCGGCAGTCTCAGTCTCCCCTGTCACAGAAAACAACACATCTACAAACCACCCACATGGACTCCAAAGCTGCAGGTTCAGACCCAGGGAACGACAGCAGCAGCAATGGTGGCGAACGCAATGGGAAAAAAGATTCGGACCACAGTAAATCAAGTCTGGACATTGTACAGATCGCCAACTCCAGTCATGCACGTGCTAGTGCGAACTCCAGCAGTGCCAGTTCCTCTAGCAGTCCTCAGCCTGACAATAAGGCTGACCCCCAACCCCCTCAGCCGAGCCTGGGTGCGGGCCACATCGCCCCCGTATCTCCCTTCAAACCGGGCCACTCTGTTTTTCCCCTCCCGTCCTCCACCATGGGCTACCACGGCTCCATTGTCGGGGCCTATGCCGGCTATCCTTCTCAGTTTGTGACTGGGTTGGATCCCTCTAAATCTAGTTTAGTTGGCTCTGGGATGGGTATTCCAGGAAAGCACCCAAGCTCCAGTCCTCTAACAGGGGCCTCACCTCCCTCTTTCATGCAGGGTTTGTGCAGGGACCCATACTGCCTCACCTACCCCAATGCACCCCATCTTGGGGGCAGCAACTGTTCTACCTGTGTTCACGATCCGTCATCTGCCCTCAAGTCTGGCTTTCCTCTTATGTATCCCACACATCACCTCCACTCCCTCCACCCCAGTTCTCTGTCCTCTAGCGCCACCTCTTCTCTGTCCCATCCTCTGTATACGTATGGCTTCATGCTGCCCAATGAAACGCACCCTCATGTCTGTAACTGGGTCTCAGTGGGTGGCCCTTGTGACAAACGCTTCGCCACCTCAGAGGAACTCTTGGCCCATTTGCGTACACACACGGCTCTGCCAGGTGTGGATGGGAAGCTGCTTTCTGGCTACCCTTCATCTGTCTCCTCTGCTGCTTCCTGCCACCTCCACCTGCCTCCTCCTAGCAGCCCAGGAGCGCTTCCCAGTTCCCTCTCCCTGCGTGGATCACCAGGGCTAGGTTTGGCACGCTATCACCCCTATGGAAAGGCACACTTGCCAGGAGCTCCATCCCTTCCTATGCACTCACTCCAAGCCACAGCGCCCTACTATTCTCCCTATGCTCTATATGGCCAGAGACTGGGCTCAGCTTCTGCTCTTGGGTACCAGTGATTAAATGTCTAAGGACAGTGTAAAGATATTGGCATGAGCTCGCTGGAAAGCACAGGAACATGCAGGATTCCCCTAAAATGAATGAAGCAAAAAAAACATGGGATAGTTATATTCGCAATGAGGAATAAAATGCTTTGGATGACTGTTGTTTAATAAATGGTCACACCAAATCTCCATTAGGATATTAGGGAACCCTTATGAACTTTAGGTGGAGAGCTAATGAGAATGCAGAACTCAATTTATTTTATCTGATAAATTTTTCTTTTTTTCAATTTACCAAAAGTCTGTATTTATTTTTCACTCGAGCGCTTGACTTTTTGTTTAGAAGCAACATTTACCGCCAAAATTCAGTCATTATTATCACACAGGAGTAGTATTTTCACAGTATGAATATGGTTGCTCCTATCATACACTTTGTAATAATGCAATGTTTGCAACAACAGACTGACATATTGTCTCTCAGACACAAAATCTTTTAACGTCACTTTCTTTTGTGCATTAGATCTGTGCAATTCGGTCTCTATTGGAGAACGGATGAGCATGACTTGTTCCTTATGATTTGGCAATTATTTTGTACTTGTACAGTTCAAAGAATAAAATGGAAAGATGTGATATATTTTCTATTGTAGCTGACTCTGCAAGTTGGGGATGGAAGTGGAAAGGGGAAAATAATTCAAATAAGAGTACTATGTTGTGATGGCAGCGCTATCCATTTAACAAAGTCTTATTTTGTGTAATAAATGATACTTGATTACATTTATAGATGTGTTGATTGTCCCTCGCTTCTCTTTCATGTACATTTCTTAAACTGTTAGTAACATGCTCACTTTCCCATATGTAATTTTAAGAAAAAGTTAGATCACACTTTGAAAAAGAATTGTACACACTGACCATTTTCGTAATAAAAAACAAACTAAATATATATATTTTTCTATATATACATATATATTTAGACCTTTCATAAATGCATATTTGAACGTTTTTTTGTTGTTTAGGCATTTAAAAAAAGCATTGTGCCTTCCCTTAAGCAACTAATCTTTGACTTTCTACACTACTGACAGTTTTGTTCCCTATTAGTTCAAGCTATTAACACAAAATAAGGTCCTCTGTCTGTTTACTGTTCTGCTCGTAATGTGAAAGTGCAGTGTTAGTCACTGCTGCTTGTTTGTGCCTCTGCAGCATTGTGTAAAGAGCTGCCTCAGCACAAGGGAGTATTGGGTCTTAAATACAGCTCAATGATAGCCTGGTAATAACCCATGGGAGCCATGCACTCACTCCCAGTGCACTCTGATGGATTGCCTTGCTACACAAAGGGCAAAAGATGACAATGGGAGGCTGTTAATAGAGAAATATTTATCAAATGCTTGACATGACCCCCAGGAGTGCAGTCCCCATTGTTTGACCTGAGTGTGTTGTGTCCTATGGTTTAGAAAGTCTTGCTTAATGCTGTGCTACAAAGAGGGTCAAGATTCAATATTGTTGATGTGATTGTGTGGCTAAGTTAGGATTAACGTTTCACGCATAAGCAGCCAGAGTGTACAACTCTTCTTCAGAACCGTATTCCTGATACAGGATAAGAGGAAATTATGTTAACCGCTAGGATGCACACACACACATTCACACGTACACAGATTCTCAGTTCATTAGCACTTCAGACAGGAGAGGACGCAGCACAGGTGTCACTTGACAGGGCCATTAAATGAATAGATCACTCCACCGCCTCTGTTAACTCTGGCTATCCAGCAAGGACACAGCATAAGGCTCCTCTTATGGGAAACCAGGAGGTCAAGACTAGAGGAGGAAGAACTGAAATGAGAATAAACACTTCCCAGTTCCCAATACCCAACTCTAAATTTTAGTGAGACGACATATAGGCCTGCTAATAGTAAACAGTCTACCAGAATGATGTATTCACATGGCAGAATGATGTATAAACTGCAGTAGAGAGCATCTAAACTGTAGTATTGCATTTTGTTGACAAAACGAAGTTAAGATCTAAAAGTAAGGTTCAGCGCCAATAGCCTATTTTAAAAATGGTCTTGAATGACTTCCTGTGAGACTCAGAGAGGAAGTTATTTAATGGAGTTATGAAGCAATTGGGCACAGCCCAAGAGAATTAAAAACTTCATAACATGGATTATGTTGCCTCTAGTGGTAAAGCAATGCAACTGCAATTAACAAAAAAACATTTAATTTAGTCAGCAATTTGTTTTTTACACAAAATGAGAATACACAAAATGTTCGGAGTGTGTAAATACACAGGGTTTTGATGAAGAAAGAGAAAAAGAGATCAAATATTAGTTAAAGCCAGTACAGCTAGGTTAAACAGAGGGGAGGACTTTTTACGTTTTATCCGAAGGTGAGGGATTAATCCTGCCATCACCCCTTTCCCACTCGTTCATCACATTCTTGCTCTATACTTCTCTCTGTCTTTCTCCTCATCAATCTCTCCCTGCCATTTATCTTTCTCTCCCTCGTCTCCCGGGCTCCAGCTGAGTCAATATGCAGTCACTCTGTTTCTGTCGCCTGCTTGTGGAGGGGAGGGGAGCTGGATGGATGTGTGGGTGGGGGTGTGGAGTTAATTTAGTCCCTGACCAGTGTCTTCTCAGCAGGGCTACACCTGTTTGATTGATCTCTTTCTCCCTTTCTCTGCTGTCCCACTGGGCTTAGAATGGTGGTGGGGGTGCAAGACCCCCCCTCCTTCCCGATGTGTCCAGTCAACTACTGAGGAGAGAAAGAGTGTGTGTGAGAGAGGAGAGAGCTGCAGCCCATCACAGCAGTGTCCCGGGCAGGCAGCCCGGCAGCCCTAGTGATTAATGACGACAGGGTGTGGAGCTGCTCCTCAATTAGCCGCCAAGTCCACAGCAACTCACAAGCCTGACAGCCCCAACCTGAGAAAGAATGAGAGAGGGAGAGTTAGATCACCCCTCCCTCACCGACTCTTTTTCTTGAGCTGTCTTTCTCTGTTTAGATCTTGTCTCTTGTCTCTCTTCACCTACACCCTCTTTCTCCCCTGGCATCTCTCCTGTTACTTTCTTGTTGTCTCTTTGATTACGTTAGCCTAATGTAGACTCTCTCTCTCCCTTAGCAAACTTCCATAATCATTACACTCTGTTAATTACCGCATGAGTACTCTGATGACTGTTTGTCACGGTGATATGGACCAGACCGCTCTCTTTCTCACACACACTTGTACACCTCAAGCTCATAAAGCAATCAATCACACAACTGCTTCTGCTTCATGACTAAAAAAGAATCCATCGAGGACTTTCCACAGGACTCTTAATCACATCAACCACATCACAAAATACCACTCCATCCGCCAGCAACAACAACAAAAATTTTGGCGTTGTGCACCTCTGCCCAGTGATCTCTTAGCCATCCCCATTTGTCTAGTGAAACCGTGTGCATGTGTGACGACAGCCTGAAAACACAGGCAAACGAGTGTGTTGCAATTATGGCTAACCACTAATAATGCATTCCACCGCTACAGCTGGATTCCATTTGTGAACGCGCTGGGGGAGCGCGGCACCAATGTCACGAACACTGTGCGCATGAAAAATCGTGCCTTGGCACCGGAATGGTAGGGTTAAGATTGATTCCGAGTCATGCCCGGAGTGACAGCACCTTTTCCTGCTCTGCTTAGGAAAATGTTTCAGTTACCTCATGCTTCCTCTATAATATGTTTACTCTATGATATGTATTCATCAAGTCATTAAGATATTTTTGAAAGAGTCTCTTATGCTCACCAAGGCTGCATTTATTTGATCAAAAATACAGTAAAAATAGTAATATTGCTAAATATAACAATTTAAAATAACGTTTCTATTTTAATATATATATATACTTTTTATTTAAATGTTTCAATTTTCAGCAGCCATTACTCCAGTTTTCAGTGTCAATGAACAGAAATCATTCTGAAAATGTAATCACTCTAATATGCTGATCTGGTGTTCAAGAAACATTTCTTATCATTAACAAATGTACAAAAGAGTTGTCCTGCTTATTTTTTGTGTGGACAATTTGATACAGAACAGCATTTAGTTTTCTTTTAAAGTCTTTACGGTCACTTTTGATCAATGTGTTTCATACTTTGTGAATGCAATTTTTTTTTTAAATTCCTGTACCAAACTTTTGAACATTAGTGTTGAACATTATATGCTACTGTATTCCTAAAAGTTGACTTCTAGTAGATATACTCATTTAAAGGTTTTTCACGTCTGAGAAATAAAAGACAAAAAATATTGATGATGTATCCAATTTTATTCCAATAAAATGATCTCGAGAATAGTTCATTTAATATGTCCTGGCGGCCCAACTTCCTAAATTTTATATAGAATACGTCAACAGGGAGTAAAAAGATATGGTAACACTTTACAATAAGGTTGTATTAGTTAACATTAGTTAATGCATTAGTTGACATGAACTAACCATGAACAACACCTTTGTTCAGCATTAGTTAATCTTTGTTAACGTTAGTTAATTTGAATACAGCGGTTAGTTCACATTGCATTAACTAATGCTAACAAGATTTTAATAATGCATTAGTAAATGTTGAAAGTAACATTAACAAAGATAAGTGCAGTTCATTATTAGTTCATGTTAACAAATGTAGTTAACTAATGTTAACTAATGAAACCTTATTGTAAAGTGTTACCAAAGATATTGCACTTATCAAGCCATTTCATGGGATTTTTTAAACGTATCTGAACCTTTAGGAATTTGTCATATAAAGAATTAAAATTGGCCTGCTATTCTGCAGCATGATGTAGTGACATCTGCAGAGGAATGTTTTCCATTTTTAATAAGTAATAACTTTGATTCATTGATATCATAATTAGACATTATGTTTATACTGTGCTTTGTGTGCGCTTCAGTGTCAGTATATATAAATAGTGTATATAATCAGCATATAATTCAAACTGGCCACATTAATCCAGAATAATGTGCTTTAATAAAATCACTAGTGTATTGTCATTTGTGAACATGTAGAATATGGAGAGCTTTGCTTTTGGTCATTTTACCTGCTGCCCTCAGCCTCAAGCTTGGCATAACATTGTCACAATGTTTAAATACTGCTGTCATGTGAAGTCCAGGTTTAAGTGGACTATATGACATCATTAATAAACTTCCAATAGGCAATGTTAGGTGCCATGACACAACGATGTGTTAAACCCAAAGGTTAACTAATCCATTAAACACCATGTATTATGCTGCCGCCTGACACGCTCTAGGCAGAAAAGAAAAAGCGATGTTAAGACAAAGTTGACTCTTTTTCTACTCTGCACATACAAACATAGTACAACTATTAAAGGTTCAATAATACATGTCCTCGCATTCAAAAGCGAAGGGCACATAAAGGTATAGACATCTGTCAGGTCTTGTTTAATGAAATATACAGAGATAAAAGTACTCTTGTCAACACCCTTCCATTTTTCTTCATAATGTGACAACCCTGTACATACTACACGGCTCTGAAACTTTTACCCAAGGCCCCTAGTCACCAGATTTTCCTTCCGCCTCTGTCAGGATATTTTATGGACCGTCAATGTGTGTACGTGTGTGTGTACGTGTGTGTGTGTGATAGCGTGCATACACCACAGAACAGCCAAGTTAATGTTATGAGAAGTGGCAGGGGTTTCTTAAGTAAGAGCAAAAGTTTTCCAGAGCAATGTGATTATTTTTACTGACTCAACGCCCCCCTCCCTTTTAGCAGCGGTGATGGTAACCACTCGGTCTCCTTGCCCTCTCTGTCTTGGCGGTAAGCTAACCCAGCTGTTCTCAATGCCATTTTGGGGAGAGGAAAAACCGAAGGCAGGAGAGGGACAGAGAGCAAGAAAGAGAGAGAGAGCGAGAGAGAGAGAAGCTGGCAGGGAGGGGAACAGACCTGATTATCCAAATACAGTCATTAAAGGGGAAATGTGTTTTTCAAACTGTCAAGATGATTAATGAGGGAGAGCAAATCCTCACAAATGCTCTTGTTTAGTCTAACTGGCAGACATGATCCTGGCCACTGATTAATGGCAGTGCTGGTGCGTGAGGCCACCGTGAGGTGAGATGAGTGGGTGGGTGGGGGTAGGTGTTAGGTAGTGGAAGGACGTGTAGTGTGGCAGAGCGATAGAACTTCAGAGAGAGTGGGAGAGAGACAAGAAAAAGCACACAAGTCAACACAACAGCAGTTTTATCTTTGGCAATTTTCAGAGGTTTAATGAGTTTAAGCAACAAGGCTGCATGGCTTCACCTCACAAATATGCTCATTAGATTTTTTATGCCAAACTTGCGGCGGTTGAACAAATACCACGCATGATTTATGGCATAAATAACCGTGGTAATAATTATAGCATACAACTGACTTGCAGTGAAGTAACAGTCATTAGAGTAAGAAGAAAAGCAGATCCTGTCAGCGCTACAGGGATCTCTGTATTGTTTTGATGTAGTCAAATCATATGGAACACCTTATGATTTATGATGGGATAGTTTACCCTTAAATGAAAATTAAGGTTTTGTTCAATGTACAATATACTAAAGAGGTTGGTGAAAAACAAACTGAAATGTAATGTATTATTTAACTTTAATATATTCCTTAACTTTAGCCCTTGGGCTTCTGTGCACGAGAATCAGCTTAGCGCCACCGTTCACCCTGACTCGCCCAGAAAAAGCACACAAGTTGCGAGAACTCGAGATTGATAAATACACAACATGAAATACAATGACTAGAAACCCCAAAAAAGTATCCATGTACTTTTCCGAGATGAATATCTCCAGACCGGAACTCAAGAATGAGAGTTGACAGATTTGAGTGCCATAACTTCTTGTTGCAACAAACACAGATATATTCACCTCAGACTCAGAGATGTAAACCAAATGTTTATTATAAACCCAAGAAATTGTAAATCATACAGAATTATGTTTTTTGAAAATGTAAAAATGCAGAAAGTTTTCTTTGAGGATTGTGTTAGTAGTAGGGTTAGGGGGTATACAGTTTGTGCAGTATAAAAATCATTTTGTCTATGGAAAGTCCCCAACCCTGTGTGTGTGTGTGTGTGTGTGTGTGTTCGTGTGTGTGTGTGTGTGTGTGTGTGTGTGTGTGTGGAATCCCTACGGTATGGGGACAAAATGTACCCACAAAGATGGCAATATCCAAATTTTTGTCCTTGTGGGGACATTTTTTTGGTCCCCATGAGGAAAACATCTTATAAATCACACTAAGTGAGTTTTTGAAAAGTAAAAATGCAGCATGTCTCCTGTGATGGGTAGGTTTAGGGGCAGGGGCAGTGTAGGGGGATAGAAAATACGGTTTGTACAGTATAAAATGCATTACGCCTATGGAATGTCCCCACAAAACATGGAAACACAACATGTGTGTGTGTGTGTGTGTGTGTGTGTGTGTGTGTGTGTGTGTGTGTGTGTGTGTGTGTGTGTGTGTGTGTGTGTGAGACAGCTGACCTTAAAATTGACTGATTTTCCTCCTGGCAGGAGCTAAAGTGCTGATACCTGACTATTTCACTTTGCTGACCTTAAAGAGTGGCGGTTACAACATGCACATGCACGCACACACACACACACACACACACACACACAAACACAAAAACACACACACAAACACACACTTCTATGGCATAATGGCACAGAGGACATATTCATTAGCCATTGTATCATTGACAGTATTGGAAACCAATTGGTCTGCAAGCTATTCATCAGGAAAGCAGACAGGCTAACAATTCCTGTATGGACTAAAGAGCTATTGGTCTGTGCTGGGAGGTCTTCCTTACACTCAATGGTTTCAGTTTTTTTTTTTTTAAACAACATAGGCCTACTAGTGTTTTACCATACTCTTTTGTCTTGCATCCAACTGACCACTGCATCATTACTCAATACAGACATTTTTAAAATGTAAAGTTTTATAGGCTACATGGTCTCCTTGTGACCTCTCTTTTCTCTTATTCTCTCCCTGTACATAAAATGGCGAACAGCTGTGAACCTCTCTCAACATGAGAGAGTATGAGGCTGTGCATCTCTCATTCCCCTCATCACCATCATCATGTGTTCTCTGTTCCTTTCTAACATAGTAGGCTATATCTTCCCACTAAATGGAGCAGTATAGTCCTATGGAAGACAATGAACATACTAATGCAGAAGAAAGAGTATATCAGTCTAGCCAGTAAAACACTGGCATGCACTTGCTATAAAACATTCATTTATCTGGCTAGTAATACACACACTAAACAGCTTATATCAGTCAGACCTATAAGTATCTGACGGCAAAAAGAACCTTAGCATGCTAAATTACCAGCAATCAGTATAAATTACATGAAAAATTAAAGGAGGAAAGAAAGCATTAACCAGCGGTCCCAAACTCTCTAAGCGATATCTAGATGAGCATACCCCTCGATATTTTCGTGAGAAAATAAATCATGTCAGAGAGGGAGAATGACGAGGAGAAAAAGCTCAGAGAGAGAAAACAAGCAGGATGGGAGGGAGTTAATGGAGGGCACGAGTGGGAAGGCTGGGTGGAGAAGTCAATGTTTCTGAAGTGCTGAGAGTAGGACAGCCGTGTGTGTGTGTGTGTGTGTGTGTGTGTGTGTGTGTGTGTGTGTGTGTGTGTGTGTGTGTGTGTGTGTGTGTGTGTGTGTGTAGGCCCTAGAAGCAAGCTCTGTTTGTGTGTGTCAGAGGGAGTAGTGATTAATGACCCACAGGCCTTGTTCCTCTTGCTTCCTTCCTCAGCAGCGATGTCACACACACACCGTCACATGTCAGCCTAATGGACACGGGCAGACAGTGGCAGGAGATGCCCATTGCTTTGGACTCACACGCACATTAAGAACATGCATGCGTGTCAAAAATCCAATGTTTTTACTTAGGAAAAACAAAACAAACAAAACAAAACAAAAATCACTGCATGGTTCAAGTCTGCGGTGTTCATTTTGTGCACTGATTATGTGCAAGAAAGAAAAGAACAGGAGAGAAAGATGTAGTGCGTCAGAGAAAAAGGAGAATGTGCAGCTGAGAGAGAGCGAGAGAGAGAGAGAAGTCAGTGTTTGCATGTGTGCCGGTTCCCAGCCCTGTCAGTGAGCTGTCAGAGTGTGATTTATGGTTGTGAGACTCACAGCAGTCCTTGCTGCCAGTTCAGTATTGTTACAACTGACATCTAATGAGGCCAGACGTGCTTTCAAGCACAGCACTTAACACAGGCCTCCATCTCCACCAGTCACAGGCCCTCTTTTCCCCTCCTCTCTCACTCCCATTTATTTTCTGCATCTGGGGTGGCAGACCAAGGAAAGGAGGAAAGACACAGTCTTGCTGCGAGAGCTTACAAAACGGAGAACACAGATGAAGCTGCAGTCAGCAGGCTTTTTTCCCCGTCTCTACCCCTCCCCCTTATACAAGCCTGCACAATGGCAAATTAAAGTAGAGCGAACCTTTATATACTGATGACTTTGCTTTGAAAGGCAATATCTCACCGTTTTTCTACGCCATTCAATTTTTCAACTCCGCTCCGATGCTTAGTAATTGTTTGGAGGATAGTCGGCGCTCTGGTCTAATCATATTGGTGGCTGTGTCATTTTGAAAGGGAGGAGGAGTAATGCTGGATGAGAGCTCCTTGGCTTTGACTTTTTCCTGATCTTGGGTTTCTGCTCCGCTCCTCGTCGGGCAGCTAGCTTAGTCAGGACCCCTCGCAGTAATCATAAACAGAGCCGCTGGCAGCGGCACCCGTGTACTGCGCTCCCTCCCTACGCCCCCTGCTCCGGTTCCTTGTCAGACGTGATTAATGGCACACGGGCCCGGTGCGCTTTGCGTTGCCAGTTTCAGCGATGTTCCCTTGATACTTAATGAAGTCTGACAAACTTCTTTTCCCTCATTGTGTTCCAGTTATTTTTCCCCGCTCCATTTAAGAGAAGCCCAATGTAGCTAAATTTGCCACCGCCGCACAAAAGCACAGGTCAGAGTTTTGATATATATTGCGCAGTCGAGGAGCACAGCCTATAACACCACTGGCAACGTTGGCTGTTTCTCAGGCAGCTCGTGTTGTTGTTCATACTTCAAGTTTGAGTAGTTTTGATTGCAGTCATTAGACGTTCCACAACTTTAGTTCCAAGACCTAAAGGTTGCAGCAGCCTACAGGACAAGGTCTGTGGTGTCTCAAACACATGCACTAATTTTACTCACTGTCATCCATTGGAACATGTACAGTACAAAAAAATAGTACACTTTACATCAGCTGCATTTTTTTTCAAGGCCATACCCCATTAAAAAGTTAGGAAGAGAAAATCAAAAAATTTGTAAAGCACTTATCTTTTCTAAATGAATATGGTATAAAAGGGCTAAAGTTTCAGATTTGGCTGATTAAAGATTTCAGATTTGGCTGATTAGCCTGTAAATGCAATGATGACCGTCTATCATGCTCACAAATCAGCCTGAATTTTTTTATATATAAAAGGTCATGGTAATATAAAAATATCCTGTAAGTTTCGGAGCTAAAAACTTCCTTGTTAGACATAGAAAAGCTATTGACACCATGCCCAGCAAACAATTGATCTCAGAATATGCCAACCCTTGACATCAGCATGTGGTGAAACGCCACCACAACATAAGAATATGTGCACCTGATTCTGTAGCCCCGCCCCCCGACTCGTGGCGCTAAACGGATTGCGCTACCGAGCAATAAACAAGCCGAAGATAGCAAGATATTGCTGTGCCTGGTTGTTGAAGAACACAGTCCCTGCATAAACTTCCTTTCGGATTCTAATATTAGGAATGAGTGGTTCATTGGAATAAGTTCCAGCCCACGTGCGTAAGACATTGCACATTTGTTTGCTTCATTTCACAGCAGAATCATTTGTAAACAAGACACAGGTAAAGACTGGATTTGCAGACACTGAATGGTGCAACACACTTATGTGAGTAAAACATGTTTTTTTATATGTGATTAAAGATTAAGATTAACTGAACATACCTTAGCACGCTGTCAAAGGCTGAATAAACTTAATAAACTGAATAAATTTGTGGTGTTGTTGGTTCAATGCGATTCGGGATCAGACTCGGACATGTATGGGCCAGGGCTTGCGTGTTATTCAGACAAGCTACCAAAACGAAAGCCCGTCGGCAGGCCAGTGAATCTTAAATAGTGAAATAACATTCCTTTCTTAAAGGGGGGGTGAAATGCTGTTTCATGCATACTGATCTTTTTGTACTGTTAAAGACTTGGATTCCCATGCTAAACATGGACAAAGTTTCAAAAGCTAAGGTGGACGTTTGATGGGAGTATTTCTTTGCCAAAAATACTATTTCCTGTTAGTCATAAGTTTCGGAAAGTTTTTTTCGATCATGGGTCCGCTTGACGTCAACAGGGCGGAATTTCCTTGTATGGGCCATACGGACAATTCTACCCGAAGAGTGTGAGAGAGAGAGAGAGAGAGAGAGCAATAGGGAGCGAGCGAAAGCAATAGGCTACGCCCATCAAAGCGCTGGCTCGTAGGCTGCGCTGCACAGGTGATGTGACTTCAAGAAATTAACAATGTCACCAAAAAAGTGTGTTTTTGGTTGCCAGGCCAAGACAGTCCTGTACAGATTCCCAAATAACCCCGCGTTAAGGAAACAGTGGATGGAATTTGCTTTTCCGGATCAGCAACTGAGTTGCGCAAATGTTTATGTCTGTTCCCTGCATTTCGGTGCCAATTGTTTAAAAAACAAGGCCCAGTTCAACGCCGGATTTTCAGATCGCCTAATACTGAAGGATGGAGCGGTCCCAACGATAAAGGTCCCAATGTTGGAACCGCAGGTGGTGAGTAAGACTGCTTCAAATGTCTGTGTTTTTGCCTGTGCCCATCAAGTACCCCAAACATGATCACGTATTGATCAATGGAGCATGCGATGTATAGTGTGTGTACATTTGTTTGGCTGGCCACTATATGTGTATGTTTGTGTATTGTAAAAGCACTCCAAACAACAATACACAAAGAGTGGGGAAATATGTTGAACTAAATAAGCACGCTTCTTCATTCAAATGTGCTACTATTCCATGTCTTTCTATGTAAACACTAGACTGACGCGCAAAACCAGTCCGCTTACTACAAATCATGTCTACACAAACCACGCGTAAACACACATAAACACACACACATTGTAACAATCGCGCTTGACATGGTGTTCTGAAAAAGCGGCGTTAAAGTTAAAATCACGGAATAACGGTTTGATTGTAGTCTAGCAAGGTGATTATTCTGAAATGTATGTTGCCCGTGAAAAACTTCCCGCTTTTAGGGATGACACAGCTTTCAGACACACTCAACACAGTAACAGCGGCGCGCGCTCAACATTCTTTAGCTCCGCCCACACGATACGCCCCCAGCCGCTCGGCTTTTTTCGGAAAGACTCGGAACAGCGCATCTTTCTTTTAATTATAATTATAATTATAATAAAAATAAAGACTTTTCGGAGATATGCAGGATGCAATGCTACTCTATAGGTAGTCAAGATTGACATGAGACTGACTGAAACTGAGTGTTTCACCCCCCCTTTAATGTGTGTTGTTCACTCTTTTGACTTGATATTTGAAGATATTTGATACTTGTGTGTGTGTGTGATGCACGGTTCATGGTTATTTCCACCGATCGGGCGGGCCAAGTAATAAAATAATAACATTCCAATCAACCGCGGGTGGATGAGAGATAAATCATTGTGTTTGTTTGATAAAGACGTTTCGCGAGCCCTGTGAACGCATCATTCCGATTGCCGCTATCAAAACAATCCTTCACGTGAACTGACAGGGGAGCAGAAGCTCATTAAATATGCACACCTTATCCAATCCTAGCCATGGGCGTTTACTTCCAAGTCTACAGTGTGGCACGCCCATCAAAATCGAACACTTCTCGTGAGAGCCTCAAAACCAGGGTAGAAAATAGCCTATTACTTATTCATTATGATGTTTTTGAATGTAAAAACAATGCGAACATCATAAGTTCACCTCAGACAACAGTATTACAAAAGCCAGTTCATGACACCTTTAAATAATTGGTGGGAATAGATGGTCAAATTACAAAGAAAACAACTTATACACTCAGATATGACTACTTTCAGTCACAGGCAATCAAAACTGTAAGCACGGCATTTTTAGAAATCATATAACTCATTTTAATTTAAGATTAATGTAATAATACCAAATAACAGTTAGAAGTAACAAATAAAAAGATTTATGTGCTACTGTATATTGTTTTTGTAAATCAGGCAAAATTTAAGCAAAAAAACAATGCATAAACCAACTTTCTTTTAATAAATAGTATATATCAATAATTAAAAAAAGAATATTAATATTTTAAATCATAGTAGTTTTGGAAATTGATAGTGTACGGTATATTGTGTTACACTAATCTGTCTAAATATCAAAATAGAGCGTTAATTTACATTCATTATTTCATTATAAAGCTTGCATATCTACATCTTACGCAATCTAAACAACATTAATTACTATGGAAAGGAAATGCAAACCATGTTGTTGATGGTAGTGTGCATAAAAACAGCAGCATGGATACAATTGAAAATAAACTTGGTAGAACAGAGATGTCATTTGTTACAGAACTTCTGAAAAAAGTGTAAAATTGTGTCAGTTTAACATGACACAAACCCCCGGTTTCACAGAAATAGGTTAATCTAAGCCCTGTCTGTGAAACCAGGCCTATAGGTTTAAAATAAGGATATTTCAAAGAAAGAGAGAGCGAGAGAAATTGCTAATGAAGCCACTGTGTTGTTTTGTTGCTTTTCTGACTCTAATGCTTTTTGTCTCTGCAGTGAAGACTGTACTCTCTACCAGCAGGGGGCTCTGTTATTGCAATTTAAAAAGCAAAGCAAAATAAATGGCCAATACAGCATACTTCTCCATTATAATAGGTGAAAAACAGTATGTGGCAAGAGTAGTATGTCTGAATTCACAATACTCATAAAAGAGTGGGCAAAAAGTACCCCGATGACTGACTACTTCAAGCGAGATTCTGAAGTGTGCATATGATGGACATGGACATATTTCTATCCCATGGGGAGAGAATTTATGATATGAATGTGACGTGATGCAACTGACGCTGGTAGGTCACATGATAATGACAACATGGCAGTATTCCGGATTATATTCATACTACACAAATTCATTCTATAAAATAGAATATACTTTTTTAGAGGTTTTAAAGGTTACTCAAGTAGTAGTGAGTGACGAATAGTGAGAGGTAGTGGGGACGAATACCTTTTACAACCAATTCAATGCAAAAAGCTCATAGTTATTTGTCATGCAAAAGGGATCTTTATTCTGCGGTGACAAGAATTGTACCCACCACACTGGTAAGCTGTTTCTCGACTATGGCATGTCTAATCAAGTAAATCAAAGAGCCTTTTCTTTTGGTTTACCAAGAAACGGTGTTAAGAAGAAGGGCCAGGAATAGAAATCATTTCTCATGTCATGTCACATTTGCAGAAATTGTATTTGGTCTATAAACATATAAATAAAAATGCAAAAACTGCAAGTTTATCACAAAAATAGTCTGTAATTTGGCCTTTACTACTCATTTAATACATGTCTACATTAAAAATAAAATAAAATTAGATATTAACCTACATTTCTGACAAATTACCATGGCTACAGTTTGTGTTACCACAGATGGTTTGATGATGGTTTGTGTTATCCATCATAAACGTTGGGGAATTGTAGTTTGAAAAAGTATTTTAACTGGATTAGCTCAGTGTTTTTCCTGATTTGCACGTAAGTGTTGTTAATTAAGCCAGCGAAGTTTCAACTGGCTTTAAACTAAATTAAATTTCATATAGATTTGCCGCTCGTACTGGAGGCTTCTGCGCCAAATTTGAACACTTCTCACAGGCTGTTTAGTGGTGGTGTGATCGAGAAACTTAGCACACATTTGCAGCATAACTCAGCTCGTGAGTTGTGCTGCGAACAAGTAGCTGTGTTTTGTTCCGCATTTGACATGTCAATGTTTCCCTGAACTAAAATCTAGTACTGTCATCTTGTGTTGACATTGTGAAACTGCACGATTTGTAAATTATGCATGACGGCCACAAATAATTTATTTTAATAGACACGCTTGAGGGCCATTTAAAATTCATCCCCGGGCCGGACTTTGGACACCCCTGCCCTAAATGGACAAACTGCTCTACAGAGCACCAGCTACTCTCTGCTGTCTCAGACCACATTTTGTCCAGTGTCAGCCACCGTAGCTTCTCTATGTGCTTCGAAAGGGAGGGGTGGACGGTTGCAATTCGCAAACTCACCACTAGATGCCGCTAAAATTTACACAGTGCACCTTGCACTGCAATGTTCCTCCCTGGCCCATACATTTATAAAATATAAAAAGCAGTATCTATAAATTAAGTACACATTTCTATACATGCAATTTCTTACAGGTGACATTTCTAACTTGTCAAGACATCATATTTAAACTAAGTTTGTCTTGACAATCCTTTGCTTTCTAGATAAAAATGACAAGTATTGCAGTTATATGTATTTTTTAATTCCAGTTCATTAGACTTTCTTACATTAAAATTAGAACATGATTTTCTGCATGTTTACTACCTCATTTCAAATTCAGAGGCTGATATTAGAAGAAAAAAAAACAAGAAAATAAACACTGTCCACTGTGCTGCCATTCATAGGATGTTAAGTAAAGTCAGTACCAGCAGAGGGCGCTCTTGCAAAAGAAATGTTTATTGCACGATTATTTTTTTGTTTTGCTTCTTTTGTCTGTCTTTGTGATTATTCAAATAAATTGAAAAGATAGGTTTTCCAAGCTAGTTATAACATTTTGTTGTTGTTGTTGTTGTTGTTATCAAATATGGGAACTAACTTCATGTGACCAATCTTTAACCTAAATTCTTAGGGGAGGATCACTGTACAACATACAATACTCCATTCTGCAAATAGGAAAAGTAAAGTAGCAAAGCAGTTTTATACAAACAAACGTCGTGTTCACAGTCAGTCAGGCACTCTTTACAGGGTAAACAGCAGAATTCAATATTGACAACAAATCAAACACCAGATCATTTCCTGGACTCATCGCTGAAATTCATCGGGAATAACTGATGTTTAAGACATATAATCAAAGCAAATGCTTTATGTGATTGCTACTTGATAACCATGAAGCTGAAAAGTTAAGCTGGCTGATATTATAACTAGAAGCTGCTTACAACAGCAGTGGAATGGCAAAGCTAAGCACATGACTCAGACTGACTCTCTAACACGCACACACAGCATGTACTGACCTCTCATATTTACAGCTCAACTTCAAAGCCAAGCCTAGAAGCGCTGTGTCAATGTCTAGGCACGTATAAGTTATAACCAACAAGAAATGGATTCTGATTTAAAAAATAATCTAATTGATCTTTGTCATGATGTTCAGACTTAAGACAGAACTTCTACAACTCCTGAAGCTATGTATTTTTCACCAACCCTGAGTTTATAACTAGTACTTAAGACTAAAATGCAGATTAACCCAACAAAATGTGCATATTATGTGTTGTGCATTCATTGCATAGTACCATTGCTTTCCTTGTTTCATCAGATCTTGATGCAGCATCAACGTTTACATGATCCCAGCTTGGAAACCTTCTCCACAGCCCTGCCTTGTATAATGAGAGGGGGTAAAGATTTAAAAGTGTACTGAGTGTCTTAAATCTTTTTTATTGTGCTTCAGGTGTTTACACAAACTATTTTACTATTACAAACTATTTTAATAAATATAAATCATTATCTTTTTATAAATCATTGTATTTATATATCTAAAATATATTTATAACATATATATTCCTGTACAGAAGATTAAATGTAAACATTTTCAGTGGACAAACGGTTTATGCTATTTGACTGACAACAAATTACTAACCTGTTCTCAGCACGTATGACGCAGTCTTTCGGTTTTAATGCAAAAACAGACATATTTTGTATCTTTGACAACTGCAATTATTTTAAAAGCATCAAGTGCAACTAAAACGCTGACTAACTTAAATAACTACGCTCTTTCTCGGTAGACTCTTCGAGAAAATCATTTTACAAAAAATTCAATTTACAAGCTCTAGCTCCCGCCAAAAGCGCCAAACTTCAAGTGGTACGTGATCAACTGAGCGTGCGCGTAGCCTACCTCGAGGTCCAACGGTTTTTGGAATTATTAGTTGTGTAAAATAAAATGTACTCACACTTTAGGCTTAAAATGTATTTTGATCACAAAATGAATGGTTAAACATGCACTAAACTAGGCAGGTATTTTATGGATGGCATTTTATGTTGAGTTTTAAAGGCGCAACGAGAAGTCAAAAATTTTGACTTTTAAAAGGCACAACGATAAGTCAACATGTTTGACTTCTCGTTGCGCCTTTAAAACTCAACATAAAAGGCTATCCATAAAATACCTGTCTAGTCTAGTGCATGTTTAACCATTCATTTTGTGAGAGTAGCCTACAGAATAACCATACATTTTGGGTTGACAGAAGTTGTTTTTTGCTCTACAAATGTGACCTGCCTGTTCATCCTTAAAGAGGTTCTTTCATTATGTAAACCCAAATCTGTTGTCCCTTGAATGTTTATTTCTATATCTTGTATGCAAAAATTCATTTAGGATTTCTGCTGTCTTGCCAAATTTTTCATCCCTCAGACTTATATTGCAATATTCCATAAAAAAAGAACAGTACATTATGACTTCACTGTAACAAACAGCCCTAGTGAAAGACAAAAGCAGAGATAGCCTAATATGTAATTGTATTTATATATATTGAACCTTTAGTTCTCTTTAACAGTGATTTAATGAACAGAGCAGGTCAATTAAATGACCATTTGAGTTATTGCATGGGTTAATCAGATTTAGGAGCTGCTTAAACATCCTAATAATTTTTTAAAGCTGATGTTTACAGTAGCCTACTCTGCAACCTTTAGCACATTAGTTTGGTTAGAGTTTAAAAACTACAATTACCAACGATCTTAATTTGTATAGGGATAGTGGATTACACAGCATTTAAGTCAGCAGTGAGAGAATGGCTGAAGCAAATCTTTAACAGCAATGAGTGTATGCACCATTAAGTTCACAATGATCCTCACAGAAGAACATGAGGGACAAGCAATAGTCTAACCACATTATGGGCTTCTTACAGATGGACCACTCTTGCATGAGCGCCCATGTGCACAGAAACAGACTCATAGCATTTTGTACAAGCAAGTTTAATATTTACCCTTTGACAGGTCAAGTAAGTAAAGCACAGCATGTGTACACATTATTGTAACTCACATCCAAGCCAGGTTCACACCTGTAACATTGCACAAAAGAATGGCAAGCTTCAAAAAAAAAAAAGTTAAACTAAAACTCTGCAATAAAAATTGGTTCACAGGATCAGAAGAAAAAAAAATTCTGATAGATTAATGCATTCCAAGATAGCTTAACCCTTATAGAAGCAACTTGCTCCAAACTAAAAATATATTAAAAAATAAAAAAAACGACTTGCACAAAATAAGAACAGACAGAGCAAGTGTTCTAAGAGAAAGCCACATTAATGTCAAACAGTAGAATTAAAATGTTTAAAAATTAAACAAAGTAGACCAATAAACTGGCATTTCCAGAATGCAGATAACAGTCCAGTGGCCTTATACTAGAGGATAACAGCCGGCTGTTGCAATGCCACAATGGTTCTTTCGATCTTTAGCCATGTAGATGTAGCCTTTGTCACCCCATTTCTCAGTCCAGCTAAAGACACAGAACAAAAGTAGCATGCATTTAAGGTTGTGCCTGCAGTTAAGTGGCATTTAAAATAAATACAAATCATTAAGGAAATCATACCTGTTCTTAACAATCCAGTATCTCTTCCCAACAACATCGGCACCCTCATAACCATAACCAACCACCAAGACTCCATGGTCAAGTTCTTCACTGCTGCACTCCTTCTCATAATAGATGCCTGAAGTAGAAAGTTTAGGAAGTTTAGCCACAGAGACTGTCAGTTTGATTTAGGTTTAAAAAGCAAGCCACATAATGGTTGTGTGTACGAGTCAAAGAATTCATAAATTTTAGACTGTTCTCAGGGATAAACGACGTACCAGACTGATAGAACTGGAAGGATTCGTGGCCAGCATCAATAGCAACAGCTACAGGACCCACAGCAGCAACAGCCTTCATCAAAGCGTGCTCTTTACCGCTGGGAATGTCCACAAAACCAGTGTCATTAGCAGCATTATACCGGGGGTCGTAGTGGCATTGCTGATCATCCTGTAAACAAAAAATATTGTATTCAATATAGACTATACAGGGTTTAAAAAGAGTAAAGCCTTGACAGGGACCATAGAGTCACTAGTGTCAGAGAGCACAACTGAAGGCTGATTTATACTTCTGCGTCGGACCTGCGCCATAGCCTCTACGCCTTGGACTACGCACCGATTTTAATTAATACTTCTGCATCCTTGTCTGCGTTGATGCGCGGTTACAAATGCAGAGGGAGCAGGTGTACCCCGAGGGAGGGGTTCTGGCAGACCAATCACAGCACTTGCAGCACACGTAGAATTGACGCAGGTCAGCACATCAGCTACGGCATACACTCGATGCAGAAGTATAAATTGGGCTTGATTCTTACCGTTGCAAGGTAGGGATACGACTCCTCAGAATCCAGCCCATTGTTGTCTTGGACATATTGGAAGGCCTGGTCCATGAGACCCCCATTACAGCCTTGATTGCCCTCCGGCCGAGAACAGTCCACTAAGTTTTGCTCACTCAAAGAAACCAGCTTTCCCGTTTTACGGAACAGCTGACCCTCCAAGGCACCTGTTGAGCTGAAAGCCCAGCAAGATCCACACCGTTTCTAGGATCAGGAAACAGGACTGTTGTTACCAAATGTGAAATACATGCACATTTTAAAACATTAACAAAGTTAAAATAAACTAAAGTTCTAGAAACCATTTCAGTAAATTGTTTGCTTACTTGGTCTTTAACAGGGGTGACATAGCCCTTCGCTCTCCAGTCAACCTGTTGGGGGGCCTCAAAAAAGCTTGGCTCCATAAACAATGAGCCTTTTGACTTCCGGTTGGGGTCCTGACTGTAACCATTCATCGCCTGTTTGAATTCCTCATTTGTCTAAAAGGGGAGGATGCAAACAAAAGGCATAATTTAATTTTTTTAAATAAAGAAAGAAAAGCCTAGTAGACATAGAAAAGGGTAACGATTAAGAGAAATTGCAGTGTTGAGCATAAATTTTACAAGAGATTCATCTATTCAGAAGAAAGAAAAAGAAAAAAAGCATACCATGTCACCAAATTGGTTCATGCCCAGTCGGAAGGTATGTTTGCCCACAGAGTGCTCAAGGTTGTGCAACTCAATTTTTCTGAAGTTCTTCTCCCACACCATTCTCCTCCAGCCCTCTTCTTTCTGAAGGAGTACACATTTTAGCCATTGCAAAATAGAATTTCTGTATAAAAACATGCATTGCTTTTCCTTGGTGTTGAAGCTTATGTCTGGCTACAAGCTCTAGTACTACCCACCTCGTGGTAGTTTTTCTCATGCCAGCTCTTCCAGAGGTGCCAGTGGTCATCTAACCGATGGTCTAAGCTTGGAGCAGCAAACACTGCGCTCATGCATAGCGTGAAGAGCAAGGCAAACATCATACTGCCTGGAAGACTGTGACAGAAGAAAACAAACCTCAATTTGAAGGAATGTCACAGAGGAGAGTTACACAGACTGCAGCAGTAAACATTTGATCCAATTACAAGGAGCAAACCCTCGGTGCGCATACCAATAAAGTTAAGACACTGAACACGTACAGGTAACAACCACATACAGTGCATAAAATAATTGTAAAATTTGTAAGCTTTACTAGCCTAGCAAATATTTAGACAGCTTATTTTATTTATCAGCTATATAATGCATCTAATCAAACCCAGCTAACTATAATTTGTGCGCCATACACTCACGAAATTAGAGGAATAAGCTTACCTTTTACCAGCAAACGAAATGATTTACAATCATTGTTTACAACTGAGCCGTTTTTAAAGCGTGCCTGAACATAGAGGCGGCCTCTCATTGGCTTAGGGTGATGATAAGCCAAATCTTTACAGCCAATCACGTGAAGCAAGAATCTCATCCATTCATGTGATCTAGCATCACAAGATCGAGAATTCATCACTGGAATACGGTGATACTTGAACTAACAAGATTAAAAGTTACATCTGAAAACATCTTCTTCTTATTTTTGTAAATCGTCGTTTACAATTAAATTGTAATTACGTGTTTTGATTGCTGTTTAATTAAAATGATTTGTTGCTTTGCTCTTTTCTGTGTACATTTTCATGTTTGTTTGTGCTTGTCAGAGAAGAGTGTGTCTGACAAATCCAACATGCTCAGACAAAAAATATCAAAGTGAAAACACTTAAAATTCACCAAGTAAGCGTTTGGAAACACAATCAGTGGCTTGTGTATGACTCTTAAAATGTTTAGCAGACACAGTACTTAAACAGCATTATCTAAGCTTGATCTTAGTCTTTCAGTTGCAGTCTTGCACATGTGATGGCATCATTGGCACACATATTGAATTACTTTTCAAGTTTAAACCTTTTTTGCTCTTAATAAGAATAAGAAAAAAGAACATTCACTGAATATTATTTTCTACATCTCCATGCAGGAACATCTCTAGAAAGATTCATGATTTTTTTAATGTAACATTTAATGTAATATAATTATATATATATTACAGTGTTCTTCAAAGACAGTCTCTAGATGATGGCTTAAGTGAGTCGTTATTAAATGGTGTCAAAACACAGGATTTGGTTTATAAGCAATAATTAAACTTTTGACAGTTAGCATAATCCGCCGCACAACCACAGATAGGCTATTTCTTGCATTCAACATAGAGACATGGCAGAAAAAGAAAACTGAAAAGAAATCTGTGGCCTGATGTTTGATGGAGTGAGAAACTAAATTTACATGTAGGCCTAACCGGTGCAATTTAACAGTGGCAAACCCTTGGTTAGACCCTAAAAGACGCTGTTGGATGTTACCCGTTTCACATTGCAGTCACATCACATTTTATTCTGTAGCTTTGTACAAAACCTCTTTATCTGTTATCTTGTCATCTCTGAATAGGATCAGTGACATGTGACGTGTTTACCTGTAGTTGATGTTAATGACTGCATTGTATGACTGCATGATTAAACAGGTCAATCAGTGAATAATGTCATCAGTACTTGAAAGGTGCCAGAACAAATGATCAGACAAAGTGGAAATCAGACTTCAAATGATGGACAAAAGCAATCATTCTGCTCCTCCTGCCGATGAACTGATAGAAAGGTCACTCGGAAGTCAGGAAGTTACTTTTCTTGTGGTCATCAGAAACAGAATAAAATCTGCCACTTCTCATTACAAAAAAAACGAATGCCATTTCTCATTACTAAAAAACAACATACTTCTACTAAGTTACTAATCATTTAATAAAAATCTTTGAGTGGTAACATTTAGTTAGTTATTTTTTTTGTTTTTCTGCAATGCAGCCTTGGAATCATTTAATACACCGCCACCATCTGCACAACAAGGGTAATGCAAGTGGGTAGGATGAATTAAGGTGATTTTTTACACTTTTGACTTGCAGTTTACATTTATTATTACCCTAACACTTCAGACCAACATAGAAGACTTTAATCACAATTACAACTCATAGGCTTGCTTTGGATTGACTTCTTTTTTGCTATAATTCATCAAACTTGAGGCCAGATCAATGGCCAAAACTTAACTGCCAATAAACATCTCATCTCATTCTAATAGTTTTTCCATTATTTCTTTCCTCCCCAGTCCACATATGTTATCATGATAGGAAAAGAACATAAAGTCCACACTTAAAATGACAAAACATTTATTGCCACTGACACAGAAAGCATATTACAAATTTAATATAAAAATAAGAATGAACTTAAAAGCTAGAAAAAAAAGCTTTAAAAGTTCATAAGTGCATGTGCTACTCCACAAACCTTATTTTCTCCATGGGATATTTATGTGATGGTATCAAAAAGCAGTAAATCCATTCAAATATATTAGACATATTTAATTAAGTCAAATTCAAATAATTGTTGTCATCATCCTGCAACTGTTCCTCACTCTGTGTGTGAGAGCTCTTGGGTTTGTTGCGATCTTTCTGCTGCACAGAGATGTGACCGCTGGGATTCAACGCTGGGTTACTTCTCCTCTTCTGGTGGAAGAGACATTGGTCGAGATGCATGAAATCTGGCTTTACTAAGACACATTTATAGAAGCTCTTCCAGGTCTTTTTTTAAAAGGGTGGCTCACACATTCTACATGATTCATGAAAAATGAGTAAAACTAATTTCATTGTAAATCTTTCACTAAACCATTCAGTCATAAGTTGTTGCACTGAATTCAATGGATTTGTTTCTTTTTTTATTATTATTATTATTATTATTTTCCCTTTAGAATGTGGAAAAGTTTGAGATTATTACCTTATAGCAAACCACTCCAGCGATGATTCCACACAGTACTATTAAACCCACACCACATACCACCGAGATTATCACTGTGAATGGGAGACCTGAGAGAAGATTAACACAATTTTTCATTTTTTTGTTTTTGCCTCATTATGCTTCTGATTAGTGCAAATCCAGGCCTATGCATAAACAAACAAAACTAAATCTAAATTCAAATGTTACAACAAAGTTAAACTATGAGAATACACATTTTCAAACAGAAATTCACAGATACAGCTACTCTACTTTGTTGTTTTTTTAAGTCACGTTATTTTTACAAAATAAAACTAGCAGCTGTTGTTGCTAGAATAATTTTGTATATACGGTAAACATGTTTACAGAACAACCCTTACATTTTACAACTTTACAAACTGGTAAATCCAACAGACAATTTTTTTTTTTTTTTTTTTGCTGAATTAGCAAGGTCATGCTGTACTAAAATCTGTTTTGTAACCTGACACTAACATATGACATCCACCATAATAACACAGGTCACAGGTGGTACTGAGAAAACCACATTACAAGTAGAATCATTACAAGTTGCTTTTCCACAAGCTGATATAAATAGGCCCTACTCGTATAAGGAATCTGCTACAGATACAAGACACCATCATGTTAACACACATGACCCTAAAATAATGCAATAAACATTAACAACAAAAGATGTAACATAAAACCCTAATGTACATAACTAATTTTTGTTCTTGTTTTTAAGCAAAGAAACAATGAGTGTTACTATTAGTTTATTTTTTTACTAGTTCGTTTTAACTGAATAAGTGATGAAGTTCCAGTGGAACAATAGTGGAACACAGCACTTTTCTGATGATTGTGTTATGCATGTTGTGTGCCTCATTTTGAGTGTTAAATAATAGTCAGATATGGTTGAGAATAATAGCCATGGTTATAAAAATGTTATGCATAATTAGAAAATGTCATTTGTATGAACAAAAATGTGTTCAATTTGAGCTAACTGACAAACCGCATACCTGGTGTTATGTTGAGGATTTGAGGTAGATAATTATTCTTACCGTTTTCTGTCCTTTTCACTAGATTAATTTGTCCTTGAAGACTCCCTTGCGGGAAAGTGCTGAGTTTATAGCAGTAAGTCACAAAGTCGCTGTCTTGTAATTTTTCCAGTATAACGCTGTGGTTTGATTTAGCAAAAAGACGACCAGCGTAGCTGTTGTCAAATATAGTGAGTCCATGAATGGGGCTGAACACAAAAACCTTCTGATACGGACACCTGCCCCATTCAGCAAGGCTTACTGTCATGTCTCTTGTAACCTTGAAGTTAAAAGTTGCACTCCCTCCCAAAGGAGCTTGAATCACATCTTCATCTGTAAAGGCCCCTAGGAAAAACAAAAAGAGAATGAATAAAATGAAGAGCAATAAGATAAATAAAGAACCGTGTAATGGCACAAACAGCAATTTTCAGACCAGCATAACTGAACATCATCATTTATCAGCTTATGATCAGTAAATCAGTTTTTTAACAGTTTATAAAATAGCACACCCAGTCAATCAGGTGTAAAAAACACAACAAACAAAAAAAAACCCTCTGTTCTTTGCTTGTGAACCCATATTTGGTTTCTCTTCCTGGATCTAACTGCGTCAGTTTCCTTATTTTAATTTACCAGTTCTTTTATTGAAATATATTTTCATTATATATCACAAGATTAATATGCAACTGTTTAAAAGTTTAAAGGGGAATCCCTTTTTTGAAAGAAGAGTGAACTTTTAAACGTTCTATTCATCAGGGGAAATCATGATTTCCACTAAAATATTAAGCGCACACTGTTTTTAACAATGATAATAATATCAAATATTTCTTTAGCACCAAATCAGCATATTAAAATTATTTCTGAAGGATCATATGACATCGCATGCTGAAAATGTAGCTCATGCCATTATAGGAATAAATTACATTTTAAAATATATTTGAACAGAAAATTATTTTACAATTTATTATTATTGTACAATTACATATTATACAATGTTTTACTGTATGTGATCAAATAAATGCAGCATATAAATCACAACAAAAAAAAGCTTTTGAAGGTATAAGGTGTGTGTGTGTGTGTGTGTGTGCGTCTCAGTCACATACCTGTTATAAGGGTTATGAAGAGCATCAACACATGTGTCCAGTGTTGTTGTTCAGATAATAGAGATGGGTTAGTCTGTCCAATCCTCATGGTGTCTTGCACTACACTGGACGTATGATGTCGTCTAACGTATTTTTCAGCATAGACAGAGAGGTAACCAAAGACAACTCTAGTGGCACTAAAAGTGGGGGCAGGGGTTTCAGTAAATCTTTTTCTTTTAAAACAACTTCCTGTACAGAAGTACCACGTTTACAAACTGTATAGTAGAGGTATTTTTGTATATTTAAGAATTCTGGTTTTTAAAGTAGCCAGAGAAATGTCAAATGTTAAATTTGTTTAAAAAAGTAAAACTGTACATTCCCACATTAAAAAATACTATAGTATAGTATAGTAAAATTACAAATGACTCTAGTAAATACTATAGTGTTTTTGAACCTCACTATAAATATACTATAGTAAATTGTAGTACATTGTAGTATATTATTGTTAATTTACTGTAGCATATTTACTATAGTATGGTTCAAAAATACTATAGTATTTACTAGAGTAATTTTACTATAATATACAATAGTATTTTTTTTTCATGTGGGTTGTAAAAATCAATCTTTATCAATAAAAAATAATATTAGTGTCTCAGAGTGTCATTTTGCTTCACTTGTATATTTGTAAGAGGAAGTGCAGTCTAAAGCACTCATGCAAATATGTTCTTGTGTTTTCTCTGTCTTGCTGCATTCTACCTTGTTCTTGCACAGAGGCAAGTAGCCCAGCACTGCTATAAAACCACTTCCTGTCTCTCTCTCCGCTTCATATAGGTCACTCATGACCGTTGCAGTAATCAACACATAGTCTCATAGATAGCGGCAGTATATGAACTGTAAATACAAAAATTCATTTAAACACATCTAATCTTTATTTTTACACATACTTAATGATATATAATCATTAATTTAATATAGATGACAATAAAGAACTGTAAAGTACATCAGTTTAACAGAAATATGTCATTACAGAAAAGTGTAGGTACAACACCATTTGTCCTGAGAGAGCACACTAAAAATAGCAGCATATTTACCATTACAAGGATTATACATTTGGTGTAAAATGTATTTTGTTTGGTTATTAGCATCTTCTTTTGTTTTTTCCCCCCTCATATTTAAAGGGATAGTTCACCCCAAAGACCATTTAAACACCCTCATAATATTCCAACCATGTGTTCCTTTTTTTTGTTCTATGAAACACAAAAGAAAATATTTGAATGTCATTTTATTTTTTTAGTTAGTCCGTTTTGTCCAGATCATGGTGTCTAATGTTGTTTTGAACCCCTCTGACTTTTATTGGTCTTCTGTGAAGGACAAAAGAAAGTCAATGGGGTCAGAAAGAAAGAAAGAAAGAAAGAAAGAAAGAAAGAAAGAAAGAAAGAAAGAAAGAAAGAAAGAAAGAAAGAAAGAAAGAAAGAAAGAAAGAAAGAAAGAAAGAAAGAAAGAAAGAAAGAAAGAAAGAAAGAAAGAGAAAGAAAGAAAGAAAGAAAGAAAGAAAGAATTTTTAATAGATGCCCCACTTTAAAATGTACACTGAAAAAAATGTACGTGGTCTCTATTCATTGAACATCCTCATCCTATTAAATACCAAGAAAACTTTGAAATAACATGAAGGTGAGAGAGCGATGAAAGAACTTTCATTTTTGGGTGAAATATTATAATATTTTAAATATAATACTTATAAATATTTATAAATATCTAATATACATTTATAAATTGCAATAACGCAGAGATATTTCAGGTTGTGACATTTATTTTCTAGACTTTGATCATTTGATCAACTTGTACTACTAATATTTCACTTGTCATTAAAACACAAACACTTGATTTCCTACTATGATTAAAAAGTCACCTACTTATGTTTGATCATCGCAGCATGTTGTATTCATACAATTTGATTATTGATGCTATAAAGTTATAGCCTTTATGGGAAAAATTCAATATATGTGCAACCAGGAAGTTTCATTTAATGAAAAGGCTACAGTGGTTGCATACCTTGAACCATAATTCAATATGCCCATATACTCTGATGAGCCTAAACATTTTGACCCCCTGCCTACAATACTGTTGGTCCTCGGGCCGAGGCATGAAGGTGTTCCGTGATATCTGGCACCAAGATGTTAGCAGCAGATCCTTCAAGTCCTGTAGGTTGCAAGGTGGAGCCACTGTGGATCGAACTTAGTGGTCCAGCACATCCCACAGATATTCTATTGGATTGAGATCTGCACTGTAAAAAAGCAACTAAATATTTTCCAGTTTACAAAACCTTTTGAGTCTCAAATACTAAGAAATGCAATTTTCTGACCAACAGAATTACCCCAAATGTTGTCCCGACTAAAGAACAAAGCACTTCATAATGCTGAAATGTAAAGAGTTTGTGAGATCCCAGCATGCATTGCAGCATGAATAAATTGTGTTTACTGTTATAGGACTATTGTTTTTCTATTTGCTGACTTAATTTGAAAAAATATTTTTAATTTGACATTATTGTTAGTTTGTGTCAAGGGTTGAAGCCGACAGTATGTTCAGCCATTTGGAGGCATTTTGAACATCTTGACATTTTGAACTCTCTATTATGTTCCTCAAACCATTACTGAACAAAGTGTGCAGAGTGGCAGGGTGCATTATCCTGTTGAAAGAGGCCACTTCCACTAGGGAACACCATTGTCATGAATGGGTTTACCTGGTCTGCAACTATGTGTATGGTAGGTGACGTGACGAATTGATGTCCACATGAATGGCCGGACCCAGGGTTTCCCAGCAGAACATTGCCCAGAGCATTTGACTCCCTCCATCGGCTTGTCGTATCCCAGAGTGCATACTGGTGCCATCATTTCCCAGAGAAACAGTGTACACGTACAAAGCCGCCCACATGACGTAAAAGAAAACGGGACTCATTAATGAAGTGACCTTCTTCCACTGCTCCAAGGTCCAGTTCTGAAGATTGTAGACACCTTCGACAGTGGATAGGTGTCATCAGAAACTCTGATTTGTCTGCGGCTTTGCGTGTTGTGGCACATTCCTCCCATAACCATCATTAAAATTTTGACTTTCTTTTGGCTCGGACCAGACGGGATAGCATTCGTTGCCCTCGTGCATCAATGAGAATTGGGCGCCCAACAACCTGTGCCGGTTTGTGGTTTGCCCCTCCTCTGACCAGGTAAATTCACCACTGCTGACCAGGAGATACTCTGACCTAGTTGCTTTGCCACAACAATCTGGCCTTTACCAAAGTCACTCAGATCTTCATTCCTGTCCTTTCCTTCTGCATCCAACACGTTGATTACGAGAATTGATTGTTTGCTTACCATCTAATCTACCCATACCTTAATACGTGGCCTTGCTAGAAGATGATCAACAATATTCACTTTACCTGTGACTGGTGTTGCCAGAATCATAATCATACACTATTTGTTCCTCGGCCAGAGGAGATCTGGCACCCCGACTGAGCATGGTTTCTCCCAAGGTTTTTTTCTCCATTCTGGCCCTGAAAGAGTTTTGGTTCCTTGCCACCGTTGCCTTTGGCTTTTGGCTTGCTCAGTTGGGAACACTTACATTTCAACTTTGATCTGCCTGCATTGGTACTATATGATAACTGAAATTAGCTGGATAACATCACCGTTTTCACCAGAGCGGCTGTACAGCTGAATAAAATTCTGCTGCCTGTTAACACTGTTGAGCTGTTTTGAAAAAATTGGAATTGTAAAAAGCGCTATATAAATAAAGGTGACTTGACTTGACTGGTCATGTTTTGGCTCATCAGTGTACATGACAACTGGAGTAAAAATCCCCCCAAAAATACCAGAATCACAAGCAATGTTTTCATCAATTTAATCTGACTGCCTAGAAGTTCCTGCTTGCCAGTTCCATAATTAACAATACTACCGTTCTGCCTGATGCAAATGTCAACCAATCTTTTAGGCCTAACCAAAGTTTTGTTTAGCATATCACATCATTACGGCTTAAATACTACCCAGGATCATGCCTGTAGTCCATTGTATCATACCATGTCTGTGAAGCTGAAGGGGGATGCGTTCTCATCCGTGTTCATTGTGAGGAACTGAATCCAGTTCTGGAGAAAGCCTCGTGAATAGACACCAGTCTCCACAACCAGGCCACAAAAGCGCCGTCTGCCGGTTTTGTTGCGCAAAGCAATTTGAGCCTCGCGTTCTGTTACATTGTAACTGACATTGATAATCTGAAGGATGAACAGGTGGAGCAATCCACCTGTTATGATAACGGTGTACCACACACATGTAAAGCACAGCGCTGTGCTACACACACACACACACACACACAAATGTGTTATATTAGGCTGCGTATGTGACTATTTCCATTAAACATATATAAAAAAAAGTAGTGGACGGTGTACCTGTATTGGTTGTAAACTCCGGGACAGTATAACATGGCTGTAAATAGACTCTGTCGTGGACATATACTCCGTAACACCAAACTTATCCCGTAAAGGATGTCAGCAGGAAGAGAAGAAGCGTCAAAATGAACTGCCTGTGATTGGCTTCGCCTACACAGCTGTTTATCCTGTCACACACACAAAGACACAAAAAGAAAGCAGTCATGTAAACACACATACAGACATATTAAGACCAAAAAACAAGTCAAAAGCAGTTACAGTATTTTCTCTCTCTTAAATGTGGCTTTAATTAATAATTAATTACGTGGTTTATGGCATGTTCCTGTTTTTATTTGTGCCTGTGTCTGTGTGTGTGTTAAAGCAGCACAGAGACAGATTGGCCTGCATGGCGAGATCTCCTCTACTGTGCTGAAAGCTGCGTTCCTGTGGCCTTTGCACATGTCTCTCCAGCCTGCCCTGCTCCAGTGACGTCTTTTGGGAATCAGCTTGAACATATGTGTGTAAGATGGGGTAGTGTACACATGCTTACAATTGTGAAAAGATCCGAAAAAGATTCAAATAACTGACATGAGAATACTAAGGGGGTGGCCTACAATTCATTTAGGAATTGTTCAACTATTTCTATAGGGATGTGCATGAAGCCAAATATGTAAAGGCACAAATAATGACATGAAAATTTAACAGATAGTATTTTAGAGTAGGGTCCAATTCTCACTATTAACTATTAACTAAGACTTTTGCTTCAATAAACTCCTTATTACTGCTTATTAATAGTTAGTAAGGAAGTTGTTATGTTTAGGTATTGGGTAAGATTAGAAATGTAGAATATGGTTATGCAGAATAAGGCATTAATATGTGCTTTTTAAGTACTAATAAACAGCCAATATCCTAGTAATATGCATGCTAATAAGCAGCATGTTAATAGTGAGAATTGGACCCTAAACTAAAATGTTACCACATATTCGCTCAACTGATTATCCAACAAGCACAAGCATTAAGTAATATTTTTAATGAACATATCTAAAATTTAAACGCAATAGTGAGTCTGTGACACCAATATGACTAAAGTGTGAACTTCATGAAAGAAAGCAGATGGCCACATTACTCTCTCTCTCTCTCTGCTTTTTAAAGGCTATTTTTATTTGTCATATAAAGTTTTTTAATTTAAAAATGAATAAATAATTAAATATGATAATCATTTACAAATACTACAAAATTAAGCGGCACAACTGTATTCAACAATGATAAAAATAAAAGTGAATCAGCATATTAGAATGATTTTTGAAGGATCAGTGTTTGGGAAAGTAATGCATTACAATACCGTGTTACGCCCTTAAAAAGTAACTTTTTAAGAAAAGTAATGTGTTATGTTACTTTTGCGTTACTCTTTCTCCCCTGGGCTGGGCTTGTTTGTTTGTTTTTGTTTTATAAACAAATGTAAAGGGCAAATGTAAAGGCCCTTTCACACCAAAATTGAAATAATAAGCCTCAGGCTGAAGGAAATGCAAATCCTTTTACACTTACTTCAATGAAAACAAAAAATCTAAAGTCATTTTTGCGCATGGTATAAATGAATCATCGAAGGTCAGCAGCTAGTACACTGGTCAATAAAGTGAGATTAAATGCATGATAATATTTGGTTTATTTAACATATTTAATTATTGAAAGTTTGCATACAATTCTGATTTAGCATTTCACAGATTTTATTCATTTTGAGGAATACTTAAGTAGGATGAGTAAATGCATGCTCACATTCAGTCTAGAACTACAATACTACCAATCATGGTTACAACGCCTCTGCACTTACTCATGATTCTCTCAACATGAGGAAAGGAGATCTGACAGTCCATAAATAGGAAAACAAAGTAACTTGCATTACTTATTTGAAAAAGTAACTCAGATATTTTGTTGTAATGCATTACTTTACTAGTTAAAAAGTAATCTGATTACTTAACTCGAAGTTAATTGTAAAGCGTTACCCGCAACACTGATAATAATGCTGAAAATTCAGCTTTGCCACCACAGGAATAAATTGAATTTTTAAATATATTCAAAAAGGAAAATAGTTATATTAATTGTAATAAAATTACTGTATTATTGATCAAGTAAACGCAGCCCTGATGAGTATAGCAGAACTTTTGAATGGCAGTGTAGATTCAGATAATTTTGTAATTGAAAGATACACAGTGACATACACATCAGAAAATGACGCTATAATGCACAGCCTTTTTCTATAGTTTCCAGAATATTTCAACAATTCATAATAATAATTCGATTCGCATTGAGAATCAAGTGAATTTTTCAGAGAAGAAGGAATGAGAAACCCACCAAACACAGTGGTGGTCCATTCGAAGGACACATGTCCCACAGATCCTGCAGTGCCCAGCCCTTGGAGGGCGTACCAGACGGCACACAGGGCATAATGTCTTCTTTCCTTCCTTCTCCCCCTTTGACTGGCTGATTCCATTGCAGGGGGCAGAGTCTCTGGGAAAGTTTGTGCTCCGATTGGTTGTAGAGCTACTGTGGATTCCCAGAGCTAATGATTGGGAATTGACAACGCCTGGTCCCTGTTTGGTGCGCACAAGGGAGATAAGCGTCAACATCATGCCTGTCGTCGCAGTAACCAGCTGCAGATTACTTACGTCTCCTCTGGGAACGATCTCAGTAAGGAAAAGGTAGTACATATAGGCAAGGGAGAAAAGTGCCAAACTAAGGAAAAACAATGTGCGTCTTTTCCTTTTGTGAGTCACATAGTAATACCAAAGCACCAGTCCTGGTAGGGCAGTTAAGACTACAACGCCCAAAATACAATTAATTGCCGCTACTCGCAACAGGCCGGGAATTAATACCATGGGAGGTAAAACAGAGAGCTCCAGTCGAAGGGGTCCTATGGCACTATATGGCAAACCCAAACGATCAGCCGTACGAGAGATGAAACGAGAGAAGATGTCTGGCTTGTCTGGCTCTCCTCTGAGTAACCTAATGAGAAGGGGTGACAGAGGAAATACAAACTTTTTCATTGAAAAGAGCAAAAAAAATGTATGGATTCTCCCATATATTAAAGGTTAGTCATAATTTACACACCTTCACAGACTTTTGTTGTATGGAAAAGAGCAGATATCCACAGATAAAAAAAAAAAACATTAATTCCTAGGATGATTTCTGCGTGAACTACTCTTTAAAAATCTTATATCAACAAATGCAAGGACAAACTTCCTCTGCATGCCATGAACGGTTAAATGGTTGACCTCTGACCTTTCACAGGCATCATCAAGTTCTTCACAGTCACAGCAGCAGTACTCTCTTTGCTGGTCGATGTCTCCACAGCAGCACAGAGGGTCATCTGGTTGCGGGGGCTTAAAACGTTCTCGTTTCATCTCTTTATGTCAGAGACAATCTGCTTCCACTGTGAGATCAAGCTTTCTTCAGGATTCGGTTAGATCACATTTATTCAAAAAAGTGGAAAGGGTTAATTCATCTTGGTACAGAGTTGATTCAGGGCTGTTGGTAGTTTTAGATGTTAGCAGACATAATCGATGAAGGTAGATTTCTTGTTCAGCTTCCTTGCTGGTCATCTGCTGCTTTTCACATCAGAAGCTTCATGTAAAGTGCATGCGTTGTACTGACTGGAAAGAAATGACTAAAATCAGTCATTCTCAATAGTGTTGTTAGTGTTCTCCTTATAACATCAAATTAAATTTCAAAACAAATGTATGAAACAGATTTATGAAGTGTGCAAAACAGTAAAGTCCCACAGTACTCTTGGCTCTTTTGTGTAATTTTGGAGGACAGACTTTTTTAAATATTGTTTTTCAACTTCACCATGTGCATGGATGCTGAAGTCTAATCTAATACAATACAGTAAATATTTGACATTATAGGGGGTTTTGTCATGATCACTGGCATAAATATATAAATACAATAAATTAAAAACAAAAACATTCAATGGAGTTTAATCATTTTTATAGGTAATTTACACACTTGTGGCCTAAACTCACTAGCTAGTTTCAGGTCACAGAGGAACAGCACATAATCAGGTGTCTAACACTCATGTCTTTCTCATGGGAGCTGACACTGGCGCAGACATACAGATGGACGCACACAATAACATAAGCACTGGTCTATAACTAGGTATCAATGGAGAAAATATTAACCCTTTCACACATAGTGGTCACTACAGTGGCAGCTATTCTAAAACAATTTTCTTCCATATGCATGGGTATTGATTGCATTGATTTTAGATTGGGAGGAAATTCGGATTAATCATCTTTCTGACATCATCTAATCATCTGACATCAGGCATCACTAGCTATATTTCAGATACAGTTCATACTATTACTGTGATTGTTGTTCTTAAAAAGACTTCATCTGCAGTAACTTTTTCGGTAGAAAATAAATATATTTGTGTTATTAGAATGTGATCTGAAGTTATCAAAAGGTAATGTATGCATACTTGTAATGCATTACTTTCCTTGTTACATCAGAAAAGTAATCTGATTACGAAAATGCACATTACCTGCAATGTGTTACTTTACTTGTTACATCAAAAAGTAATCTGATTACATTATGCATGTTACTTGTAATGTGATACTCCCAAAACTGCTCTAGATATCTAGTTTTTCCACAGTCTGAAAACATCAACAGATCAATGTATATTTCAGTCTGAGGTATTCTTAGAGAGGAGAGCTACGGTAGAAATGTCCATTTTGAACATAATCAGAATTATCAGCTAATAATGGTAAATCAACATACTCTGGTAAACTGGAGGGAGCGTGAGCATTTTCTACCTATTCTGAGTTGGGTTTCCACAATTCACAGAGTTGTACCTTCAGTAGAGATCTTTTATGAAATAATGTCCTCAAGTTCTGATATCAAAGACATGCAAAATTAAACTTGTATGAAGTTCTTTGTCTGCTGGTTGAACAGGAGCAAACTCAATTGCGTTTGCAATAATTTAAGCTCTATTATATATTTTTTTGTATATATTTTATAGTTTTCACATTATTTTATATCATCTTATTCATTGGGTTACACAATGTATTACTGTGTTATGTTTAATACAGTATCTCTCGTTAAAACCAAAACTGCACTGTCCAATCCAATGAACATCTTAAAATCATGCGTACAAAAATAAATGTTCAAATCTTGTTTTTCATGCACTAAGAGCAATACAAACAGGGGGGAAATCCTTGTCATAATTCATGCATGAAAGGGTTAATATCTAAATCTGTTCTTGTAACTTGAATTAAGGCCATCTGATGTCTCATGTGGATCATATAATTGGGCCATCAAAAAACTTTTCCCTGAGAGGCTGTTCTCCATCTAGTTGTTGGATAGAGACAATAATTGAGCAGCATGTGTTTGACATGTTCTAAATTACATTTGATCCCTGGAGTAGTCTAAACAAAAGGTTTGCCCTTGATTGTGCTGTGATTCAAAATTAACCCTGATTATTACATTTCTGAGGACCACTTAAAATATATAGCCTATCAACAATAATTTTATTTTTCAACCTATCAAAATGATCATATCTTAATTTGTTTACCTATGGTTTGACAGCTTCAACACAGATGGAAACGCGTCCCACACGAAGTTCTTCAGTTTATACATCTATTTGTGCTGCTGAGTGAGTTTTTGCTGATCTTCAGCTGCTCTTGTAGCAGTTTGATGAAAGGACATGTCACTCCAGGATTTCTTTTTGTTTAGCCTGAGATGTCAAGATGTAATCCATAGAAGTCCAACTGAAGTTTCCCCCTTAATCCTTAATCCTTTTTCTTTTCAGAATAATATTTCCCGTCAGAGAAAACAGGTGGAAGTCTAGGCGCGTCTTCGTTACATTACATAATTACATAAATGTTGTCAAAATAGATAGATAGCCTACATCTAATTCGTCTGCTCCTTAAAATGCCTCCAATAAACAGACGCTTTCTTGTAGCTCGTGAAGATTCTCAGGACTGTCCGGAAGTCAGGGATAGATAACTGCGCGCTCTCAAACGTTCAGAGAGCAGGCGCGTGAGAGGAATCTGTTTAAGAGCGTTGTTACCGATTAGGGTTGGGTGGCGGCGTTGAAAAAGGAAGTTGGCAGGTGTTACCGTGACAGCGACAACGTGGATCAAGTTACTTGCGCGCATACCGTGCATAACCAGCGGTCCAGACAACGGGTCACAGTACCCTTGTCACCTAAAATTGTAGGCTATGTCCGTTGTTTTAACCCGTGTTTGTGAATGAATAGCCTACGCTACAAAAACTGTTGATTTTCACTACTCCTAAAATGTATGATATAAGCTATAGACAAACAAAAATGTTTGTAATGAACATTTATGGAGCAACAGATTTTTTTGTGAAAATAAATCATAAAAGTGGTTTATTTTATTTAAAAATCTTTACAGTATGAGGTGACGACCCCACACATGGGGTAAAAGGCTCACCAGCATGGGGCAAAAGGCACACAGAATTGATAGAAATACATTCGTTAAAATATGTTTTTAATAATGTCTAAGTTAATACTTGTTCAAAACAATCACTTTAGCAAAGTTTGAACTATTTTCTGTTTATTTTGATGAATAAAATAATTAACTTTTGATCAATAAATATGCTGTCATTAAAATAGGCCTATGTTAATATAGAAATATGTCTGAAAAATATAGAAACAAAATCATTTAAAAAAAGTAAAGATTCTGAAAGCATTGAAGGAGATCCCAGAATAATTGAATATAGATTTACAGTAGTAACAATAATATTATTATATGATTAATATCACATTTTTAAAACTGATGGTATAAAAATGATGGTGATTATCTCTAAGGTGGACACCCAACTTAATATACGATACTTACAATCTGAATCTAACCATGTCATGTCAACAACTGGAAAAATCAGTGGCTGTTTATTATCATAAATATGGTGCCTTTTTCCTCAACAGCAGGGGCGCCTTTTACCCCAAATACCATACTTTTACATATTCTTCCGTTATTGCAAAACTGTTGCTTTAAATACCTTGAACAAAACTGACAAACATTAAAAATACCTTTTTTTTTCAAAATATATTTAATAATTTTAGCGATTCTTATTTGTTACTTAAATATACAGCATATACAGTTTAAAAACATCAAATATTATATCAAATGAGCACAGAATCAACTTTGCACTGCTGCCTGTAATCACATCAAAGATCAGACAAATTTCCACGTCCATCTTGAAAAGCGAATGTTTTTGAAAGTGCTGCTGAGGCAAGTTTTTGTGCCATTTAATGGTTTAGAGGAAAAAAAAATCAAAGGAGCCTTTTACCCCGTGGAGTCTTTAGTCCCGTTGTACCCTACCATCTGTGTGCTGCACTTCAAATTGGAACCAGTCATGACCTTTCCCCCCTGACCCTTTACTCTTTTGGGGCAAAGGGTAAATGCAGTTTTACTTTTTTGATTAAAAAATGGTTAAAATTTTATGTTTTTTCTTTATTTAGCCTATGGTTTGTTGGGGAGAGATTGATATTGTAAAAAGCATTGACTCAAGGCATTGTGAAAGGCATTGTACAATGCTCTTGAAAATAAAAATAATTAGCTACAATACAAAATAATTCAAATTAGATTAAACCCAGCAAACATTTGGACATTTAATGATCGTTGAGAAGACTTCCCTTCCACACATCCCATCATGGTTGATAAACAGTTCCAAAATGAATGCTTGGGTCAGGGACACAATGTTGCCTTCGGACCAATGTTTGCTGGGAACTACATTTATAGTATGAGATTAGGGTTCAAATCCCAACCAAATATACATTCTTAAAGCAAGTAATAATGGGTATGACACCTCTGGTACTGACTTCCTAGAAACATGGGCATTTTGTTTTAGCTTTTCTCAAGCAGAATTCGAAATCCCAATAGACCAGGTGTGCTACTGCTCATCATGCACGTTTTTTGCAAGTCAGCCATTAAAAGTTTCCTTCCGGTGGTCAGCAGGTGCTGCATGATGTGAGAGCCAGTGGTCCCTTGTGCAGGTGAAGTTGTACGGTGGAAGAGCTCCTGCAGCTCCAGCTGGAGTCCCCAATCCCATCTATCCCATCAAGAAACAAAATACTTGACCAACGCTGTCCTTCTAAATAGTGTACATGTCATCAGATCACTTACAGTGCTCATAACTCTCTATCTTCCTTCGCCCCAAACTTGGTGTAGTGTACTCAACAGTTGACACATCAATCTTTAGCAGCCATATTCGGAGGTCAGTGTCAAAATATGGTCACAGTTGAGATGATATGTGACCTCCTCATGCGATAGTTCGGACATGTGAATCCGTTTGATGCGACCACACCCTCTGAGATCAGGTTTCTTGTAAGGGGTGAAGTGAACCAGCAGGAGGACACAATGTTCCCTCATAAACCCAGTGCAGGTCACTGCTACTGCACAGCACACCTGTCAAAGGCAAAGTGACAGTGGAACTAGTTTCACAAACATATAAGTGGATTAAAAAAAAAGTTCTAACTAGATTTTACAAATAGACTTTATGTTAAGGACAGTTTTCTCCAAATGAAAGGCATGTGCGTAACTCTCAATTCATTTGCATCTTAAAATGGCATAAACACCAGTCACGATTAGCCTACAACACATAAAAACGTACATACAAGAGTCACCAGGGCATTCTCAGGTGCAAGAGGCTTCAACAGCAGCAGTTTGCTGATAAAACAGTCTTTGAAATGCAACAGGTGTTCTTCTGCTATGACCTCATCGTTTCAGGGAAAACAAAGTAAACAGATTGCACAAGCAAAATGTGAAGAATTTATCCCTTTATAACTGGTCTTTATAATCTGCTGATTTGGGCTCCATTCCCCCAGTTGCTATACACAGGCCCTCAGGTGTGCTTTTGTTTGTGCTTGTGAGTATTTCATCTGAGAATACAATTAATGACAGACCATGTTTGCATACAATTACACAGTGCTAAGATGAAAACAGCTACCACACGCATACAAAAGTTTGCACAAAAATGAAAATTCTGTCATATTTTTTCCCACATTTTCCCATGCTTCTTTCTATTCAATTACAATGCATATAATATTTGTGAGGCACTTTCAAGCTTCAAAATGCATTTAAAACATCAAATTTTCATAAAGTGGTAATATATGTTATATTAAAAGTCTTCTGATACCATAGCTTTATGTGAGAATCAAACTTAAATTTAAGTCGTCATTCACTTGTAATCACTTTAGATCTCTTTGGTGTATTCATTGAGTCAATCACAAGTTCACAAGTAGGCTACAATAATCAGAATAAAATGTATCCATATTTGGCCTGGTGTCCGATGGGAGGGCTCCAAGCTTGGAATTTTGGCCCAAACCCAAAGTACTTTCCCCGTATCTCTGATTAGGATAGTTAACCAAGCAAGTGAAAGGAGACGGGTGGTTGTGGGATGCAGGAAACTGTAGAGGAACATAGGTGAGTCGGCTAGGTATATACTAAATTTGTCAAAAGTATTGGGACACCCCTCCAAATCATTGAATTCAGGTGTTCCAATCACTTCCATGGCCACAGGTGTATAAAATCAAGCACCTAGGCATGCAGACGCTTCTATAAACATTTCTGAAAGAATGGGTCGCTCTCAGGAGCTCAGTGAATTCAAGCGCGGTGCTGTGATAGGTTGCCACCTGTGCAATAAGTCCATTCATGAGAACACATATGGGATGAATTAGAGCGGAGACCACAAGCCAGGCCTTCTCCTCCAACATCAGTGCCTGACCTTACAAATGCATTTCTAGAAGAATGGTCAAAAATTCCTAAACCTTGTGGAAAGCCTTACCAGAAGCTGTTATTGCTGCAAAGGGTGGGCCAACTGTATATTAAACCCTACGGATTAAGAATGGGATGTCATTAAAGTTCATGTAAAGGCAGGCGTCCCAAAACTTTTTACAATATAGTGTATAGGCCTCATCTTGTACTGATTGGATAGGCAATTTAAACATATTCTTCCCGAACTTTGTTTTTAAAACATCATATTTCAGTGAATCACTCCAGTTCATGAAACCAGTCTGAAAGATTTGGTTCTCAAGTTCAGTTATTGAATCAATAACAGCACACTGGAGGAAGATTATCATTGACTTAAATTGTAGTCTGTTCCTCACACAAACTAGGCTATTGTATCTCTTCAGAACATTATATATAAAAAGAATCATTGTATGGACCAGGAGATTCTTCTGCGTTTCACAGAAGAGAGAAAGCAAAAAAGTTGGCCAGGCTTAGAACAACATGAGAGTGAACTATCCCTTTAAAGGCACCCATAATCAACTTAAAACATTGGTGTGTAAAAATATCTTGCAGCACACTGGCGCTGGAGTCTTATCTAGGCTCTGTCCTGATAGCGTAGCTCTTACTGTAATGTCTTACAGTAATGCAGTTGGTATTGAGCTTCTCTGTGGCAAAGACTAAAAGTGAACCGGAACTAACTGGAGGAGTGTGTTAAAAGCCTGCGTATGATCAGCTCTCACACACTCGCATACTGCAGCCGACCTTTAGGCTTAATGCACTTAGTCTAATGCAGTCTGTCTGTCTAATGCATTAATGGGTGTAGACCGTTGTCTTTCTCTGTCTGACTGAGATGACATAATGATCCCGAAACTCTGTTTATCCATGCATTTTTATGTCAGATAGAGCAAGCTAGAGAGACAAATTGTGTAGGCCTATTTTTGCAGTGACTGTTGTGTTTGCTTTACACACACTCTGTAATGAAATCATGAACAATTTGAAGGAGGCACAGACAGACAGAAAGAGCAGGGCGTGGTGTGACCCTTTGTAATGATAAACTGTAAAACAAATGTCTTTACAATTATCCTGCACATTAAAATAGCATGAGCCATATGCATTCAAATTCATAATGGATGCACTCAACAAAAAATGCAGCTTGAGTAATACATAAAGGACTGTTTTAATCGTCTGCCATTCTCTGAGATGATGGTTGTATGACAGCAACATGGAGGACTTTTACTTATCAAATAGGCTTAATAAATATAAATATACCTACCTATTATCTGAAAGATTCTGCTATACACTGACTATAGACCCAATATAGTCTGGCTATGAGTAACCCACTTCTAGCCAAAATAACCTTGAATTTGGTTACCTGTTGCTTTTGCCCAAATAACTTGCGAGATTTATGATATTCCATCATGTAAGCAAAGTCAACAGTGAGGGGGGTTGGTTTCATTTCTTTGGTTAGACGATTACTTAATTTAAAAATGTTCAAATTTTACATTTTATTCTATAAGATTTTCTCTGACAGCACAAATTTGAGGTGCAGCATGTTGTAACATGAGGGGGTTCATTGTAACAACCATATGACAGCCTAAAATGGTATCTGATCTAATAGAAAAAATATACAAGACAAACTAAAATATTTTCTCAATAAAATACAATTATTCACTTTTCTCAAATAAAATAATGGCATTTTTAATCATTAAAAAAATTGAGGTTGAAAACAAACACACCGCAAAACAGATATACAGAATAATTCAAAACATAATAATTTATAATTTCTGAACATTGACTCTCAGTCTTTATTCACCTCAAGGTTTCCCAATAGAATTCATAAAGTGTAGAATGGAATAATGCAGGGGCACAGCAGCAATCTAAATAACAGATACCCACATAGCAAACGGACTTGGCCCAAATGTGGCTTCAGTATGGCACTGCTGGCGTGTTGCTGGCACTGGCATGCATCATGTCAGCCAGCTGTGGGCCATGTGTGGCAATGACGGCACTGCATGCATGACGGCAGACAACATTTGGGACGATTGTGGACGGGAGGTGTGTGGCCCAGGTCAGTGTAGCGATTTTGGGCCATACATGGCAATGATGGCACTGCACTTCCCTTCACTTTGTGTTCTAGCAAATTATAAGTATTGTCGATGCTTCAAAAGAGTCTAACTAACCCACTGATGTCACATGGACTACTTATTGATGTTGTTTTTCATACCTTACTTCCTACCGTTATGGACACGGACTGTAGAGTGGGCATTCACATTCAATTGAAGGACAGAAGGCTCTCGGACTAAATCTAAAATATCTTAAACTGTGTTCCTGAGATGAACGGAGGTCTTACGGGTTTGGAACGACGAGTCATTAATGACAGAATTTTCATTTTTGGGTGAACTAACCCTTTAAGGCCAAAATAATATCAGATTTGTCTCATTTTAAACAAACACAAAAAACTGAGATAAAATTAACTTCCGTAAAAAATTACTTTTGCTATGGTTAATTAGATGTCTTCCAATATTTTTATTTTTTATTGCCGTATTTTCTTTTTCCTATAAGGTGTTGATATGGCAACTGGTAAATACACCAAGTTTCGTCATGCTGGCTGACATGTGGAAAGATTAAAACCATATGTGTAAACAGCTTGCCCCGCGTTAGGTTGTGCCCCGCTACCCCTAGTTTATTATAATATCCAAAATCGTCCTAGTAGCTTCGAACACTAACGTTACACCAATTTCAGAAATATGAATTGTGAGGTCATCCGAGGTCATTTTTACTACAACATCAGGTGTGTCTGTGAAATAACAGAGAGCGACCCACGCAGAAGTCGTTAGCGTTGCCATGGCAGATAGCGAATATTACTAAATATCTGAACACTGGATGGCGCTATTGATTAATCAGATGCGAGTTTTCCAGAGACACGTTTACTGACCGCAGTGTTGCGAAGTCCGCGGTTTTCCCGCGGAATTGGGCTACTTTAAAACCGTTGCCGCGGGCTGTTTTTCATGTCCGCGGGTTGAAGTGACACCAATTATGTTATATTTAGCTCCGGAAATGCTCGATTTAGCAGGGAACTCTGGCAAAAAACATATATTTTACCCCCCGGAATGCATTTTTTTGACCAGGGAACCCCTAAAAACCCGATTGGGCTTGTTTTAGGCTAGTTTTGAGTTCCAATTGGGCGAGTTTTGTTGTGAAAACCTGGCAACCCTGCGTGAGAGACTCCATATTCATTAGCAATATCCGTTGCAGAAGTCAACAGCACCGCATCCTGCAGAGAGTTTTGAATTTATTGCAGAAGAGCATATATAGCCATCAGTACTAGTTCCACTATCATCTTAATTGCATTTTGCAAATTGCAAAGTTTACATTTCAAGTAATCTGCTATAGCTTTGATTTCCAGATAGCTTTGGCCTTGACAAATTTAAAATGTTCGAATGGGTGACGTAATTCTTTATTTTCTAGTGTTACAAAGTGTATGCATCTTCCATTTCAAACATTCCACTCTCTAATCTCCTCATTTTCGCAGTAGAGTGAGGAGTTTCAGGCTGGATAGCCGCATACTCCACATCTCAACACAACAGACCACATCCATTTGTCATCATGCCTGATCTCCCGGTAATAGAATCTGTAGATACTTTGTAGACTCTGGAGGGCTCACATTGCTCTTGTGGGAGTTTTAAGCCAGAATCTAGAGGACTGTAAAAAGCCCCTTTGGCAGAAGCTACTCAATTTTGTTACGGCACATAACAGAGTGCAAAATTTAACAGTTTGTAACATATCTGTGAACAACGACAGAATATAAATAGACACAGATAGATAGGTAGGTAGGTGTATAGATAGACCGATAAAACAATGCAAATATTACAAAATGTGACATCATGTGACGTTTTTATAAAGGAACATTTCCAACAGCATCACCTGCAGGTGAAGTTACAATGGGAGGCTTGTCTCTCCTGAGAGCTAAAAATGCCTAAAACACTAACTGGATGAAATTCATACTTTTAAATAAACAGAACATTAGTGTACAAATACAAAAAAGGATTTGGTCTCTATTTTTGTGTTTATTTAGCCAGGAAAATTAAGTGTAACAGGGACATACATTTACATTGGAAGGTAGGTAGGCTATAGATAGGAAGGCAAGGTAACACTATGTGTGTGTGTGTGTGTGTGTGTGTGTGTGTGTGTGTGTGTGTGTGTGTGTGTGTGTGTGTGTGTGTGTGTGTGTGTGTGTGTGTGTGTGTGTGTGTGTGTGTGTGTGTGTGTGTGTGTGTGTGTGTGTGTGTGGTGTAGGAAGGGGAGACAAAGTGTAGCTCTGTCAGCTCAGTGTCATTGTGTCACTTCTCTGAGACAGAAATGGCTTTCCTCAGTCTCTTAACTTCTAGAACCTTACTTAGTCACCTTTTCCACTCAGCCCTCACAGGTAAGACTATCTTTCTCTTAGCATTTACAGGTTTCTCATTTCTCTGTGTTCTACTAACTTACCTTGACACAAGGAAACTCAAAAGAGGAGACTTTATATTTTCCCTTCCTTCACAAGTAGCCTAATCATATCCACAAAGAGCACATCGCATGCCTCATTTCAGCAGCTTCCTTCATAAACACACTAACATAGATGTGCAAATGCCTTGCTCTCACGTCAGCCTGGATTAACCTAGCTGTTTGCGGTCATAAATCTTATACACTAAATAGACTGTGTCTTCATCTATTAAAAAGCATTACGCACTCAATTTACCTCATTTCTCAGTCTGCATCTAATAACTAGAACCTTTCAAATGTCATTTGGTCATTAAATCGACATTCACTGTCTGTTTCACAGTAAATGTACTTTTAATTCCACGTGTTTATGGAAGCAGCACTCTTCTGAGACATTAATGAGAAGGCATGATGTATGAGACAGAGGCAGGCAAAGAGGGTCACTGCTGCATTAGCTTTAGCATTAATATGTTTACAATATTAGTCAAATCTGGTTAACATTTGTGAATTCACTGAGTAATTTAACACGTCAAGTCTGTTTATTTTATTAACTCAGTCTTTATTCAGAAAATCTGAGGAATTAATTCTGAACTGACTACTAGACTACTGCTGTTGACCGAATAAAGTAAAGGTTGGAGGATTTACTCTGCGCATAGGACTTTTGATATTTTAATCCTTGTGACTTTTGAGTCTCTAATTTTAGTAAAGGGACTCAGTGTGACCAAAACACTTCCATGCAAGCCACTGTATTTATAGCATCCGTGTGTATATGTGGTTATTTTTCTTGATTGGTAAAAATGTTCTTGACTGGTTACGATTCTGCTTTACACATGCCAAATAAACGTAAATCTATTCTTATGGGATGTTATTGAGTTTTGTCCATACTAAGTGACGTACAGTTTAAGTGCATTTTCATGAGGGCTACTCTTTCACATATGCATCAAATGAATAGTCACTGCACTGGCAAATAATAATAATGTTTTATCGACAGGTGGGCTTCTTTCTCTTTGTCTACTTGTAAATGCAACCATTATTACCAATCGCTCTCAAACTCCCCTGACCATCCTCATCACGTCCACGACAGATGTTTTACCTGCTCTGTCTGCTGAAGATCCTCCAGGCCCACAGGGGGTGTCATATTTACAACAGCCTCCAAAGGCAAAAGCTGTGGAAGGGGAGGATGTTGTGTTACCCTGTTTTTTAAAAGGTGGTGTGGATGAAGTACTGGCTGAGGAGAAGGTGGGCTGGCATGTGCAGAGTTTGGAGGAAAGGAGGAATGTTCTACAAGGAAATGAGACAGTGGAGGATGTGTTTGCTGGTCGTGTGTTTTTGTCTGGTGATCTGCCTATGGGAGATCTATCGATGACACTAAGGAACATTTCAGTGGAAGATCAAGGCTTGTATTTGTGTGCCTTCATATCAACAAACTCAACTATTCTTCATGGAGGTGGGACCAAACTCAGCGTCCGCAAAGAGCTGGGTGAGAGAGAATTAGGGTTGAAAGTATATTAGTGTGTATGTGTATATATGTATATATATATATATATATATATATATATATATATATATATATATATATATATATATATATATATATATATATATATATATATAAAATTTTATATATATTCATTTTAAATGACTTTATGGCCTATAAAACTGAAGGAAGACCTTAAAGTGATTTTAAAGTGAAAATTTGCTGTTAATTTACCCTCAGGTCAGCCTGTGTCCTTTTTTCTTCAATCAGTAGAAATGCAAAGAAGACTTTTAGCTGAAACCGTGGTCTCTGGTGATTTATATAATGCAAGTCAATGGGTGCTGTCACTTTGAGAGTCAAAAAAGATATACAAGCAAAACAAAATGAATGCTCATGGCTCCTGACAATACAATGAGGTCTTATAAAGTGAAACTATCGGTCTGTACAAGAAACTGAACATTATTACCTGTAATCCACAGCCTCAACAAACGGTCCTGAGTGTCCTCTGTAGCCTGGAGCATGAGCTTCCCGTTGCAAAATTAAGGAATATTTGACGATGGGCCATTGAATTATTCGAAAAATAATGCACACCCAAGGTGGTAATGCGGACACACCTCGAAGCGGAGTTTTCAGAGTTTTTGATTTTACTGATAAAATCATCAGAGTCCATATTTAATTTACAAAGAAAGTGTAACGCCTCTCGCAGTTCAAAATGCTTACTCTACGTCTGACGTCATAGTTACACCAGTTACGCTTTTTTCTTAAGTTGAATACGGAAGGCAGTCTGCTGGAAGCTAGATATTTTACTTCGTAATGTATTAACTGTTAAATGGATATTTTTCTTAGAAAAACCAAACGATTCGCTTCAGAAGGCCTTTATTAACCTCTCGGAGCCGTGTGGATTCTTTTTATAATGGATGGATGCACTTTTTTTTGGTCTTCAAATTTTGGGCTGCCATTTACTGCCATTATGGCAGGGTATTTTTTAATATAACTCAGATTGTATTCGTCTGAGAGAATAAAGTCATATACACCAGGGATGGCTTGAGGGTGAGTAAATAATGGTTTAATTAAACTTTTTTTTTTTTTCAGCTAGTTGCCAGCATTTTCATTTAGTTTAAATTGTGATACACTAATATAACTAAAGCTAAAACTGAAAACATTTTTTTTTATAACTTTGTATTCACAAAAAAGAGAGACAAAAGCAACACAAAAAAAACAATGTTTTTTTTTTTTAATTGAGAACAGAAAATACAAAAATATCAATAAAAAACTGCAATAGTATCTTCAAGGAAGAACATTTATGAGCTAGATCAAGGGATGCACCAGTATTAAAATTATGGCCAGTGCCAGTAACCAATAAATATTAAAGTGAAAAAATAAAATACAACTACAAATAAAATGGTTTATATGTGAATGCTAGACAACTGAATATGTGTGTGAACATATGAAGTATTATTTTTAGGGAGATAATTACAGTCATTCATCAGACACAATGAAAGATTACAGTGAGATAATACCTTTTTTCATCAAATCCCTGCTCAGGTGCGATTGAAGAGTCTGTGGGCACTATAATTGGCATCACTGTGGCAGTTGTTGGCGTGTCGGCGGGGCTGGTTGCTGTGATACTGACTCAGTTCAAGGACAAAATGAACTGCCTGCAGAAATGAAGCGGGAGCGACGGCTTTGGGAGAATGGATGTTAAAAGTGCAGAGAGGTTACGGTAAAGGCCAAAGGTAAAAAAGGCCAAGCGCTCAGTCACACTGCCAAGAACCAACCGCAGTGCGTGAGAGAATTACATCAGTGAACTGAGACATTTAGCTCACCCCATATCCTGAATGATAATATATATTAATACATACGCAAACAGATCCAGTGACCCCGCTTCAAACATATACACACCCCATCAGATCTTATATAGAAGAGCAAGAGCAGCTGAGTATGAACTGATGAGCTTGCACTGATGAGCATGCATGCATTTCTTTTAAAGAATAAGTTCATGAAGCATTTGAATTTCTGGATTTCTGCATGAATGATTCCTAAGATGAAACATTATTTCAGTTTATGTTGTTGTTTTATTCAATCCAGTCTGCTGTTTTGTTTTTAGTATTGAAAGCAGTATTTTCATACAATCATAACAGCATATGATAGATGCAAGTTAGTAGACTCTGATGTAGGTGCTTTGCATACCTCAAGTTGAGATGGACTCACATACCAGAGTATCATTATGATGTTATATCAATCAGAAACTGACCTTGTAGCACTCAACACTGAATACTCTGATCTCCTGATCTCAATGTTCGTTCAGTGCTTCAGTATGCTGTGCATTTTCACCTACATGCCTTCAGTAGAACCCACCAGGATATTCACTTCAGAAATAACAGGTTGTGAACTGGTTTGTGACTGTGGTTTAGTCCCATGGGCTTAGGCTTGTTTACTGTGATAATCACCATCTATCCATCTGACACAAATAAACACATTTTAATAATCAGTGTGTGTCTGGTGACTTCCCTAGTCTCATGTAACTACACAAGCAACCACAGGCTGAAACATTTCCATGAGGCCAGGCCAACACAAGCCCATCTCTGAGGAAAAAATGGCCACAGGTGTTTAATATATTGTTGATTTGTACGCTTTTAAATGTAGAAACACAGACTTACGTTACCGTTCAGAAGTCTGAGGTTAGTACATCATTTATTACTTTTAAAGAAACTAATACTTTCATTCAGCAAGGATGCATTAAATTGATCAAAAGAGATAGTGATTTTAATCTTCAGAGGATCCTGTAAAATGTCATGGATTCCACAAAAACAGATAATTTTTTGTTAGTCCGTTTACTGTTTTAAACAATAAGCACCAAATCAGAATATTAGAATGACTTCTGGATGATCATGTGACACTGAAGACTGATGAAAATTCAAATTTGAAAATATATTAAAACAGAAAACACTCTTACCAACCCCCAAACTTTTGAACAGTGAGAAGAACTAGATGAAAATCATCAATCAAACAGTCATTTGAACAGTTTCCAATCGTTTAATTCTTTGGAACTGAACACACAACAGCACACACAATAAATGTACCACTACAGAAGCCACGATAATCTACCCACACACCCATGCACACTCCAACTCAGACACTCGCTCGCATGAATATGATAAACAGTCAAAGGAACACACATAAAGCAGAAATCACATTCATGAGACAAAACAAGATTTAAATAAATAAGGGAAGCCTCAATGATCCCTTTCTGACTTCCATTGTTCCCATTATTGTATAACACATTTCTATTGGTCACAGAGGGGGGAAAAGGAGATGGGAATAAACACTGTGCTCCCCGTGCTCCAAACACATGCAACAAGGACTCGTGGGAAAGGTGGTGAGAAAAAGAGAAGATGAATTTTGTTTTTGTGCTTCAAGTGTCGGGTCGGACAGCACAGAGAGATGAGATCACAGAGGCATTTGCTTGAGATACTAAAATACAGTTCGAACACCAAGTAACAGTTGTAGCTATAGAGTGAGAACACACTCCTTTTACGCTTTATAAAGACCATATTCAGAATAGCGCTGGCTACTGGCTCTGACTTTCATTCGTTGAGATCAGCTGAACAGCTTTAGTGTATATTAAGACGAGAGGTACACATGCACAAGGGAGCACTGGGAAATGCACTGCACAGCACAGGGGAGGAGAGAGGTGGGAGACACGTGAGGTCAAAGGTTTTAGTCCTCGAGAGTGCGGAAAGAATTCTGCATGTCTTCCAGCAGCTGAGCGTAGTCAGCTTTGATCTTTGCTTCACCCTCTTTGACTGGATCCTGCAAAACACACACATGCCATTATGTAAAACTGGTCATTGTTAATCGAATGAAATGACCGTAAATAATCTAATAAAAGACAACTTTATCCATTTTTTTAAATGCAATTTATAATGAATATTATAATGTATGCATAAATTATTATAATAAATAATTTGTATAATTTAAATTATAATACATTTTTAATTACTATTAAAATTTAATGTCCATGTATTATAGGGTAAAATTAAATATGCCCTAAGATATTAAATACAGGTTCAGATGTAGTGAGAATTAACACTGTACCATGCAATATTAGTTTTATGTATGTATACGTGTGTGTGTGTACATGTTTTTCTATCCTGGTGGGGACTTCAACCTGACTGCACACAGACTCATAGGGACTTGTGTCACCGTGGGGACCAAAATTGAGGTCCCCACGGGCACAAAAGCTTATAAATCACACAGGATGAGTTTTTACGAAAATGTAAAAATGCAGAATGTCTCCTGTGATGGGTAGGTTTAGGGGCAGGGGCAGTGTAGGGGGATAACATTTACGGTTTTACAGTATAAAAACCATTACGCCTATGGCGAGTACCCACAAAGATAGTGAACCAGACATGTGTGTGTGTGTGTGTGTGTGTGTGTGTGTGTGTGTGTGTGTGTGTGTGTGTGTGTGTGTGTTTAAAATTCCCAGCTTAAATTTTTATTTTTGTTTAAGTTGTAGTTATGTTCTGTGATTTTGTCATTTATATTATGTTTTTTCATGCATTTTATATTTATATTTAACTAATACATTTTTATTTCAGTTTTACTTATTTTGTATTTATTTTGGTTGTGACAACTGAATAGTTTGTTTCATGTGGAAAAAAAAAAACTAACCCCTAAATAAAAATATCCATTATTTTAATTTATACTAAACTTTATTTGTTTCATGTGGAAAAAAAACTAACCCCTAAATAAAAATATCCATTATTTTAATTTATACTGAATATTAATTTATGTGTTTTTTATTATATATATTATAAATATATATATATATAGAAAAAAAAAAACTGAACAGAATTTAGCATTTTTTTGTTGTGACATGCTGAACTTACTAATCACACTGGTGTGACCGTACACTTTAACGAGTTAATTATCAAATGTAAAAATATAACTTTTTGTCTTTTGGAAGTAGGGGTGTGCATGAAAATACTCAAATATTCGAGCATTCGATGTGTAATTCATTTTCGAAAAATAAAAATACAATTCGAATTTTACTGTGTGTTGCTTTGCTGGCCGTAAAAGATAAATCCCTCCAAAACCCACAGTTACTACTAAATCCACTGGGTGGCGCTGTGGAGCCTGTTAATAAGTTGTGCATTTGATCACAATGTCGTCGTCTACCTCGCGATGTTTGGAATTACTTAGAATGAAAATTGAAAAGATCTTACAAAATGGAGTTACTTTTGATGAAATGAAGTAACGAAACTGAGTTATCATATTATCACGAACAGACGGAAGCCCTGAACGGCCATGGATAATATATTTTTTTCTATCTTGATCACGACTTAATTTCTCGTGATCTCGAGATAACGGAAGTTGTTTTCTCGTGATCACAACTTATTTTTAAGCGCTGAGCGTGTCCATCTTTGGCTCAGTGCCAGCCTTTGCAGAAAGCACTGAATCTGGCAGTTATGCAGTGTTCCCAAGTCCGTGGTTTTCCCCCGGAATTGGGCTACTTTAACACCGTTGCCGCGGGCTGCTTTTCATGTCCGCGGGTTGAAGTGACACCAATTTTATTATATTTAGCGCCGTAAATGCTCGATTTAGCAGGGAACCCTGCCAAAAAACATATATATTTTACCCCCCGGAATGCATTTTTTTTGACCAGGGAACCCCTATAAACCCAATTGGGCTTGTTTTGGGCTAGTTTTGAGTTGAAATTGGGCAGGTTTTGTTGTGAAAACCTGGCACCCTGCAGTTTTGTCACGTCACTGTATATTCGCTTCACTGTACGTAGACATCGTCGACGTCTGATGCCAAATAGGCAGACATCGCCAACCCCAGCTTCCTCTGTTTATTATCATATATACATTAGTCAATAATAGTGTTTTTAAAGCTAATGTTGCTGCTCTTTGCAGCATTAGATGCAAAATCCGTGTAGGCGAACTTCACGATCCGGGGCACATATTTCAGCATTTTCCAAATGTCAACATTTAGCCTGCGAATAATGCACTAGAATACGGCGTAAAGTGAGTGACGTCAGTGAGTGTGTTGTCAAGCTAGGAGAGCGAGCGGTAGCAGTGTCTGTGAGGGAAAAATAGATCACGGCCGGTCTTGAAGCCCGAAACAGGAAAAGTGTAACATCTTATATCAAAATGTTATAACCTATTTAGTCAGAAACAACATAATTAATTTGATGAATGCTCAAGTCCGATTTTATATACACTCGAGTCCGAGTCCAGGACTCGAGTACTCCATCACTGGTATAATGTGCGTTCTGCACGATAACTAGCGCGCTCTGCTTTATTATTAGTTTTTTTTCCGCTCGCGCTGGTTGAGTTTATAATGCTTTTGTTCTTTAGACCTTTGTTTACACATATTGTTCAATGTTTTGAACTGAATAAAAACCTTAAGATATAATATACGCTTGTTGTGTATATTACTTAATCATAAGTTTGTTCAGAAATGGTGACACAAACTGGATGAATAATAAAAAAATAAACGAATTAAATAAACGAATATTCAAAATATATAAATGATATATTTTTTATGAGCCCAAATATTCGAATACAGCATTTTGGAAAAATGCCCATCCCTATATGGAAGCTGCATTTAAATCCATTTCGCTCAAAAATCTGAACAAACGCAAATTTGTTTAAGTCTCAATTAAACATAACTCTGAAAGACTGAAATAAACTGAGCAAATTGAAATCGGTAATTGACTACATCCTCTAAGAGAATCCTGTGTGCTATGAGTTACATCTACACAAACATCAATACTTGAGTAACAGTACCTTAAACTTCATGGAGCTGATCCGATAAAGAATTTCTCCCATGTGTTCACGGATCTGCGACCAGGTGATCCTGTTATCGCTCTGTGCTGTGGTTTCGACAGCATGCCGGGCCATGTCATAAAAGGCTATCATATTGGACAGGATCCCCACTGTCTTATAGAAGGGACAGAACCTGGATGAGAGTGACAGGGAGATAATGTAGGAAATCATTATTACAGACTGACAAACATGCTACAAGAACAGGGACTGTGGGAAGATTGCATTCTTTATTGTACAGATGATGACTATACCTGTCATAGGGAGTGTAACCGTTCTGCTGCAGGAAGTCATCTTTAATGAGTTTGGCCACCTCCAGAGTGATTTTATCAGTCTCAGCCAGAGATGCCTATGGGTAAGGAAACAAAATAAACAATAAACAAATCAATACAAAAAAAATGCTAAATACAAACAACACTTGCGATGTGCCCGAAGCTCAAAACAAATAACAAATTCTAATAGGAAAAAATCTTCGACAAACACAGTCACTCCTAGTGTTTGCTAAATAACAGGCCAGCCAGGGAATAGCATAGCACAATATTATACAAAATCCTCGCAATAATGAGTGTGTGAAGTGAATGAGTGTAAACTTTATGAATGAAATGAGGAGAGCGCAATCGCAAATCAAATAGCCACGGTGTCATCTCAGTGCGTCTCTCAGAAATCAGGGCTTTGACAAGTGATATCAACTAAAATACTACATCATACACATTTTCTACTACTTGATTTGTTTATTTAAATGGTCTGCACCTTGTAAGATGTTATATCTTTCTCTCCCTGAGACTGCAAGCATTTATGTATTTGTATGTATTTATGTATTACGTATCATGCATTTATTATATTATGTTTTAGCAATTTTCAACCACTGAATGTTCTTTAATCAGCTATTTTTTTATATAGGGACAGATTTACTAAACAGGGCAAATTAGCGTGGGAGAGCAATTTAAAAAAAAGCGCAGATGGGAATGGAAAGTTCAGCGTGTGATCTACTGACAACCAAAAATGTAAGAACATAAATGCAGCCGGATCATTTCCATAATGACCAACGCAATATACCAGTTAACGTGTGGTTTGAGATGTGCTTTTTTGGGCAGTAAATAACGGCCACTGACGAGCGCAAACCATAGCAAATCACCTTGCATGATTAATTTAAATACTTAATTAATAAATAAATACTTCTGGATTTATCCGAGCACAGGTACAGAAACAAATAATTTTGTAATTATTACATTATTATTACAGATACAGATATCGGCTCTACTGCACACCCCTAAACAACTGAGTGTATAAGACACAAACACACCTTTCCAACAAGTTGCACAATCTCAGCCAGGTCCTCCTCCTCCTGCAGAATCTCTTTGGCTTTGGTACGCAGCGGCACAAACTCTTGGAAGTGTTTGTCATAGTACTCATCCAGCGCTCGTGTGTATTTACTGTAACTGATAAGCCAGTTAACAGAGGGGAAGTGTTTCCTCTGGGCAAGCTTCTTATCTAGACCCCAGAACACCTGAGAGCAACAGTTCAAATGAGAAATTATGAAGGATTGTACTACTGCTTTATTTAAAAGAGTTACATTAATATGTACACCCACCTGCACAATACCAAGAGTGGCAGAAGTCACAGGATCTGAGAAGTCACCACCAGGGGGAGACACACTGTAGGAAAACATTTTTTTTAATATGATCACAAAATGAGTGGAAAGAGTAGAAACATATGCAGTTATAAACCCCCGCAGAATAGCTAAACATATAAACAAGTCTCTAGAAACTTTCAAATATTTACTATAATAGCTCACTCAGTGTTATTTGAATGTACTTACGCTCCCACAATGCTGACGCTGCCCTCTCTCTCTGGGTTACCCAGGCACTTCACTCGACCTGCTCTCTCATAGAACGATGCCAGGCGGGCTCCAAGGTATGCAGGATACCCACTATCTGTGGGAGGAAAACAGGAAGGTTTGATTATCCAGTATAAGAATGTTTGGTCTAGACAAGGCTGTATAATTTGGCATAAAAAAAAAAAAACATGTTGTGGACGTGGTACAAAAAAACAGCATTTGGAGGAATACCTCCAGTTTGATATAAACTTTACACACATTTCTTTGCCAAAAAAAAGCATCATTTTAAAGTATGCAGTACATGCAGACAGTTATTTTAAGTTAAATGGTATGTGATTTAGCAATCATGCAATCACAAAGGTTTAGGGTTTTTGAAAAAAAATTATCTTATTCTCAACAATAAGTAAAACAGTAAAAAACAGTAATATTGTGAAACATTACAATTTACAAGAAGGTTTTTTTTTATTATATAGTATGTCAGAAGCTGATTTTTCATCATTACTCCAATCTTCAGTGTCACATGACCCTTCAGAAATTATTCTAATATGCTGATTTGGGTCTAAAGAAACATTTAGCTTATTATTTTCATTATTATTACACCGAAAACAGTTTGTTTTTGTGGAAACCATAATGTATGGATATTTTGATTACTAGAAAGTTATAGAAATAAAATAGAAATGATTACAAAATAAATGTATGTACTGTCGCTTTGCAGTGGACACAAAACAGGGATTGTTGCACTGTACATACCAGCAGGCATCTCAGCCAAACGTCCGGAGATCTCCCTAAGAGCCTCAGCCCATCGAGAGGTGGAGTCAGCCATCATACTGACATTATAGCCCATGTCTCTGAAGTACTCAGACAATGTGATACCTGTTGACACAAAAGCATACTATCTATGAAGATAAATGCATCCACACACAAACTATACTTTCTCTTACAGCTTTTGTTCCATCTCATTTTACTACTAATAATATTTTTTTATAAAACCTGATTCACCGGCAGATAGCATTACAGCACACTTTACTTTCTAAAGGTGGCTCTTGTGTTTACCAGTGTAGATGGAGGCTTCTCTGGCAGCCACGGGCATGTTTGAGGTGTTGGCCACCAGAGCTGTTCTCTTCATAATGCTCTCCACCTTCCCATCCACCTCCATGGTCAGCTATTGAACAAAATTACTGTCAATCATCTAAACAACACAACAGGGTCACAAGAACCTTTCCAGGTATGAATTTAATATTACATTCATAAACCTAATATTAAGCAAAGTGATCAAGTATGCTGTCATTAAAGGGTTAGTTCACCCAAAAATGAAAATTCTGTTATTAATTACCCTCATGTCGTTTCAAACCCGTAAGACCTTCGTTCATCTTCAGAACACAAATGAAGATATTTTTCATGAAATCTGAGAGCTCTCTGACCCCTCCATAGACAGCAATTGAATTATCACTGTCAAGGCCCAGAAAGGCAGGAAATACATCAAATAAAATAGTCCATGTGACTGAAAAATATAAAAAAATAATGACAATTTCTTCACGTCTGTGTCAGTCTCCTCTCCTACGCTGTTGGCATTGTAAATACAGTGCAGCGCTTCCGAGTCATGTCAGAGCTATGCCAGAACACCGGCTTACCATTGGCCGAAGCTGTTCACGTGAGCATCACGACGCGTGCGTGTGATGCTGACACAGGAGCTGGCCAATATAAACAGCGTGGGAGACTGACACACATGAGAAGAAATTAATATTATGTATTTTTTGTGCACAAAAAGTATTCTTGTCGCTTCGAAATAACTTCATTTGTGTTCCAAAGATGAACAAAGGTCTTACAGGTTTGGAATGACATGAGGGTGAGTAATTCATGACAGAAATTTCATTTTTGGGTGAACTAACCCTTTAAACCAAGTGGCATACTAACCTCTGGAAAGTCTCTTAATACTTCAGACATCTCGTTTCCACGCTCACCGCAACCAACGTAAACGATGACATCACTGTTGGAGTACTTGGAGAGAGACTGAGAGATGACAGTCTTACCACAGCCAAAGGCTCCTGGAATGGCTGTGGTTCCTCCTTGGACACAACTGCAAAATGGCAGATTTTTTTTTTTACATAGTGCAGAAAGAGTGTGTGCACATCGTTGTCAGGCTGGGAAGGTTAAAGATCTGATTGGCGGATTGAAACACAACAAACATGAAGGCTTGAGGAGGCTTGTTACAAATGAAAGATAATGGAAATGTCAAAATAAAAATTCTGGATAAATAACCAATATCGCAGACGATTCTGCTTACTTAATTGAGAAAAGCAGAAATTGTCAGGGTTTTTCCTGGCTCAAAATGAGGTGGAGGTGGTAAAATCCTGATCATGTGCACACATGCAAATGTCCTGCATTTTCAGCTGGCTGAAGAAAACACTATTTACAAGCATGTATGTTAAGGTGTTTTAATAATGAGATAATTAGATTTTTATTTACAGTTCACATGGGCCCTTTTGCAGTGTAGTTGAACAAAAACAAGCATTTGCTTTCATTTACACATTTCACCACCAGAAAAATGTGGCTCTATTGACAGGGATTTCAAACAGTGTATAATCATCTACACAGTGCACAACCAGAAGCAGAACATTTAAGCATCCTATTTTTCATTTTATAAAACCTCTTCATGCACTCTTTGTGCACTGGACAATTGCTGTGTCCCAAATCGCGCACTTGTGCACTATTCTATAAAGTGTTTAAGTATAAATAGTGTAAGTAGTGTGTTCACACTGAAAATTCCAAAAAGAAAAAGTGCACTTTAAATACCCGGATGATGCACTAAATTAAGGAAAACTGTCTCTGCTATCAGTAACTGTAATGTGATTACTGACGAAATTATATTATAAATCTAAAACCGCCAGTAGGTGGCACTGCAGCAAGTCTTTGTTTAGAAATATTTTTGTTGGCCAATTGTGCCTAAAATTCCCCAAAGGTGGGTCACAAGAACATTTTAAGCAGAGTGTGCAGTTAAAGAAACAATAACAACAAATGTAATTGTTTTTTTTTTTCTGATGCAAGACTTTTATTTTGAAAGACGTGCATGAAAGCTGTCAGGCAGTTTAAGTGCCTGAGAAAAACGTGTTGTCCTTAATCTGATTCAATATCTGCTGTCAGATCAAATGTTGTCAGGCTTCATGTCAGTGTCATTATTCTAAAGTTATTTTTGTATATATTTCTCACCTCAGAAAAGCAAACTTCCCTGTCCTGTCAGACACTCGCAAGTGCAAGCGCAAATGCGTCGACGCGCGCTCAGTATATCACTTGATTATTAATAATGCGCAAAAGAAACTAAGAGCAGTTATATTGTCAATTTGTAAGCCAATAAAAAAGTACCAGTAAATTACGTGACTGGTACTTGTGTGAGAAGGGTCTGGCTGCAGACATGCAATCTCAGACACGCATGCGCAGTCCGACACATGCACTCAGACACGCATGCGCACTCAGATACATGCAGTCTCAGCCGCACTTGCGCAGTCCGACACGTGTTTTCAATCACGCATGCGTACGCATTTCTACAAGCGTTCTCTTCTCATCAGCTGCTCGTGGACACTCAGATAATGTTACATGCGCTATCGGACGCACCTACAGGCAACGTGTAAGTATATTTATATTTATTCGTACAATATTAAGTTCAATTAAAATAGTTGTTCATTATTTGGTAAATGTTATAGAAAACGATCCTGATTATTATCTGGTATATCCCACATGCACAGGTGTCACGTTATGCAAGTGTTTCGAGGAGTCGACGACCATTAAATAATTTATGTAAGTATATTTACCTCATTCATAGACGATTAGCTAGCTATAAAAGAGTTGTTTAACCTATTAGATAATGTAAACGAAACTGTGCTGATATCTGTCTGATGTATCCTGCCGTGCTTATTGGGTACCAATTCTTCATCCAGTAAATTGAAGATCTAAATTCATTTTGTTTAGGCATTGAACAAATGTACTGAATTTTATTGTCTCTTGTTTGGGTCTGTTGTTTTGAAAAGTGATAGAAGTTTGCAGGTGACATGCTGTGTGTAATTGTTGTTTAGACGAGGTGTTACTTAAAATTGTTTAAAATAAAGATTAAATAACAGGTTAATTTTGTTAAAAATGGTTATTCAAATCGAGAGATACTATAAAACAGATAACAAACATTCAAATAATATTATACACAAGACAATAATTATTTTAACTTCTGTCTCTTCAAATTATGCTTACAGATGCATCAATTAATAGTCATATTGGAACAGGACCGCATATTCATGTTGATGGTAAGGTGTACAATATGTTAGTAGTTTAATCATATATTCCTATATAGTATTCCTAATATTAATTCGTCTTTCATTTATAGTCTGCATTGTACATTGTGCCGGATGCCCCATTTGACTACACAATTGTAAGTAATATTATAAGATGAATAACTTCGAGACAGTATAACTTACAAAAGGCATAATTTATGCTTTGAGCAGCTGGACATGGCAGAGCTGAGGAAATGGTGGTGCATCATGTTAATGGAGAACTTCGGACTGGATCGGTAGAGTTTGTTTTTTGGCCTCAGAATACTTAAAGCTTTCATGAATAAGGAACTATGCAATATTCAATCTTTAATCTCTATTTTCCAGAAATGGAAAACTGTTTGCCCATTATGCAGAAGAGTCCAAAGCCTTCCTGAGAGGTGATCAGCAGCCTGTATTTAGGTTGCCAAAGAGGAAGTTTGATCAAATCTCTCAGGTAAAAACATATACTTGGAAATAATGATGTTAAAAATGGCATGTTATCATATACCAGCTATACTTGTGCTGTATTTTTTCCACTAACAGGTAACAGGCCTTTCCATGTACAGGTAACTCGTACCTTTGCTTTGTTGCAGCTCCTCAGAAAAAGTGTCAGTTACTTTTTAAAAGGTTCAAATTCAATCTTCATGTTTTTTAGGAAGATGAAACCAATGGTTTAACCCCTGAGTCTACATCGGAGAAGCAGGTGGCTGCACGAAAAGTAGGTTTTATTAGGGGTCGCAGCCATTATTGGTCAGCATATTTTAAATTTTCCTCTTTTGCATTGTTTTTTTTCTTAGGCGCTTATCATGGCGACTCTTAAGATTGCCAGTCAGTGGTGCTTGGAGAACTCTGGCAATCTTCTTGGCTCAGTTCAGCTTCCTCGTATACTGTGCATGGAGGATGAGGAAGCCATTGAGGCCTTGGAACAGTACTGCTGATTTTATAGAGGACGATCTTGTAGAGCCACTGATGTTTATCTTTACAGTTGTGCAGGACATGCATACATTTGTAGATAATGTGGTGGACCATATGCACCTCGCACCAATCTTTTATCTTTTATCTCATACAAAATTAAACAAACAAAACATTGTCCATTTTTTTTTCTCATGTAATGTTTTTGTACATCTATCTATCTATCTATCTATCTATCTATCTATCTATCTATCTATCTATCTATCTATCTATCTATCTATCTATCTATCTATCTATCTATCTATCTATCTATCTATCTATCTAATCTATCTAATCTATCTATCTAAAATATGTATATATAAGTAAAATCATTTACAAAACTCAACCATGACCAACTGCTGTATTTTTTTTTATGGTGAATTTGGAAGTATATTAACATTGAATGTGGCAGTAGCAAGTTAATTTGGACATCTTTAAAGGTGATTTTTCTCAATATTTTGAGATGTACATCTTAATAATCTTCTATGTACATACATATATACTGAACGTTAGCAGCTAAATATATAATACATATAATCTTTTTTTATGTTTTAAAAGTTTATTATGGTCATGTATGCCATATTTATTTAAAAAAAATACAGGAAAATCTGAAATATAATTTAAAATATCAGTTTTCTATTTTATTAATATACTGACAACAATATTTGTATTCAGGACATGTATTCATTTGTTAAAATGTCTAAGTAAAGATGTTTTTTTAGACGTTTAAGAATTTAATATTGAATCAATTCTGTTTGTTTTGTTTTTTACAGAATCTTTAGAATAAAATTATAACAGGCTGTAAAAATAAGTTTCTAACATGATTAATCAGTATTAGATTTCTGATGGATCATATGACACTGAAAACTGGATTAATGGATGATGAAAGTTCAGCTTTGCATTACACAATACATTTTTAAAATGTATTACAATACAAAACTTATTTTGAATCACAATATATGTATTTTTTGCATCTACTTTTCATCAAATAAGTTCAGCCTTGATAAGCGAAAACATTAAAAATCAAATAAATGAAAATCTTACTGATCAAACACTTTTGCGCGGTAGTGTAACATATAATTTATTTATGCACGGCATCGAGTGCATGTGTAATCTACGGTCTTAATACGAGCGAACCTCGTGCATCTCGTTTAGTGCGCATGCGCGGCTGAGAGTGCATCTCGTTTAGTGCGCATGCGCGGCTGAGAGTGCATCTCGTTTAGTGCGCATGCGCGGCTGAGAGTGCATCTCGTTTAGTGCGCATGCGCGGCTGAGCGTGCATCTCGTCTTGTCTGCAGCCAGACACTATTGACTTGTGTTACCTTTTTTTAAGCCAACGCCAGAAGACTATCTTTTTTTTAAGCCCGATGGTGGGCTATTGCCAAAGTTAGGCTGGTTCTATGGATATATTTTATATAAGTTTTTTTTTAACTATTATATTTAAAATAGTTTAATTTTACAACAATGACAAACAATAGGCAACCACTATTCAGGGTATATGCAGAACTTCTTAAGTTGAATTTACTACCTTTTACTACCTTTTTTAATACCTTAAAATATTTTTTAATACTAGCGCGACTTCAAGCTGTAACTGTAGTGGCATAAATTAAATCTTTCCAAATGGAATAACATATTGCATCACATTGTAAAAAGGTCATTATAACTTAACATCAACACTGGATTCAAAAACTGACAGGTGTTATTAAAATAAATTAAGCTGATACATTTAAGTAAAGCAGGGGGAATAATCAAGATGTCACAATGGGCCTTTGTCCATATAGTTTTTAATCAATGTCAAAAAGTAACAATTGCTGTACAATGTTGGACATTTGAAGGAACAGCTACGCAGTGTTCGCAGTGGTTCAATTTGGGCCTTGAAAAATAAAAAGAGGAAGCAACCAGATAGTAATAAAGTGCAACTTTCCACTGTAATTGTGACAGATTTCACTGCCTTTAACACTGGGTCTATGTTGACCATTCACTGGCATGTCTACTCATTTGGCCCTTAGTAGAATAAAGTGCCTTATTAATAAAGTGCAGAATATCTCTTTAACTATGTGCTATACACCAATTGGTTCTCTGCAAACACACTTCCGTATACAACCTCCACTTTAGCTACAACGTAAATCCCCCTTTGAAATGCTGGATATAGCCAGGCTCTCTGAATGCCAGATACGGGTGATATAGATCTATAGATTAAAACATTATACGTTTTAAATTATCAAAGCTACACTTACGGTGTGACAGCTCAATATTCCGCTCTATGCCAGCGCGCTCCACATCCGCTCACCGGTAAAACAACGTTCGCTCAAATCCGCTCATACATGACATCATGTATCTGTACTGTAGCCTACTATACCTGCTGTAGCCATTAAACAAAGTATTTTGTTTCATATTTAAATATTATAATGTTTTTTTTTTAAATAAAAAAAGCGCAGAGATGAGTAATATGTCAAAGACATAGGGTCAGAAATGATTTTCACATTTTATTTCGTTTTATAGAAAGCCTTTCTTTAAAGTGTTTTGTATGAATTGTATCTATTTTAATCGGTTTCATCAACCAATTGCCTGGATTTAATAAATAAGAAGCAAATAAGATAATAAACCAGACAATAATCGTCACACGAAGGCGCGGGAGCGACAACATGCGTTTCACATGAACTGGAGCACGTCTCATAAATAATCCGAAACTCAGCAGGCTACTTGCCTCACAGACATGAGAAATATGTGTAAAGAAAGCTTGAAATTTACACATTTAAACAAAACAATTCAAAACGAAACTAAAAGAAATAGGCAAACAAAGCGCGTGCACTGTTCACGCGGGCAGCTCATAATACTCAACGCTGCGCGCTTCTTTACGGCAACTCCTGAGGATTAAAGTGTCATAGGCTACATTTTGTTTTTGCACTGATGGTAAATGTGTAGTCATTTTGCACTTTGACAGCCAGTTTGAGATACAGGCTATATTTGATTATTTTGTATATCGGTTAGTTTACAAAATCAAATGATTCTGACAGTTTTTGCAATTTAAATAACTGCGACTCACAAATAAACCTGAATTCACCCTATACTCTTTGATAGTGTACTCTCGCGGCTGTTGCCAACTACTGGCCTAAGCCAGGCTTTAAATCTTGAGTCCTCCAGCCAGAGGTCCGAAAACTTGCATTTCCCCATGTTTTAATTACTAAATGGAAGCGAGTTCGCGTACATGTTTGGTAGCAAGCCAGCCGGGTACCCAGTTTGTTTCAGCGCGCGCGCGAACAAACACCACCTCACATGATATTGCTCAGGTCCTACTCTCAACATATATCCACGCAAATTTAAGAAGGCAGGTCAGGAAGACGATGCTGTGGAGCTTGACTGTGTGAATGTGGTGATGACTAACAGGTGATGATGACTGACGAAAACTGTCAAAGAGGCGCTCGTGCGCGTTCGCAGTAATTTATCCTGAGTGGCTGCCGTTTCCGTTCGAGACCAGCAAGTTGAACCGATCTTTCCTTCCCGGAATCGCTTTTTCTGCAGTCGAAATGCGCTGAACGATTCGAGAACCCAGACCGGGAACCCGCAACAGAACTTTGTAGGTGGAAAAGGGGTATCTGTGCTGTGCATGTGATTGACTGCCTGCCTGAGTTTTGTCGAAAGCCGGAGGCGGCACGAAATTTGACGGAGGCGGCCGCCTCATAATTCTCTATGCAGGAAAAACCCTGTTTGTGTATCATATGATTAACTGTGCAGCCCTAGCAAAAATATTAAACTAAGTGTCATGTACACTACACACTTAACCAGCTCAGATGTGGAAAGATAATGAGTGTGAGTTTAAGACTCACGGAAAGAGGGCGTCCAGTACTCTCTGTCCAGTCAGCAGGGGGTGGTTGGCAGGGAGCTTCTCAGTAACAGGCCTTACCTGTCGCACAGGCCACACCTGCACCATGGTGAACTTCTCCTTTACTCCTTCAAACTCCAGTTCCAGCACAACATCCTGACACACACACACACACACACACACAGTGAAAAGGGAAGTTCCAGTATCTAGTGAGATTAGGTTTCCTCCCCATCTTATCTAAACATCTTGGGGAGTTTTTCTAATTGTTGCCTTTGTAAGGCGCTTTACAAATAAGTTTGAATTGCTGTGAATGATTCTCACGCGCATGTCTATAAATGTGTGGAAGTATTTAAGGACATGTGAGGATGATTGTGAGTGTGACTCACAGAAACATCATAATTTCCTGGTGGAGCGAGGTAGGTGACTGTTCCCCTACTTCGGGGGGGCAGCATGATCTTGTGCTTGATGAGAGAGTTCTCATACACCATTCCATAGATATCACCCCCTGTAATGTGACTTCCAACCTGAAAAAACAGTGAGAGTCCAATTTATGTAAACATGCAGTACATCATTTCAATATAATAAACAAATAACATATATTTGTTACAATTTTTGTCGTTTGGTGATTTATACTGTTTAGAAGGCAAAAAACCTGGATTTTCAGCATGAAACACAAAAAATAGCATCAAAAATTTTATTCCACTGTTTTCCATACATTACAACGCAGGGTAATCACTGGCAGTCGAGTTCATTTACAAATTATATAAAAATGAACCCGGCCCCCATGAATATTGTAAAACTATACCACTAGACTATCATGACTCAACTGCCTTAGGAAAGGTGCAGAACTGTCAGTGGTGTCCCCTCAAAAAAACAAGGTGCACGACGGCCTTTACGCAGAGAAAGACTCACACATAGTTCCTTACCCTCAGGTTTTGAAAAGGAGAGAATTCCCACTTTAGGTCCCTGTTTAATGCGCCAATGTTGACCCCTCTGGGAATATAGATGCTCTGCGTGAGGTCATTGATGTCTTTCAGGGGACGCTGAATTCCATCAAAGATGGAGCCCATGATTCCAGGCCCCAGCTCTACAGAGAGAGGCTTTCCAGTACGGAGCACAGGATCTCCGACAGAAACTCCAGCTGTAGATAGCTCAGGAAAACAAATACAAATAGAGCATACCATGGCAGCACTATGATTAATACCATGGTATTCTACTGAACGACAAGGTACTTTAAATTATTGAAACTTGGTACTAATTCTGTGAATACTATAGTATTTTTTTGGTACATTATTTTGATAACAAGACATACTCTCCATGATTGTGAGTATTTGTGTTGGTGCAAATGTAGCATAAGTTTGTTTTTTAACATCATGCCAGCTTCTTCAGCTATTTTCATGGCAAAAAAACATACTTGAGTTATTAAAACTTTAAAGAAAAACGAAATAAGAGATTAAATACCCATTTTTCTTCCTTCCTTTAAAAACTTTTCCAAGGGTTATAGAGTCAGTAAATCACTGATGGTAAAGGATACAGGTCTCCTCGTACACCTGGATGGTTGCCATATCTCCCTCCAATCGGATAATCTCTCCCACAAGCTCACAGTGACCCACACGCACTAGCTCATACATAGCCGCACCGGCCATTCTAGTGGCTGTCACCACTGCAGTAAACAGACACACAGATTGTTACCTGTCCATCACATGACTGACATCTTCAATTGTTATATTTATGTCTCAAAGTCTAAATAAACTACTTGTGAGAGAAACTTTGTGCTGTGCATTAAATTGTGTTACAAAGTGACTTATTTGAACTATATATATGGACTTTGAGAACATGTTTTTTATTTTTACCTGGCCCTGAAACTCCATGCACGTATCCAAACTGATCCTCACGTTCCTCATCTCGGATCTTAGGCAGTTTGGAAAAATCCATCCTGTGTATTAGAAAACCTGAAAGTGGAAGTGCGAGACAGTAAGAATAATTCAAAACCCAACAATATCTTTAAGACACATGCAAAACCTAAAATCAACATTTCATTCATCAAAAATTCATCAAAATTCCAACAGAACCACAAGGTTTACTGCGTTGCTCCAGTTCAAAGCAATATACTTGAAAGAAAATGTAAGTTAAATCTTATTGGTATGATAAATATCGCAATTACCACTGACAAATGTAAAGACTTCCTTTATGTCGAGTCGACACAGCAAATAGTAATACTAACAGAACCACTATGGCCGACCAGTATTAATTTAGATTAACACTATACTCATGTTGTAACAGATCAAATGACAATGTTTTATTGCTGTACTTAACGCACCACAGATAATATATATCTTTTGAGATATATATATATATATATATATATATATATATATATATATATATATATATATATATATATATATATATATATATATTCGCCTTCACACGACAACTACTATTGAGTTACGAGATCTAAGAGGCTGTTGTAAGGAACCATTGGCTGTCAGGTGACAGCAGATGGTTGCTAGCAAAGCCTCTGATCAGCAAATGAGCAGATTTCAACAGAGTAGAATAATGAGATATGACCAAAAGCAAAACGACTAAATAAAAAATACCTGTAACGTTATATATAAACGAAACGATTAGTCTTACTGTATTAGCATGAAATGAACGACAATCCTTGGAATATCCTACCAGTGGAGCGAGACAAAAATTGTCACGACATAGATGTCAGCTGACTAGCAGGATTAAGGAAGTCCGTATACACAGCGCAAAAGAAAGTACACCCCTAGTGGAGATTTTACGTGGAAAGGTATAGAGCGAATGATCCAACATGGCGCCTTTACAACAACAGCTTCCCCATTTCCTGTGTTCGCCATAAGGACACAAGGACGTAACTGCGACTAACTACGCATTATATGTTGACATTTTGGCCACCGAGTATGCCAACAATGTATAGAATTAAACACTGCGTTGAATATTCTATCAGATTTTTGTATTATTATAATTTACGAACTTTAATGCATATGCATTACATTCTCATCAATATGCATCATGCAAAAAGTCTGGCGCTCTTTGCGTGGTTGCGTCACAGGGTGATTCCTGTAGAGACCGCGCGTAACCCAGACGTTTAAGACTTTGTTGAATGCAGTTGCAAGAATATAGTTTCGGAACACTTAATAGTTTTTTTCGCGTTTGCTTCGCGATTGTGGGTACAATCAAGGGGTCATCAGTTTTTTAAATCTAAAGCCACAAGCTTTAATTCGATGGTTAAGAACGAGGACTGGTCGACGACATATCATCACCATCATCATCGATAATTGAGGTCTGGGCGAATTAATACACAGGTCGGTTTTATTTGATCTAAACCGTGATCTGCACTTCGAAAAAAACTGGTAATTTGTTAATTATTGCAGTTTTGATCACAAGACCGCTCTGAGCATATGGCAAATCTTTCGGTTGTGCGGTAATAACGTTAGCTTATTAGTTGTGGTCTAAGTACTAGTTCAAAAGCAACTGGACAGATATAACGTTATACATACATTTTTGGAAGACTTTTCGCTAATCAAAGTGACTCTATAAGGGCATTAGTTGGAAATCAGAGAGCCAACCTTAAGAAGAACCCAACTTTGTGGTACCACCCCACCATGTTGGGCATTATGGATCATCACCAAGGTAAATACGCTCCTTTTTTATTGTCATATAAATATTTCTCTTCTCGTTTTATTGTTGTCTATCACCACGAAGTCGAAGTTTTACACGAGCCTCGTGTAACACACCCATTTAACAAAGAGCTCCTGAATGGATTAACTACTCATGCTAACCGTGAGATATCCTCTTAGGTTAAGTAACGTTACACGTTACGGGACATCTATACTATCTCCAGATACCTAACATGTAACGTTAATCTTCTAAGCATATATTGGGGAGTATTCTCTTCTGAGCATAACTTATTATTTTAAGCAAAAGTTCTGACAACAATTGGCTGCCCTGATTTGCTGACTAGACGATGTTCCGTCTGCTCGTCTTTAGCTTTTAGCATAAGCAGCTTCTGTTCTGTTCGGACGTGAAGATGTTTACTCGAGCAAATTGGTCCACGGACATTTGCAACGATGTTTAACGTTTTGAAATCGATTTCTTATGCTTACATCTGTAGCATTCCAATAATCACGTACGGAAATGACTCTTAAGTTACTTTAACAGTATCTAGATAGCACAAGCTAAAGCTAACTTGACAGTTCATTTAACGCTATAGTTTCACCGTTTAAATGATTTGTCAGTAATTCAGATGTCTTCTGTTTCTTTTACAGACACCGTCCGGAAATGTAAAACTGAGGCTTTGGTAAGTGCTGTCGCAGTTCTATTTTGTAATGGTTTGAAATGGTGACAGCCTCGTTACTTATTTATAGCTTAGGCCACATGTGGCCGAACATTGGGGGATGGGCTGTGGATAAGATCACTGAGTGAAATTGGCAAAATTATTTTAATTTTGAAAATGATTTGTGAAAGACTGGTGTCACAGCATTATATATCTCTATACATTATAATATGTCTAAATGTACTATTAATCACTGTTATTGATCACGATTAATGTAGTTTGTCTTTGTTCCAGCCTCCAGAGCGTAGGAAGAGGACCGTTGAGGATTTCAATAAGTTTTGCAGCTTTGTCCTGGCCTATGCTGGGTACATTCCACCTCAAACAGAAGTGAGTTGAATGTCATAAAATAAATGTCATTTTGTACTGCAATCAAGGGATAACTCTGACCATCTTTGGGGTAATCACCTGCTGCTGACATGGTTGTCTCTTAAAATACTTAAAAGTCCCCATTAATTTTTTTTTCATGCTCTGCACTTCAGCTTCTCATTTAGATTTTTGTCCAATCAAGTGCTCTCTAGAATCTAAAGCAGTGGTCACCAACCTTTTCAAGCCAAAGATCCCTGACCTCAGCCTTGATGAATGGCAAGATCTACCTATAGATTTTTCATGGCCGATTCAGAGTTTTTTCGACGCCATCTGTCGATTTTTATTTTATTTTACTTTTTTTAAGCAAATTATTTGTTTATTTGCTCTATAACTTGCCAAACTTGCCTTAAAAAATAGCTATTTGAAATGCGAGGCAACCACTGCATTTTAATCACGATCCAAACGAAGATAGACATATGTAGCATGATCTGTTGTCTTTGATTTAAATTACATTGCATAATTTCAAGACTTCAAAAGCAAATACAGGGTCTGACTTTAGCTTTGTGTAAGTGTTACATGATACACACCTGCACAAAACAAAAACAGATGGACTAAATAAAAATGCTAATTCACTCTCTGACAGTAGGTGGTGCTTATGAAAAAAAGGTGTTTCTTTGGGTAACGCTGTAAAAATGCCAGTGAAACTATTCTTAAGACAGTCAGTTTCGTTCAGAGATACATTCCATGTAAACCCCCAATTCAATATTTATATTTTTCTTCCTAAATTTCAAGCATTCCCAACAGTTATCTTGCTGGGCCTATTTATACCTGCATGGTCCACTTCATGTGTTTTTACAGATAAGATATCTATCTGATTTATCATTATCTCGATTTAATTTACACTTAGTCACGTGTATCGGCAAAACGGATTTAAATCCGATCTTCAATTCCCAAGCTACGAATTTTTAAGTTCACATAACCGAAATCAACAAATATTAGCTGCATTTTATTGATCAACTGCTCATTTCAAAATCAAGGACTGCAATAGGAGAGAGTGGTATAAGCACTGACTTTAACGATAATGATTGTGTATGGAGCATCTGCAACTTTTACTTTCATTTGCGTCAGTTTTCTGAAGAGATACTCAGATGTTCGCCTGCAGCGATGCATGCTGCACTAGCGCTGTCATAACCAAATAACATCGGTCAATTTGTGCAGTGCAAATTTTAAAGATGCAGAGAATACATTTTGGGAGTATATGGAGCGATTTCGAGCCTTGATAAAGTGTTTGTAACGCTTTACACATACAGGCCGAATAGCTGGCCTGAATGGTTGTAGCCAAGTGTAAGCAAAACTCACGTTTCTGATATTTCACAGGGGGTTATTATCAGCGTCGTCGATCCCACGCACACATGGGGCAGTTTGCAAAACATTCCACTACAGACAGCGTTACTGAACAGAAAATAAACAGTGCATAGAGCAACAGAAATATTATATGCATACATGCGATGTTCATACAGCTTGCGCATCCACGGACTGCCCACTCATCAGCGAGTGAAAGTGTGTGCGTTCTGCCTTAAAGGAGCACTACCTAATTCTACTTGTTACATGTTGTTTATCGGGAGCTACCGGGACAGTGATAAAGATCGACCAGTCGATCGCGATCGACGGGTTGGCGACCACTGATCTAAAGCATCCCACCACGTACATTATAAATAGATGCTGAAGTTGCAGCTAAAATTGGTCCCTTGTTCACACATTTACTATTTTCTACATGGTGAATGGCGCACAGTGCACTATATAGGGGATAGAGCGGATCATATGCGCATGTGGTGCATACCAGAAAACATATCGGACCCATTTTAAATCTACACAGAATGCTATATTTTAAAGCAATATGCAAGAATTTAGGAGGAGTACTGGTTAGAGGGTAGGAGGAAACTGGAAATAACATCAACACATTGAAGGCCTTTAATCCTTATAGTGCATTCAGGTCCATTATGCATAAAGCCCAAAGTATACTTAAATGTACACTTTGAACATCATAGAACATCAGTGGAGAAAGTTCATCGTAACATTGTAATGTACATCATATACATAACACTATATTGATAAGGGTACCCGATTTTTCACATCAACAGAAAAATGCACGTCCTTCTAAAAAAAACGAAACCGTAAAAGAGGAAACCAAGGCCGAAAACCGAAACACCGAAATAAATTATGCCAATTATTAGTACCATTGCATTTACTTTACTAAAAATCAAGGCATCTTCTTATGCAATTGCATAAATTAATATTAAAGTTTCAAATAATAAATAAATTACAAAGTATGCAAATATTTATTTAGCACATTGCAACAATGCACAGTATAAAAAAAAATTCAAACTAAAAATGTTTAACGTGACCTCACTCATGTGTACATTAAATAATAATGTACAGGTCTACTGGCCTGCAGAAAGGTACAGAAATTGTATTAAGTAATCAAACATAAAATAACTGCATATCTAACTGTTTAAATTAAAGATTAATCCTTATTAAACTTACAAAAGCTATTCAATCAAGAGCAGGGAGAGATGTCCTTAGTCTTTTGTTGAAATTAAACAGACGCAGGAAAGGCTACTTCCCCTTTAAGACCTAATGCACCATTTGCGTCATCTTTCTCGACTGTAGTTCATTTAAGGCATATAGACTGTCTGCAAGGATACTCATCAAGATGGACATGTTGACATAGTTTTTGAGTGAGTTTGTCCGTTTAAGCGCAAGATTTGAAAGAGAACTCAATATTTGCGCTTTCGGATGAGTGTACGAGACAGATCTTATCTCCGCGCGCGTGAGTTCTCATTCGCGTCTTCTGGCTCTGCACCTGGTGATGACGGAGGAAACGACTGGTCATATTTGAACATACGGCAGCACTCGCATGCATTGAACAAAGTTTACAAAGAGAGACCGTTTTGGCCACGTATTTCTTTTATTATCGCTGTTGTTGTAGTGTATCACTGAGGAGCCAGCACGTGTATCCATCAACAGAAACATAAACAAAGCATTATTTTCAAGTTAAAACCCATAGATGCGTCATCAGATGTGAGATGAACCACATACGTCCACACCGCAGACATGTTGCTTGTTTAGACAAGCACGTGCAGGTCGCGGATTCTGTTTGCGTCATCACAACATTTCGGCCGTATTGTTTCGGTGATTAAAGTCTTTCGGCCGAAAACCAAAAATGCACTTTTGGGCCATTTTCGGCCGAAATTCCTATCTCAAAAAATTTGCATATTTCATCTGACTAATAAAAGAAAAGTGTTTTTAATACACAAATAGTCAACCTTCAAATAATTATGTTCAGTTATGCACTTAATACTTGGTCGGGAATCCTTTTGCAGAAATGACTGCTTCAATGCGGCGTGGCATGGAGGCAATCAGCCACCTTCTTTTTTGAGAAGGACCTGTATTCCAAGTTGCCTGCCTTTCTTGAAACTCCCCTGCTTCACAGCATAGTAATGCTGATATACTAAAGCCCGTCCGCACGTTGATGGGATTGGTTACAAGGTAGTTTGTGATGTAAGAAACAATTTTTTTTTTTTTTTTTTTTTGCATTCTACTCAATTTTAACCCGGGGTAGGGGTGTAACGATACACTTATCGAGATATCGCAATATTAAAAATGCGACGGTATGTATTATTGATGTAAACTATATGATTTGCGATATAGTTAGTTTCATATAGTTAGTTTGTTTATAATCCACCCAAAGAATGTAAATTGTCATGTACTCACCCTCATGTCATTTCAAACCTATAAGATTATCATTCAACTTCCAAACACCAGGGAGAGTCTGCGTCTGTGTAAGAGACCCAACCAATGTCTGCATTGAATGCGTGAGTACTGCGTGAGAAGAGTTTTAGGGACATTATTACATTAAACTACTATATATAATGTTGAATGCAATGGGGGAATATTTGTGGGTCCTGATACTAATATAATATTATTTTAATAATAATAAAAAACTCTCTTCTTTATTTTAGCTTAAAATACAGCGATAGTAACGTATCGCGGGGTTAAGTATCGTGATTTGTATGGAATCGTGACGTGTATGATTACACCCATAATTGCTGCGTGAAAAATGTATCCTTTTTTCGTTTAAAAAGTGAAAGTTTATGCAAGTAAAAACAATTTTGGGAAATGGATGTGTAGGTTTCATAAATTTGAGCAGTCAAAAGGAATTTAATTAAATCTATTAATTTCGGTGGAGCTGCTACTGGTAATTTTCAGATTATATGTTCTTTTAAATTTCATATTTATTTAAATCAAATTTCTCATGTTTAAAAAATAAATAATTGTTTCCTGCATCAGTGTTTATTCTGTAGTTCATGTAAAATTTTAAAGAATTTCTCGATTTAATTAAAAGGAAAATATAGTAATAATGTCAGCATTCTAAGCATTTGAAAAAATATAAGTTTTTCCACACAATGCAAAAATCTTATGCAGGTTTTGAATGCATTATGATGGTAATACATTTTTATTAAAATGTTCTGATGTGTGTTTCCAGGAGAGTTCATGGTCTCCGTCTTCATCTCCATGTACACATGAGCTTTCTGAGCTGTCCGGTGAAGGGTCCGTAAAGGATAGCTGGACGGATGCTCACTCCGACCTCAACAACATTCACAACTTGGTCTACAACGCTGAGACTGACAGCAGCAGCACTGAATTCAACCATCTTCAGTCGGACAGCTCCTTAGACAAGATGAGACTGAAAGACTCTCTGAACCAGATCCATCTTCATAGTAAAGCTGACAGGAAGAAGGTGAAGAAACTCGGCCGCTTATCTTTAGGAGGGCCGAGAAAAAGCATCTCGGAGGCAAGAGCGCACAAACAGTCGAAAGCAGCACTGAAGAAAATAAAGAGATCGGTAAAGACTGAGAGTGACTTTACATCCACAAGCCCTTTGAATGAGGGACTTCAAAAGGAGGAGGGACTAACGGAACAGGCCATTCACATGCATGAGGTGGGGCTTAAACTGGAGTCCAATCAGGAAACAGACCTGAGCTCTTGCGAAACGGACACACTGGTGACAGATGAGGATATTATGGTGGAGTCTGGTAAGTGTCAGATTAGACTTTTTATGTTAATACTGCATTTTAAGAAGTGCAATTAAAAGGTTGGCATTGGTTGAATATGTGCAAAGTGTATACACATACATAAATATATTCAGCTATAATAAATTTGTCATAGATGTTTCTTTTAAACTCATTTTGCATGTTTGATCCTTGAAAAAAACATGTTTGCTTCTGTATTATTTATTGCTGCTTCTGATCATTATCAATCTTTCAACCATCCGTATTTTGTTCTATCTACTGTAGGTGATGATTCATGGGATCTGATTACATGTTATTGCGGGAAGCCTTTTGCCGGACGTCCCATGATTGAATGTGACGAGTGCTCCATATGGGTCCATCTCTCCTGCGCTAAGATTAAGAAGTCAAACGTACCTGACATTTTCTACTGCTACAGATGCAGGGACTCTCGGGGTTCCACGGCCAAAAGAGACCTCTGAGAATGAGTGTGTGGCTGCAGATCCTCTGTGTGTATTTAAATGGACGAGACGTTCTCATACCTGTCCTTTTTACTTTTCTGATTACTATTAATTAGTTTCTGTTAAATTAAAAAAGTTGATTTATATAACTCCATTTGTTCTCCTTTGTTCTGTGTTCAGATTTTGGTCCTGGTTTATAATGTTAAATGGCTTTCAGGTTTAAGGTGTCCTAAAACTCATGCACTTATTTGCACTACTGTATTTTGATTGTACACAAATAAACCTAAAATTAATATTAGTGGAAAATGTGCACTATGACCATATATTATGTGGATAAAAGAATGAACATTTTTCTTGGCCCTCTGGTTTTTCAAACCAAACACCCATACACTATATATATCTGGGTCATATCTTGCTAAAAGTAAAGAAAGACATTTTGTGTTAAGTAAAGGACAATTTTTTGCAATGTTTTCATGTCATTTAACAACTTGCACCCCTCCCCGCTCAAGTTTTCATAATTTTTTTTAGATGTATTATCCGAATACCATGTACATTAACACCCATCCATTCCAGGGAAGTGGTGTTCTAAATCCAGTGTTTTTCAGTCTTGCCTCATCAAAAACACCACCTTATTTGGATCAAGGAGCACTGTAGGAAAGATCTGAATGAGTGCAATAAGGAGCGTTAGATAAGGCAGTGGTTTTCAAACCTGTCCTGGAGCACCACCAGCCCTGCACATTTTGTGTCTCCCTCATCTATCACACCTGCTTCAACTCATCAGCTCATTACTAGAGACTGCAAGACCTGAAATGGGTGTGTCTGATATAGGGAGACATACAAAATGTGCAGGGCTGGTGGTCCTCCAGGACAGGTTTGAAAACCACTGAGATAAGGGATACCTCCGACACAGATCTGTACAACTCAAACACTGTTCAAATCGATGTAATTATATTTTTAAAGTAATGTTCTGTGTGAAATTTCAGTCTTGTGACGAATTAAATTGTTGCAGGACATTCTCAGATTAACCTTTGACCGTTGTAAAGCAGATTTCAACATATTTAGACAATTGTATTGCTTGATTTGTTATTTGTGTATTAAGTTTCCGTTCAAGATTTTTTCGGCTCCAGAATAGGCACCATTTCCAACTTTCATCAAAAAACATGGTAGAATTGTTCAGTTTTTACTTTTAAAAATGAAAACATTTGTAATTTTTCTTTTGTTTGTGTCCCGCTCATCCAAGTGTATATAGTATGTATGTACAGGTGTATATGTTTGAAAGATGAGGAAATGCTATATTTTTCTGACCATTTACTGCAGTAAATTCTGAAAATAAATGTTTTACAGTCAAATTGAGGTTGATTTGCATTGTTTTGCTTGCTGATGTCACTGCTCTTTCGGTGAGCAATGTCCAAAGGGAGTGTAGTCAAAAGGGTGTGGCAAGATGTATTCACACATACACAATCTCCCCAGTCACCTGCTCCAGTGCAGGTGCGTGATTCTACGCTGCTCATCTTCTGAAGCGCTACGCTTGCCATTATTTGTGACAATCTGCTACTTCACGTGAGGTAAGCACATACAATATGAAATTTGGTTTTACTATGTAATAATTATTTATTTTAAAAATGGTAAATGCTTTTTCTACTAAGTTACTGTCAGCAGGATTTTACTTTGAAGCAACAGGTTATGCGTTTTGAAGTAATTAAATAGAATATGGCCTCATGCTTTCCTAGAGGATCATGAGGGGCTCAATGTGTCTTAAAAACCTAACAAAAGCTATTTTGCAGGGAGCAGGTTGATTCTGTTGTTGAACTATAAAAAGCAAATAAATCTTATTTCCAATCATTTTACACTGGTTAAGTACAATGGTTTGTTTGTTTGTTTTTGTTTGTTCACCTTTTATTAGAACTGTTTGCCATTTGCTGAGTTCAATATGTCCCAGCCTTATTCTAGCCCAGCGGCTGTGCCACCTGGTCTGGAGTACCTTTCACAGGTGAGCGTGACATTTGGAAATAAGATAGGAGTATAAAGTGTTGTACTATTCCATAATTCCAGTGAATAATACGGGCTAATTAGGTGAAGATAATTGGTATTTTATGATGGGAAAATGTACAATGGAATATACTTCCTGTCCTGCTTTTACAGATTGACCAGATTTTAGTCCATCAAAAGATTGAGCTCCTTGAAGGTAGTCATTTATTTTATGACATATATATATATATATATATATATGCTATATTATCTTTTAAAATGTTTGAGGTTGGTAAGATTTGTGTGTTTTTTAAATAAGTCATGCTCACCACAACTGCATTTATTAGATCAAAAATACAGTAAAAAGTAATATTGTGAAATATTATTACAATATAAAACAACTTTTCTATTTGAATTTTAAAATGCAATTATGAGAATTACTCTAGTCTTCAGTGTCACATGATCCTTAAGAAATCATGTCTTATCATTATCAATGTTGAAAATGGTTGTGCTGCTTATTACATTTTTTTTTTTTTTTGAGGATTCATGTGACGGGGCGCATAGCTACCGTCACGGTAGCGATGCGCTACCCATAACCATTCACAAAGACTGAGTGCAAATGTTGCTTGTATTTGTTTGTCTAGCGTGTTGATGTGTTCTGTTAATCCTCATACTGTTTTAAATCAGCGGTTAACCTAGCTTTTCATCAAACCCCATAGTAATCCCGTAGCTTTCGTGTGCACACTTTTAACATCTAATACTACGGCTATAGCTATTACTTTCAATACATATTTGACTGTTTAAAACCATGCCATTTACTTCACAATCATAATCTGTTACAATAACCACGCAACACATGTCTTTGTTAATTATGTATTTGTTTATTTAGTTTAAAAGGAACATAGCTTTGACATACCCTCTTTACGTCTTACCAGCGTCTCCTGTTTGTTTATGTAAAGGATTTTTTGCCGCGATGGTGGGGTTTAAATAACGCTATGACTTCCGGGTCAATAGGAAGTGACCCGAAGTTTTGAGTTATGTTTTTTTAGCTGTTAATATGACTTGTGGCTTTGCCAAATGTTAGCTGAAATCAGAGAAAGTATATTCTGTATTTTTCTAATTTTATAGATGTAGCATTTTGGCTGTTTTTAAGCATTTATGGTTTGGTTACCTGAGCCACCCCTGAATTGTATTATTGAGTTGGTATGTGCCAATTCCAGGGGTGCCTTTGTGTGTATAAAAGACTAGTAGTTTCAATCTATGGGAGGAGCGTGAAGTGAGAAGACATAAGTCTGTTGATGCTCTAAGTATAGTGGCTTGTGTAAAGGTCAATTTCTAAGCAGCTGTAAAATTTTGATTTTTTTTTTTTTTTGACTCTCATGTCAATGTATTTTATTTACTAAATAGTATTTTTTTCCTTGTTTATATATATTTTTCCTTAATTTTGATTGCCTTTATTTGGCCTTAATTGGGGTAAATAAAAAGATCCCATCTGTTAAAACTCCTCCAACTTCTCCTGAGTGCTTACATCTACTCACGACGCCTCAGTCACATCTACCCTCAACAATTCATTGTTAAAGGGGTACTTCAGTGCTGGGAAGATGAATCTGTATTAAAACTGGGTCATGAATGCAGTAGAAATGTGAAATTATTTTTGAATTTAGTGCCTTCTAGACTGAAAAAACACAGAAAATGTATTTTTGTCTCATGGGGATGAAAGACAACAATTAGGAGGGAAAGTACGATAATTTGAATATACTCCCGGGTTTCTACTGACACAAAGCTTAATGCTAATCGCTTAAGTAACCCTTTAAATAGACCCCAAACTTTTGAATAGTAGTGTACACTATTGTTCAAAAGTTTTAGGGTCCGTTAGATTTATATATAACAAATAATATTGTATATTGTTACAATAGACTGTTAGCTAACTTTGATTTGTATATGTACATTTCTGAAAAACAACCTGGACACCATCACCTCTGATAACAGACCACTCTAAATTGTAATGTGAACGCATGCATTTTCTGTAAAGCTGCTTTGAAACAATATGTATTGTGAAAAGAGCTAAACTAATAAATATGAATTTAACTGAATATTATTATTCAGCAAGGATGCTTTAAATTGATCAAAAGTTTGTAAAGATGTCTGATGTTTTACACTTTCTATTTCAAAGAATAGAAATCAAAAAATTTTTTTTATTTATATATACTATGTATTGTTTATCACCTAAATGTTGCTGTGGAGCATAAGACTTCTTTCAAAAACATAACTTACCGACCGTAAGAACGTATCATATACTTTTGAACATATTATATATACTGTACATATTGTACTATTATATTTTGGACTAAATACATATCATATGCTATAAATTTTAAATGCTAATGAACAATTTCTCTTCTTTTCCAGCCATTATTGGCTTTGAGACTAATAATCAGTATGAGATTAAGAACAGTCTGGGTCAAAAGATCTTCAATGCTAAAGAAAACACTGACTGCTGCACGCGGAATATCTGTGGTCCACTGAGGAGCTTTGATCTGAAGATAACAGATAATTTTGATCAGGAAGTGATCCACTTAATCAGGCCTTACCGCTGCACGTCCTGCTGTTTCCCCTGCTGTCTTCAAGAGGTAATAACTGTTCTGTGTAGAGTTTTTATGACCTTTGGAGAGAGAGAGAAGAAAAAAAAAGCTTTACAATGAGACAAAAGAAAATTGCTAAATGTACCATAACCCCTTCTCTGATTCTCTTTCCTGTGTGGATGTGACATTGACTGAAGTTGGAGGTGCAGTCTCCACCAGGGAATACAATAGGCTATATCAAGCAAGACTGGCATGTGTTTAGGCCCATGTTTTCTATCTATGACATGTCCAAAACTAAGGTGCTGTCCATCGAGGGGCCAGTGTGTGCCATCAGCTGCTGTGGGGATGTGGATTTTGACGTATGTATTCATGTGTGATTTTGTCAGTTTATCACATTTCTGTGTGTGATTGTCTGTAAAAAACAAAAAACAAACAAAACTGAAACAAACAGTATCTGGTGGAAGATTTTTTGGGGATTTCTGTGTAAATCTTCATGGTTAGTTTTTTAACTGATGGATAAAACCGATAGTTTGACCAAAGGTTATGTGGGTTTGTCTGTCTTCTGGTGTAGGTTACCGGTAAGGACGGGCATCCAGTTGGTCGTATCAGTAAACAGTGGACTGGCCTGATCAAAGAATCACTGACTGATTCAGATAATTTTGGCATTAACTTTCCCATGGACTTGGACGTTAGGATGAAAGCAGTTCTGCTGGGAGCATGTTTCCTTATAGTGAGATATGACATAAAACATAGATTTATCCACTAATATATTCCCATTACTTTCTTTACACGGCCATTCATAAATTTACTTTGATTGTTTCTCTTGTCCTGCAGGACTTCATGTTCTTTGAGGCGACCGGTGACTCAGGACAGCGATGCAGTGTGTTTGGCTAATTGGGAGCGGGAGAAAGATTGATGACATTTCTCTGGTATACTCATGTAGTATCACTTGTATGTACTTATTTGTTCTAAAGTCAGGAAAATCACTATAAAAGCATTTTAACCCAGACAGGCTATAGATAAACTTGTTTAGCGTTGATTTTCTCATGTGTTAAAAATATTAAATAAAGCATTTCTCAAATCTTCTTGCTCTCTAAAAATGTTTTCCCTTAACCACACCTTTGAAACACATCATGGAGCATCACCAATTTTGATAACAGATTTTTTTAAACAACCTCACATTTGCCTTATCACTCTTATCATACATTATTTTAGTAATAATCCTTCTGGATTTTAAAAGGGACATGTACACTGCCCGTGCCCGTACAAAAAAAGTAGTCGCTCTTTGGATTTAAATAAGCAAATGCTTAAGAGTCAGTGATTGGATCATTATTGCAGTGTGTTTCTAGCATGTTAAATGTTTGACAACAGTTCTTCTAACCCTAATTGATGGAGAAGCTTTTCATTTCTTAAACAAACATGTAGTTAGATACATTATGACCATATTCCAGGATGACAAAGTCAAGATTCATCAGGCTCAAACTGTGAAAGAATGGTTGGGATGGAGCATGAAGAATCATTCTGAGTCCAGACCTTAAATTCATTGAAAGTCTTTGGGATGTGCTGGAGGAGACTTGACAGAATGCTTGACTCTTGCATTGTCAATACATGATCTTGACCAAAAATGAATGCACCTCTTTATGGAAATAAATGTTATGATGTTATTTCCACCCAGAGTTGCATCAATTTTTGGTCAAGATTTTGTATTGACAATGCAAGAGTCAAGCACTCTGTCAAGTCTGTTAAGTTAAGAAATGAAAAGCTACACACTCCATCAATTAGGGTTGGAAGAACTGTTGCCAAACATATAACATGCTAGAGACAATAATCACTGCAATAATAATCCAATCATTGACTCTTAAGCATTTGCCTATTTAAATCCAATGCAGTGTAGTTTATCAGTGCTGATTATGAATATTAATTTCTAGTCATAGTTGACAGCTGTGCATGAGTAAGGCTTTTAGCAGCTGATAAAACTATGCAATTGCCTTATTTGCCAGTAGAGAGATAATATTGTTTTACTATAGCAACTTTCAATTTACAAAATAGACAAATAATAAAGAAGTACAAGCAAAGAACAACAGTAAACATATAGCATGATAGATCATTATAGTGTTAAAGCAGAAAGGGGAACCCATCAGTTGCAAAACAAAACAGGGAGTTTTAAGTTCTGTCTTAAACACAATTTTTCAAATAAATTTCCAAATAAATCTAATTATTAAACTAAATTAACCATATAGACCAAATTACTGATCTAAAGAAATATATTCTGTTGCATTATTTTTCTGTTTAACACTGTGAAGCTGCTTTGAAACAATCTGCATTGTTAAAAGCGCTATATAAATAAAGTTAACTTGACTTGACTTAAAGGTTTGTAGTGAAGAGAATGGGACCATAACACTGAACATCTAACCACCACCAGCAGTAGACAGTTCGAATTTGGATAAAAACAAGCAGGTTGTCTGAATTAGATCTAAGAGTAATGGCAGGAGTGTATGGCTGTATTAACTCTGCTAGATAAGAAGGTGCTAAACCAGGGGTGTCCAGTCCTGCTCCTGGAGGGCCACTGTCCTGCAGAGTTTAGCTCCAACCCTAATTAAACACACCTGTACCAGCTAATCAAGGTCTTATTAGGCATAGAAACTTCCAGACAGGTGTGTAGAGGCAAGTTGTAGCTCAACTCTACAGGACAGTGGTCCTCCAGGACTGACTTTGGACATGACATGACATGACATGACATGACCTTATAAACTAAGACTAGTTTGAACTGAATGTGATGGGCAGTAGAGAGCCAGTGTAGTTAGTGAAGGATAGGAGTGATGTAGGGAGATTTTTTTGTTAAATGTAAGGGCACGAGTAGCAGAATTCTGTACCAGCTGCAGGCAATTAAGTACTTTAGCTGGTAGATCACTAAACAGGGTGTAGGAATAGTCCAATCTAGAGGTTATGAAAGCATGGATAAAAGTTTTAGCATTTTTAAGGTTAACTGAAGGACATAAGCAGGATGGATTCTGATTGGCTGACAATCAGCTGGATAAAATCCTTCTCAAAGTGATTCCAACGAAATTGTTTCCCTATATCGTTATTGTCATAGCTGTGGTGTGAACTCTGCTATTCTTTAATATTGAGAACATTATTTAGAACTATATCTTTATAGTTATTGTCCTTGGTGTGAATGGGCCTTTAGTGAAGGCCTGACAAGGACTTTATCAATATGAATTGGAAGAGCTGTGATTTCGGACCAACTAGCAGAATTTCAGTTTTGTTGTTCAGTTTTTAAGTTTTTAGTTTTTATTAATAATTCATAATTCACCCCATTAGGGATGCATAATTTTAGGATTCACCCAGAATCCTCACAGGCATCCAGAATTATATATACGGTTTGAATCGAACAATATCTCTCCACTGTAGTAGACACCGTACATCAACAGGAAATAGTCACTTGAGATGAAAAACCTAGCTATTTCATTGATACTCACAAAGGAGAATCAAGTTTTTAGAACTGAGGTATGGAAGGCATTTTCTGCCAATTTTAAATAAATAAATTAAATGATAATAAATGAAAACTATAACTATGGTGCTGTGTATCAATCAAGAACATAATAACATTACTCTTTTATTTAATATTAAAACCTCACAAATATTTCTTCATATCTGTAAATATTTTCATTTATACACATACTAGTTGGTCCCTGATAATATTTTTTCACTACGTGTGGGGGTATTTGAGAGGCTTGAAGGAGCATGTTGGTGACTAATTTCTGAGAGAAAAATAAATAAATATATATATAGTTTGAAGAAATACTTAAAATACTAGTATTGCTATTATTCTACTTCATTAGACAGTACTCACGAATTCATTTTCTGATGTCTACCAGCCCATCGCGAGCATCGCCGTGACGTCATAGAGACGCGGCGGAAGAAGAGTGTTTTCGCTCTAAAGAAGCGCCAGCTCTCATTGAATGAGCCAAGATTTAAAGTAGCCCTTATTTTCGCTTTTATTTTATATAATCGCAAACCTTATTTATCTGCTTTTTACCTCGGCGGACAACGCCTAAGCTTTTGGCTTCAGGTTACGGTAAACGGTGAGTAAACGTTGGTGCCGACACCCCACATTTTCTGCATCGCGACACCGGAGGCCGAAACTGTGTTTATTTGTGATCGGTGCTTGGATTTGCCCGCTGGAATGATGCGTTAAATGACCAATGCGAGTACAGCTCTTCTTTGCGAATGTTTATTAAACACTTGCAATTTAAATATATAAAAAATGTTAGACTGGTGTATTAGCGACACCACAAAACCCGTTTCACTTCACATTTCCCCCACAAAATTCAGAGTAAATGATCAGAACAAAGCGCGTCGTGCACGAGTTTACCCCTCAGCTCCAGCTCTTAATGCGTGGACATTGACAGTTGCATGGACAAATACAGCCTAAAACGTGTTAGTTTTAATTTAAGTACCATTTAAAAGTAAAGCACGTTACGTAAACGTTTATATAGATACAATGAGCTTACACCTGTAGTGTTTCCTCTGTTGTTGTTGTTTTTTCCTCCTCCAAAGAGACGTCAGTCTAGTTCCTTTTCGTACGTATATCAGGGGTTTGAGCCTTTTCGGATCCAGGGACCCTCAAGGCTATAAAAACATGTTTTCAAGGGAGGATAAAATTAGTGTTTAAACGTGCACAATTAGAACTATGTATTAATATTAATATTATTAGTGTTATTTACGACACACACACAAATTGTGAATTAACTAACAGATTATTTGTACAGTACTGTAAAAAGTAAATAGTGTCAATTCTCATAACGTGGGTTTTCATGTAAATTAAAATTGAGCACATTTACGTGTGTGTGTGTGTGTGTGTGTGTGTGTGTATGTATGTATGTATGTATTATGTATAAATATATATATATATATATATATATATATATATATATATATATATATATATATATATATATATATATATATATATATATATATAGGTACATACATACATACATACATACTTACATGCAAATATAAATACACATAAATGGGCTAAATTTTCATTTACATGTAAACCCAGGTTATGAGAATTGACACTATTTACTTTTTACCGTACATACTTGTAGTGAACAAATAACCTGTGCTAGTTAATTCACAATTTTTCAATCGTATGTATTGTTTGGAAATTCATTACAACACTGAAGTAAAGTCTGTTGCATTTTTGGTTCACATGGAGAGACTAGACCTGTTTTTTTAATACCAGCTTGCTGTTTTCCACACTTTTGTTGTTCTAAGTTTGTCCATCTGGACTGTTACTGATTGTATCAGGTGTTAATGCTGAAAGTACAAGTTAAAATGAACAAAAAATGGCTGAGTTATTGTTCGTATCTCAATTATTACAACCAGAGTTGTATTTCCATTTCATGTCACTGAATGTGGTTGAGTTCAAATTTTTTTTGCATTTGCTTCCTCTGTTGGTTCTACTCGTGTTTTCTTTCATGCATTAGAGAGGAGGCAGGCTGGCGCAGGTCGTAGGTTGCTCCTGGATCATGAGAGACAGTGGTAGCAGCCTGGCTCAAACACACTGGTCCAATGAGCTGACGCTGACCGCAGGGCAGGAGGGGGGTGGGGGTGCCATTGGAGGTGGTCATTTAATGAACCCGGCCATGGCCCAACATGCCCCGAGCCCAGCCCACTTCAAACTGGGCCACAGAGAGGAGGATGTCAGGATATGGAGTGCAGAATATACTGTCCCTGAGGTGGAGGAAGAAGAAGAAGAAGAAGAAGAAGAAGAGGAGGAGGAGGAGGACACTGTGGAGATGGAGAGTGAAGAGGATCTGGTGGACAAGAAACCTGTGGGTGGTTTCCAGTGGAATGATAAAGGTGACGAGGAGAAGTGGGGCTCGCCAGAGCACTCGCAGCTGGTGGAAATGGATGTCAGCATTACAGGTGACTTTACCCACTGCTTGGCCCAGACTAGGCCCAGTCCGCTCAAAGAGAGGAAGCTATCCCGGTTGCGGTATCGGGGTCAAAAGTGTGTAAGCATTCGCTACCGTTTGGCCCAGAAATGGAGAGCTTGGCGCCAACGAGCCAAATGGGCAGGAACTATGGGATACAGGAGAGTACGCAGATTTCACAGACGCCAGCTCTCTGGTAATCGACCTTTCCAGAGACTGCCTGGCAGCTCATTGTTAAATGGAGACCCAGAAAGACGTTTGGGGACAGCAGAGAAGAGGGGAGCTGATTTATCTGGTGAGTATAAACTCTTGGTGACATTTGTATTATTTCTTTTATTGTCTTTTTTTAAAGAATTGATATAAGTAATTGTTTTGCATCTGATACCTGACTAATTTTAAATATTTTCAGTTTAAAGTGTATAATGTGATGATATTGTATTTGGTGGCTAATGTGCTTTTGCTCATGAAGAGGTAAACTTGCCTTGTCCAACTCAAAATTTCCACCAAGCTGTACAGTACGGTACAATTCGAGACGGTAAACCATAATACGACTTGCGTTTTCACCGCCAAAGATGTGGCATATGCCGGAAAGTAGCGATAACAAAAATGATTGCACGAAGAAGAAATCCACACAGTAAACAACAATAAAGAACATACTGCATTTCTTGGCATGTGGCATGGTACATTGCTGCGTGCTGACATTGTGTTGCAACGGTATTGTGTATCAATTGTATATAAAAAAATTACGCCTCTTGTGTTGTCATTCCCCTTGTAGCACGCCCAAGTAAAGATTCTCGGACCCACTTTAAATTAGGTGTCCTTAACTACTATGTACTAACATTTTAATTAATAATTTGATACATTGCACTTATTGTGTACATACATGTTTTTACATTGTACTTACGTTTTAAAAAATACCTGCATGTAATTACATCTGTAATTAATTTCTGTAGTTACATTTGTAATTACACAGTTGACACTTCCCTTACACCTAACCCTACCCTTAAACTTACCCATCCCACCACACCTGTCCCTAACCCTACCCGTATCCCACCTCAATATCAGCAAAGATGTTTTGCAACACAATATGAACACAGTAAGTACATTGTACTTATTTTTTTATGTAAGTACATAGTAGTTAAGGCCACCTAATATAAAGTGGGGCCAGATTCTCTTTCAACCATTCAGTGTTCTGCAGTAAGTCTAGTTTTACCCTTTAGGTACTGGACTACTGTGCTAGGTACCCCAACTGAAGGGTCCTAAAAAAGTGGTATGGTTCTGTATTTTAGGACCATTCACAACTACTTACAATCGAAACGGTAATAATTGCGTACTGTACTCTACTATACTGTAGAGCTTAAAATGAGGAAAAAAAACAGGATGCAGTTAAGTGCTTTCAGGTTTTTCTTGAATATTGTCAAAGATTCAGCTGTATGGATAGAGTTGAGAAGTTCCACCAGCAAAGAATACAAACAAAAACGTTCTGGAACGTGATTTTGTGCCTCTCTGTGATGGTACCATGAGACACGTTGAATGGATGAAACAGCATATTATTGTAATACTGAAGTTGTGAAAGAAACTGGCAAGGACTGTGACCGCATTCCTGGTTGTGACGAAAGTGCACAGACTATTACGTTTCTTTTTGTACATTCTGTATGTCGTCTTTACTTCTTTACCCTTTGATTTCTTAGACTCCTGTAGCACAAATTGGGTTCTGAAAGGAAGGGATGGTATCCATGGAGCAACCACAGGGGACAGGGAGGGAAGGGCCTCCCCTGCTAATGTCCAGTCTCAGCGGGAAAAGTCCTCCCCACAGAATCAGCTTAGCAGTGAACACATTTCTTGTGTACAAGGTACAATATCCTTTTTTTCCAAAATATGGAACAGGAACATATGCCATGTATTATTTAATATTATATCATCCCATGGTTGTTCCTCTCTCACTCCTCCTCTTCTCCAGGTATTCTGGATGAGTTTCTCCAGCAGTATGGCAGTTTGATTCCCATCCACGTAGATGAGGTGGTGGTGAAGCTTCAGGAGATCTTCAACGAGAGTTTCTCAAGTCCTCACAGGTCAGGGGTGGCTCATACCAGTCACAAGGCTAATCGAATCATGAAATTTAAAATGCCACACAGATAAAAGATGTGACTGTGAAATCTCAGTACTATTTTAATTTGTGCCCGTTTACAGGAAGGTAATGGTGCAACATTTAATGCAGTCCTACCAGCGCATGTCCGGAAGTGCAGTGATGCGGGGGTTTCGTGTTAATTACAAACGTCATGTCCTCACCATGGATGATCTGAGCACACTCTATGGTCAGAACTGGCTCAACGATCAGGTGGGCCGCTTGCTTATCAACATTATTCATTAATGTTGGATTGCATTCGCTACCTGTGTGTACACTTATCATTCATCAATAAATTTGTACTTAGATTGTTTTTCTACATGTAGGAAACAATTCACAATTCACAATGTACACAAATAAAACATAGCGGCATTAGGATTGCAAGAATATTTTTGTGGAGAGTAAGACTTTTTTAGGATTCTTTGATTAATTGAAAGCTCAAAAGAACAGCATTTATTTCAAATATAAATCTTATGTAAGATTATAAATGTCTGTATGGTAACTTTTGATTAATTTAATGCATCCTTGCTGAATATATTAATTTCTAGTATAATTTCAAACTGACCCCAAATCTTTAAATAACAATGTGTGCACAGCTGGCTAATGAGAGGTCCGAAACACAATCTAGGTGGTGCTTATTGTGTTTCAACCAGTTTTGAGAATGGCACACTTGACTTTAGTGACGAATGGGTTTATAGGTCATGCGGTGTACAAGACATTACATGAGGATTGTTTGTGTGTGTTTTATGACAATTTAGCATATTTCCGATTTATCAATATTACAAGAAGTATAATGTGTGTGTGTGTGTGTGTGTGTGTGTGTGTGTGTGTGTGTGTGTGTGTGTGTGTGTGTGTGTGTGTGTGTGTGTGTGTGTGTGTGTGTGTGTGTGTGTGTGTGTGTGTGTGTGTGTGTGTGTGTGTGTGTGTGTGTGTGTGTGTGTGTGTGTGTGTGTGTGTGTGTGCACGCACCTATTTTTAATCCACTTGAAGTTTTGTGTGGATTCAATTTAACATGTAACACTCAATAATTTTGTAACTACTATGGTGCGTCTTTTGCTCCAGTTTGTCAAATTGTATAGAGGACATATTTGATGAATGGGGGCCCTTGTACTGGGATTGTGCTGAGTTTGCTCTCTCTTACGTCTGTAACTCACTCTGTCACCCAGGTCATGAACATGTATGGGGATTTGGTCATGGATGCTGCCCCTGAAAAGGTAGGACACACACACACACACACACACACACAGAATTTGACTCATGACAAAACCATTAAATGAACTTGTGTGTCAAAGAGTTAAATTCTCTCTGTCTCACCATGTCTTTATTTTTTTAACTTGCAGGTCCACTTTTTCAACAGCTTCTTTTATGACAAACTTCGGACGAAAGGTTACGATGGGGTCAAACGGTGGACAAAAAATGTCAGTACTGTCGTTCTTTCACAGCTCTTTTATTAATACTTGCACATTTTAGGACTGTAAAGTTAAGCAGCTAAATTGTTAATAGATAATTCACCATCATTACCCACATTATGAAGTTAATAATATAGTTATCCACCTATTTATGATGTAAAAATCAGACTTGGCAATGTGCTCGGTTTCCAGTGTCAGTTACTTCCAGTTATTTTAGCTTTACCAAAACATAAGCAGTCTGTTATGCTGCTTTGTTGCAAATTGGTATTTATCATAAGCACTAGTTTGTAGCGCAAATAGTTTTACTGTTTACCGCACTGTTACTCTTCTAGTTATTTACATATAACCGCTTATGCATTGTAAATATTCCTCATTCACAGGAAATAGCTTACTTCCACATTGAAAAATATGGTAGAGATATCACAAATATTGTAGTACTACATGTTTATTTCATTGTTAAATCTGCTCCTTAGGTTGATATTTTCCAGAAGAAGTTCTTATTGATCCCTATTCACCTGGAAGTCCACTGGTCATTAGTGTGTGTCAATGTTCCTCAGCGTAGCATCACATACTTCGATTCTCAGAGGACACTCAACCGTCGATGCCCCAAAGTAGGCGTTATTTGTTCTAATGATGCTATTTTAATGGCGACATTTCTTTTACCAATGCTTATCATGTCCACTAAAAGGTTTTGTTTTTACAGCACATTGCCAAATACCTGCAAGCAGAGGCAATCAAGAGAGAACAGAAGGAGTTTTACACAGGGTGGAAAGGCTTTTTCAAAATGGTAGGGTGTGTGTGTGTGTATGTGTATGAGAGAAATAATGAATAAAAGAGACTGGAAAGGCCATTTTTGTGTATGTGTTGTTGACTTTTCTGTCTTTGGGAATGTTGCAGAATGTGGCAAGGCAGAACAATGACAGTGATTGTGGAGCTTTTGTCCTTCAGGTTAGTGATTTTTTTTTCTCTTTTTTTTTCTCTCTCATTAGTTATTTTAACTCTTGATTTTGTACATAGCTCTGGTGCTATAAGTGTAATATAATAATCTTCATTGGTGTCTTTTACTCACCTGTTCACTCTTCTTATCGTTGTACTCCAGTACTGTAAGTGCCTGGCCCTGGAACAGCCTTTCAGCTTTGGTCAGCAGGATATGCCCAAGCTACGGAGACAAATGTACAAAGAACTGTGTCACTGTAAACTGTCTCTGTGAGACCATGGAAGAGCAAGGGTGATCCATGACATCTTACTCTATTAAATAAGCTCCAAGTCCAGACAGCATTTAGGCGGGAGACGTGCAAACGTTTAACCCTCTTTTTGTTCAATGAATTTGTATTTTGACTTGGTGAATGCCATACCCTGTTTGGTCCAGATGTTCGTTTGTTCAGATCAAAACGCAAGAGGAGTTGTTTTTTCTAGACTTGGGAGGAGGAGTTGACCTCCGTGAACTGTTCATTAGGTGCCATTTTTTGGCAATTTTATTTTTTATTGATGTCAGTAACTTGTATGCTAAAAGGTAATACCATTGACTGGTGAGGGAGGACACTTGCAGACATTTTAAAAATGTAATGCAATATTCATATACTGAGAGTCGATATGGACCACGACACTATATGAGGATTTTTGTTTGTTCAATATTGTTTGTCTGTTATGTATCTGTGCGATTTAAGATCCAAACGTATGGAGATGGAAAAAAGAGCAGCTGTAAATTAAACTGTTTTATATCTTTTGAGATGCATACGTTGTTGTAAGATGTACTAATAAAAACATAAGAAAATAATTGCGCATAATCAATTTGTGCATTAGTCGTTATATTACAGTATTGAGTCAGGCTATTGGAGTTTTATGTTTAATGTTAATGATGATAATTATTTGAAGGTTTTTTTTCTTTTCTAATTACTGTTCTTGTGTAGTAATTTGCAATGTAGTTATAAATACAGCAGTTAACTATAAGTAGGTCAACAATTTATGGGACAGGCTAATCATAACTACATTTCAAATGTACAAATTGCATTCACAATACACAATTTAAAAATAAAAGGAGAATAATGAATCAAAAAGAGGGAAAATGCGCGGCTTCACTTATCCATAACAGATTTCATTAAATATTTCCATGCTTATCAAATATACAAAAACAACATAGTGTTGTTATTTAAAGGTCGGAAAGACTGACTCTTGAAATGAGGATTAAGTGTGCGAACCCTCGCCTGTTATGAAATTCAGCTCATGACGACGTTAATAAATTCAAGACCTTTGTTTTATATTATATTTTATATGGCAACTAAAAATTGCTAAATACATGGAGGCTAGAACTGCGTCACTGTAGGCCAAGCGAATGATATTTTAAGGTGTAGCTTTAGTCCAATTACATTTAAGATAGAGCAGGACTGACGTGTCGGTGACTGCCCATCTGAACTGTATCCGACACCAAAGGGCGGATACAACTGTTGAGTGACGTCTGTACTAGCCAATGAGAATATGCGAAGGGCGGGCCATATTCTGACTGATGGTCGAATGCTGCAATCACAATTTTAGTAAGAAAACCGTGTTAAACTATATAAAACATTTTCGCGGTGTGCTCGCCCTTTGTGATAATGTCGGCAGAATATGAAGGGAGGTAGGAAAGCAGGAATTTAACGATCTTAATGTATTTGTTTATAAATTGGAGATCTTGTGCGTACATGTTGTCAGTCGCCATACGCATTCCGCTTCTAGATGTTGTTGGAAGTAGCTTGTGGTTCGTGATCTTGAATGTCGCAAACGAGTTGTAAAACCCCACTGGCGTTAGCATATGAGCTCTTAGCAGCACGGCCTGCTTGGGGATATTGACGTTGACGTTAAACGATCTCTACTGTTCAGCAGCACAAAATGAACGCTTAGATCGCGAATGATATGTTATATGAATGTAATGCAGTCAATGATCATCTCGATACCTTAAATAGTGTCGACTTGATTGAGCTCTCATAGATCACTGACTGCTCGACACAACCCTCTTATGTGGCCCCGAAGTGAAGCATGTTTTTCCTCTCCATTCATTCATTCGAACATAGATAAAACTCTCTGGCTAAATATATTTTCATTATAAAACTGTACATAGAAGTTTAATGTTAAATTTTTGTGTTCTTAAATGTTTGACGTAATCACATTATATATATATATATATATATATATATATATATATATATATGTATGTATGTATGTATGTATGTATGTATGTATGTATGTATGTATGTATGTATATATATATGTATGTATGTATGTATGTGTGTGTATATATCACACACACACACACACACAATCTTATTTCTGTATTTATTGTGTACCTTACAGTGTTGATTTCCCTTGAGCGATCAATAAGGTATATGTCTGTTATGAATAACTGACTGGTGCTTATGTGACATTTCTTTGCAGACCTAGAGACAATGGCCCTGAGGGCATGGAGCCAGATGGAATCATTGAAGTGAGTTCATAACTATTTTTTACATTTAACTATTTAATATATCTATATATTTCCCCCTACATGTCTCTCCTGGCACAGCTTTGGGAAGTGGGTTGGCACTGAATGTGCTGTCAGTTGTTCTGACAGTATTCTCACTGTGGGGGTCAGCGATTCCTACTTTTTTCTTTTCTTTTTTTGAACAATTGCCAGCCTTTCATCCTTTTTGCATAATGTCATTATTTTTTTCTGATTGAGATGGAGTAAAGATTAGCGCATCTGTAGTTTTTTGTATCTTAATATTCATCTAATTACCCACCCCCCCCTGCAGAGTAACTGGCATGAGATCGTGGACAGCTTTGATGACATGAACCTGCGTGAGACTCTGCTCAGGGGAATCTATGCTTATGGTTTTGAGAAGCCCTCTGCCATCCAGCAAAGGGCTATCCTCCCTTGTATCAAGGGTAATATACCTTTTAAGAATATTATTTTAAAAAGAAAAGCTGTATAATTTTGTTTATTGGAGCACTCCATATTATTGGAGACTCTATATTCACCTTCTGTTAATGCACATCCCGTACTATCAATTAGCTCATTATTTGGCCACGTTATGACCTGTTGTTGTTTGTTTCCACACTAGGATATGATGTCATTGCACAGGCTCAGTCAGGAACAGGCAAGACCGCCACCTTTGCCATCTCCATCCTGCAGCAGATTGATGTAGAGCTGAAAGGATCTCAGGCCTTGGTCCTGGCACCCACCCGTGAACTGGCTCAGCAGGTTAGCGCTGTCTCTGTGTTCATGTTCACTGCTTTTTGGTTCACTTGCTGCAGAACCGCAATGTCAGCAGTGCAGCTAAACTATACTGTTGAGTGCTCTTGATAACTTGGTTGTCAGAAATGGGCGCAATATTTTTAAAGCTATTTTTTTAACCGAAAAGTTCTTAATCATCATGTTACATTTGAACTTTCCATAAAAATGAACAATTCACATTAATTTGTAGAGCAGTTAGGTGCATGTTCATATTTGCCATCATCTGAAGTAGGGCTGGCCGATACAGCTAAATAATTAATCACAATATATTTCATATCATTCAGTATCAATGACTATTGACTTTTATATAACCTGTTTTAAAAACGGAGACCTGTAGAAAAACCACTGTATAATAATCCAATTTATTAAGGCAAACAAAAAATGATTTTAGTTCAAACAGTCAAAGACAAAATAAACTTAAACCAAATATCTTTCTTATATATTATATGAAGATTAAATAAGAGTTACAGAAACTTTTGGCTTGTCTCCTGAGGCCACAATAGGGCATAAATTAGGCACAATAGGGCATAAATGAGTAAATTATTAATATACGTTTTAAATAGTTTTTTCAAAGCAATGACGTAACATAACATGAATATAACAATTGTAAATTGCATAAACTATTATAAACTAAACGGCATCATGTAGGATTTATGCAACAGTTAAAGTTTTCCATCTAGAAAAATAAGCATTCTGTGTGAGTGGCTTGGTTTCGGTGTTGATGTTTTCTCTAATAATTTGAATGAACAGAACAGCGCAGCAGTGCCACATCTTGTGGGTTTAACTGCAAAGGCTAACAGAACATTAAAAAAGTTAAAATTCGACGAATATTCATGTCCTTTTTATTCACTATCTTTTCACTGCAGGCAGACACGGCACACATTTCAGCATGTGTCTGTGTGTTCTGATGTCACATGGTGCAACCAACCCTCACAGCAACGCAACTTAAAGCCTGTTTGCTTGCCACTTCTATCTTGTCAGTTTTCTCTATCATTATTGATGAAAGTGTACAGTCAATAAATACAGATACTGTTTTATCGCCCAGGCCTAATCTGAAGTCCTTGCAGGGGTTGACGTCTTTTCATCACAGGTGTTGGGGCATATTCATATCGTCATAAGAGGCTGGATCCAAACTGAGCTGGCGTAATCTCTGGTTACCTTCGGGATGGGAGACAGAAAAGCAAATGGAAAATAATTAGAATAGCTGCTGTTCATAATATTTCAAGCAAAAGATAATCATGTGTTTCATCTGATATAACTAGGTTATGAGGTGCATTGTGTGAATGTTTGGCTGAAGAGATGTGTCTTTAATCTAGTTTTAAACTGGGAGAATGAGTCTTGAATCAGGAAGGCTATTTCAGACTGTAGGAGCCAAATTCAAAAACGCTCTCCCTATAGTGGACTTAGATGTCTTGGGGACTACAGTAGTCCAGAGTTTTGTGATCTTATAGAGCATGATGGACTGTAGGGTGATTTAAAAGATCAATAAAATACACATGAGCTAAACCGTTTTGATCCTTATAGATCAGTAGCGATTCTTTGTAGTCGATACGGAAAATAGCTTAAAACAGACCCTTGCGGCACTCCATATTTTACTGACATTAACTTGGATAATTCCCAGTTTAAATAAACAAAATGGTAGTGGTCAGATCAATGTACAGTCTAAACCACCCTAATGCTTGTCCCTGAGTACCAGTGTAATCTTGTAATCAATCTAAGAGTAGGTTATGATCTATAGCAAGGGTCGGCAACCTGCTGAAGTGCAGTTTTTTTGTTTCTGAGTTAATTACTATGTCACAACCCATATTAACCCCCCTATTAAATCTTCATAATGGGGCAACATAGAAATAGTAGAGAGTTAACTAGAACAGAAATATTCCTGAAGAAATTTTGCATAAAATTTGTTATAATTTGTCAAAATAATTTTGGTTTGTTTTCAGGATTTAATTTGACTTTGAAGAAAGGAAACTGACTTTTTCAGTGTGCCTATTTACACTCAGCCATTAATAAGTTTTTACTGATCCGATAGCTATGTTTTGCTAAAACCATTCCATTTTCACCACAACTTGGCAACATAACCATTTCCCCAATACTAATTTTCACAACTAATCTTCAGTTCCTGTGCTATATGCATATTCAACAGAGTTCACGTCAATGAAAGCAAGATACGAGCTTAATTTTATTTATCATCAGCTAATTTCAAGATCAAAGACCGCAATTGGAGACCGAGAGCAGCATCAGCACTGGTAAGATAATTTAGTCACTACATTTAATGAAGATAACATTCAATTTTATTTGTGGCAGTTTGCGCACAGGCTTGCTGAAGAGAGGCCTACCCAGCTACTTCTCTGCGGTGGGCCATATCTGTGGTGATGCGTGTCACAGTAGTGCTGTCAAATCTGGCTACCGAGAGCCATTATAATGCTCTTGCATGTTTATTTTTCATGATTTTGGGAGGAGTCAAATTTACACGTGACTTCAACAGTCAGATTCATTTTGGAATGGCATATACCCTTGGTCTTTCTTTTCACGATTGGATGGCTATCTGATCAGAGAAAACACATGAAGTGACCATGTACACATGAAAGTTTCCACATGCATCACAGTAATTTTGATGCGTTTAATAAGGACTATATACTAGGTTGAAAGGTATAGTTTATAACTAACTATAACTGTAAGCTGTATGTGCGCTGTCATTGACTTCTGAACTTGATTGTATTTAATAACTCCTAACTTAAAACAAGCTGCATAATCTAGATGTATGCAGGCGGAAGGTACTTTATCTGAAAGAAATGCACCCCTCTCACGCGCCAACAATTACCCCTCCTCGTGGCATTGTCACACGTGCAATAGGTTGCTGATCCCTGATCTGTAATGTCAAATGCAGCACTAAGATCATGTAAAAATAGTATTGAGATGCAGCCTTGGAACTTCAGAAGCTGGAAGTCATTTGTAATTGTAAGGAGCGCTGTTTCTGTGCTATGATGGGGCCGGAATCCTGACTGAAATTTTTCATGGGTGTCATTTTTTTGCAGGAAAGAAGACAAATGAGCAGACACAACGTTTTCTAATATTTTAGACATAGAAGAGTTGAAATGGTCCTGTAATTTGCCAATTAATTTGTACCTAGTTGTGTTTTTTTAAAGGAACACTCCACCGTTTTTAGAAATAGGGCTTATTCAACTTCTTTCCTACATTTAGATATGTGGGCAAATGCACTTTTGTCTCAGTGCATGCATTGTTTTAGTTTGGCAGGGTCGCCGCTAGCTTAGCATAATGAATGGAATCCTATGTTGCCAGCTAGCATGTCCCGAGCAAAAGTGATCCAAAAAAAAAAAAACCCATCTAATTACTACTTGTGGCCTGGGTATTCACAACGAATACAAAAAGCGATGCAGATTAAGACTAGGCGATTCCTAGGCAGATATTAACTTGGGACTATATTATGGGGAAGCATAGGCGAAGCACTGCTACTTGGCATACGCCGGTATGTTGACTGAAGTTTGGGGATTTCTTGTGTTGCATATCTCTGTGCCCAAGTAGCTGTGCTTCGTGCCAAACAGCTGTGCCAAACTAAAACAATACTTAGACTGAGACAAAAATGCATTTGCCCACATATCTAAATGTAGGAAAGATGTTGAATAAGTCCTATTTCTAAAAGCGGTGGAGTGTTCCTTTAAAGTGAGGTTTAATAACTGCCAGCTTGAATGGTCTTGGGACATAACCTAGAGATAGAGAGGAGTTAATATTGAGAAGAGGCTCTTCTTCTACAAGGTAACAACTCTTGCAGTAATTTAGTGGGTACTGGATCTAATAAACATGATGTTGGTTTAGATGCATTAAGTTTATTTAGCTCTTCCTGTCCTATAGTTGTAAAGCATTGCGATTGTTCTTTTGAGGGACAATAATTGAGGCTGAATCATAAAACGCTGTCAAAGGTTGTAGATTTACATTGTATTTCTGATGCTTTCAATTATCTCATTGAAAGTAATGGTCATTACTATGGAATATTCAGTTCAGATGACATCTGTTTTTTGTTGTTGTTGTTAATCTAGCCACTTAACTATATAAAAACCTTGGATTGTTTTGGTTATTTTCTACAAATGTGTGGAGATGCTCAGCCCTGGAAGCTATTAAAGCCTTTTTATGGCGGGCCACTGTCTTTCTATGCGATTCTAAAGACCTCTAAATGAGTTTGTTTCCATTTGTGCTCTAGGTTATGAGTTTCTCTCTCTCGGGTGTGAGTAATACTGTTATACCATGGTGCAGTTCTTCTCTCTAACCTTTTTTTTTAATCTGGTGCATGCAACCATTTCTAATGTACTATAGAAGATCATGCCCATGCTTCTAGTGATTTCACCAAGTTCATTTGTGTTTATGGGAGCACTGAGCAGTTCAGACAGATCAAGTAGGTTAACTTGTTTGTGAATCTATCTTAAGTGGTTGGTGAACTTGTTCTACCTGCTTGATAACATGGATTGATATGGTCAATATAAGCAGTAAGCACATTATTCTTCTTGGGATTTAATAATTGATATTGGTTCTTGAAAAGGAGAATTCATCAAGAAATATAGAATCTATATATTTTTTTAACCCAGCCCTAAAAATTGGCACTTACATGTAATGGGAAATCTTCTCCTTTAGAAGATTTCTCTTCTTTTTTTTTTCTTCTCCAAGTTAGTGCACTCACATTAGGAGCCGCCAGTAGTGAACAGACACATACACCCGGAGCTATAGGCAGCCATTTTTGCTGTGGCGGCCACGGAGCGATTGAGGGTTAGGTGCTATGCTCAAAGGCACCTCAACCATTACCTGCTGGTATTGAGAATTGAACCTGCAACCTTTGGGTTACCCGTTTGACTCTCTAACCATTAGGCCATGACTTCCCCTAAATATGCTTCTGTCCACAACTTCTTTATGTACTGATAATTGTTTTGCTCCAGGTTACTTTACACTTGATTTTCTCTGTTTGTTCAGATCCAGAAAGTGATTCTGGCTCTTGGAGACTACATGGGTGCAACTTGCCACGCCTGTATTGGTGGGACCAACGTGCGCAATGAGGTCCAAAAGCTGCAGGCAGAGGCACCGCATATTGTAGTAGGAACCCCAGGTCGTGTCTACGACATGCTCAATCGAAAGTTCCTTTGTGAGTACAGAGTACTGTGAGATCTATTGCTGAATATTGTGTACTTTTATAAATGTATTTTAAATTTCATTCTGTTTTATTTTTTTGCATGTTGTTATTGTTATTTTTTGTTTACTTCTCTTCTAGCCTCTAAGTACATTAAAATGTTTGTGCTGGATGAAGCGGATGAGATGCTGAGTCGTGGTTTTAAGGACCAGATCTATGAGATTTTCCAGAAACTCAGTACCAGCACACAGGTTAGGATATGAAATGGACAACCTTTCCTGTATGTGCTGTTACCAGGTTGAAATATGGGTCTCTTCCGCGGAGAGAGCAGTCGCTAGCAAGCGGCAAGTTCAGACTAGAAGGACATTTTAGGGATGCGGTACAGTCATACCACTTATTACAGTTTTTCACCACAAATAATAATGGGGATAAGAGATATTGATCTGAGATTAAACGGTTTTAAAATCGGTTTATCTCATCCATTAGTGTACAAAACAATAGTCGCAAAACAGCAGCAGCTGCATTTGTATGAAACGAGAGTCTGCAATACTGGCTGACATAGTTAAATCAATATTTTGTGTACATATTTACAGTTTCAATATTTGATTAGCTCACCAAACACAAAACTTCTACAAGAAAAAAAACTTTCCTTGCAAGTGTAAAGTGCCAATTTCAGTTACCTGGATGAGCCTGTTATCAGTTTTTAGCGGATGATATTAGGGAATAACATTGCTGGATGGCAGGCTTGACCAATCAGAATGAAGTATTCAACAGAGCTGTGTAATAAGTTTGCTTTGTAAATGTGATTGAACATGTTCATGTTAATAGGCCTTAGCATGTTGTCCTGCCATCTGTCCTCTAGGTGGTGCTGCTGTCAGCCACCATGCCCGCAGAGGTGCTGGATGTCACTACCAAGTTTATGCGCGAACCAGTGCGCATCCTGGTGAAGAAAGAGGAGCTCACCCTTGAGGGTATTCGTCAGTTCTACATCAACGTCGAAAAAGAGGTACAGATCTTTGGTTATGCAAAGCAACAACAGAAATTCATGAATTGCATGCATAAATGCACCAGAATTTGTCAGGGCTTTTGCATTGATTTTGACCAGTGGCTGTTAATAGGTCATTGTGTTTCTCACCCTGCTTTGGTGTGTATGTGTTTTTGTCAGGAATGGAAGCTCGACACCCTGTGTGATCTCTACGAGACTCTGACCATCACTCAGGCGGTGATCTTCATCAACACACGCCGAAAAGTAGACTGGCTCACAGAGAAGATGCATGCCAGGGACTTTACTGTCTCAGCTCTGGTAAATACTGAAAGTGCCACAGCGCAACTATAAACGGGAACAATATTGTCGGAATCCATTTCAGAGCATTTTTTTTATTTATCTAGATTTTATATAAACATCAGTCAATTAAAATCAATCCTACTTTAAAGTGTGGGCTGCAATTATGTTCGCAGATGCTAATTGTACATGCTAATATAGTTTTTGTGAACTATAGTGAATGTTCTTGATGTGCATTTTTGAACAGATCCGCCACTACCTAGACTCTCTTCACATGTCAGACTTTCAACATTTGTCTTTTTATGGTGTTTTTTTTTTTGTAGTTTTTTTTATTTTATTTAAAGCATTTTAACCTTCTTCACTAGTCTTAAAGTCAAACCGGGCGTACACCGTGTTTTTGTTTTTTTTCTGTCGTACGAGCTCGCAGGCGATTATTTTTTCACTTGGGAGAAATTGTGTGGAAATCGTTGATGCGTATGATCGCGGCTCGCAGCGTAAGAGGAAATGCGAGACAAGCCGAGCATGTTAATTTTTAAACAGGGAGTCTGCCCAATTTTCAACAGTGTATAGGCTGTGCCCTATTGCCAAAACATACACAGCCACACAGTATTATAAGGCTATAGTTCAGTGGCTGCAACCATACAGTGAGAGCATATACTGTCACTCATGCAAGGGCGTAGGTTTGATTTTGAAATTGGTGGGGACACCCCATAATAGGAGACTGTTTAAGGATAATATTGACCTTTTCAATATGTTAATGAATTCTGTAATATTATAGATAACTAATAAAGACAAGGAGGCAGTTTAACAGATTTTGCTTAAAACAAGCTAAATTATCTGCTAGTGTTGTAAGAAAAAAAATCTTGTTTCTGTATGGGACAGAAACTAGATTTCTGCACTGTCCTGAATCAATATGTGACGCAATTACCACATCTAGGTTTCGGGCGGAGGAGCTTTTCCGCTTAGCTCAACCAAATGTAGCTATGGCCTCTCAAAAATTAGAAAGAAAAAAACAAAGCCAATCGGCTTGCAAATGCTTGCAAATGTTTCACAGAATACTCTTAATACTGAATTCTATGCTCTCTTTCTCTCTCTGTTTGAAAGGTATGGCTGCTGTTCTCTGCTTTTCAATAAATCATTTGCACACAAATCATTTTTTCTTTTTCCTATACGAAGATAGCTGCATGCAACATTGAAAGCTCCCGTCTCCTTTTAGCACAAAAGCTCACGCGATTGCCACCAGCTCATCGTGCCCTGTACCTGCTGCTTTGACGCTATTTATAATTTATATGAAGTTCACTTACTCTTATCGTGTGCAATATCTCACGGCCTCCCAAGTGTCCGAACTCGCAGTGTACGCCCGCAGTGTAACACATTTTAGCATTCATTCTGTACACAGATGGTCTGATTGGTTCTCACATACAGAATGATCTGTCTTTGCAAGCATACTATAATGAATGCATGAATGGACTAAATGTAAATAATGTATTATTGTTTGGTTTGTAGTAATCAGGCATTGTGTGTTGTCTTGTCAGCATGGAGACATGGAACAGAAGGACCGAGACCTGATTATGAGGGAGTTTCGCTCTGGTTCTAGCCGTGTCCTTATTACCACAGATCTGCTGGTTAGTAAACACATCAATGCATTGCTCTTGCTTCATTTGTTCTTGTAATTGAAAAAGGATTCCATTCAAACTTGTTCAGTTAGCAGATGAGGTCACCAGACTTCCCTGACGCCATAGCACCCTCTAGTGCTTTGGAGTAATGATAGTATCTGGTATAAAATGGTGTGTTCTGCTATGGATGGGTCATTTTGTCCTTCCCCATAGCGATACGCACACAACAAAATAATTGAAAGACATTGGACATAAAGAATATACTTTTTTATGCTCGAGTTGGCTTTCATTTTCTAGCATGTCTTTCTCATTCTTAGGCCAGGGGTATTGATGTCCAGCAGGTGTCTTTGGTGATCAACTATGACTTGCCAACCAACCGCGAGAATTACATTCATAGGTTTGTGTTTGGTTCATCATTATAACATTGAGTTTGACTTAAGCTGATGAATTGTTTCCACTGTCATTTGATTATTATAACCAACTTTTTTGGTTTGTTTTTGTGATGCTCTCAGGATTGGTAGAGGAGGCCGTTTTGGCAGGAAAGGTGTGGCAATCAACATGGTGACAGAGGATGACAAGCGTACTCTGCGGGACATCGAGACCTTCTACAACACTACCGTAGAAGAGATGCCCATGAATGTGGCTGACTTGATCTAGAGATTTATTTGACCTGATCTAGATACATCCCCTCTCTCTATCCCCACAATCTCTTTCGCTTTTTCAAGTTTAAGCACTTCTAAATGGAGTAGGGGACGTGCAACTCCCTGCTCTTCCACATTTGCAAATTAGCCATTTTATTTCCCCCAAAGCTGAACAAATTTTTATAAATCTCAATGCTGAATATACATCTATTTATCTCCATCAACTCTCATAATAAACATTGTAAAATATGGGCTCAGCCATCTTCTCTTATGGAGAAGAACAGCATGTTCTGTCACTCTGCTCTCGAATAGTCATCCGGATCTTGTTTTTTTGATTTTTTATTATATATAGCTGGGACTCATCATTGACATGCATTGATGTTCCTTTAAAGCACATGTTACTAATGTAGTAATGGGCCATGTGGTAAAAGTATGCTTGCTTTTAAACCAACGTGAAAAGCATCAGAAAGGCATTTCTTTCGGATCCAGTTACTGGGACTGTAAGATCCAAGTAGTTACTGCACTTGCTTGCTGTACTGTTTGCTGTAAAACTGTGCCAGAGCTATTTAATCACCCTAAAACAGTATATGATGTAAGATGTCCAAGTATTGTGGGCTTCCTGAATTTATGTTTGGAAGTCCTTACTCGGATTAAATTTGACTGAAGGTGGTATATATAAAAAAAAAAAATTTCAACATTGTTGGACTGTTTAAATTTTCTTTTTCTACATTTAAGTTATTTTGTAAGTGTATTTTGTTTTTTTGGAGGAGGGGGGACATTTCAATAAAGCTACAGCATAACTCGTCAAAACTCTCCTTTTTTTCCCCTTGTTATTAAACTGTTTGCAAGTTTGGTTCTGTTCTTTGCAGGTTCCAGTTGTTCAAATTTCTCTGGGGTAGCTAAGTTTAATGATTGTACATTGGAATCTATACAAATTAAACATTTATTTACAGTCTTGTTTTAACCCACTCAATGTTTTATTATCAGGTATTCTACCCAATTAAAAGTTCATGTTAAAGATGTATATTTTTAGAGAACTATGAACATTTGTTAATGTATTTACAGACATAAATCTGAGTGCCATTTCTTTATCTTTTATTACACGAAAAATGCTCTTATGTTTTACCCAACTAATAAGTGTACGTAAAAGTCAATTGTAAGATAAGGGCAGTCAGCTGTGAGATACTGTAATGCCGATGTTCAACACTGGAGGGAGGCTCCCCACAGCAGATCTGAAACTTTAGTAGGCAACAACAAACCAATATGGTTGCAGTATCCCAAGATGGAGAAATCGTAACTTCTAAATCGTGTGGGTTTTAAAGTATAAGGTTCAGTACAAAATTCAGTAATCTGAAACTGAGGTTCACCCAGCAAACAACAGATTTGAAGTAAACTACCGTTTACATTTGGTCAGTGTTAAGAAAAAAAAAAAGTTGTTTGTTGCTTTAAAACAAATGTAGCAAATGCATAAAGGCATTTTAAGATGTATTTTCGCAGTAATGAGGGATTGTACTGCTTTTCAAAACAGCCAAAAACTTTTAAATCAATCTCTTTTCCTCTCCTCTTCATCACCTTCATCCCCATCGCTATTCGGTGGCACCTTACCATCCCCAACGACCGTGTTGCAGTTTCTCGCACAGCGTAGGTGGCCTCTCTGCCTCCCCAACCCCCCTTCCGTGGCCATAGTGTTTGTGGGGCATGGTGATTTTGCAAGTGGGAGGCTCGTAAAGGCCTGGCTGGACTACCGGGCAGTGTGATGGATGGAGGGAAGGCCGCAGACTCCATTTACATGAGAACAGAAGCCGGAGAGCGGCTGAATAGAGGGGCTTTCAATCTGCTTGTCATTGAAAAAGCTTAAGAACTTTCTCCAGCGACTAACCAACCCCCCTGCTCTCTCTCCCTCTTACTTTCTTCTTTCTTCTCGACCCCCTTTTTCCCCCCCTTGCTGTCTCTCTTGCTTTTCTTCCACCACCGTCCTCCTCCCCTCCCTCTGTCCATCGCTCTTTCTTTTCTCTCGAACCCCCCTCCTCCCTCCCCACTTCATTTTTTCCTCTCTCTTTTATCTCAGACCATCCAATCTGTCATTCTGGATCTCTGCGTCTCTCGCATGTATGATGTTTGGCTTCTTTCAGGCTTTCTCTGGACTCTCCGGCTCTCTCCCGAGGCCCCCACTTAAATTTTGATTTGATTGTCGACACAACACCAGGAGACATCAATGTGTTTCCTCTCTTTATTCTCCCGCTCTTGCTTATAATGAGACTGATCCCATACATGAGAATGACTCATGCACAATAGCTCCGGCACACTCCATATTCAGCCTCCACATAAAGTAAGGTTAATTGTATAATAAGTGTGTGACAATGACCTGCGACAATGGCTCGAGTCAATATTGACGCCGTACAGTGGGGTTTTGCAGTGTCAGGCCGTGAGCCAGTAGAAAACAGCAGCTCGCGTGTCGCGCATGAGATTTTTTTTTACATTTCTGCTTTGGTTTGTGGTAATACCACCTGTTGCTCTTCTATGGAATTTCATCCTGTCAAAATGGGCCATAGGTTTCACTCATTCAAAATGTCACAAAGCCAGAGAAAACATACTAATCCAATAGGAGAATCTGGTTTTAAAACCCAGTGTCTAACACAAAGACAATGCACGGTTGCTGCACGGACAATGCTGCTGGTTGACATCAACACTTTTTATGCCCTACTAGTTAACGTCACACCATTACGTTCTTTTAAATTGTTTCTACAATGGCACTTACTGCTATAAACAGAACAAATCTAACAAATTGATTTCTTAAACTTATATTCTACGTTAAGGCTCCATTCGCTCTCGGTCCCCATTAAATGTGCTGTCAATGATTAAACGGGAGAAACTAGAACAAAAGAGATGAGAATGGAGTACAGAAACTCCTCCTCATCCTGTTCTTGGAATGCTGAGGATCAGATGAGTTTCTTCACTGATAAAAAATGTAATGCTGACTATTGCTTTAAAAGTAAACTAGTAACTTTTGTAAGTTGTTAAACTGACCCTAATGAAGTCATTTTTATAACAGCTTTTTGGTAGGCCTTATAGGAACCATTCAGATGATGTGTTAGTACAAGCTAAACTCAGAGGGGGGGAGTTCATTGTCACACTTCTTACTGATGGTCAGTCGTAGTCGTGGTGTTTGGGGATGCAGGGCTCACAATAGAAGTGTGAAGTGATGCCTATAGAAACTAATGTGTATGGATGGCTGGGTGATAAGGAGTAACTACTCACACCTGCGGTCATTAGAGAAGACGACTCACTGGAGTAGAAGACATCAGAGTTCAACAGCAGTATAGAAGATGGCTAAAGGAGAAAAGAAAAAATAGAGTTTTTCAACAGTAAAATAAAAAAGTATTATTTATTTTAAGTTGTTTCTGTATACTCTTAAAAACAATAGTTCCAAAAGTGATGCCATAGAAGAGCTATTTTTGACTCCCACACCAACAAAAGTGCCCAATTGCAAAAGTCTTTTAAAGAAATCTCTATAATTATATTTGTAAATATTATAACTAAGGATTTTCTTAACACATCAACAAAAATACTTGATATTTTATTTTTATCTCCTTTAAATCACCAAATATGTACATACACTATATTGCAAAAAGATTTGGAACGCCTGCCTTTACATGCACATGAACTTAAATGACATCCCATTCTTAATCCGTAGGGTTTAATATGGAGTTGGCCCACCCTTTGCAGCTAGAACAGCCTCAACTCTTCTGGGAAGGCTTTCCACAAGACTTAGGAGTGTGCTTATGGGAATTTTTGACCATTCTTCTAGAAGGGCATTTGTGAGGTTAGGCACTGATGTTGGATGAGAAGGCCTGACTCGCAGTCTATGCTTTAATTCATCCCAAAGGTGTTCTATCGGGTTGAAGTCAGAACTCTGTACAGGCCATTCAAGTTCCTCCACACCAAACATGCTCATCCATGTCTTTATGGACCTTGCTTTGTGCACTGGTGAGCAGTCATGTTGGACCAGGAAGGGGCCATCCCCAAACTGTTCCCACAAATTTGGGAGCATGAAATTGTCCAAAATGTCTCGGTAACCTGAAGCATTGAGACTTCCTTTCACTGGAACTAAGGGGCCAAACCCACACCATAATCTCCCCTCTACCAAACTTTCCTCTTGGCACAATGCAGTCAGGCAAGTATCGTTCTCCTGGCAACCGCCAAACCCAGACTCATCCATGGGATTGCCAGACAGACAGAAGTGTGATTCATCACTTCGTCACTCTAGAGTCCAGTGGCGGCGTGCTTTACACCACTGCATCCCACACTTTGCATTACACTTGGTGAGCTCAGCCATGGGAACCCATTCCATGAAGCTCTCTATGCACTGTTCTTGAGCTCATCTGAAGGCCACACAAAGTTTGGAGGTCTTTAGCTATTGACTCTGCAGAAAGTTGGCGACTTCTGCGCACTGTGTGCCTCAGCATGCGCTGACCCGGTCTGTGCTTTTACGTGACCTACCACTTTGTGGCTGAGTTGCTGCTGTTCCCAATTTCTTCCACTTTGTTATAATACCACTAACAGTTGACCGTGGAATATTTAGTAGTGAGGAAATTTCATGAATGGACTTATTGCACAGGTGGCAACATATCACGATTGGATGCACAAGTATCAACCTACCACTCTTGAATTCACTGAGCTCCTGAGAGCGACCCATTCTTTCAGAAATGTTTGTAGAAGCGTCTGCATGCCTAAGTGCTTGGTTTTATACACCTTTGGCCATGGAAGTGATTGAAACACCTGGATTCGATGATTTGGAGGGGTGTCAAAAAACTTTTGGCACTATAGTGTATATACATGCTTACACACACACACACACACACACACACACACACACACACACACACACATATATATATATATATATATATATATATGTGTGTGTGTGTGTGTGTGTGTGTGTGTGTGTGTAGAGAGAGAGTTATATATATATATATATATATATATATATATATATATATATATATATATATATATATATATATATTGCAGAATGAGCTATTTGTTGTGACCTTGAACACGGCTAGTATTGGTTAAAACTATAAAACTGTAAGTCCCATATAGGCCTACTTTTTTATTTACTTTTATACAATCTAAATAATCCTACATATATTGAAATGATTAATTTAAGCCTGATGGCACAATGCAACATATGTATATATATATATGTACTTTTAAAAGTAAATTCAAGTATTAAAAATAGAAAAGGCAACCATCTTATACAGCGAATCAAATAAATATGACTGTCTACAAGTTGCATTTTCAACAGGTAGTACATGTCCAAGTATATTAGATGATTGTTTTGTTCAGAAATTAAAAACAAGAAGAAGGATTTGAGCTCTTCATAATTACACAAAGTATTCATTGAAACTGTGTGAATGTACTGAAATATGAAACATATATAAATAGTACATTTAACTGTGTATTTGCAGAAGTTCATCTTCTATTAATTAACTAAATCCTCTAATGATTTTGTGGAGAATTAACTATAAGATGGCCACAAAGTGTTATTTTGTAAAATCCGTTTAAAGAGTTGCAGGTGAAGACAGAAACTCTTCTCCCCAAAACTGAATCCTCCTCCTGCTCTTGGCCTCTCTACATTCACCGCACCCCTTCTTTAGTGATGCTAATGTGGAGAGAAAGAAAGCAGCTGGAGGCGGACAGTGATGAAATTCTATTATCACTCAAGCACTGAAAGAGTCGCAGGCAGGACGCACAGTAAGTTCAGCTCGGACCTGTTTCACTTTTAAGACAAACTAACGTCACTTCAGAACTTGTTGATAGTCTTTAGCCGTTTACAAACACTTCTGGCTATAGTTAGTCAGTTCGCTCGTCTTTTGGACACCTTTTTGGCGCGTGAACGTTTAGCTTCGCGGACACTGAAAGTCAGTGGATTTGATTTAAAGTCTTTTAGCAGTTTACGGTGATACTTACGTATCACCACTAAACTCTGTGGTCAGTCATGTACAGCATGCTGGAACACGACATGAAGTCCGCCGTGCCACCGACGCACCAGGGCGCGCAGGGAATGACCCAGCTGAACGGCGGAGTGTCTCACGGAACCGGCAAACAGACTGTCAACAACCAACAACAACAGGGTAGCGATCCTATGGACAAAGTTAAGAGGCCAATGAACGCGTTTATGGTCTGGTCTCGGGGTCAGAGGCGCAAAATGGCACAGGAGAACCCCAAAATGCACAACTCTGAGATCAGCAAGCGCCTAGGCGCCGAGTGGAAGCTGCTGACGGACGCGGAGAAACGGCCGTTTATCGACGAGGCCAAACGGCTTCGCGCACTGCACATGAAGGAATACCCAGATTATAAATACAAACCCCGCCGTAAAACGAAACCCGTGCTGAAGAAGGACAACCCGGCTGCTAAGTATCCCCTATCAGCCGGGAACTTGCTGGCGGCTGCCGCGGCTCAGGGGTCAGGTGGAAGCCCGCGGATGGACAGCTACGGCTGGGGTCACACAGGTGGCTATGCTGGCATGCAGACGGATGCTCTGGGCTACAGTCAGCAGCTGCACCGCTATGATCTGTCCGCCCTGCAGTATCCATCCGCCATGGCCACAGCACAGACTTACATGAATGGTGCCAACTCCTACACGTAAGTTTATAAAATTCTACAAGCTGTTTTTGTGTGCACTAAAATAACATGCTCACCAAATAAAACATTTGTATAGGATTTAACACTTATTTTATTTCTCTCCAGCCCGATGTCCTACAGCAGCACTCCACAGCAGCCCAGCCCGGTCATGTCCATGGTGAAACCGGACCAGGTGTCTCACTCTCCCACCGGAGCCCACAGCCATCAGCGGGGCCCTTTACAAGGAGACCTGAGGGACATGATTAGCATGTATATCCCTGGTGGAGACACCACAGACAGTGGAGCACAGAGGGGCTATTCCAACATCCAACAGCATTACCTCACCGGTACAGCACCTCTCACTCACATCTGATCAGGAAACTGTCATTGCCTTCCTGTTTCAGGTCTGCATGGAGGGCCGCCAGTGTCGGTTGTAGATGCATGAACATTAACTTGATATGTAAAAAAGGATGAGGGGGTGTGGACACATGGTCGGACTGGATATCTCAAGGCAGCTGGACTTCTGGCCTTGTTGAAGTGCCTCAGAATGTTGTGTGAAATGTGTCGCCCCTTTCTATCACGTTTTTTTTAACGGTCCATGTCTGTTTTCTGCATACCGTTCGATGATTATGTCATTGAGGCCTGGTGCACTGTTGTTGGAATTGCTTATAGTAGTAACACGGCACATTTTTTTTTTCCTGTAATCGACTGTCCGTTGTTTTTATTCAACCAGCTGACTGGTTGATATGCTTATTATTTGCATAGTAAACCAGCTAGTTTAATATATCACTGACTACTGACTTTAAAGGCATGGCTGTAATTGCTAAATAGGAAAGAAGGGAACTGAGCACACATTCCCTCAGTCGCTGCTTGTCCTGATGATCTAAACACCTCAAAAGGAATCTCCCAAGTTTTACTTTTAAGCTTTCATACCATAAGACTTTGTAACATTGTGCTGCTCTTCATTGTTTAGGTAATGCAAAAATATGAAATGCACAACGGTTTAGACATTATTGTTAGTGTAGATACATTTATGCCCTGAGCTTCAACAGATTTTTGTTGCATTAAAAAGTGAAAATGAAATAGAGATCCTGCTTAGAGGGATTTGACTGTATTTTCTATTAAAAAAAGAACAATTAATTCTCAACTCATTTGAGAAATAGACCTTTGTGAATAGAAGTGTTGTGTGTATAAAAGGGAGTCAAAACGTTTTGAATAATGTTCATTAAAAAACGAAAACTTTATGAGCTTGTTAAAAGACTGTTTGACTAAGAATGTATTGTGTTAAAATGTTTTTTTTTTTTTTTACTTTTAAGCCCTTATAGTAAGGGTTAATAATCTTGTTTGTGACTTGACAACCTTGATAGAAAAACAACAAAAAAATTTAATAAAGTATTTTATTATTTTTGTACACTTGTCTTTCTTTGTTCTCATTATATTCATATATAAAAACAACAGACTATTTGTCTTAATTTTCAGTTCACAATGTGCACCGAATTGTACAATATTGCCATGCCACTCAGGTAAACTGTATTTTAGCAGACTTTAACATACAACATAAAAACAATAAATTGAAATAAACAATAATTTTGATTGAATGTTTGTTGCAACAAACATCTTGAGATATAAAACCTTTAGAAATAACTCCCCATTATTACTCCAACAGGCCGCAGAAACAAGTCCAGAGTTGAAGCTACAAGTTGGTTAAAACATGATTAGCATTTCAACTAGGCTACGTCTGTTCTTTTCCACTTCCGCACATTTTACAAATTCAATTCAAACACAAGATTGTGACGTTCGTAAGTGCTAAACGCTGGACAGAAAGTAAGCCTCACGTTTGTTTAATGATAACATGACAGGTGTTGCTTTGCTGCGGCGCCACAACCTACACACTTTCACGCATTAGACGATAATGCGATAAGTGCAAGACAGCCCAGCCCAAACACTTCGGCCTTTATTGCGAAATTACTGAAACTGGCTTTTTCCAATGATTAATCAAAACTCATATGGATCTACTTTATAAGGCTGGCCATTTAAAAGCGACCAGACTCGTTTAACCCATCGTTAATACGATAGCGGGCTTATGGTCCCCACATTAACGCATTTAAGTCGATATGACTAATATTATAATTAGCTAAAACGCACCAAATTAAGCAAGAAAAGGGAACAATGAGTGCAGAGGACACTGATTTTGGGAGGGACAAGGTCTTAGTTTTGGCGAGTGCTGAGGGGACATCTGACCCCCGTCACCTAACCTCGAGAAGAAAGTGGACATCGATTAAAACTGATAAAAGTTAGGAGGATCAAAACACAGAGGTCGGAAGAATATCCCTCCCTTTCTCTCGTTTTTTCATACTTTGCCCGCTTTTTCCAGGAGAGAAAGCGAGTGGCTGTCCGGCCCGTAATTGGCCGTTTCGGAGTCTCATTGTCCTGGGCTTTTGAGCACGCAGGTGCGCGCAGTAAAAGCGCGCGGTTCTCAGCGCCTCTTATGCTCGCCTTTGTTCTCCTTTCTCTCGCTCTCCTACCGGGCAGAAAATTAGCGTTGCATTGAGTGCCTCGTCTCCCCTCTCTCAGCAGTCCCGAGCTTAACCCGCTCGCTGCTCCCCGCTATTCTCATGGTAATGGTGCAGTCAGGACCGGCTAATCGGGGGTGGAGGGGAGGGGAGGAATGGGGGGAGATGCCAAGGAAGAGTTTTGAAAGGGGGATGGGAGTTAGAAACACTCACGCTTATACATATGACGACAAATATAGTCCGCCGGACACCTAAATGCTATCACAGGAAGCTGTACAGAGAAGGAAGACGTCCATAATGTCAATAAAACTGTTTCAAATACTTTTAATTTACTTTTAAAAAGCAGAATATCTATTAAAATAAATAAATAAAAAAGTGCTGATGACGTTTTAACAATTGTTTTTATTTTTTTATTTTACGGAAGGCATTCAAATCAAGATCAGTGTGGCATAACCAACATACAGGAAGCAATTTCGTTGTCATGTGACAAAGAAAACAACAGAAAGGTCCCCTTTAACCTGTTCATTAAAGTCAAATGATTTAAAGCAAGATATTTCAACCCTTTCGTGAAAGTGTATGTTTTGTTAAAATTAAGTAACTGTAAGATCACACCTTGAAAATGCACACTATTTGTACAAAAAAAAAACTATATTTAATCTTAAAAAATATGTTTGAAAACATTTTTAAAACAAATGATTAGATGTACACTAACTTTATAGTGCAAATAAAGTATTTATTACTTTTAGCTTACTTTTTACTTGATTAAACGTCCTCTTATTTTATTAGTATTTTGTTAATTTGATGTATTTTATGTTTTATATTGTGAAGATGCAATACTAAAATGTAAGTATAGGGAAAGGTTGGGAGATACGTGAAGCCATGGAGAATATCATTCAATCGTGTAAGATTTGTTTTGATATTAACATCTTATTTTCAGAATTAATCAGTTGGCAAACTCCAAAACTGAGCGGGCATTGTTTGTGTGTGTCTGTGTGTGGGGGTTCATTTGAAGGGGGAGCCAGATTTTCTCATTGAAAGCATAAAATCTCCTAGCAACTAACAGAGGCTTCCACAGGTTGTTCCCAAAGCAACAGCAATCCCCCAAACTAACCCCAAAACTCAACCCCACACCCACCAGAGAGAAGGGAAGGGGAAGGAACAGACTCCACAATTTCAGTCGAACATTTAAATGCTCATGGACTCACTCAGACAATTTGAGAAACTTATTATGCACACGTTTTCTTTGCCTACACATTATCATTTTATTCAAAAGGTTCACAAAATGATTTGATAATATCTAATAATAATACTTTAATCATGGTTTAAACTGGCAGTCAAACGTTTGAAATATTTACGTTTTTGAAAGAAGTCCCTTAAGCTCACCAAGGCTTCATTTATTTAATACAAATACAGATAGTTAATATAACACTTTGAAATGACTGTTTATATTTTAATACATTTAAAACATTTTAACAGCCATTATTCATTCAGTGTCACATGATTCAGAAATCATTACAATATGCTGATTTGGCGCTCAAGATAAATTTCTTATTATTATCAATGTTAAACAGCTTGTCTGCTTCACTATCTTTGTCGGGACTCTCCATAGGCGTAATGGTTTTTATACCGTACAAACTGTACATTATATCCCCCTACACTGCCCCTGCCCATAAACCTACCCATCACAGGAAACATTCTGCATTTTTACTTTCTCAAAAAAACTCATCCTGTGTGATTTATAAGCCTTTTGAAAAGTGGGGACCGCAGGCTGGTCCCCACAATATAGGTGATCTCAGGTTTTACTATCCTTATGGACACACACACACACACACACACACACACACACACACACACACACACACACACACACACACACACACACACACACACACACACACACACACACACACACACACACACACACATGTTGTGTTTCCATGTTTTATGGGGACATTCCATAGGCGTAATGGATTTTATACCGTACAAACCGTATTTTCTATCCCCCTACACTGCCCCTGCCCCTAAACCTACCCATCACAGGAGACATTCTGCATTTTTACATTTTCAAAAAACATCACTTAGTGTGATTTATAAGATGTTTTCCTCATGGGGACCAAAAATGTCCCCACAAGGACAAAAATTTGGATATTGCCATCTTTGTGGGGACATTTTGTCCCCATACCGTAGGGATTACCAGTCCACACACACACACACACACACACACACACACACACACACACACACACGTTGTGTTTCCATTTTGTGGGGACATTCCATAGGCGTAATGCATTTTATACTGTACAAACCGTATTTTCTATCCCCCTACACTGCCCCTGCCCCTAAACCTACCCATCACAGGAGACATGCTGCATTTTACTTTTAAAAAACATCACTTAGTGTGATTTATAAGATGTTTTCCTCATGGGGACCAAAAATGTCCCCACAAGGAGAAGGATTTTGGATATTGCCATCTTTGTCACACACACACACACACACACACACACACACACACACACACACACACACACACACACACACACACACACACACACACACACACACACACACACACACACACACACACACACACACACACACGCACACACACACACACACACACACACACACACACACACACACACACACACACACACACACACACAGAGTAAATGAGAAAACTGGCTTCAATGTTTTTTCACTAATTTGTTTACTAACCTAGTATTTGTTTACTAAGATTTTTCAATTATACCTCAATTTCCACAGAATGTGTTTTGCCTTTGGCAGAATACTAAGTGATGTACTAAGCACAATAAAGTATTTAGCCAGGCAGTGAGGGTCTAAGTTTGGCTCTATATGCGTGTTTTGTGGCTCGATGGGACACGGTTGCTATGCTCCAGTTCAGAGCTACAACAGAGAGCAGGACCAACTGCATACTTATGCACTGCTGTCTGCTTGAATGCCATCTAGAACATTATTATGGTTGACTTACAAGCTCAGACAAAAACAAGAAAATTGAGAGAGAAGTAAAGCAGGTTTGACTGTGCAGAAGCCAGATTGAAGGTGTGGTGCTTGTTCGTCAAAGAGTGATATAACAAACATTTGCCCCCGAAGGATTGTGCAAAAAAAAAACAAATGACTGACGAAAAAACTAATGCGCAGAATTTCGTCACAAATACTTAACTAACGTCATACAGCGCACCTACGGTTAGTGAGTCACCAGAAACATGTAAATTATTTCAACTTTGCTCTTGAGCATCAATCATCAGTTATAATCAGACGTAAGTGCCGATCTATTATCAGCTCACCTTTTTCCATATATTGACATTTATAGAACTACAATAATCTTTAAATAGATCAATACACACAAAAATATAGGCTACCAGTCAAAAGTTTGGACACACTTTCGCATCAAAGAGAATGTGAAAGTGTGTCCAAACTTTTGACTGGTATTATATGTGTGACATATTGTTTCTTCTATTCAGTAAATTTGAATTGATCTTGGCTTTCATAGGCAGTGATTTTCTTCAGATATCATCATCTGATGACCTATATATTGGTACAATCATACAGCTCCTTGTAATAGCATATTGTAATAAAAGTTCATTATTTTCCATAATGTAATGATAAAATTAAAATTTCATATATTTTAGATTCATTGCACACCAACTGAAATATTTCAGGTCTTTTATTGTTTTAATACTGATGATTTTGGCATACAGCTCATAAAAACCCCAAATTCCTATCTCAAAAATTTGCATATTTCATCCGACCAATAAAAGTGTTTTTAATACAAAAAAAGTCAACCTTCAAATAATTATGTTCAGTTATGCACTCAATACTTGGTCGGGAATCCTTTTGCAGAAATGACTGCTTCAATGTGGCGTGGCACGGAGGCAATCAGCCTGTGGCACTGCTGAGGTGTTATGGAGGCCCAGGATGCTTCGATAGCGGCCTTAAGCTCATCCAGAGTGTTGGGTCTTGCGTCTCTCAACTTTCTCTTCACAATATCCCACAGATTCTCTATGGGGTTCAGGTCAGGAGAGTTGGCAGGCCAATTGAGCACAGTAACACCATGGTCAGTAAACCATTTACCAGTGGTTTTGGCAGTGTGAGCAGGTGCCAGGTCGTGCTGAAAAACGAAATCTTCATCTCCATAAAGCTTTTCAGCAGATGGAAGCATGAAGTGCTCCAAAATCTCCTGATAGCTAGCTGCATTGACCCTGCCCTTGATAAAACACAGTGGACCAACACCGGCAGCTGACATGGCACCCCAGACCATCACTGACTGTGGGTACTTGACACTGGACTTCAGGCATTTTGGCATTTCCTTCTCCCCAGTCTTCCTCCAGACTTTGAGTGACAGTCCAGTGCTGCTTCTCTGTAGCCCAGGCCAGGCGCTTCTGCCGCTGTTTTTGGTTCAAAAGTGGCTTGCCCTGGGGAATGCGGCACCTGTAGCCCATTTCCTGCACACGCCTGTGCATGGTGGCTCTGGATGTTTCTACTCCAGACTCAGTCCACTGCTTCCGCAGGTCCCCCAAGGTCTGGAATCGGTCCTTCTTCACAATCTTCCTCAGGGTCCGGTCACCTCTTCTCGTTGTGCAGCGTTTTTTGCCACACTTTTTCCTTCCCACAGACTTCCCACTGAGGTGCCTTGATACAGCACTCTGGGAACAGCCTATTCGTTCAGAAATGTCTTTCTGTGTCTTACCCGCTCGCTTGAGGGTGTCAATGATGGCCTTCTGGACAGCAGTCAGGTCGGCAGTCTTACCCATGATTGCGGTTTTGAGTAATGAACCAGGCTGGGAGTTTTTAAAAACCTCAGGAATCTTTTGCAGGTGTTTAGAGTTAATTAGTTGATTCAGATGATTAGGTTAATAGCTCGTTTAGAGAACCTTTTCATGAAATGCTAATTTTTTGAGATAGGAATTTTGGGTTTTCATGAGCTGTATGCCAAAATCATCAGTATTAAAAGAATAAAAGACCTGAAATATTTCAGTTGGTGTGCAATGAATCTAAAATATATGAAGGTTTAATTTTTATCATTACATTATGGAAAATGTAATGATAAATATGCTCAAGTCTACCTGTAATATGCAAATTTTTTGAGAAGGACCTGTATATTGTTGGATATTAAATATTTTTTAATTGATTAGTATTAGTTGATTTATTTGTACATGCACTTTTATATCAAAGGCCCGTTTACACCAAAAACGATAACTATATTAGCCGCTTTAAATGCTCGAGCTCGTTACAGCAGGATGGATTTTGACTGGCTGGAAAAAAATCGTTCTGAAAGCGATTCCAACGATATCGCTTCTTTGTGCCTTTATCGTTATAGCTGTGGAGTGAACTCTGCTGTTTATTAATATTGAGAACGATTTTAGCACTATATCTTTATCGTATGGTAATCGTCCTTGGTGTGAACGGGCCTTAACACTGTTAAATGTAACATTACACAAACTTCTAAATTAATTTCTATTTTTCAGTTTTTCAAAATGATTGGTGTTAGCTGTTAGTGTTTTCTTTTTATTTTATTTAGACACGATTGTAACATTAATATTGGTCTGTTCACTGCAAGCACGATAACTATAGCTGCGTCCCAATTCAGAGGCTGCATCCTTCGAAGGCCAATAGCGTCACAACGGCACAACGAAGGCTGTCCAAATTCGAAGGCTCCTTGAAATGGGGCCTCCAAATGCGTCCTTTGTTTCCCAGTCAATGAAGGATACAACAGATGGATCCTTTGCGGCCTAGCCTACACCAGAATTCATTGCTTGCTGATGACGACAGGATTTTTCAGAGAGAGAGAGAGAGAGAGAGATGGCCAGATTATACATTAAGTATTAGGTTTCAACTTACTTGAATATCTTATGGTACAAAAAAATAAAAAACTTTAAAGTTCAAATGTTGACACATGAGTGTGTACACACTTGTAGTTCGGTTTGCTTAGTTTGTTTGGTCTGGACCAAAAAATAAATACAAATGTAGTCCTGGTACGCTTATCATTAAGATTTTTATCACCCAATCTAAAAATACCATTATTTTTGCAAAACAATGTTGTGTGCTAAATGTGCCCGTTGTATGTGCGTAGCCTGCATATGATGGTATTTTGACCAACTAAGAACCTGTGAAGAGTTTATAAAACGTGTAAAGGAGTCAAAACAGCAGCATGAATCCCTCGGTCACACACACAAATGAAGATCTGCTGCAATGAAACAAAAACGTTTGGAAGCCTGTACCAAACTGTGATGGCAATATCATGACTATGACTAGAAAAAAAACAGGTAGACTTGAGCATTCTGTCCTTTTTAGGGACTTATCTTCCTGTTTTTGAGACGACTTTGGGAACGTTTTGCGTTCATTTATAATTGGACCTGGACCAAAATCAAATTTATTCAAATAAACCACACTAACAGAGCAACTGTGCCAGGGGTTGTTTTAATCGAACCAAACATGCTAAGTGTGAATACACCTGATTGAACTTTCAAAAAAGTGAACTTTCAAAAACATTACAGCCATTTGACAACGGATGTCACAGTGGGTAAGCGACAAAAACAATACCCTATAGGCTAGAGGTAGACTGTCCCATTTAACAACCCTTGGCCCGAACTATGTGTCCTTCGTAAGCAGCCTCTGAACTGGGACACAGCTTATAACGTTAACATTGTTCTAAATATAAACCACAATTATTACATTAATGGCACAGAGAAACGATATACCGTTGGAACCACTTTCAGAATGATTTTTTTACCACCTGATGAACGTTAAAGACACTGACAGCAAATCAGAATCCATCAGAGCTTGAGCATTTAAAGTGGCAGACGACAAAATGAAAAATTATAACATTATTACACTGTATTAAAAAAAGCAAAAAAGGAATATCATAAAACACTATGAAAGGTCATACTGGCAGGTGATAAAGTGTTTCGGTTTGCTAGAGAGAGTTTAATAAAACCACATTTTTATGTGGATAAATGTGTCAGCTAAAGTTTTAAGAACTAAAGCTGTTCGATAAACTGGATTTCCGTTCTATTACTGAGTTCTACCCACAGGTGAAAACGCATTCCTAACACTTATTCCTATTTTATGTGAATCCAACGGACAAAAATTCAAGAACCGTTGCAGGTATGATAGGTGACAGGTGATCTTTCCACACCTCGTTCGTTATCTTGCGCTCTCTCACACACATTTTGTTTGAGCATATAAATAATACGTCATTTCATTTAATTTTTTCCAGCCAGGGTTCTATTTTTGGTAAGCGCATTTGCCAACATCTTTGTCAGTTCACAGGAGAAACTGAGAAGGAGAGTGTTTTGACATGCTGCACTGAACTGCAAAGGGATTACAACACTCAGATTGGAGTATTGATCCACTGCAGCTGCTCTTGCATGGAGGATGAAGAGAGACAGAGAGAATGACAGACACATTTCAATGCTTTAGTCTTGCAATCTGATTTCTGAAATAGTGTTTTTCCACTTTACTCAAAATGACTGCATCCACTTGGAGCACTTTTGGCCACGTGGATCAAGAAAGAAAACATTTAAACACTTTTTACACTCTCAATAGTTCCTTATAATAGTCTACTAACAATGTCCAACAGTGCATTATACATCACAGGGGGATTTTCTCTAAAAGTCATGAACATTTCAACAACATCCTTATCTGACATGACGAAAACACAAGTTATTGTTTAAATTAATTGTTGGATTAAAATGGCTGACTCCTTTATCTCGCTAAACCTAATTTCACAGCTAGCCTTTTATCCACGCCCAAATACATGAATTTATTCTTTTATACATTTTTAAAAATATGAAAATTACACATAATAATCTGCAGATCATGTCTCTTTTGCAATGCTTTTCTCTGGTGCTTTTGTCTTCTGTGGTAAACATGTATAATAAATTCGACAAACACAAAATGATAGAAATCATGAAAAAATCTGACACCACATCTCAGAGACAGTAATAATTGGTGTAAAATATATATATATATATATATATATATATATATATATATATATATATATATATATATATATATATATATATATATATATATATATTATACAGGAGTACAGAATTATTAGGCAAGTTGTATTTTTGAGGATTAATTTTATTATTGAACAACAACCATGTTCTCAATGAACACAAAACTTAAAACTTTGATTAATATCAAAGCTGAATATTTTTCTAGTTTATAAGGAAGTAGTTTTTAGTTTTAGCTATTTTAGGGGGATATCTGTGTGTGCAGGTGACTATTACTGTGCATAATTATTAGGCAACTTAACAAAAAACAAATTTATACCCATTTCAATTATTTATTTTTACCAGTGAAACCAATATAACATCTCAACATTCACAAATATACATTTCTGACATTCAAAAAACAAACAAAAACAAATCAGTGACCAATATAGCCACCTTTCTTTGCAAGGACACTCAAAAGCCTGCCATCCATGGATTCTGTCAGTGTTTTGATCTGTTCACCATCAACATTGCGTGCAGCAGCAACCACAGCCTCCCAGACACTGTTCAGAGAGCTGTACTGTTTTCCCTCCATGTAAATCGCACATTTGATGATGGACCACAGGTTCTCAATGGGGTTCAGATCAGGTGAACAAGGAGGCCATATCATTAGATTTTCTTCTTTTATACCCTTTCTTGCCAGCCACGCTGTGGAGTACTTGGACGCGTGTGATGGAGCATTGTCCTGCATGAAAATCATGTTTTTCTTGAAGGATGCAGACTTCTTCCTGTACCACTGCTTGAAGAAGGTGTCTTCCAGAAACTGGCAGTAGGACTGGGAGTTGAGCTTGACTCCATCCTCAACCCGAAAAGGCCCCACAAGCTCATCTTTGATGATACCAGCCCAAACCAGTACTCCACCTCCTCCTTGCTGGCGTCTGAGTCGGATTGGAGCTCTCTGCCCTTTACCAATCCAGCCACGGGCCCATCCATCTGGCCCATCAAGACTCACTCTCATTTCATCAGTCCATAAAACCTTAGAAAAATCAGTCTTGAGATATTTCTTGGCCCAGTCTTGACGTTTCAGCTCGTGTGTCTTGTTCAGTGGTGGTCGACTTTCTGCCTTTCTTACCTTGGCCATGTCTCTGAGTATTGCACACCTTGTGCTTTTGGGCACTCCAGTGATGTTGCAGCTCTGAAATATGGCCAAACTGGTGGCAAGTGGCATCTTGGCAGCTGCACGCTTGACTTTTCTCAGTTCACGGGCAGTTATTTTGCGCCTTGGTTTTTCCACACGCTTCTTGCGACCCTGTTGACTATTTTGAATGAAACGCTTGATTGTTCGATGATCACGCTTCAGAAGCTTGGCTATTTTAAGACTGCTGCATCCCTCTGCAATATATCTCACTATTTTTGACTTTTCTGAGCCTGTCAAGTCCTTCTTTTGACCCATTTTGCCAAAGGAAAGGAAGTTGCCTAATAATTATGCACACCTGATATAGGGTGTCGATGTCATTAGACCACACCCCTTCTCATTAAAGAGATGCACATCACCTAATATGCTTAATTGGTAGTAGGCTTTCCAGCCTATACAGCTTGGAGTAAGACAACATGCATAACGTGGATGATGTGGTCAAAATACTCATTTGCCTAATAATTCTGCACTCCCTGTATATGTATTATGTACCATCACAGTAATTTTTAAATGTATGAAGTTAGCTTTATGGGGCATAAAATGTAACAAAGAGATATTTTTATGATTTGTTTTTATTTCAAGATTGAAAGTCTGGGCCTGGACAAAGGTAAAACAATAAAATGTATTCATGAAAAGCATTTGAACATTGCAAAAAATAAATGCTAAAAGGCATGGCAAAAGTTCCAGACAGTTTTAATATGAACTTCACATTCACACACACATGAATTGAAATCTGTTCACTGTAATATATATATATTTTTTAATCAACCCGGCACATAAAAGCACCTGCAACTGAAGAAACACCCCTATCTATATGAGGTTTACGTCATCTGCACTCATTCAGAATTTTTAATCGGTCGTGTTTGTCCAAATTTCAGAACACCGTGAATTACTATCTACAGTCGGATCTGTATCATCAGTCACCAGCCACTCGAGTGTGGCCCACACAGAGAGAAATACTCACCAAACACCCAGAGCACATTCTTAAGATATATGAAAGAACTGCATCAATGGGCTGCTTATCAGACACAGCCAAACAACACACATCAAAGTGATCCGATAATACAGACACACAATCACAAACTCTAAAACTCATGTAAAAACACATGTAAAAACTGTAACTATGAAATACATAAGTTAATCACTTTGTTTTTAACATAACTCTTTCAAGTCCTCACACACGATTCTTTCAGCCCCTCATGGGCAGGGCAAACAAACACACGCATGGTGTGACGTTTCCACACAGACACACAGATTAGATCATTATGATGGTAGATTGAGGTCTGTCAGACAGGTAGATAAGGAGCGAACCACACGCATGCACAGACGCTTTATGACTCGTGTTTCAGCGAGTTTTCATTGCTCCGGAAACACACACAGCCCCGCAGAGAAGACCTCCCACAAAGCAGACAGAGCCAAGACTACACAACCAGACCCAACAAACAAACCACACCACAGCGTCAACACAGCGCCTAAGCAACACCGGGGGACATGCCGTCCTGTCATTTCAATGTGTTTAAACTACTTGTTGACTTCACAACTAATCCCCAAGACACTTTCACCCAAAATGAGTAAAGAAATGATTATGAAAAAGGAAACAACAACATTAGAGGAGCTTTAACAATATCTAAAACATATTTAATTACAGAAAATGATTTCTAAAAATGTGCAGAGTACAGCATAAAACTTGAAATCACATCTTGAGACTGAAAGTTGAAAATACAAACATTTCATGAGACATTGGATGATTGACAACCTCTTTTTCCAGGAGTGCAAATGTACATTCTGAGATGTAAATCCAAGTCAGAATATTCCTGACCAAGAGACAGAAAAACAGATCTGAAAAAATAAAGAACAACATATATTTACAGTACTAGAGAATGTATTAAGAGTATGATCTCAATAATGCGCAGTAATTAAAAGAGTAAACACTACTCTTCTGCCACCTAGTGGTGCCTTTTTGCAATCTTCTCAAGCACACGAGTTCATTACTACTGCCTCACAGAGGCTGACTTGTGAATTAAGCATTGATGTTCTCCTATTAAAACAAAATGCTAAATGCATCCTATTTTTAGCTTTTTGTTTGTTATTGGTTGGTATCCTTTTCTGATTGATTTCACTGAACAAACACAGCTATTCATGTCATTGACAATTAACTGAAGCGCAGTATTTATCCAGTGTTATGGTTCACATGTCAGCCAAATATTTAACTTCTGCTGAATTAAACTAATTTAGATTTGATATCAGTACTGATATGAAGCCATTACTAAACACATACAATTCAATTGATTACAAACAGTAAGGGGTACAAAATCACACCTCGAGAGTCCAAAACTGCTGAAATCCTCTTTCCTTTGTCTCACAAGTCATGAAATGGAAATGTGATTTCTTTGGTAACAAAAAATTTAACTGGACTTCACTATGCAATAGCAGGTTTTGACGCATGTGATATTGCTACATGACAAGAGTTTTAACAGAGATAGAAATGAGATTTCACAATGATTTTCAGAGACATTCAGTGAATTAGCATGCCAAAACATACTGTACAATAGGGGGCACTAGGATACTTTCTGGATACAAGCAGTTTATTTTACCTCTTTTATTCAGCCTTGTCTTTCTGCACTTGCCCTTCTTTCTCTCGGTTTGTCAAGCATTTATTCCAGTACATCAGGATCTGTGCTAGCATCACTCCACTGCCACAACAGGCCAGTGCATGCATCTGACTTGAGAGAGAAAGGCCTGTGATCTTCAGAGAGACAGGGAGATTATAAATGTGAAAACACATATTACAATAGGTAATATTAACATATACTAATGTGTGAAATACATTTATTTTCTGTATAGGAACATAAAGTCTTAGCTTAAAAAAATCTATCAAACATTTTTACTATTTTTGCCCAGAAAAAAAGACAGTTCCTTGACAGGTTGACCTTTTGTGACAACATGATCCAATACCAGAGCATGTTGTTACACGACTACAGCGCAAGTTTTCCACAATGGAAGCTGTTATTAGGTTTTCTGAGTTGCAATGTCAAGTAAGAACAACTTTATAATCAATTGAGTCTCTTTACAAACCGACACTTAAAATATTTGGTCAGCGGTCTAATAATTGTCATCATTGCAATATAATTTATTGTGTTTTGATAGTACTAAACATTTTGTTGATGCTTGCTTGGTTTTTAAGATTTTAAATGGGTATGCACCTCCCCCTTTAAGCCAGTTTGTAATGCATAAAGAAAATAATGGCAGAACAACGAGAGCGATTACTAAAGGAGACTGTGTTGGACAGTTTATGCGTACAACATTTGGGCGATCAGTCTTTTCAGCTAGTGTAAGTGATTTGCTACTATACTGCTTTGATACTAATTTTTGTGTATGATTACGTTTTATTAATTGTGGATAATAGTAAAAAAAAATGTGTGTACATGTGATAATTTACTTTGTGATCATTTGTGATAATTAACTTTTTTTCAAATTTCTTTTTTTAGGTTGCCTTTTTAAAATCTGGCAAGGGCAACTGAACACTGTCCCTATTAAAAAAAAAGAACCAAATAGCAACAGATCTTTTTCTTCCTTGTTGTGATGTGCTATCGGAAAAGATTGAAAAAAATGTAGGGTGGAATACTTTGTTCTATCCATCGGTTGAATGATTGAGAGAACTACCAGAGAGAAGTCTGTGATTTCTCAGAAGATTTAGTTATGGTATTTAAATTAAAAATAAAAAATAAAAATTAAACATATGCATGGATGAATTGTTCACAATCTGATTATAAAATAATCAATAAGGTGAATTTTCCTTTCATGCCGACTAAAGACAGTAAAACAGCCACATTTTCGACAGTTGTGATGGGTTGGTTTAAGGGTTGAGTGAGTGTAAGGGTATAGAATATACTGTTTCTACAGTATAAAAATCATTATATCTATGGAGAGTCCCCACAAAGATAGTAAACCAGTGTGTGTGTGTGTGTGTGTGTGTGTGTGTATGTGTACCTGCAGGGAACTGAAGATACGCCCAAGAGAGCCGAGAAAGACCAGGAAAACAGAGAGTGCAGACAGCTGTCCTGTGTGTCCATATTTGAAGTTACTGCCTGCCTGTAAAAACTGAACACACACAACATAAAAAAAATAAGATTTTTTTGTTTAAAAAGCGTTTGTTTTTATACAGAGAATTTTATAAAGGGGGTACAAAGTCCTTTCTCACCCTTCCAGCAATAACCAACAGCACATTCCATTCATGCAGGGTCCAAACCACTGACACAGGGGTCAAAGGTGAGGCCAGGAGGAACATAAAGCCACAGTATAGAGCAAGAAAATATACACCTGCATGAAAAACCCAAACAAACATTAGATTATGAAAAAGGACATTGTCTCCATATAGTTTAGGAACCTTTAGGAACCCTCGTTTCGAACCTTTTATGGTTTTCCCTCTGTAGTGCTGGATGAGCAAAGCCAGGACACCAATCTGGATCAATGCAAATAAACTTTCCCCCCAGGCACTGCAAACACACACACACACACACACACACACACACACACACACACACACACACACACACACACACACACACACACACACACACACACACACACACACACACACACACACACACACACACACACACACAAACCTTAGCATGACTGCATACACACACAATCCTCTCTACAGTATATGTAAACTTTTGACATTACTGCAAAAGCTGTTTTACCCAATGGGAAAGTTTTGAGTGTAGCAGAAAGCTGCATGAGTAGAGGTGGCCAACAGCTCTAGAAAAATAGATGTCAGACACAGTCCATTAGAACTTCCAGACCAAAGAACTTTCCAGATCTGAGGCAGTGGAGCTGTGGGAAGAAATGAAAATGCAAATGTATGATTATATTTTTAACACGTTTTATTTTTATATTTTCTGTTTTCATTTTAGTTCAAGTTAAAATAAATGTTTGGTGTGTTTTTGTTATTTTCAGTAGTTTTTGTTAATATAGTTTGTATAACTTTTTTTTTTTATTTAGTAAATCAAATTAAACTAAAATGTATTGCTACTTTGGCAACTATTTAAAAAAAATATATATATTAATATATATAAATATATATTATTGTATTAACTTGCTTTATTTTATGGCTTTAGTTTTAGTTAACTATAATAAACCTGGGAAGAAGATACACACATACTATAAAACGCAGCAACAATATAGAGCTGAGAAAATACATCATTACAACTTCGTTGGATATGAAATATGCAAAACTGATGTCAAATAGACTACTACTTACCAATAACAATTCCCATCAAAATCAATATTCCCACAGTCTTACTCAGGATAATCTTCAGACAAGGTACTAGATAACAACAGTGTACAGTAAAGAAATGTCATGTCTGCAGGCCAAACACACATTAAACCCACATTAAACAGCATAACAACAATTCATCTGGCATGCAATCGGTTAAGAGTAAATTAAAATACCCATTATAAAATGAATTTGTTTAGTAGCCTGTATGTTTTCACAAATCAGGACATTTTAAAAAATTCACTGACATTTTCACACGTTTATTCGATATAAAGATGTCTCTCACCGTGCATAAAGTTGAAATAAATGAAAAAGTGGTCAAAACATTTTTCTGGCATTAAGTAAGTTAGCAAAAATTCTTTCAACGGAGGCATCGTCTCTTGGTCAGACGCGTCCATAGTTCATGTATTCCTGTCGGGGGTCGTTTATCGAATCCCGACCCAAACCTTCAGCACGGAGAATAAACCAGAGAATAGATTGACAGATTCCTTTACAGGGCTAAACTAGTCGTCCAAAATTAAATACATGTGACTTTTGTCGTCTTCTTGTAGCGTCTAAGCAAAATCTCTTTTGAACTAATGACCATTCATGACAAATGGCTTATTTTGTAAAATCCACCAAAACTGCCACTAGTGTAGTGTGACGGGAAAGCAATTGCCTCACCAATGATGTTTAAGTTTTAGAGGGGGCGTGCGTGTCTCTGGATTTAGAGTGTGTGTACACAGTGTGTTTCAAACTCCCGAATGGAGAGCCCGTCCATGTTTTAATGCAGTTAAATTATCCAATAACCAAAGCCTGTTCAGTTCAAAAACTAAACGTTTTTGTATTTATATGCTTTTTTACATCTATATGGAAAAATGTGTGCACAGGGGGCGCTCGCGGCTCACACAGATAAATGCTGAATGCGGTTCCGAATTAAGCAAATATATTATGTACTTGTATATCCTTATTATTTGATATATAAACAATAATTAAGTAGAATAATCCAATCTGAATAGATCATATTCCTTTTGTGAAGTCCAGAGGTGCTGCTAACAATTTTGGGTCCTATGAAATAATATGAGTTTGGGTCCCCTGCTACCACACACATACAACCAACTTAGCTATCCAAAATCATTGTCTGCAATTTAATAATGACCTAAAACCTCCGCTCGCTCAACCCAGAATGCCCTTTGTGACATAAATAAAAATAATAAAAAAAAAATAAAAATAAAAAAATATATATATACATATACACACACTCAAGAGAATTCTAAACCATAATGAGCATTTACATAATATATTAGCCTATTCCGCACTCAAGCGCACACATAAAGCTTACCACAAAGAACCGGCAAAAGTAATGATTATGAATGTGTCAAAAATAGCATGTTTACTAATAATCTAGTGTTTTCTTTGTCTGTGTCAGTGTCCGCCATCTCCGAAGTGAACATGCGAGAGGAGTGCACATTTTATACAGATTACCTAAACAGAGATCAGCCTTTTCTTTTCATTTTCAATGGTTTCATTTAAAAGTATACATTTCTATAAATAAATATGTCATGTCTGTGAGGCAAGTAGTAGAGGTTTAGTTAACTTATGAGATGCGCTCTAGTTCACGTGCAATGCTGGTGATCGCGCCGGCGCCTCCATGTCATGATTATTGTGTGCTATATTTGCTTTTAAAAATTAAAACCAGGCAATTTGTTGATGAAACATTGATTAAAATGAAGATACAATTTATACAAAACAACACACTTTAAAAGGAAGGCTTTTTACGAAACAAAACTTATGAAGTGGTCAAAATCATGTCTGACCCACTCCAAGTCTCCTGATACATTGTGCATCGTATGATGTGTACTAGCTATCTCATGGTGTTCACTTTTCATAATCAACATAGATGACATAAAAAAATAAATAACATTATAATATTTAAAAATAAATATGAAACTAAATACCTTTTCTTAATGACTACAAGAAATATAGTAGGTTACAATACAGAAAAATTTCATGTCAGAGCGTCGATTTACCGGTAAGCGTGAGGGGTTCATGTGTGGAATTTTGTCGGAAATACAGAAATAAGCCATCATTTTGTTTTATTTGTAACTCTTTGGTAGATTATACATTTATACTCTCTATTACATTACTACTAGTACTGTAACTACTAATAAAACCGATCTCCGGTGGCCCCAAAAGTGCACAGGCCCTTAGAATCGTCCTAACTCCCCACCCCCCGCCCCCGCATGAGATGCTATTAAACATATTAATAACATATCGTCCATGTAACGATATGATTCATCTGATTCAATTAATCAGATGAAAAAAAGGGCCGGGTATACATAATTTTCAATTTGCCATTGTACTACAGCTATATTACAAAAGTTTCCATTTATTCCCCTAAAATAATACACAGAACGAGGCACTAATCATGCCTATCACGCTAAACATGTATTTCTCATGCCTGTCACATGAACTTATTATGATGCTGTAAATGCAAGATTTATTGATACAACATTAATTAATTTATGTCAATTAATTTTCAATGCTTTGATTACTCTCACAAATTTCAGTTGAGATGATGTTTGGTGCATGCATATTAAGTACTGGAGAGAACACAAAGGAATTGTTTTTAATTTCTGAATTGACAACTGTGCAAAGTATTGTAGAAACTGAGGATAAGGATGATGATTGGGCTGTCATGCTAATCTGATTGTGCTTGTGACGCCAGTGGAAGAATTTCATTTGACAATCACGTTAAAAATTAAATCATGAAAGAATACTGAGATAAGATGCCATGATAAGAGGGCTTTATAAACCAATATTGGTTCATATTCTTATAACAGTGTTATTCTTTGTCTGATCTTAAGTAAACTATTGAAAACACTCCAGAACAAGGGAACTGGGTATACTACAGGGGTATAAACACGCAGCCACGCTCACTGGATACATTAGAAGTAAATATTAGATGAAACAACATTTTCTTTTCTTTATTTTGCATTGGAAGATACGACAATGTTTTGTGAAGTTGGGAGGTTATAGCAACTCCCACTGATTAACCAGCTGTTTGGATGATCCACTGACTGCTAATAGTGCAAAGAATGCTTGTGAAGAAGCCGAAATGCGAAGTCACAATCTTTTTGTCTATGGTTTGCCTAAAAGGGTGTGTAAGTCGGTATGTTTTAGTATGCTAGGTTTAGGGGTTACGCAAACAGGAAAAGCCTTTAAAGGAGAGATGTGTTCTTGTAGTGTTTCCATAAACCATGACCGCACCGCACCTCTTCTCAAACATAAACTCTGCCGAACATCAAAAACTAACTCAAACTGTGTGACAAACAAAATCTGTTTATTATCAGTCATTGCAAATTTGTTCTACTCCTTTAATGGAAATATTAACACAAAATGTTCAAAAGCATGGGAACTTTGAGGGAAATAAAGCAGGGTTACAACAGCAGAATCAGTGTAAGCTATAAAAAAATATAGGCTGGGCAGCAACTGTCGATGAATAATTCCTCTTTTGTACTGGCAAAGAAAATGACACTGATAGTCTTTTAGATAACACTATTTGTTTTACAGTGTCACTGCCATGGTGTTTTTCCCTCACTACAGAGACAGTCCAAAGTCCTATGATGCATTTGGTTTATAGCACCCAGTTCACCCCACACACACACACACACACACACTTCCCCACAGATCATAATTTCTTTGATGTCAGATCTCAGCCTGCAACTAAATGATTATGTACTGTTTATAAGTGTTATGACAACCAGTGACATCTCCACAAAAATGTAATCAAATGCATATAAACAGAAATGTGTATGAATGGGTTATAGATTGTATTTTTGATGACGGTTGTTTTAAAAGTCATGTTTTGTTTGGTAAAAAAAAAAGTCTGTGTGATTCCAGAGATTTTGGGGTCAGGATTTGCTTGCCAAACTGTTGAAATGTTATCAATCACAAGTCTCTCTAAAACAAGAGAACATAAAACAATATATATTTTATATTATATAGTTCCTTTAGTGATAGATTCTCCAGAAAGGGTGCGGTTAGAGGAATTGGATTCTGTGGGCTGGTCTTCTCTTAACTCAATAATAAATTACCAGCAGTGTTTATAAAAACACTGCACTCTGGCAGACAGACAACTTCAGGGTGTGTACGAGACTCAGATTCATCGACCAAACTTTTTGTCAAGTTCTTTTACGAGCTCTTTATAACAAATCCTGTACATATTACAGCCGTTATTCTCTGACTTCAGGATTAACAACCATCTAGCAGCATGTGTACAGGAAAATGTGCGCTTTGCGTCGGGACAAGTCTGTACCCGTTGGCGGTCATCTCCATAATCTGTAATATTCTGCTGTTTTTTCCTGGCTGGGATGTAAAGTACGCGCAGAACGGGCAAATTACAGAGGAGGTCAAATACATGGGAGGACTGATTGGAGGGGGAATAATGGTAAGTCTGGTTATGTTTAATTGTAATGTTGAACTATATATAAATTCTAATTCTATTTAAACATCATAGTGAATATATATGATCAAATATATCGTGTAAATGATTCTCAGTTTAGTTTGGGGCTTGTCAGTCACATGTTTACTACAGATAAGCTGCCTTTGTAAGAAAATGCAGAGTCTTAATTTGATTTGGGAAAGGAATGTAAGGAAAAAAAAGAATGGAAAGAAAAGATTTTGCTTTGTTTTATAGGCTAAGTAACCATGAGAGGAAATTAAAATAAATACTGATGTTTCATGCGTAATGCCTATCACTCAAAGAGTGTGATTATCCTAATAAGGTATTATAATGGTGTCGCACCAAATGCGAATCAAAGTTAATCAAATGTGAACAGGGTGACCTTGAAACATAAATGTACAAAATGCATTTATTGTGTGTTAGAGTCAAAATATATCAAATGACAAAATGATGAAACATACTTCCCTTTCTGTCCTCCAGGTGTTGATTCCAGCATTTCACATTCACCTGACTGGAAAGCAGGGTTGTTGTGCTAATCGCTGTGGGGTGAGTGAGCAACCCTGCCACCAACAAACTCTTTATTTTTAGTCTGCAGTTTATAAATATCTACAATCCTTTAGAAATTAGGTTATGAAGAGGATTGTCCACTAGACCCTTTAAAAGCTCAGGAGACATGATGCATTTGTCATTTTTAAAATAGGAATAGCTTAAAACAAGGGTGCCAATTCCTATTCCTGGAGATCTACCTTCCTGCAAAGTTCAGCTCCAACCCTGATCAAACACTACTGGAACCAGCTAATTAAAGGGTTACTTCAGCGATTAGCATTAAGCTTTGTATCAGTAGAAACCCGGGAGTATATTCCAATTATCGTACTTCCCCACCTCATATCACCCTGAGATGAGAGAATTATGTATTTTATTTCTGGAAAAAATCCTCAGATGACGCAAAATTATATTTTCGTAATTTTGCGTCATCGGAGGAAGTTTTGGCCAGAGGCTAAAGACTACAGCCAGCAGTGGGCGCTATTTCCACATGTTTTCAACATCACACTCACAGCACTCGGCTCTGGAGCTGCGGAGACTCATGTAAATGGAGCGGTGGAGAGCAAAGTGAGTGTTTCAACTTTTCAAATGAATTCCTATGAAAGTTAAGCTTCCACAGACATGAACTGAAAATACGCCAGACTGATCAGGCGCTGTGAATGTAGCCGCAGCCACAATTACCTCAGCTCATGAATCTAATCTGACTCCTGCAGCGTTTGTGCCACAACACTCAATCGGCTCACTCACATTATATTGAACAGACATGTTCAGTTTTTATTTGTAGTGTCTCTTACTCAACTGATTTTATGAAAATAAACGTGGTAGGCAAGTGATCCAGTAATCCAGTAGCCATGCCTAGAGTTGCCTCAGCAGTGAAGCAAGTGCATTCTGGGAGTTGTTGTCTTTTATTCCCAAGAGACAAAAATACATTTTCTGTCTTTTCTCAGTCTAGAAGGCTGAGATTATTTTAAAAATAATTTCACATTTTTACTACATAAATGACCCAGTTTAAATACAGATTCATCTTCCCAGCGCTGAAGTACCCCTTTAAAATCTTCAGGAAAACTTGATAATTACAAACAGGATCAGGGATGGATCTGAACTCTTCAGGTAGGTAGATCTCCAAGTATAGGAATGTGCGTCCCTGGCTTAAAATGTACAAGTAAATCTGTTAAGAGATAAAATGAAAAAAAGCTTCCATATTAGAAGTATGCAGAGATTTTATTCTAAGCAAACCTAACATAAAAGTTATAGCTGCAAGCAGCAATGACGGGCCCATACTATGCCACTCCGCCACAACATTTACCAAAAAAGTAAAATCTAAGTGACAGACTGTAGTCTTTGATTATGCCTAAATATATTAAAATGCAATAGCTAATAAAATAAATTATGTTAAACGTATATTACAACACTGTTCTCTGCAATCATTCAAGATATGCAATGCCTGTTTGCAATTTAGCATCTTCAATTTATTGGCATCATGAAAGTTTGGTGTGAACTGTATGACGCCCTTTGGAGCAGTAGTTAAAAATTCAGAGATTGAGTCACCCATTTAAACAAAAACTGACATACTGTTGGTCGGAGCTATTGATTGTAAATAAGAAAGTTGTCCGAATTGATGAGAACAATATATGTGCAAAGTTTGTTGACTTTAGGTAAAACAAACCCCACACTATTAGTTAAAAGGTGGTACTACTGAGCCCCAACTACATGCCCCTTTTCTAAGCCTTTGCCCATGTCAGATGGCCGACAACTCTGATGTATGTTGAATTTCATGCAATTTGAATCATGCAAAGAATTAAAAAAACACCCAAAAAAATTAATATTAACATTTGACACGTTGTCATGACAACAGTATTAAAGATACGAAGAAACTTCTCACAGTTGTACATCAGCAGTGTCTTTACATTATTCTGACAAAGTTTAAAGCAAATTGGGTAAAAATAAGAGGATGATTTGAAAGCATTTTAAATAATGGCACACATCCTGCAGCCAGTTGGTGGCGCCATGACTTTTACTCACAAAAGTCACATCCATGTAATCGGCCTCAAATCAGATCTATAAGTGTATCTATAAGTGTGTGAAGTTTGGTATTGTATGTGAAAAGGGGTGTGCTACAGCGCTCCTCAAATTCAACCATAAAAAAGGGTGCACTATGGAGCACTAGATTTGGGCAAAGTCTAATCTATTACAGGAGAAATTAAATAAAAACCTGTTATGATGATATTGAGACACATAGGCATGCGTTTCTAGATGTGTTGTAAGATCAGTGCCTTATATTGTGAGAGGAAAACAGAATCTTCCCAAAAACACAATATAACAAATAAATGTATTTAAAATGTAACTAAGTACATGTGATGTACAACATTTGTCATGTGCTGGACAGACCGAAGTACAGACCTGTTTGAATACACACAAGCGCTCCTCTGTTGTGAAAAAAAAAAAAATCTATAAAGATGACATGTGGCTTGAAAAATGTGCCCTCATTGTGACTTTTTGCAAATATGTGCAGTTTGTGACTTTAAAGAACCGCAACAGTTTTACTGGAATCACTGGCTGACAACCTCATTGAACGGTGACTGATGTGTAGGGAGGTTTCAGGCATGTTGTTGTGTGATTGGGAAATCTTTCAAATGAAATCCGGGAATAAACCTTTATAATAATTGCATGCAGTGTATGCCGCCCTCTACTTTTAAATCATTAAAAACTGAAGTAGGGATTGTAGTTACCAACTATATTTAATTAGAATACAATAGTTAAGTATAACATTAAGAATAATATTTTTGAAATAAATCTCTTATGCTTACCAAGGCTGAATTTATTTAATCAGAAATACAGTAAAAACAGCAATATTGTGAAATATTATTACAATTCATTTAGTTTTTACAGATTTTTTAAAAATCAACTAAATGCAGCCTTAAATCATTCTCATGATGTGTTTTCTATTTCAGATGTTCCTGTCCATTTTATTTGCAGCAGTGGGTGTAGCTGGCGCCCTTTATAGCTTCATAGTGGCTCTGATGGGTCTAATCAATGGACCATACTGTAAATATCTACTTATTTTATGGGGAACTCCCTTTAAAGACGGGTAAGAGATACACCCCAGCACTGTAAAGCATGCAATAACACATTTTTGTCTGGTTAAATATGTTGTTGTCTATACCTCTCAGAAACGAGAGTTACCTTAAGGACCGTGGCACGTGGGGAACTTGCATTGAGCCAAAGGATGTGGTGGAGTTTAACGTGGGTCTGTTCTCAACACTGCTGGTGACCAGCGGCGTGCAGCTCGTCCTTTGTGCTGCGCAGATGATCAACGGCCTCTTCGGCTGCCTCTGTGGAACCTGCAAAGAAAAAGGGGTGAGACCATAGAGCAGTGGTTCTCAAACTTTTTCGGGCTAGCGCCCCCTAACCCATTCTCTAGGTCCTCAATCAAATAATATGTAGTCTAATGTCTTCCCTGAATTTTAATGTTGATTATTATTCTGTGTTTATTATAAAATTAGGCTATATTTACACTACCATTCAAATGTTTGGGGTCAGTACAATTACATCTTTGATTTTTTAAAGAAAGCGATACTTTCATTCAGCAAGGATTCCTTAAATTGATTGAAGTGTCCTCATAAACTATGTTTACATTGTGTCATCATACACTTGTGTCCTTATGGATTTTGTGTTCTTTATGTTTAATAAACATATAATAATAATAATCGCTATGGATCGTACGCTTTGATGCGCCGGTGTAGACAAACTGTTTTTCGCATACTAGTAGAGAAGTATTCGATTTCAGACGCAGGTTGAGAGTTCATATAGTGTACTAGCCCGTTTTATGTCACGAGTTTCAGCCTGTAAATCTCCGATGTAAATTTGCATTAAAAAACGCTGAATGTCGCGACTGACCAATCAGAATCAAGCAGCCTACCAACGTGAAGCAGCAAAGTTTACAAGGTTTAGAATCCTTTTAAATATTAAAGGAAATGTTAAATAAAATGTAGCTATAACGTTAAGTATATTGAATATTTAAGATTCTCAAATCCTTCCAGGTCACTAATCCAGTAACCAAATTTGTTGCATTGGTCACGCACTGCAGTTCATGCAGCTTGAAGGCTACAGTAAAATCAAACAAAAACAGGGTAATGTTTTAGAGTAATGATCAATATATTTATATAAAAATATAAAATATTTAATTTAAAAAAAAGTTGTTTCATGCTTTTGAACTCCACCGTATTTAAAGCAATTAATAAAATCAGTTGAGCAGCATTAGCCGGAATTGTTGCGGAATCATTTTCCTCTCTGTTAATACCAGAACTATTTAATCAAATTAAATTATAAATTATGATTTAATTTTTCACAACTTCACACAAAACAAGTAAGTTAGGCTGTGATATTCTGTAGTGCAACAGAATAGGGAGCCGGAGAAATACTGTACCATTTACGTGTCTTTATTAACAGAGGTATACACGGAGCACACGAGCTGGACCTGAACAACCAGCATCGGCTTATTCTGTGGTATATATCCTCCTGTTGTACTAACGTGCCCTCTAGTGGTCAGAGGCCCAATTAACATTATCATTCACTACACCCCCTTCCCCCAGATAACACTAGCCACCCAACAATTAAGTCAGATACATGAACAGCAGTATGAACATTCCAATTTTTTTTTTTAAACAACTTTATCAAGTATCCTAAGCTAGGGACTTGGGTAGACTGCCTCCATCCCAATGAGTTCCAGGGCGCATTCTTGCCCTGTGGCTGGGAACTCACCACTACTCTAAGCAAAATCTTTCAAGTAACTAGGCAGCCTCCTCGTCCTATTTGACCTTCTGAGTTCAGGCTGCTCCTCCACACGTGAAGTCTCAGATACCATGACCTCTGGTGTAGTTTCTCTTATCTGCTGTCCCACAGTGTCATTTGAAGATACAGAACTAGCCGGTTCAGGTGATGGTAACACATCCACATCTTGCAGGGAAGTGTCCAACAACACACCTTCCCCAGGACGTCCCACATGTCGGTTTCTCACCTGATCAATGTGCCCGGCACTACCTGACCATTTCCAAGAGTGACTGTATAAGACAGAGGCCCAGTCCTTTCCTGAACAGTTCCTGGAATCCAGTTAGGACCTGAACTGAAGTTCCTCGTAAACACGAGATCACCTGCACCCAAATGTCTCTCTCTAGCATGCTGGTCATGGTACCATTTTTGCTTCATTTGCTTGTCTTCCACTTGACTTTTGAAGTCTGGATGAACGAGATCTAGAGTAGACCTCAGTTTCCTTCCACACAACAACTCTGCGGGTGATTTTCCTGTAGTTGACTGCGGTGTAATCCGATAGCTGAACAACGCTCTTGCTAGCCTGGCTTCAATAGAATTTCCGTGCTCTTTTCATCAGACCTTTGAACGTTTGCACCGCTCTTTCAGCCAATCCATTCGAAGCTGCATGGTAAGGTGCTGTGGTTATGTGCTTGATGCCGTTTGCTTCATGAATACATGAAACTCCTTACTTGTGAAACAACTACCGTTGTCTGACACCACTATTTCTGGTAACCCATGCTGGCTGAAACTTTGTCTCATGCACTGGATGGTAACCGCAGATGTAGAGCTATTCAGCGGGTAAGCCTCTATCCATTTAGAGTGCGCATCCACCAGGATCAGGAACATTTTACCTAACCATGGTCCCGCATAATCAATATGAATCCTTCTCCAGGGCAGCTTTGGGATTTCCCAGGGATGTAAAGGTGCACACGGAGGGCATTCCTGTTCTCTTGACATCTGACACAAGCTTTTACCAGTCCTTCCACAGCAGCATCCATCTGAGGCCACCACATGTAGCTCCGTGCCAAACCCTTCATCCTGGTTATGCCTGGATGGCCACTGTGTAACTGTCTGAGTAGGGCTGTGCGGCCCTGAGGGGGAATCACTACACGCGCACCCCACAGTACACAACCTCCCTGGACACTGAGTTCATCCTGTTTTTTTTTATATGTTCCAAACTCTGGATCTTCCAGCCTCTGGGGCCATCCTCTCAACACATATTCTCTCACTCGTGCTAAAACAGGATCTTTATCAGTCCATTTCCTCACCTGCTCTGCTTTTACCAGTGACACGTCATTTTCATCCAGCATCAGTACTCTCTCTTCCTCGGCGGGAGTCTCCACTCCTTTTTCAGACAAAGGCAACCTACTCAGTCCATCAGCATTTTGATGCTCCCGGCCTGCTCGATACACAATGGTGTAATCGCATCTGCACAAGGTTACTGCCCATCTTTGGATACGTGGCGAGGCCATCTGTGGCACCTCTCTGAGTTCATTGAACAAAGAAATCAGAGGCTTGTGATCTGTCACTATGGTAAACGGTCTGCCATACACATATGTGTGGAATTTCTTTACTCCGAAAATGACAGCAAGGCCCTCCTTGTCCAGTTGAGAGTAATTCTTCTCTGCTGCATTTAACGTACGTGACACAAACCCTATCGGTCTGTCTGTTCCATCTTCCATCTTATGAGACAGCACGGCCCCCACCCCATACGGGGATGCATCACAGGCCAAGATAAGTGGTTTGGTAGAGTCGTAGTGCACTAATATCGCAGAGGACTGAAGAAGCTTTTTTGACTTTTCAAAAGCTTCTTCCTGTTCAATGCCCCATGTCCATTTTGTCTCCTTTCTCAACAGAGTGTGCAATGGCGCCAACACCGTGGACAGGCTAGGCAGGAACTTGTGATAATAATTCAGCAGGCCTAGATAAGCCTTCAGTTCACTCACTGTCTGAGGAGCGGGCGCTTCTTGAATCGCCTGCACTTTTCTGCCACTGGCTGCACCCCTGCCTCACTGATTCTGTGACCCAGGAAAACCACTTCCTTCCCCAGGAACTCACACTTGGTCCTCTTCAGCCTCAATCCACTTTTCTTTAGTCTACTCAGAACCTCCTCCAGATTTCTTAGATGTTCCTCTTCACTGGCCCCTGTGACTAAGATGTCATCCAGATAAACTGTGACATGTTTCAGGTTTTGCAAAATTCCCTCCATGGTGCGTTGGAAAATGGCTGGACTCAAGCCACTCCAAAGGAAGCCTACAGTAAGTATATAGTCCCTTGTGTGTGTTAATAGTCACATATTTTCTTGCACTCTCATCCAGCATAATTTGCTGATACGCATGGCTCATATCCAGTTTGGAGAATTTCTGGCCTCCAGCTAGCTGAGCAAACAAATCTTCAACTTTCGAATAGGATATTGTTCGACACTGGATGCTCTGTTTACCGTGAGTTTGTAATCTCCACAAATTCGAATCGAACCATCTGGTTTCTTCACAGGCACTATGGGAGCTGCCCACTCTGCAAATTGCACTGGTTCAATGATCTTCTCCTCCACCAGTCTCTGAAGCTCAGCCTCCACCAAGGGCTTGACAGCAAATGGAATCCTTCTGGGCTTATAGAATCGTGGTTGGGCCTCGGGGTTGACATGAATCTTAGCTGTGGTGCCTCTAAGCTGCCCCAGCTCTTCTTTAAACACCTCCGGCGTGTTTGTCTAGCACGTCTGCTAACTTCAGTGCTGGCACTGCCGTTACTTGATTCACCAGCTCCGGCAGCAATCCTAAGTCTTTTAGCCAGCTTCTCCCCAACAAATTAGGCCCGTTTCCTTCCACCACAATCATTGTAAGCTGTTTTCTTACATTTTTGATTTCCACAGTTCCTGTAGTCTGGCCCAGCACCTCCATCTTTCCACCTGTATATGTCTTTAGTTTCAAACTGCAGGGTTTCACTTCTGGCATGTCTGTTTGTTTCCACAGCTTAGAATATTGCTCTTTACTGATGATTGTCACTCCACAACCGGTGTCGACTTCAAACTCCACTTCCATGCCATTCACATTCACCTTCTGTGTGATAGGAGCCACTTTGGGTTGGACTTGGGATACACTGTATATTGTGTTAATATCACTGATGTCCTCTCTCGTCACTTTCTTCCTCTCTAACGAGATGAGTCCTTTTCCCCTTCTCTTTTTTTTCTTTTGTCCTTTGAACACAGTTTTTTGGCACCCACCAAAAGCTTGCTTGACCCTGCATGCACGTTTTATGTGTCCACGCTTCCCACATTTATGGCAGAGTTCATTCAGAAACCTACATTCCTCTGGCGAATGTTGCCCTTTACATCTGTAACACACAACATCTTTTTGTCGCCCTTTTCTCTCTGCTGAGTACACTCTATGCACTGCTGCCTGTCCTCTGAATGTTTTTAAATTTTGTCCTGACTCCTCAGTTATCAATCCTTGTAGATCTCTCACGTTTTTGTTTGCAGACTCCATTGCCTGGCAAATGTTAAGTGCCTTCTCAAACGTTAACTCCACTTCCGCCAGCAATCTTCTCTGCATACGGTCGTCATTTACTCCACAGACAAGTCTATCACGTAGCATTTGTGGAAGTGTGGCCCCGTACTCACAGTGCTGTGCTAACTTCTTCAATTCCGCCACATAATCAGCAACATTTTCTCCTTCTTTCCGTGTACGCGAGTTAAACTTATATCTTTGCACGATTTCACTTGGTTTAGGATTGAAATGACTTTTGAGGACATTTACCAACTCTTCATAAGTTTTCTCTGCTGGCTTTGAGGACACAGCAAACTTCTCAACAAGCTATACGTGTTAGCCCCACTCCACTTAACAGCACAGCTTTCTTTTCTCAGCGGCCTCAATATCATTTGCTTGAAAGAAATACTCCATCATTTCTATGTATTCCTCCCACAGCTGTGACTCACTGTCAAATGGGCTCACCTTTCCCACCAGTGTCGTCATCTTGACTCTTTAGCCCTTGCCTTTATCTCACGCTGTCTGTTTCAATGTAGTGAAGATTTTTATACAGCCATTAAACACTCCCAGCAGCATTTCCTCCAGCACGCGAACTCCATAAATCCTCGTCGCCAATTATGTGATATTCTGTAGTGCAACAGAATAGGGAGCCGGAGAAATACTGTACCATTTACGTGTCTTTATTAACAGAGGTATACACGGAGCACACGAGCTGGACCTGAACAACCAGCATCGGCTTATTCTGTGGTATATATCCTCCTGTTGTACTAACGTGCCCTCTAGTGGTCAGAGGCCCAATTAACATTATCATTCACTACAGGCCTAACTCTAAACAAAGCTAAATTGTTCTATAATTACAGACGGACTACATGTCGTCTAAATGCTTGACTGACCGCGTGTTCTTTCCTTTCACCTTAATAATGTAATTAATGAACTTTAAGCGCATAAAAGCGCTTCTGAGATTGCATTATTGGCATTGTCTTACAGTTTCTTCTGTTTTTAGCCGCTGTAATCCCTCACTGCTCCAGATGCCAGGGAGATCATATCTACCATCCAGCCTCCCTGATCAGTAGACAAGCGCCCTCTTGTGGAAGACCCTCTGCACATTTAAATAGAGGTTACTTTCTGTGTGTACTCTTAATCTTGTTGTCACGGTTCACTTTTGGAAGTTTATTGCTGATGTTTTGGTTTAATACGTTTTTTTTAACAAGTAACAGCTTATTTATAACGACTTCCAGAGTTAATCATATTTTAAAGGAAAATGACTTCAATTAATGACATAACATTTGTTTTGTATCTACCTACCTGTATTTGTACAGTTTAGAAATGAAATAACATACTAAAAATAAACAATATCCAAACTGTTACACAATGTGGGGATTGTGATTTTAATTCACATTTAATATTATACAATTTAATTCTCTCCGAAAAAAAAAATCAAAGTTGTATCAAGTTAATTCAAAATCAATTAAAAACCATTCAAATAAGTCCAATAGAAATGCATGTAAGAAAATACAGTCCTGGTTTTACGATTCAGTTTTGTAGAGGGTTGGGGGTTCATCAACTATAAAATATTTCAGTACATTTCAAAGGTTATGATATTCCACAAAATGTAATACTGCAATATTGTACTGCTTACATCAGTACAACAGTTTTAAATGATTTGAAAGATGTATGTAGGGTCTGTCCACTGTTTAAATATTTTTTCGGTAGAATTAGTTATATTGGTTACTACTATAAATTAAGCAAAAATAGGACAAACTTTAAATTGTAATACTTTTTTTTAATGAAAACATTTATAAAAATGTTAAGAAATGCAAGCTAGAAGCATTTTCACAAGGTTGTCTCAAGCTTTTGAACCCAACCCCACCAAATTTAAAAGCAAGTTAAGGAAACACTTTAAACAATGATTAAGGCATTCTCACCTCATCTCAAATACGACATAACTACATACAAAGAATACATATCTTGACTGAACAAAATAAATACAGACTACAAATTAGATAGACAGTTAGCAGTCCGGTCATTCACGTTTAATCTCAAATGTTCCTCCTTTTGTCTATTAGTGTTTAAAAGTTAATTGCATAGCTACAGTATATTCTACAGAACGTTTAGATTTAAGAAAATGCTAACTTTAAGTGAGGTAGACTGCAAATTGCATGTTTGTAGACTGCAGGGTTCCAAATGCAAAATTGTAGGCATGATAGGACTAGCGCTACAAGCACAATGGAGAAGCTGAGAATACAGTACAATACAAGTTTCTAGAGCAGTGGTTTTCAAACCTGTCCGGGAGGCACCCCAGCCCTGCACATTTTGTGTGTTTCTTTCATTTAATAAATTGGGTGCCTAATAAGGGAGATTTAAAAATGTGCAGGGCTGGGGTGCCTCCAGGACAGGTTTGAAAACCACTGCTCTACACCATCACACCAAGTTTTAGCCACATAAAAAAACACCTAAGTAATGATTTAAATATAATAAAAGGTAACACTTTACAGTAAAGTTCAATTTGTTAACATTGTGCTGTAAATGTACATTTTTACACATACCAAAATATTAAAATGTTATGTTGTCTAAATTTACATTAATGCAATATGAACAAATGAATTAATGAATAAACAAGACATATATTTATACATTAACCTAAATCAATAAAGGCTTATTCATTGATAATTCATGATACCTAATGCATTAACTCAACAACTAGAACCTTAATGTAAAGTGATTGAATGTGCACAAAGCATGGCATGTAGACTTGCCATGGCAAATAAGACGCAGCTAATTAAAAAAAAACACTAAAAACTCATCAAGTACAAAATAATGTGTACTGTTAATAAGCGGTCAGCTGTCAAACTGTGCCATCATGATTTTGCGGCTGGCTTCATAACCTAAAAACAGAGCACCGTTGGCCGGAAATGTACGGATCATTGTAGGAGTCAAACCAGAATATAGAGCCCTTACACCTGAAAATGAAAAAACAGATTTAAATAGCTGTGTGATTTTATAAATAACAACACGTTGCATAGCAAAACATCTCTCTCTTACCTTCTGTTCTGAAGATATGCATGAAAGTCTTAAAGAAGCCAGACTGCCTGCTTGTCATGGACATGACCTGTATCCTAGATTTAACACAGTCCATTGGGTAAACCACAAGCCAGAGACAAGCTCCTCCAAAACCTCCACTGAACACAATGGGGGCTACTCCTACAAAACACAGACACGCCAATCAAACATGGACATCATGTCACATCACAGAATATATACCACACAAATAAAGGTTTTTTGGCAGAGTGTATGGTGCCATGAAGAACCTTTAATATCCAAAGAACCTTTCCATTGCACAAAAGGTTATTCGTAGAACAGAAAGGTTCTTTAGACTATAAAATGGTAAAAAAAAAAGGTTCTTCAAAGAGCCTCACACAAAACTCTTCTCCAGGGAACCAGAAATGGTTCTTCAATGGCAATCCCGTGAAAACCCCTTTTTGGTTCAAACATGTCATTACTAAAAAATCGTTACCCGCTCCTGGACGTGATAGCAGTGTCTGATTTGTGAACAAGCTGATTATTTTCAATTAACCTGCTAAATCGTTCCGCAAATCGAACTGAATGGTTAATTTGTCAATTAGACCGATCTGATTGGATCTGTTCAAGAGTCAACAACGCCCTGATTCAAATGATCCGGAAGGAGCGAGTCTCCAGTTAGCAATTCACTGAATTCACAAGTCTAACTCAAAATGAACCAAGAACAGGAGATCCCAAATTTTAGGATTTATTTTTGTATGTGAATATTATATTTAGGTCATGAGTCATGACTATCATTTGTTTGTGAATTAAATCTGCTGTAAAAGGGCGAGCTGTTTAAGCATGAAATGCCTGAGTGAGGACATATTCTATATGTCTATATTTGTGTGCATTACTGTCTGAACAGGGGAGGTTGTTAGGTAAAAACTAAACATAACGTTAAATGAACGCAAATTAAAGGGATAGTTCACCCAAAAATGAAAATTCATTCATCATTTAGTCACGGTCAAGTTGTTCCAAACCTGTATAGATTTTTTTGTTCTGCTGAACACAAAGGAAGATATTTGGAAGAATGTTTGAAACCAAGCAGATCTCGGCAGCCATTGACTGAGCTGCAACATATTTATAATCTCTATCTGTGTGTCTGGTACATTATAACTAGGGCCTAAAACTAACTTTTTGCCACACCTGCCAATGGCTTAAGAAAATGTACAGGCCATTAATATTTTTTACCAATCATGAAACAGATTAATCCTTATTAAAGTTACAAAAGTTATTCAGTCAAGAGCAATGAATGATTGTTCTTTGTCTTTTGTTGTTTGATTTACAGTTCAAAAGTTTGGGGTCAGTAAGAGTTTGACCATTTTTTAAAAAGTCTCATGATCACCAAGATTGGACAAATGTTTTACACTACAGTAATATGGTGAAATATTATTACAACTTCAAATAACTTTTCTATTTGAATATATTTATTCCAGTGATGGCAAAGCCAAACCAGTCTTCAGTGTCACATGATCCTTCAGAAATCATTCCAAGATTTGGTCAAATATAAACCTTAAATCTTACTGACCCTAAACGTTTGAAGGGTAGTGTATATACCGGCTTTTTTTACCTGAAAGAAGGGACTGAGCATGACTTTTCACATTAAAATTCCTTTCGCTATCGATAGAGTAAACTTAATGAACAGCTCTATTTAAAACAAAGAGTTCTTGTTTACTGACTGATTTTAGTGTTTATTCTTGTCCTCCTAATAACTGACTCAGGTATGCCATCTCATTAAATACACACCAGAAAATACCAGCCTAATCAATAAATGAGAAACTAAGTATGCCGTTAGTCATCATGTTGTCAATATTTTTTAGATAAGGTAGTAGATAAGATGTAGAAACTGTAACCATAGCTGTTTCCATACCTATGTCATCCTTGCCGCAGTGCATGTAATCAGCAAAGAGAGAGCGACAGAGCTCGTATGCTCCAAAGAAACAGAAATATCCAGGCACCTCACGGGCAATAGTGGTGGTTAAACCCAGGAAGAACCCTGCAGGACCCTCATTATGCATAATGGACTTTATCACCGACCAAACCGTGCTGAAAACACATACAGATGTAATGAGACAGGAGATAAACAATATCATGAGTAATACTAGCTCTTAAAAGTAAATGGAAAAAAATATGTGCATAGTATCCGTGCTCAATCTTTACTTCTGACTTTGAGCGATCTTGCCGGAGGCGGCCATCTCATGCATAGCCTGCAGTCGGCACTTCACCAGCTCAGTGGGACATAAGACCAGAGAGGAGAAAACCGAGGCCACAGAGCCTGCGCACGCTTTCTGCATGTCACTGTACAGAATGGAAACACGTGGAAAATTAAAAATCTATACAATTGTGATGTTCTTACATTATTTGATCGATAAAGATATAAACGTTATACACTAGTCAAAAGATCGCAAGATTTTTAAGTTCTTAGTAAGATTTAAATGTTTTGTTTTTGAAAGAAATCAATACAAGGATACAAATTCATACAAACTATTAAGCAAGGACACATTCAATTCATCAAAAGTAAAAGTAAAGATATTTCTAATGTTAGAAAAGATTTCAAATAAATGCTGTTCTTTTCAACTTTCTACTTAATCAAAGCATCTTGAGAAAATGTATCAGTTTCTTTTCATCAGAAATATTAAGCAGCATGTTTTCTACATTGATACTAATAAGAAATGTTTTAAAACACCAAATCAGCATATTAGAATGATTTCAGAAGGATCATGTGACACTGAAGACTGGAGTAATACAAATTCAGCTTTGCATCACAGGAATAAAATACATTTTAAAATATATTCAAATAGAAAGTTATTTTAAATTGTATAATATCATAAGCACAAGAATAATGATAATAATAATAATATTTCCCAATATTGCTGTTTTTACTGTATTTTTGATCAAATAAATGCAGCATCGGTTTCAAAACCCTTAAAAAAATTACCCCAACTTTTGAACAATATATTTTTTTCTAAAAAATCTGAAAAAAATTAATTAAATTCCTCTAATATTTAAAATGAACATCATGTACACCACAACTTTTCGAATGAATTGTAAAAAAGCACACACCTTATCAACCTTCTCTGCATCACTTGTTGTCTTGGCAACTATACTAGATAGTATTCCTGTAGCTCAAGCAGTAGAGCATGGTGCTAGCAACCCCAAGGTCATGGGTTCAATTCCAGGGAATGGATGAAATGATAAACTTCAATGCAATGCAAGTTGCTTTGGATACCGTACTAATCTGACAAAACGCAAACATTTAAATGTACTATTTGTGACACAAATAGAACTTGCCTGAGCACAGCCCCTTTCTCCTGACCAGAGATGTAGCGCACCACCTCCTGGCAAAAGCCATAGCACATGAAGAGCACAGAGTTCTCCGCGATGTTGGCCATGAGGGCTGGCGAGGTACCTTGATACAGGCCTCGAAGGCCCACCTGTCTGTATGTAGTCACAAAACAGTGCACAAAGCCTCTGTACAAAGTGGGGAAAGTCTGCATTTTCACCTTAGCCGTGTCCAAAGGTTGACCACTAAATACACAAGCTGTACCCCCTAAATCGGAAAGAACAGAAAGAGATTTTTGACCAGTAGAAATGACAGTTTTACCCTTCAGTAATCATTATATAAATACATTTGTTTGTATATTGCTCTTTTTTGTTGTTACAAACTTGAATTGGTTTGTAATCTGTACTAATTTGGTTTTATAACTTTGATCCCATAGTTTAAAATGACAGAATGAAATAAAGTGTTAACAGAAATTAAAGGAGACATAAGCCATGCTTCCACAGCATGAACTTTCCCCAGATACTAGGGATTTTTGGGTGGTACACTGTGTCTTTCGACCGGAGGGACCAGGGTCTAAATGAAGTTCCAGGTAAAAAAAAAAAACGAGGTGGGACTTGGCCGCTGAACATGCTGATTGGTTGAGTTCACGGAGCATTTTGATTGGTTGACTCCATGCATCATTTTACTTCAAACACCATTTTTAAAAGTGTGTTGTGGTATGTGCAGTAAGAGTTGTTAATACGACTGATGGAGCGACGTCGAGGTTCAGGCTTTATTAAGCTTATGTGTGGAGGACGAAGTCCCTGGACTAATTTTGCCTAATCTTCACGGTACTTAAGACCGTGATGGAAACACAGACAGCAACAGGTCTGGGGGAAAACAATTCTGGGACAAATTGCTCCAGGTAATTCAGTTGAAAACGTGGCTATAGCATCCGAGTTATGAAGCCATGATCAACCACTTATCCACAAACATTACGATGTATTACAAACTTTTTTTTATTTATTGCAATTTTAACAAACAGAGGATACAATAACACTCAAACAATCGTTCAGACATGTATGACAGACTTCCTCACCCACATATCAGTATGATCTAAGCTGGACAGAACAGGGCTGTGTTTCCATTGGTGGCAATGGTTCTTCGTTTTATTTAGGCTTACAATGCTTTTGGGAAACACAGGTCAGTGAGTGTGTATGGGTGTGTGGTGCAGAGACTGCTGAGACAATAGGTCTAGGCTGTGAAACCACAGAGGTAAGCAAAAAACACACAGTTCAAAGGTCAGATAACTGACAAAAGGGTTTACATTGTAGATGGTGGTGCCGAAATAAAGTGTATCGCACTCTATCATTATAGGGCCCAGGACAATTTTCCCAAATGATTTTCCAAAATGAGATGATGCAAGGTGAGGTTACCTATAGCTCCAGCAGAGAGGTCTATTATTGCCTGAACCACCGGATGTGGTGCCATGGTGAAATGTGCCAAGTGCTCCAAGAAATCCTAATTCAAAGATATGAGCAAAAGTTGAGAGTCAGAGAAAACATAAGCACACTTAAAGTTTCAGTTAAACAAGTAAAATGACTTTGATTTGTAGAAAGTAAACCCCTGAAAAATCACAAACTGCTTACTGTGGAACTTTTCCCTCATTGGCTGCAGCACGTTTGAAGTATAATTAATAGGTTGTAGATAAATAAAGTTAAGTACAAGACTTACATAAGCAGACAAAATGGAGCTGAATCTCAAGTTTCACGTAACAAAGTTCAGGGCGCCGACTGGAGAAATTAAGTCACAAGCCACGATGACAGACCATGTGGTGTTGAGAAACTTTCACACAAACCCATGCTCTTCATCCACAGCGTTATTAGTTATATTCACGCCTTTCTGATGCAATATTTAGCTACTATGTGTGACTGTCTTTAATAGGACGCAAAATAAAATAAAAACAATAAAAACGTTACAGACAGAAGTGTTCTTGCATCACCTGGACTGAGCACTATGGATATAGCGATATTGAACATCTAAAAAGTAAAGCGTAAATTTCATTCACAAACACACACACACACAAAAAAATCACCAAGAATGCCTACCTTATTACACGAAAGCTCTCAAAACGAAAATATGTATCCAGATGGTTTGATTCATGCTGGCTGTTTACTGAACCGACACATTAGCGATTAGATGAGTCATGACCTCTCGCCAGGGATCCGTATGTAAAGAGTGTAGCGATGTCTGATGATGATTCGTGAACGTATTGTTCAATTGAATCGAATCTTTTCAATGAATCATTTGAGCAAAACCATAACGATTCGGTCACGAAGCTAACTTAATCAGCCCGAGCAGTTCTCTTGACCAATTCCGGGTGCTTCTAAAAGAGGCTATTTTAATAACCGTATAGATTAAATATAACGTACCGGGAATGTATGCACGATTGTATGAATGTGTCAATAAACAGTGTTGTATTAAACGTTAAAAAAGAGATATGTTCCAGAGATATTGTTTTATACAGTTTAAATACAGATTATAACTCTCACATGAAATTACAGTGATTTATAGCCGTAATAATAATTAAAGAATAAAGAAAATGTAAAACGCACATTCGGTGGTGTAATAAAAAGAAAAACTGATTAAACTAACAGTCTGTGCTTGCAAAGATAGTATTGCTGTTTAAATTTTTTTTTTAATGTTAACACACACACACACATACACACAAATAAATAAAATAAACACCACTTTCGATATTATATATAATATTGTGCAATAGTACATGTTATATGTGACACTTTCTGGATCACACCTGTCATGAGCAAAGTGACGGTGTAATAACTTCATGACGTAAAAGAATCACTGAATCATTTTTATCACATCTTGGAAACGAATTGTTTTAAAGAACCGAATCGCACAAATGACTCGGATGGAGGGATGGAGGTTTACGGTGGCAGCAGCAGACCCCTCCCTTGGACCAGTTTTACAAGCTTCCCCTCTTTCCTGTTGCAAATTGACTCAGTTCCTGAAGAAATGTATATGATACAGACTGACTAAAACAAATACAATCACTGAATGTTTAAACACTCAAAAGTGACAAATGAACTATAAATTCACTTTTCTGGACGCAAAAAAGACGGCCGGAACTATTTATACGTCTCATGCGCCTGCCTCCCGGACAGTTGATTGTGCTGCACAGGGAAACGTGCATGGACGACATTGAAGTCTTCAGAGAGGGGCAATCATGTACAGAAGCTTAATAAATATATATCAGGTCCGAAGTGGATTAATTCATTCGCAGATTACACGACTACCATTCACAAAATGTAAAGAGAGAGAGAGTTTTTCTCCTGTTATCTGGTAAGTTACAGATTTAAGACACTGAGAGGTGACAGGTCTGATCAGATTGACTGATGTGTCAGTTCAGAATCAAATTGAAATATCTCATATATATATATATATATATATATATATATATATATATATATATATATATATATATATATATATATATATATATATATAAAACATGCTCAATTTTCCATTCCTGTGTTGATTATAATTATTTGGCGGTTTAACCAAGTGTTTTTTACTTTTATTTTTTCTCCCTTCAAAAAAAATGTATAAACACTAATTTAATCTGTAAAATTGTATTTTATTTCAGGGCCACAGGAAGAGCAAGCCAGAGGCCATTAGGAACCAGTTGCATCTTTTTTAGTGAAAATAAAGAGAGCTTCACATCACTTTCAGAAGACAATGAAAAGAGACCAGAAGAGAATAAGGCTAATGCGGAGGTTAATGATGGACAGAAGAACACAAATAATGAGGGAAATGACGTTTCAAATGAAATGTTGACATCACAGTTAGAAACTGAACCTGTGGTTAAACCTGAGGACAGCAAAAAGTTTGACAAGACAAAAACTGGCAAGGAGAGTCTTTTGGAGCTGCTGGGGGCAATGAAGGTGGAGGTCACAACCATACGTAAAATAAGACCCCCAAAGATTCCAAGAATCAGTGAGAGGCCTGACCCAAAGCCCATGGAAAGCGCACACAGCATGTTTCAAGATGCAACAGCTGAGGGTTCACAAAAGCAGTGAGTTATACAAGCATAATTCATACACAAATAGAGCATGTTGGCACAAAAAAATTCCTGTGATAATAGCACTTCTACACCAAGAGCTAAATCATATGATTGAAGATTTATAAATTATGGTTATTATATATTTTTAGTTTCTGACTAGACAAATTAATATCAACTCCGAAGTAAAAGTGTCAGCATTTTTCTGTTTTTGCTTGTATTTTAGTGAGACTTTGAATCCAACACTGGTTGCTGCAGCCTCTGCCGCTGCATCTACACTGCCAAACAGCCGTCAGGCAGAGTCAGAGCTCCTTCAGCAGCTGAGGAAACATGAAGCCATACCTGACACCCAGAGGAGAGCCGATGGACAGAACATAGGGTACGGATCATTGCAGATGTTGTCTTAAAGTCGCCTTAAAATGGAAATTCACCCTTTTTGCACCCTTAAGATCACGAATGCATTTTGATCTTATTGTGAATGATTCGATTATGCCTATGTTAAAAAAAAGAGCTAATTTTTAATCACTTTTTGTTCTTCTCTCACGTCGGTCTTCTCCAATCCTTTTGTCAGTTTAAGCACTCCCCCTTTCTTAATATCAACTGCAATATCACATTCAGATCTGCTTCCATCCAATCCATAACCAATGGATAGAACCAAGTCCTCATAGTTTTTTCCCCCAATTGTTCATTTAATTCGGATGCACGTCACAATATGAAAGAAAACATTTGTCGCACCTTCTGTTACATCACAACTTTAATCGCTCGAAAACACATGATTTTGTGAAAGTACGATTTCATTTGTTGATTTTTTTGTTTTATGGATATTACCATGTAAATGTATAAAAGAGTCAAACAGAAAGTAAAGTGTTACACGAGTACATTTGTAGGAACCAATATGTGTCCTTTTTCTCTTTCAGAGTCATAATTGCTGATATGAAAGTTGGAAAAAGGCAGAATGGCAGATCAAATGCCAGGCCAAGCAGCCAGATTCGTTTTGATGATGACGGACAGGGATATACTCAAGACAGAGGTATTACTGGTGAACTTGATGCAGTTCGTACAAGGTAAAAAATCTTCCCTCAGATGTTTTTTTTTTTAATACAATACATTTTCCTCTAACCATGTGCATCATTTTGTTTTAAAAGGAAGAGTCCTTTTACCAGTAAGAGGCTGAACATCTTCACTGCAGGCACAGAGCAAGACTCATTGTCAGATCTGGGTATGGAGAGGTTCTGTTTTAGGGCATCAACACATCTGAACTGAAATATTTAGGTTTCTCTGCTAAGTGTATTTACTTTGTCCTATGCCTTGCTCTGAATTTTAGGCCCTACCCTTTGGGACATTAATCTAGCTAATCAGATTGTCCAAGCAACCAATCAGATGCCTCGGAATGGCTTTGAGGAGATGATCCAGTGGACCAAAGAGGGCAAACTTTGGCAATATCCAATCAACAATGAAGTTGGTGAGTCTCAATGCAGGAATGTAATGCAATCATCTGTTTTCAATCCTGTACCTAATCTTATCATCGTGCAACTTTTTCAGGGCTGGAGGAGGAGGCAAACGTGCCCTTCCATGAGCATGTGTTTTTGGAGAAACACCTTGATGAATCGTTCCCCCAGCAGGGTCCAGTCAGGCACTTCATGGAGCTTGTTATTACAGGCCTCGCGAAGAATCACCACCTCACAGTTCAACAAAAACAGGAACATATCGCCTGGTTCAGAGACTACTTCCAGCATAAAGACAATGTCCTGAAAGAGGCTGAGGCTTAACTTAAATGAAAACTGGAAAATGATAAATTATGCTTTTGGATTCACCAGTACTGAATGCCCTAGAACCAGCTAGTTACGATCCTAACTTCACTAATAATTAGCAAAACTGAAAACAGTCATTGAGAAACTGGAAGTAATAATTGCATTCCATAACTAGATTAAAAGACTGTATCATTGCTGTTGGTTCTTAATGGTAAACTCTGCTATAATATTCAATTTACAAAGATATATTAAAGCTGTTTTTCAATAAATTCTGGATGTTGTGAATGCTGCTCATATCAGTATACTTGTGTGGTGTTTCAAAGCAGCATAAAGAAGATATATAGATGGACAGATTATGTTTCAAGAACTTGGTTATAGTAACAAGCACAGTAATGATAATTTTTTCTTCATTTTGATGTAAATTCAGATTTTGTTTCTTTCTTTAAAGGTAGATGGGAAATATAACAAAAAATCCCAAACCCTGTTTCTGTCTTTGGCAGTGAAACTCCTAATGGTGATTAGGCTTGTTACTACACCAAAAACAGATTGCCATATTACAACATTATGAATGAAATTTAACTAATATAAATGTATCCTTTATTCATACATACAGTACACTCACATAAAATATATCTGGTACAGAAAATCTCAACTGTAATGGGATGATATAATGACAAACTGCTTGTTTATATCATTGCTGTATGTAAACTACCATTGTGAAATTTGGACAACTAGGCATTAATATGTTATAAACTATTAAACATCTGTAAAGCTGCTTTTAAACTATGTTAATTATAAAAATCACCATACAAATAAAAATTGACTTCAGGAAACAATGTAGATTTCAGAACTTAAGGACATCAAGGTCTTAAGAATGACCTTTTAGCATCATGACGACCTCTTGCATAGTTAATTAAAAACGTGTTGACTTTTAAGAGCCATTGAAATTATACTGATTATTATGGAGGTCAAATTATTCAAGATATCACCTTCCAGCTCCAACCCTATTCAAACACACTTGAACCAGATAAATAAAAGGTTCTTTTTTTCTAAATTATTTTGAGTACCCTGAATTTGAAAATACTTCCTTTGTCACATGATTTTTGGCCACTACATAGGGTATAATTTGATTTCAGAAGCAGCCTTGGTAATCAGAGACTGGTGAGTTGGAACTGAACTCAGGATGAAAGGAATTCTGTAGAAACTGAATCAGGCACACCTGTATTAAACAAAAACATTATATTTTAATATCCCTGTAAGAAAAATCACTTAGACTGTTGGATGAATTAAATACATGGATAGGAAAGAACTGACAACTGTTGAGTTACCATGGCTGGGTAACATGAATGAGAAGCAAGGATATAAGTTAGTCACTATTTGCAAGACAGAATTCAAACGCTTCAAAAAAGCATCAATCTTCATAGAATCAATTTGTCCACCATTTAAATACATTCGAAGAGTGTGGAAATCCTGTAGGAAATCCACATCCAGAAATGCATTCACTTAAATGTTAAATATATTTGTATACGGTAAGTATTTTGCTTCACACAACACATCTGACAATTCCGTTTTTATTTAAAGTGTCTGATTATAAAGAATGTACATGTGGGTTTTATGAGCTACACAAACAAAACTTTTCAGGGAAGTCATTTATCAACACATGGAGCTCAACTAATCAAACACTCAAACTCTTCAGTTTGGGTTTATCAAATGAAAGCTACTCATCATAAAGCATTCTACAAGGAACATTTCACATGATACGAGTCTTTTAACAGTCACTTTTGAAAAGCAGCTATTTAGACACAGATGTATGAAGTTAACTACATGTGGAAAAACAATTCTAACCAAATCTAAAAATCATATTTTCACAAAATTATGGTAAAGAGAGCTTTTGTACAGGTTAAAGGTACATTACAAAAAATGTAACTATTCTTTGTTTTTGAATCTCTAAAAGGACTAATGCTCTGAATTAAACACCTTTATCTCTAAAGCACACCAAAGAAAATAAACAACTCCAAAACAAAAAAACCTTTGGTGATCTTCAGTTTTTACAGAGATTAATTCAAACAGCAGGAGATAAGGGAAGGTGAGGGGTGGAGAGGCTCTACAGTGGACGACTCGCCTCGGCACATGCAATCTACAAAAAAAAAATAATATTGAAAATATAGTACATTAGCTGATGGAATTTGACAAACAGAAGTAAAATGACATGATTAGACAGTACTGAACACAAATTTGTGTGCAATGTGTGACTCACCATTTTGGCTCACCACCGACGATAGCTAGTGGCTTGACGCTGGTGGGGTACTTTATGCCGCAACGTCTGCAAGTTCTTGTACTTTGACATGATACTTTGACTCTTTTTGAAGACGGGCTTCTGATTGAAGGGCGGTCTTGGAATTAAAGAGCCCTTAGAGAACATAGAATATTTGGGATTTATTTGGAATGTGCATGGAAACTGCATCATGGCTCAAATCAAGCCTACTACTAAGACTACACAATTAAATCATCATCATAACCATGTATTATTGTTGTTATTATTCAGCATTGGAACTGAGACTGATACCAGAAAACATCACTTACCATTAAGGGTTTTCTAATGACTCCATCAGGAGGTGGTCCCCTCTTCACTCCAACAGTTGAGCGGAAATTAGGCCTCTATGTACAGAAGAACATGCGTCACTACAAATCACTATAACAAAAGTGACTAACATGGAAGAGTGGGATATGAAACAAGAGTAAACATGTTGAGTACAAGACTCAGAAATCTACATTTTAAGAATTTCATTACCTGAAATGAAGCAGGCTTCCCCATGTTTTTTTCTGGACTTCCAGAAGACCTACCAAAAAAAATTGAGGTTTAAGGGTTGCAATCAGCAAAATGGTTCAAGTTTAGCAGCTGTAAATAAATAAGGGTATGTTTAAACAGCAAACTAAAATCTGACAAGTTTTCACACGGGTCCACGAAAATGACTAAAACACTGTATTACGCATGTCAGTCAAGTAGTGGCCGATGTCACCTTATAAAAAAAAACTACTCATAAATACTCAACACTTAATGCACAAGATGTCACCATTTGCACAAATTAGCATTTTAAAATTTTACATGGAGACGGCAAAAAAAATGGCACTTGTTGTGTAAATGAACAGCCAAAGTGCATTTAAGATTTCTGTTGACTTGAAAACGTTGTGTAACGGTTTCCCAAAAATAAAGTTCCTTTACCGTCTTTCTTTCCGTTCCTGTGAAGAACTTGTAGGACTTTGAAGCTTGGTAAAGCGCTCATTCAGTGTTAAATTTCCATGAGATTCTGATTCCTCTGGGAGAGGGAAACATTTTTAGATGTACATTTTTTAGATAAAACGTAAGAAAGTTACATGCAGAGATTTAATACTAGCATAATGCAACAGCAAGTATTTGCAAATCATTCAAAACTCAAGTGTCAGACTTTTACCAGACTTGTTCTTGGGTGCCTTATTCCTCCAAGGTGCATTGTTCTTAGAACTAGTACTGGGTTTGTGCCCTGCCTCCCAATGTGAAACCACAACAAGGTCACGTGAAAGTCGCCTGTCTATTGGCGAGGAGCTGAAAAGAAAGTCAACAAGGCATGTGAACAAGTGATCCATATCATCTGGACGCTTAAGCATGGAATGAAAGTCATATTAAAGAGTATCAAGCATTCAGAGAAAGCAGAAGGCATGCACAAATGTTATCTGATTTCAAAGTGGAATAAACTTGTGCCTTGTGATCTGAGGAGGGAAAAATGTTGCACTTCAAACTAAATTACTCAAACACTGACAGTCCTCAAGAACCCAATTGTATTGTTGCAAATGCAGAAGGACCAATGATGGATTACTACATGGGTACTTACAGCAAAGCAAGCCCATCATCTCCATGCTTCAGTTTGAATTGGTAGATTAATTTTCCCTGATTCACCTTGGCCTTTAGCAGCCTTCCTTTTGCTAATGTGAATAACAGATATTGGTGGACCGAATGAGTGGACTGAAGAACGCCGTGTAGAAATCATGTTATGCTCCAAAAAGTGAACAGATTGGCAGGTGATTACTTCCTTTTTATCCAGACTTGACATTCCTCTTAACCTATCCTTTCATACTGGGTTAGATGCATTTTTGGAGACAGCAAATTTTTTCTTGCTGGAAAATACATTTCATGGCATAAAAGCTGGTGTGCAGCTCTGGATTCTGCAATGACATTGAGGTTAAGTTTTGATGAAAGGATCTTCCAAACGCTGGACTGATTTCTCCAGAATTTGTTGGCCAGTTCTCTTACAGGACCTTCAAACTACATGGTCTGAAGAAAAAACAAAACATTCATCAACCTCTTCGATGTGCATTTTCATCTTCACTTAACAGGTAGGCCATTAAAATATCTTGGATAGTTCTTCAGTTGCAGAACTTCTATTGAGGGTCACTACACATTAATGGTTGGCATTTTGGTAAGCATGTTTCATTAGGCACAAAAGGATCAGTTTTTTAACTTCAGCCCAACTCCGACATGCTGCCATTTCAGTCAGTGGTTTGGCTGTGGAGTAACATGATCCCTGCTTGTCGATGTCAATGCTGCAATACCGTTTAAGGCATAAATCTTTCATAAAATGCCATGATAGAACTGCAGTTCTGGTCTTCCATTTTGTTGCCATCTTGTTGATCTGTCATGGAAGTGTACTTCTTTCCTACAGTAGTTCTCAGATGATGAGGCCTCTTTTCAGTTGCATTTTTAAGGAATTCCTGGGGTTATTGGAGAGGGAGTTTTATTCTTTGACCATGATCACCAGATTAGATGCTGATCAAATTATTCAATTAAAGGATGGTACATGGTGACTCGTTCAAGGGAGCTATTTTTCTTCTGCAAACAAATCTGGTTTCCACTGAAAACGGAGTACAAGAGTCAATAAGTTTCTTCATCCAGCCAATCATCTAAATTCTTCAGAGGAAACAACTTCTTGGGATACATCAACAGTGTCGAAATGTCATAACAGCCAAAATAGAGCTTGGCTGTGAAAATTTCTTCTCCATTGAAATCCATTCAAATGTCCTTCATGTTTCCATTTTCCAAGACATCCTATCCAATGTCCTATCCAAAGACGTAGCCGTGAGAGAGACTTCTGCTCATGTTACTGCAGTTAGCTGCATATTGAGGCTGAGAGCATTGTAGGTATAACCGGACAGACCATCCTTCTGTAAACACTTAAGATTAAGGCTTAAAAACCATTTCCCTCCCTGGAAGACATTTTAAACATCTCTTCTGGGTTTAAGTCGATCTGGATGCATCATTGTGGGACACATGGCATTTGACTTTCGGAACAAAAAGGACTGTGATTGTGAAACTTTTGAAAGACCACTTGCTCAGACTTATCTCTTATTCTCTTGACAAGGACAGAAGTATTCTGGACAACGACAGGGTTAACATCATACTGTTGACAAAAATGAGGAGGAAAACAGGCATGATTTTCTTTTTTCTCTCCTCATCCATCTCATCTGACAAGGTGATACCCCTTTGATGAAAGTTGTGCCATTGAAAAACAGGAAGCTTGACCTTCTAAACATCACGCGCCCATTGCCACAGTGTGAGGGGTAATACCATACCTGTGTGCGCTCACAGAGCGACGGGATTCCACCTTTGATTCGGAGTCCCTCTCAGGCTCTGCAGTCTTCGAGTCTTTGTTGGGAGATGAGTCTCTGGATGACGGCATCTTTTTGAGTGGCATCTTACGTGGTGGTACTCCTGAAGAATCTTTGCCATTCTTTGGTGCTGTCTGAGGCTTGGGTTTCTGGTTTCTGTCCGAGATTCTTGGTGGGGGCAGCTTGAACCGGGCCACTGACTCTGCTCTAAACCTTCGTGCCTTTAGCAGACGACTTTTATCGTTGAGGGACAAACCACGACCTCGGAAGCCCCTGAGAGGAATAGGTCTCACTGACAATTCCCTGCGGAAACGCTTTGGCGGTCCATGTTCAAAACCACTTGATGAAGGTGGACGCCTGAACTCTTCACTCTTCCTTTTGAATGGCCGTCCAATGGGCCTTTCCTGAGGTCTAAGAGGTGGATATGGTCTGAGCGATGAGCCAGATGGGGGTGGGCCTAGTCTTCGTGCCGGTGATCTGTAAGGGGGCCGAGAATGTGGATTTCCTCCTCCTCCGTGCCCCCATTCCATGCCGGGGCGCCGGGACTCTCTTCCAACCTCTCCATGCAGCCCACGTTGATCTCTCTCTGCAGACCACCTGCATATCCATTACAAACAATACAAACATGTGGGTTACAATGCCAGTTTGTGCTGCTTGAGCTGTGTGGAAGCTCTTAAATTTTATCAATTTAGATCCAGCCCCAGGCTGCTGAATGCCATAACTTCTGTGCCAGTAAAACTTAAAGGGGAAAATGCCTCAAATGGTTTTACAATTTCTCCAGACAGACTGTTTCACTTTATGGGCTTTATCATTAGATCCTGCGGTACTTTACACTGACAGAAAGCTGAAGGAAGTTGGGATTTACTCTCACCACCCTGCAGTGAACTGGACTTTGCAATCTAACACATAACTGTATATTTACTTTACCCAGCCTTCATAGCTTCATTCTTGTACCTCTCTGGATATGAACTCCTTCCATGAAACTCTCTGGGTTTTCTTTGGGGTGGGCCAGAGAGCCTTGAATCCCCACCAGGAGGGTGAGGATAACCTCCTGGGCCATTCCAGTGGTGCCCCCCAAATGCTGGTCGGCCAAAGGGCCTGTCGCGAGGTGCAGGGCACCAGCTCCTGTCATGCTCCTGAGGGCTTGGGCGTCGTTGGGGACCCCTGAAGGAACCATGTGGTGAAGGAACCCGCCTTTCTGATGGAGGGCCATGGAAATGGCGAGATGGAGATGTGTGGTTAGAGTGATTTCCATGGAAGAGTGGTGCTCTGTGGCTAGGCGGTCCATGTATAGGACCATGTGGGGATTGCCTGTGCTGGACTGGGGGAGGGCGGCTTGAGCGGGGTGGAGAAGGCCTCCTGCGGCCCCGCTGTGAATCCTGCGAGCTGGGATACGGATGGAAGTGATCCTGGTTCTGCATCCAATGTCCGTGTGGTCGTTCTCTACGTTCACCCATGAGCGAGGGCCTTTTGGGGTATGACTGTGGTCCACTACTGTTGTTATCTCTCCAACTTGGTGGGGCTTTTCCAGGAGGTCCTCTGAATCCTCTCTGGCTTCTTGATGGGGGGCCAAATCGCCCATCATGATTCATGCTTCGGTTGTTGTCAGAGAAAGGCCTGTATGAAAAACAAATGTGAAACTGAGTCAACATTATAGTGATAAATAGGTAGATACACCGCCATTATGTTTTTAGCCTGTCATATGTTTGGGAATAGTTCTTCTAACCCTAATTGATGTAGTGTGTAGCTGTTCATGGCCAATTGCCATGATGCATCTTCCCACATAGCTCATGCATTCTGACTTATTTACACTGTTAAAGAGTTGAAGTCTCATGCTAAACATGGCCAAAGCTTTTTTTTTTTTTTTAAATGAGCTGGATGTATGACAGTATTTCTGTGCCAAATATACTCCTTCCGGTTTATTACATGTTTCATAAAGATTTTTTTGAGATATGAATAATGCAATACAACACTATACCCCCACCACCTCCCCTCCTTGAAAAGTTACACACTCCATCAATTAGGGTTAGAAAAACTGTTGCCAGTCATAAAACAATCACTGCAATAATGATCCAATCATAGACTCTTCAGTATTTCTGCATAAATCCAAATAGTGACTTCTTCTGGCCAGGCAGTATACATAATTAAATATTATATAAAACAAATATATTTATCTACAGCAATGACCTACCTGTGTTTGGAACGAGGAGATCCTGAGTGTGGTCTTACCATTTTTCAGCTTTTGACCTATCTTCAGTGGGGGGAAAAAGACATTAAATATTACACTTGCAGGTTATGTACACTAATGACAATATATGACTGGCATAAAAACAGCAAAATAAGGGGAAATGTAAAGAATATTTTTTTATTTTAATGAAGCTTGTAAAATTTTTAAGTAAAAGACAGTAGCAATGCCAATAAGTTCCGGCATAATTTTTTGAATAATAAATCTAGGGCAGCCAAGTGACAAACTCAACATGTGTAATACATGCCAATCTTTCCGAAATGTAAATAATGATCAAAAAGTACATGCTACACACTAACCCAGAGCGAGGTCGTTGTTAGTTTAGGAGATAAATATTTTTAAACATATACAACATACTGCTATCTAAATTGATCAGATAAATTCATATCGAGATTAACACAGACCATATTACAATTAATCGATATAAACCACTGAATGCGTTTTAATCCCATGATACTTTTGCCCTGTCAGTCATGTTCCAGGGTCATGAAGACCAAATGAATAAAATGCAACTCAAAATGCAAGTTCTTAACGGTTTGTTATAACACAACGAAACAACATAATGTACGTTAAGTTAAGAACTAAACGAGTTTAGACGAGGTCGACGACAACACATTCTTGGCCTAACGTACACGAACGCGTGTCTCTGGGCCGACAAGGCCGCGAGTTTCACATTCAGAAGGATAATCCGACACCAATGAAACAAGTTCAACCGGTAATATTACACATATAAATTAAAACAACTACAGTTTTACTGTAATGCAGTGTTATATTGAATACTACAACAAAATAAATCAAACAGCCTCTTCCGTTTTCAACGTTAATGCGAAACCACGACAAAGCGAAACCATTTCCATTACAGTCTAAAGTCAAATATCATTAAGCAACAGTATTAGTTATCAGTTTTATGTTTAAATGTTCAAATTTTTAATCCCGATAAAATTGACCAGCTAAGTTGTTTTGACATACCCAAGGTTGCAAGATACGGAAAACGGACACTCAAGTCTAGCTCATCGACAAAAGCTTAGCCGTGAATGCTAACAAACGTCTTCCGTTATACGTCGTTCCACATTTGACCGAAGACGAACCGTAAATGCTTTAAAAAAAACACAAATCCGTTGCTTTCGTCGTTACATCGAAGTCGTTCCGTCGAAAAGGTCGAATCGTCTTGTAATATTATATTCACGCCACTGAACAGCTGCAGCCGTGACGTCAACAGAGCAGGGCGCGTTCACGTCGGGACAGGAACTACTGGATCTGAGAGTTGCCAAGTCCGCTTATAATACGCGACTTTGGCATTCTTTTGGGGGATTTTTTCTTTTTTGCGGTTTATTAAAAAATATGGTTGCTTGTTATAAAAATCTGACAAGCAACTACATATATGGTCGCTTTACATTTATGGTACGATTTTCTACAATGCCTTGATTGACACTATCTGCTCACAGCTAATAGCCAATCAATGTCATAATAAAAGTGCTATAATGTAATTTGTCCTCTTACATCCTGCATTCAACATGCAGTAGATGTAAATAGACCATAGGCTGTAAATAATGATGGGTGATGCACCTTCACCTCATTGAAGTAAGTGAAGCCGCCAGTGTCCAAATATGGCGCTGACATCTTGGAGCCTGAAGGTGATGATACACGGGGCAACTTTTAGAGCAATGTTGCCGTCACCGGGCGACCAGCTGAGACACAGAGCCCACAACCGATCTAAAGTATCCAGATAGAAATTTGTTGCCCATTCTCAATGGGAAAGTGCCATAGCAACATTGCTCAGAAAGTTGCCCTGTGTCTCATCAGCGTCTTCGCAGTACAAACTTGGAGCCAGAGTCTGTGCAGTAGTGAGCACGAAGTGGAGCCAGATATCAAGGTCCCACCCACACTCCCACCCAATCAACAACTTTTTATGAAATAGTAAACAGTTATGGAAATGTAGAAATTAAAGTTAAAGCTCCAATCTCCTCTCGAAGTTCCCGAAAAGTGAACATTTAACATCAGCATAATAAAAACTGGCAAAAATGACATAATATACATAATATATATACGTTATACAGGTCCTTCTTAAAAAAATTGCATATTGTGATAAAAGTTCATTATTTGCCATAATGTAATGAAAAAATTTTTAACTTTCATTAAAGGGGTCGGTGGGGGGCTATGGCAGCTCGAACCCCTGCCCTTTTTCAAAATTAATCAAAAGTGCCCCTCTCAGACAAATATCAATGATAATATTTGTGGTCAATAAAAAAGGACAATGTGTCCAATACTAACAAACTGCTCAAAAATCGGAAACTTTCTGTTTATTTTTTCATATCAGTCGGTCTGAGGCGTTGCCATAACTCGTTGCTATGGGTTGCATGTGTTTTACCGGCTGATTTTCCTCAGTCTGTTCGGAAACGGCTCTCGAGCCATATATGGTTCTTTCAGAGAGTGTCTGTGGCTTTACGGGAGAAAAGCATTCCCCCCAAAAAAACAAACATTTTTTTTCATCAATAATCAAAGCTAACGTGTTTATTTATTTAAAAATCTATATATTATATGTTTTAAAATATTACATAATTCGTCAATGCCTGTTTGTCATGTGTATATACACCAACCAATCGTGATCTGGCAAAGTTCAGATTCCATTGGACAATGTGAAGTGGAGCGGTAATTTTCTGTTCTAATTCATAAATCGGTTGAAAAGGGCATGGACAGACGAACTAACGTTTGTGGAACGATTTCCTGAGGTTTGTCTCATTTTTATAAATCAAATTGCGTCGCTGACAAAATGGATGCTAACTGACAACAAACAAAGCACTGCACAAAACCACGCAGCACCAAAAGTCGCATTAATGTAAGTAGTGTTAAACTCACTTGTATTTATTGATACATGTTTACTATTTGATGAAACTTTCAAAGTTAATATAGCCCAAGTGCCACCTACAGGCCAATTGTGTGAAATGGTGGCGTGAAAGGACTTTATTATAGGCTATTACCATTTTTTATTATTATGCAGCATTATGAAAGAAGTCTCTTATGCTCATCAAGCCTGTATTTATTTGATCAAAAACAGTAATATTGTGAAATATTATTATAATAATCGTTTTCTTTTTTAATATACTTTAAAATAAAATGTATATGTGATCAAAGCTGAATTTATCATCATTACGCCAGTCTTCAGGGTCACATGACCCTTCACTAATCATAGATTTGATGTCAATGTTGGAAACAGTTGTGCTGCTTAATATTTGTTATAACCTGCTGTGATACTCAAGATTCAAGATTCTTTGATTAATAAAATGTGAAAAAGAACATGTAATAATATCTCACAATATTAGGCTGCTGTTTTTTTTCTGTATTTTTGATTAAATAAATGTAAGCTTGATGAGAATAAGAGACTTCTTGCAAAAACAAAATTTAAAATGTAGTACATAAACTTTTCACACAAACACACACACATATATGTATATATATGTAATTATGTTTATTTTTATTAATAATATTTATTTTTTTAAGATGTTGCCCCTTTTTTACATCTGAGCCCCTGCCTCTGAAGAACTCTCTGCACGTCCCTGCACCAACTGAAATATTTCAGGTCTTTTATTGTTTTAATACTGATGAGTTTGGCATACAGCTCATGAAAACCCAAAATTCCTATCTCAAAAAAAAAAATGTTGCATATCATGAAAAGGTTCTCTAAACGAGGTATTAACCTAATCATCTGAATCAACTAATTAACTCTAAACACCTGCAAAAGATTCCTGAGGCTTTTAAAAACTCCCAGCCTGGTTCATTACTCAAAACCGCAATCATGGATAAGACTGCCGACCTTGGAGGAGACACGTCACAGTGTTTGGTGGATGGCGGTAAATGCAGCGAAATCGATCATGTCAAAATATAAGAAAAATTATAGTGGAAATGGACCAGAGACACTAGTTAGTGTTGATGACACGGATGTAGAAGATGAACAAATGAAATTAGGAAAGACAGGAGAAGAGAGGAATTTAGATATAAGGGAAGATGGAGGTACAAAAAAAAGAAAGAAAAGAAACATCAGATAGAGGTAAGAAGTTCAGGGGAGAGTGGAAATGAACAGGAGGTGAGGAATGTAAATTTGGATGAGTTGAAGGTAATATTGAAATTTAAAGAGGATGGTGGTGGAATACAAAAGGCAAGTCCAATTGTATTAACAAAAGAGTTGAGGAAAGTAGTTGGAGAAATTAAGATGGCAAAAGTGTTAAGTAATGGAGACTTGATGATTGTTTGTAATAGTGAAGAGCAAAGAAGGAAAGTGATGAAGATTAAAGTAATGTGTAAGCAGGAAGTGGTGAGTAGTAAGATTGTAGGACAGAGGCAGTGGGTAAGTGGAGTAATATCTGGAGTGCCATTAGGAGTGTCTATGGAAGAGCTTAAAAGTAACATTGGCGGAGGGAAAATAGTTGGTGCTAGGCGACTGTTTATGAATAGAGAAGGGAACAGAATGGAGAGTCTCTCTGTTGAGCTTAGGTTTGATGGAGTTATTTTGCCAGATAAGGTCAAGCTTGGATTTATCAGTTATTCAGTGAGGCCTTTTGTGCCTCCTCCTTTAAGATGTTATAATTGTCAAAAATACGGGCATGTGGCTATGGTGTGTAAAGCGAAGAAACGATGTGCAAGATGTGGGGGGGGGCATGATTAAGGCAAATGTGAATAGAGCAATAGAGAGAAAGGAAAAGAGAGGGATGCTGCAACTGTGAGAGGAGCAGTGTTGCAGAGATGGAAGGTAGGATTACGGAAGAGACAATGATTGTAAGTATAGTAAATTTCTTGTTGTTCATAGCTGAAGTAATTAATTGTACTGCACAGACTGAAAAGAAGACAACTAAGATTCAAATTATAGTCAAGGCAGCAGAGAGATTCTTGGGAGTAAAGGATATATCATTGGAAATGGTTAGGGATGGGCTAATTAGTGAGATACAGTCCAGCCAGGAAGCTTGGTTTGGATAGGAGGATGATTTTAATTTTACAATGGAATGCGAGAAGTTTTGTGGCTAATGGATTGGAGTTTAAAGGTGTTATTAATGAGATGGAAGTTAAACCGGATCTGATATGTATACAAGAGTCATGGCTTAAACCTAGATTTGATTTAGTTATTAAAGGATATGTGAGTGAGAGAAGAGATAGAGAGGAGGGAAATGGTGGAGGGTGTATTACTCTGATTAAGGAAGGCATGCAATATAGATCATTAGGCAAAGGTGTAACACAAGAATATGTTGTAGTAGAGGAATGGGTGAATGGAATAAAGTATGTAATAAACTTTTATAATCCTTGTAAGTAATTAGTGTTGAGTAAGTCAGAGCAAATAGAGGGTCTTAATGAAGATAGGGTAATTTGGTGTGGGGATTTTAATGCACAGAGCATGTTATGGGGAGGTTTAGTGACAGATTGTAATGGAATGGTGGTGGAAGATTTGATAGATCGGAGAAATTTGGTGTGTCTGAATGATGTGGGTAATACAAGAATAGATGTGGCTACAGGTAAAGAGTCTGTGTTAGATCTAACAATGGTGTCTGATTCAATTGCAGGGAGTGCTGAGTGGGAAATATTGCGACAAGATACTATTGGGAGTGATCATTATCCAATAATGATATCTGTTAGTGTGAATGTGAGAGGAAGAATGGCGAGTCAAGGAAATGTTGGTAGATGGAGGTTTGATAAAGCGAATTGGGAAGAATTCATGAGTCTGAGTGAAGAGGGATTAAAGAGTATTATAGTAGAACCAGATAGATCAGTAGAAATGATTAGTGATGATGTTGTTTATGCCATTCAAGTAGCAGCAAATAAATACCAAAAGGGAAAGGAGGTAGGAAGAATAAGATAGTTCCATGGTGGACGGAAGAATGTACTAGTGCAATAAGAAGGAAAAGGAAAGCATTTAGGATGGTTAAGAAAACACATAATTTTCAAGATTTAATTGTGTATAAACAAGCACAAGCTGAGGTAAGGAGGATAATAAGGAAAGTCAGAAAACAGTATTGGATGGCTTATTGTGATGAAATAGGGAAGAATACACCAGTAGAGGAAGTGTGGGGTATGATTAAGAAAATGAAAGGGATTCAAAAGTGTAACGGGTATCCAGTTTTAAGAATGGAGGGAGAAATAGCTGTGGAGGATGGAGATAAAGTGGAAATGTTTTTAAAGGCATTTATAAAAGTAAATAGTTCAGAAAATTTGACTGAACAGAGTAAGGAAATGAGGAAGGGTGTGATGAAGGAATATCCTGATATAGAGAAGAAAAAAGAGGCTGAAGATAATTTGTTAGATGTACCATTTTCTATGAGTGAGTTAAAGAATGCAGTAAGAAGAATGAAACAATCTACTCCAGGAGTGGATGGGATTAGTTACAGTATGATGAAGCATTTTCGTGAAACATCTATTGAAGTGATTTTAACATTTTATAATAGAATATGGAAAGAGAGTATAATTCCTCAAAGTTGGAAGGAAGCATTAATTATACCTATTAAAAAGCCTGGGAAAGATCCAAGTAATCCTATAAATTATCGTCCTCGATTATTATTATAAATTATCGAGAATTTAACTTCTCATTTATGTAAGGTAATGTAGAGAATGATAGCTAATAGATTGACTTATCATTTGGAAAAAATGAATTGTTTTTTTTTTCTTATCAAAGTAGGTTTAGGTGTGGTAGAGGGACTATGGATCCAATAGTATCTTTAGAGGATGAAATAAGAAAGGCATTTATAAATAAGGAAAGTGTCTTTGCTGTTTTCTTTGATATTGAAAAGGTGATATATGTTATGATATGTTGTGGAAAGAGGGGTTATTAATAAAGTTACAGAAAATGAGTATAAAAGGAAGAATGTATAATTGGATAAAAGAGTTTTTAATTGGAAGAAGTATTCGAGTAAAGGTGGATGGAGCTGTATTGTATATGGTTCTGCAAATAAATCTCATTTAATTAAATTAGAGAGAATTCAGTCTCAAGCACTAAGAATTTGCTGCAGAGCATATGTCTAACTTCTCCAGTTTCGGCTCTTCAGGTAGAGATGGGTGAAATGCCTTTGCAGATAAGAAGACAGCAATTAATGGCATCTTATTGGGCAAATGTAAAAGGTCAGAGTGAGGATCACCCAACAAGGAAAGTAATGAGTCCTAGTTGGGAATATGAGAAGAGAGAGTGTAATAGCTTTGGATGGAGTGTGAGGAAATTGGTTAGTGATATGAGATTGGAGGAGGTTGGATATGCTCCAATAATTCCTTTATCTCCAGTACCATTATGGGTCATGCCCCAACCAGAAGTAGATTTAAGTTTATTAGAAAAAAGACAAAAAGAGGGTTCATATTCAATTAAACAAGCTAATTTAGAGGTACAGTTTTTGTGGGTTCCAGCTCACATTGGGTTGAGAGGTAACGAGGAGGCGGATGCATTAGCAAAAAAAGGCAATAGAACGAGAAATAGTAGATATACAGATTTTATTTAGCAGGTCAGAAATTAAATCAATTATTAAAAACCATATTTTGAAATTTGAAGTATTGGGACAATGAACTAAAAGGTAGACATATTCATCAAATACAGTTAACAGTGGGTAAGGGAAGAATATCAGGTAGGAGTAGGAATGAAGAGAATATGATTACAAGACTGAGATTGGGACATACAAGATTGAATAGTACATTGCACTTAATAAGTAAGCATCCAACAGGTTTATGTGAGGTATGTGAGGTTAGTGAAACAGTTGAACATGTAATAATGCACTGGAGGAGATGTAAGGTTGAAAGGAAAGAGTTGAAGGAGGAATTAAATAAAATAGGAGTAAAGTTGAATATTCAAAATGTATTAAAATCAGATAGGAGTATAATACATTTATTGGTAGATTAATTGGGAAGTACTGGGTTAAATAAGCGTATTTAAAGTGGGTTTTTATTTAATTTATTTTTTATTTTATTTTATTTTTTTCCTGTCATGGGGGCTGAGAGTGGACGGAGGAGCTGAACACGCAGCGCCGGATGAAATTCGATGATGTCTATGAATTTATGTTGGTTGTAGGAGGTGTTACTGGTCAATTTCTGATATAGGTGGCGGTAATGCGCAAGGCAAGGCAAGGCAAGGCAAGGCAAGTTTATTTATATAGCACATTTCATACACAATGGCAATTCAAAGTGCTTTACATAGAAAATGAAATTAAAATAGTGATAAGAATTAAGAATACCACGTGTAAGACTTAAAAATAAAAACAGGATAATTAAAACAGTTGTAAAGAGAATTTTTAAAATAAGAAGACAATAGAAATATATAGTTGTAAAGATATTTAAGAAGAATAAAATTACTAGAGTAAATATAGATAAAAAATAAAATAAAAATAAAAATTAAGATGATGCATAGATTAGAATAGGTGCAATCAGTGGGACGTACAGTGGCACAGTGCTCATTCAGTAAAGGCACAGCTAAACAGATGTGTTTTGAGTCTAGATTTGAATGTGGCTACTGTTGGAGCACATCTGATCTCTTCTGGAAGCTGGTTCCAGCTACGGCTGGCAAAATAGCTGAACGCAGACTCTCCTTGCTTTGAGTGAACTCTTGGTATTTCTAGCTGACTTGATCCTGATGATCTGAGTGATCTGATGGGTTTGTATTTAATCAGCATATCTGCAATGTATTGAGGTCCTAGGTCATTGAGTGATTTATAAACAAGTAATAATATTTTAAAATTGATCCTAAAAGTGTCATGCTGTAAGGACGAGAACGGAAGCAATCTGCAAGTCTCAAGGAATTTATTCGATATATTGATAATACAGTGCAAGCTGGTGGAGATGGTGACGCAGGGACTTCGATGGCCAGGATCCGTGAAGACGTGTAGTGCGAGGTGAAGGTGATGAACAGCGAACTCCAACGAAGACAACAAGGAACAGGAACAAGGCAGGACGCGAACACCGGAACACCAACACAGACGACATCAAACAACGATCTGACAAGGATGGAAGGAACAGTGATGAGTATATATGGAGTGAATGAGATTGCTAGCAGCTGGTGATGATGATAATCAGCTGGAGTGGATCAGGTGATGTCATGCATACACGCCCACTCCCACATGCGCTCACACCACAACATAAACACAAGACAAGAAGGAACAGAGCATGTGTCTACCGTGACAGTACCCCTCCTCCTAAGAACGCCTCCTGGCGTTCCCAGGCTCCTTTACCTGCCGATTGAAGTCATCGATAAGGGAGTGATCCATTATGTCTCTAGCAGGAACCCAACTTCTCTCCTCCGGACCGTAACCTTCCCAGTCCACCAAGTACTGAAATCCGCGTCCCCTCCGCCTGGAGTCAGAATACGATTAACCGAATATGTGGTCTCCCCATCTACGAGTCGCGGTGGGGGAGGGACCGGGACGGGCGGATTAATATGAGAATGAAACACGGGTTTAATCTTTGACACATGAAAGGCGGAATGAACCCTCCTGTACGCGGGAGGTAATTTGAGGCGGACTGCCACTGGACTAATGATCTTAGTGACAGGCAGCCAATGAATTTGGGTGCAAGTTTATTCGAGGCGGAGCGTAAAGGAATGTTCTTAGTAGAAAGCCACACTTTTTGACCTCGACGTATATCGGAGGCTTAGACCTGTGGCGATCGGCCCTAGCCAGTGCGCGCCCCACCTGGAGTAGAGTCTCACGGGCTCTAGTCCAGGTGCGGTGACACCTCTGGACGAAGGCGTGAGCAGAGGGGACCGCAACCTCGGATTCCAGACTGGGAAAAATTGGTGGCTGGTAACCTACACTACACTCAAATGGAGATAGGCCCGTGGCCGACACTGGTAATGTGTTGTGTGCGTACTCCACCATAGAAAGTTGTTGGCTCCAAGAGGAAGGATTCTTAGATACCAAACATCGCAACACCCTCTCCAAATCTTGGTTTGCTCTCTCGGTTTGACCATTGCTCTGAGGTGAAACCCAGATGAAAGACTAACAGTCGCACCCAGAAGTCTACAAAACTCTTGCCAAAATTTGGACACAAACTGGGGTCCCCTGTCGGAAACCACGTCCGTCGGGAGGCCATGTAGCCGAAAGACGTGATCTCGACCGCAACCGCCGTCTCCTTAGCTGAGGGTAATTTGGGTAAGGGAATGAAATGGGCTGCCTTCGAGAACCGGTCCACCACAGTCAAAACGACCGTGTTCCCTTGGGAGGGTGGGAGGGCGGTGATAAAATCTAGGCGATGTGGGACCAGGGTCTCGAAGGAACCGGCAGCGGCTGGAGTAACCCATCTGAAGTCGATTAGAAGTCTTACCAGTGGCACAAACCGAGCAAGCCAAAACAAAATCGTGGATGTCGCGAGCCATGCGGGGCCACCAGAATCGTTGCCTGACTAAAAAGCTGAAATGCGATTAACCCCTGGATGGCAAGCCACGTTGGAGCTATGACCCCACTGGATGACGTCTGACCGTAATCCCTCTGGCACAAATAATCGGTTCGGTGGACGACGCCGGCGGCGTTACCCCTTCTAGAGCCTTCACGACCCTCGCTTCCTCCCATGAGAGTGTGGAAAGCGAATAGTGTTTCGGGCAAAATACACTCGGGAGTAACGGGCGCTCGGAAAAATCAAATATGCGGGATAACGTCGGGTTTGATGTTCTTGGAACCGGACGATAGGACAAGGAAAAATTTAAACGACCGAAAAAGTGCCCACCGAGCCTGCCTGGAGTTCAATCTTTTAGCAGTTCTGATGTATTCTAGATTCTTGTGATCAGTCAGGCGATAAAGGTACCCCGACCCTTCTAACCAGTGTCGCCATTCCTCCAACGCTAACTTGACTGCCAACAACTCTCTGTTACCAATGTCGTAATTACGCTCAGCCGGAGACAACCGATGAGACAAAAAGCGCAAGGGTGCATCTTGTCGTCTGAAGGGCGTTGGGACAACACTGCTCCTACTCCCACCTCTGATCGTCGACCTCCACCACGAACTGGCGTGAATAATCAGGGCTACGAGGATGGGGCTGAAACAAAGCGGCCTTTGAGTTTGTTAAACACAGCCTCGGCTGTGTCAGACCACCTGAGCGTTCTGGGGAGGTCAAGGCAGTCAGAGGCGCGACTAGTTGGCTGAAGTTGCGAATAAAGCGCCGGTAGAAATTGGCAAACCCCAGGAACCTCTGCAGGGCCTTGCGAGAATCCGGGGTTGGCCATTCTCTACAGCCTTGATCTTCTCAGGGTCCATCCGCATCCCTTCAGGCGATGTATCCTAGAAAGGAACAGACTGTGCATGAAAATCGCATTTCTCCGCCTTGACAAAAGCCCATTCTCTAGCAACCTCTGAAGCACTCGTCGGACGTGCTGCACATGCTCCTGGAGAGAAGATGAAAATATCAATATGTCATCCAGGTAAACATATATGAACTGGTCGATCATATCTACAACACGTCATTGACCAATGCCTGGAAAACTGCTGGGGAGTTGGATAGCCCGAAGGCATAACCAAATATTCAAAGTGCCCCTGGGTGTTAAAAGCAGTTTTCCACTCATCTCCCTCCCTGATGCGAACCAAATGATAAGCGTTACGCAAATCCAATTTTGTGAAGATGGGCGCTCCTGCAACCTCTCAGGCGGAAGACATCAACGGCAAAGGGTAGGTATTCTTTACCGTGATGTTATTCAGCCCTCGGTAATCAATGCAAGGTCGCAGAGAACCATCCTTCTTCCCCACAAAAGAACCCGCCCGCTGGAGAAGAGGAAGGCGAATGAACTTGGTTGCTAGAGAATCAGAAATATATTTCTCCATAGCCTCCCTCTGGAACAGAAAGTGAATATAACTTGCCCTTAGGCGGAGACTTACCTGGCAGTAAATCTATAGCACAGTCATAGGGACGATGCGGAGGAGAGAAGCCGCCGAGACTTACTGAACACTTTCTTCAGGTCCAGATACTCCGCGGGCACGTTAGACAGATCCCCTGTTTCCTCCTGAAACACAGAAACAGGCACAGACGAACAAGCAGACACAAGACAAGACCTATGACACTCCTTGCTCCACTCCAGCACGGTTTTATGCTGCCAGTCCACATGAGGTTATGTTTGATGAGCCAAGGATGTCCAAGGACGACGGGTGCCAGGGGTGAGTCTATGATATAAAATGAAACAGTCTCGGAATGGTTGCCAGAAGTGATGAGAGTGATGTCTTCAGTGGCATGGGAAATGGTGGGAAGGTTTTGTCCATTGAGGCGTGAACAGCAATTCTGTGAGTGAGGGGTCTGAGTGGAATTAGAAGTCTCTGTGCGAAGTTGTGATCCATGAAATTACCTTCCGCCCCCGAATCCAGAAGTGCCCGACAGTCGTGCTGATGAACTGACCATCTAAGTCTTACCGGAAGGAGTGTGGAGGTAGATGATGTAGTAGATGAGGTCTTCGTAGCGGAGATCCCACCCGATAGTAGCCTCAAATTTACTACCGGGCTGGGCCTTTTACTGGACAACTGTCGCAAATGTCCCGCTCCTCCACAATACAGGCAAAGACCCTGGGACCTCCGCCTCTCCCTCTCCTCCCGGGAAAGCCGAGCTCGACCCACCTGCATGGGTTCGGGATCGTAGGCGTGGCTGACCTCGTCCCTGCCGCTGGATCTCGTCGTTGAGTCCTCCAGAGGCGAGTGGGCGGGACTCGGTGCCTTACCGAGATAACCGGCGTCCACCGCAGCGCCAGGTCTATGAGTCCCGTGAGAGAAGTAGGGAGATCCAGGCGTAGATCTCCTTCTGGGCGTGGTCAGCCAACCCATGCAGGAACATGTCCACTGCGCCTCCTCGTTCCATCCGCACTCCGCCGCCAGGGTCCGGAATTCAATCGAGAAGTCTGAAACCGATCTCTCTCCCTGACGAAGTTCCGCCAAAGTCCTGGCTGCCTCTCTTCCGGATACCGCTCGATCGAACACTTTCTTCATCTCGTGGCGAGGGTCTGGAGCGAGGCACAGCATGGGTTTTGATTCTCCCACACCGCCGTTCCCGGCGCCGCCTTCCCGGTCAGTAGCGTGAGTACAAATGCCACCTTGGATGGCTCGGTGTTGAGCGTGTTGGGCTGTAATGCGAAATGCATAGAACAGCGGGTCAGGCATACGGCAGAATGAGGTTCCCCGAATATGGCTCTGGTACCGGTAGGCGGGGCTCCGACCGAGAAGGGTTCGCTGCAGGTGGTGGGAGAGCGGCTGGTGTGGGCGGCGCAGCGAGCCTGTATGCGTTGGATCTGCTGGGTGAGCTCGGACACCTCGTCACCAGGGCTTGCACTGCGCGACCCGTGTCGCCGATCTCCCTCTGCTGCGAGTCCATTCTCTGAATGCTGTGGTGGATAAACTCCTCAAGTGTACCTGACGATACGCTCGCTGCTTCCATGTGAAGGTCAGATCGTTCTGTCATGCTGTAAGGGGCGAGCGGAAGCAATCTGCAAGTCTCAAGGAATTTATTCGATATATTGATAATACAGTGCAAGCTGGTGGAGATGGTGGCGCAGGGACTTGATGGCCAGGATCCGTGAAGGCGTGTAGTGCGAGGTGAAGGTGATGAACAGCGAACTCCAACGAAGACAACAAGGAACAGGAACAAGGCAGGACGCGAACACCAGAACACCAACACAGACGACATCAAACAACGATCTGACAAGGATGGAAGGAACAGTGATGAGTATATATGGAGTGAATGAGATTGCTAGCAGCTGGTGATGATGATAATCAGCTGGAGTGGATCAGGTGATGTCATGCATACACGCCCACTCCCCACATGCGCTCACACCACAACGTAAACACAAGACAAGAAGGAACAGAGCATGTGTCTACCGTGACAAAAAGTAACTGGAAGCCAGTGTAAAGACCTGAGGACTGGTGTGATATGGTCATATTTTCTTGTTCTGCTCAGAATCCTGGCCGCAGCGTTCTGTATGAGCTGCAGCTGTCTAATGGTCTTTTGGGAAGGCCGGTTAGAAGACCATTACAATAGTCCACCCTGCTGGTGATGAAAGCGTGAACGAGTTTCTCTAAGTCTTGCCTGGAAATAAAGCATCTAATTCTTGCAATATTTTTCAGATGATCGTAAGCTGATTTAGTTTTTTGACATGACTATTGAAACTCAGGTCTGACTCCAAAATCACACCAAGATTCCTGACTTGATTTTTTGTTATTAGACCTTTTGTCTCAAGATATGCGTTCACCTTGAGAATTTCATCTTTGTTTCCAAATGTAATTATTTCAGTTTTGTTTTTGTTTAACTGGAGATAGTTTTGGCTCATCCAACTGTTAACTTCATCAATGCATTTGCACAGGGAGTCAATGGGGCTATAGTCATTAGGTGATAGTGCTAAGTAGATCTGGGTGTCGTCAGCATAGCTGTGGTAAGCCATTTGGTTCTCTCTCATTATTTGGCTCAGTGGCAGCATGTATAGGTTGAATAGGAGTGGTGCTAGAATTGACCCTTGTGGGACTCCGCAAGTCATGGATGTCCAGTCAGACTTATGGTCACCTATACTCACCTCTTCCTTCTAAGTACGACCTGAACCATTTAAGGACCATCCCAGAAAGTCCAACCCAGTTTTCCAGCCTGTCAAGAAGTATGTTATGGTCAACAGTGTCGAATGCAGCACTGAGGTCGAGTAGCACCAGAATTGATGTTTTGCCTGTATCTGTATTGAGGCGAATATCATTTATTATCTTTATAAGTGCTGTTTCTGTGCTGTGATGTGGTCGGAAACCAGATTGAAAATTGTCAAAGTATCCGTTTGAGCTTAAGAATTTGTTCAGCTGACTGAAGACAACTTTTTCAATGATCTTGCCTATGAAGGGGAGATTTGAGATTGGTCGGTAGTTGTTCAATATGGAGTTATCCAGATTTCTCTTTTTCAGAAGAGGCTTAACTACTGAGGTTTTAAGGGAGTTTGGAAAATTCCCATTGAGAAGTGATGAGTTTACCACTTCTAGCAGATCTGCTTCTAAACAGTTAAACACACTTTTGAAAAAAGAAGTGGGGAGTGTGTCAAGGAGGCAGGTTGATGTTTTAAGGTGCTGTACCGTGATTGAAATATCAAAGAAAATACAGAAATTATCAGACAATGCTACATCTTTAACAACAATTGATGAAATGTTTAGACCCTTGCTGATAAGTCAGTCTAGAGTGTGTCCACGATTGTGTGTGGGACCATGTACATGCTGTGTCAAATCAAAAGTGTTAAGAACAGTCATGAGCTCTTTTGTTGTACTGGATTCAGCATTGTCTATGTGAATGTTAAAATCCCCAGCAATGGCAAAACAATCAAACTCTGAGGAGATTATTGATAACAGCTCTGTAAAGTCCTCGGTAAAGGATGGAGAGTATTTTTGAGGCCTGTAAACAATGATAAGCAGGATGCGTGGAGCACCTTTTAACACAATACCCAGATATTCAAAAGACAGATAGTCAGCAAATGACACTTGCTTACATTTATAGACATCTTTAAAAAGAGCAGCAATACCCCCACCTCTTCTAAACGCTCTGGACAAACTCATAAAAGTAAAGTTAGGAGGGGCTGTTTCATTGAGGACTGTTGCACTGCAGTTTTCTTCAAGCCAAGTTTCATTTAGAAGCAAAAAATCTAGGTTGTTTGCGGTTATTAAGTCATTGACTAGAAATTATTTTTTCTTAAGTGAACATTTATTTAAAAGTGCTAACTTAACAGTATTAATTTTCCCCCCACAGTAATCTAAGTTTGACATGGAATAGGCAGCAGATTAAATGGGTTTGCTATACGGTCTGAGAAGGTCTTACATTGTCTATCACGTAACAGAACAGAAATAGAGAGAGAGACAGGCACACTGGGTTCCCCGCTGCTTCTGTAAACATTTGATAAAGTTACTGTTATCATGGCGGGGACCCAACACACATCACTGAGCGCAGGTATCAGTTGTTTTTGGTTCACCTACAACAGATGGAGGAGGGTGTTGGCCCTGGCGTTGTGACCGAAGAAATCTCACAGGAGGAGGCTGAGAGCGAGCTGGGCCCACAGGCTTTGATGGTTGTGGGGCTCGACGCTCTTTGGTTGATATCTGGGGGCTCGCAGAAATCGAGTGTGATAGTCTGGTTCCAGCATAGACCATTTGCTCCATTCTCTCTGAGAAGCTCAGAAGCGGGGATGCTGGAGAGAGGAATAGCATGTCTGGTGAGGGTGGCTGTTGTTCTGGTGTTATCGGAGGCTGAATTATGTTATCATCCATTTCATGGAGTGACGTAGACATTTCATGCAATTTCCTGTTCAGACTACTCATAAAGCTCAACAGTTCACTAGTCTGACCCCCCTTAGAGCCCACCCTTTCCTGCACCTCCACAGTATGGGCAGAGATGTTACTGTTCAGTCCCTCAATCTGTGTTAGTTCTAATACGTCACAGTCTGTCTGTGGTGAGCACTGTGGACGGGACTCAGCTGGGAGTGTGTCCGTGAGCAGTGGCTGCGTGGTGTTATCAGTGTCCTTGTGGAGTGTGTCAGCTGCATGTCCATTCAGATGCTGAAATGAAGTCCTGTAGTCGTCCATAGTCTGTTCAGGTGTGTGTGTGCCATTCAGTTCGAGTGGGTTAGCACACACAGCTGAGGGATGGCGTAGGGAAAAGTGAATATTGTCCTTTAACACTCTTGCACCAAGTTTGTTTGGGTGAAGGCCATTTGATGTAAACAATTGTCTCTGGCTCCAGAATAGATTAAAGTTGTTGATGAAGTTCACTCCCTTCATGTTGCAGGTTTTTTGCAGCCATGTATTAAGCCCAAGTAACCGTGAGAACCTATTTGTTCCTCTTGCTGGAAGTGGTCCACTGCTGAACGGTTGAACTTTTAGTTTTTCTAAGTGTTTCAAAAAGTACATTGAAATCCCTCTTAATGAGTTCTGACTGCTCTCTGAATATCGTTTTCCCACATGAATGACAAGTCGATTTGCAGTCTTATGTTTCATCAGAATGTTCTGAATTTCCCTGTTTACGTCAGAAACTGTAGCTTGTGGAAGGCAGCATGTAGTTGTATCCCTGCTGCTAATGTTTCTGACTGTGGAGTCCCCCACTATCAGAGTCCTGGGCTCGGCTGCGCTCTGAGCTGAGTGCCGCTGTCTGCTCGACCTTGAGCGCCTGTTGGTATCAGTGTTAGCTGCGGGCTGATACAATCTGTGTTCGATTAGATTCATCACATTTGGGGATTCATCACCCACATTCATTAATACTTCAAATCTGTTTTCAAGTTGTATAGTTGGTGGTAGGAAATCAGCGTTTGCAATCCTTGTGTCTGGGGTAGAGCATGCTACTGTGGCAGTATGTGACGCTCGTGACAATCTGATGTCTCGGGTCCCTTTGGGTCTTGCTCCCTGTTTGTGCCATCGATTTGTGTGTTGATCAGTTATTTGTTTCCCCTGTTGAGTAGCACTAAATGTATGGGACTCACTGGCAGTGTGCAGAGGGCGTTCATGATGGAGCTCTGCTGTGTGATTCGTCTGGTTCGGTGGTTCCGCAAATAACTTTGTTTCAAGAACTGCAATCCTCTGTAAAAGTCTGTGGCAGTTTGTGCAGCAAGTAGATTCTAGAGGAGGCATTTTCTTATCCTTTTGAATGTAGGCAGCTGTGTTTTCCCTTCTCCGGAATGTAAGCTGATGGCAGTGGGAGGCTGGTTGGATGAAATATTCCGCTTTTTTGTAGTAATCCAGTCACCAGAGTTTCTTATTTTATCACTGAAGTCAAGCTTTGTTGTTTGAGCACTGTGCTGATTTACAGAAGTTGAAATTACGAAATTACGAGATAAAATATAGAAGCAATAGAGCAAAGCGCGGAGCAGTAAGCAAGAGCGTCCGAACAGTAGCAAAGCAGGAAGTTTTGTCCAAATACATTGCACATATTTGTTTGTGATCCGCCGTAAAATAAGAAGAAGAAGAAGAAGAAGAAAGACTGCCGACCTGACTGCTGTCCAGAAGGCCATCATTGACACCCTCAAGCGAGAGGGTAAGACACAGAAAGACATTTCTGAAAGAATAGGCTGTTCCCAGAGTGCTGTATCAAGGCACCTCAGTGGGAAGTCTGTGGGAAGGAAAAAGTGTGGCAAAAAATGCTGCACAACGAGAAGAGGTGACCGGACCCTGAGGAAGATTGTGGAGAAGGACCGATTCCAGACCTTGGGGGACCTGCGGAAGCAGTGGACTGAGTCTGGAGTATAAACATCCAGAGCCACCGTGCACAGGCGTGTGCAGGAAATGGGCTACAGGTGCCGCATTCCCCAGGTCAAGCCACATTTGAACCAGAAACAGCAGCAGAAGCGCCTGGCCTGGACTACAGAGAAGCAGCACTGGACTGTCACTCAAATTATGCATGTCATTCAGAAATCAAGGTGCCAGAGTCTGGAGGAAGACTGGGGAGAATGAAATGCCAAAATGCCTGAAGTCCAGTGTCAAGTACCCACAGTCAGTGATGGTCTGGGGTGCCATGTCAGCTGCTGGTGTTGGTCCACTGTGTTTTATCAAGGGCAGGGTCAATGCAGCTAGCTATCAGGAGATGTTGGAGCACTTCATGCTTCCATCTGCTGAAAAGCTTTATGGAGATGAAGATTTCGTTTTTCAGCACGACCTGGCACCTGCTCACAGTGCCAAAACCACTGGTAAATGGTTTACTGACCATGGTATTACTGTGCTCAATTGGCCTGCCAACTCTCCTGACCTGAACCCCATAGAGAATCTGTGGGATATTGTGACGAGAAAGTTGAGAGACGCAAGACCCAACACTCTGGATGAGCTTAAGGCCGCTATCAAAGCATTTGGGTTTTCATGAGCTGTATGCCAAAATCATCAGTATTAAAACAATAAAATACCTGAAATATTTCAGTTGGTGTGCAATTAATCTAAAATATATGAAAGTTTAATTTTTATCATTACATTATAGAAAATAATGAACTTTTATCACAATATGCTAATTTTTTTAGAAGGACGTGATTTGTTTAGTTTGTCTCATGTCCATCATATTACATGGAGAGAGTAGGGTTTATTACATATACTGCATCCAGCCTCCTGGGGGTGATCGAGACGCTTCACTTTTCAGTACTCATGTGGCACACTTGGGGCGCCGCTAAGGGTGGAAAGTTAGTATGATTCTAAAGGCTCACGTACTTTTGGGGCCCCCAGACATCGGTTTTATTCTTAGAAACAGTACTAGTAGTTATGTAATAGAAATTATAAATGTATAATCTACCAAAGACTGGCATTCACTGCATGGTTCCCTCTGTTCTATGTAGCCTAGAGCAGTGGTTTTCAGACAAACAAAATGTGCAATGCTGGGGTGCCTCACAGCCTAGAGTCACTGAGTGAGATGGTAAACTGTCAAATTAGAGATGTCTTTGAGTTCGGCGAAAAGTATAAGTCAGAAACAAACTGTTTTTCACCACTGAAAGTGAAAATATTTTCATTTAGGCATTTTCTAATTTATGTTGCATCTAATTGATTGTTAAAAGTCACTGCTGCAGTGCATATTGCACTCTGTTTAGATATGTTTGTGTTTAATATAGGCTAATGTATGAAAACTTCAGGTGCAAAAGCTTTTAAGTCCATCTGACGTAAAAAAAAAGAAGAAAAAAAAAGCATTTTTGTCAGGCTACTAAGTACCGGTACTTCTGAATGGGCTGAGGCTGGGATTTAGTGGGTATTTATCTGAACTCTTTGTATGTTTAATCATTGTTTAAGAATGTTGCATTTTTTTATATTTGATTACTGTACACTGTATTACATTTGCATAATAAATCATCTGCTATAGCTACAGCCATGGTAGGTCTCTTACTAAATACTGAAAAGCAATAGCAAAAGTATTAGGTCAGTATTATTCAATTGCAAATAAAGATTTTGGATAGCTAGGTTGGCTTGTATGTTTTGTGTGGAATGGGTGTGATAGTGGGCCCAACCGTATTCTTTCATAGGGTCCACAATTGCTAGCGGCGCCCCTGCACTTGGGTCTGAAACAGTCTAATGTGGCATCTTACGTGCCTGCAATTTGATGGGGTTTTTTTTATAACTTGAAACTAATTCTGTAACCCTGAGTTTGTTCAACTACCATCATGGTATAATATATAACTTTTTTTTTGTAGATACAGAACCAGGACCAGATGATCACATATTAATATAGATATGAATTTTTAACTAGTGACCTTTGGTGGTTCTTTCATCATGCACTTAACCTCTATACTTATAGTAAATGTCATAAACACAGCCCACATTTGCATATGCAGTTTAAAGTTGTTTTGCTTGTGTTGGTAAAAAGAGACCTGTCAAAATTCTCACTAAAAACCTCAGTGTATACAAAGTAGGAAATAATGATGGAAACTACCTCTATTATAAATGAGAAATCAGCCTTTTATTCTCACTTCACAATGTTATATATTATGCTGACAGATCTCAGATATGAATCTGAAGCCTGTGATCTGTAGTGGAAAAGCTCACATGACATTTCTGGATGAGGTGAACCATAAAATACTGAAGTTCTTGATAAAAACAGAGCGTCAGTTCATTTTCAAACATTACTCTTTTGACTTTTTACCCTTCTTGCCTTTTTTCTTTCACACTTTCCATAAATGACATGAGCATGGAGTTAAAGTTAAAAGGATGTGTTGCTTATGAAGTAAAAAAGAGATGTGTTTGCATACAGTAGTGTGTTTGCAACAGATGTGAGATGCTGATGATCAGACCCACCCTTCGGCTAATCATTTGGTTAACACGCTTTTGTCTTCCAACCAAGAGCTCTGCTCAGTCTGACTCAATAACTGTGCCTGGCCTTTGTATGTTACTGAGGGGGAAATGGCAGGACATTATGAAGCAAATCAGTCAATGCAGTAGAGGCAATCGTTCAGGCAGCTGTCAGGAGCAATCAGGAGCTGGACTGACATCAAGACTATTGCATTAAGGTAGGAAACTGACAGATAACTGACAGATGTTGTGGTTCTTTAAAACAAAACTTAAACAACTTAAAAATATAACATATTGTTTTATAACTTTTTATAAGAACAATAAACTCTCTTTATATAGAGAATATGTCATAATAATATTCTTTATATATATATATTTTTTTCTCTCATCAAATTAATTATTCTAATTCCATAAAATTCAAATTTAAATCTCAATTCCGTGTCCCATTTGGCAGAACCCAAGTATAACTTGTTCCTCGATCAACATCTTTGTCGATCCTGGAACAACATCAATCAATCAATCAGATTTGAGGACAAGTTTACAGTTTATGTCAAGTTTAGGCTTACAACCAGGTTGGGTGCTTCTACATCAGTGTTATTCACCTATCGTTTACCTCTGATTTTAGGGATAAGTTATGCACAGAGTTAGGCGTAGGGGTAGGGATGTGGTTGGGACTAAATTATCAGACCAACAAACGCATCTAACTCTGTTTGCTACCTTGATTCAAATTCAGGAATTGAACTGAAATTTTAAAAAGATTTTCAATTCAGTTATCAGAAGTGCACAACCCAGCTAAATAAACATTGACAGTTAAAAAGGACAGTTATTTTTCAGTTCTATATACTATTTATATACTAAATTTAAAGTGTAGGGGAAGTGAAAGAAGGAAGTGTCAGCAAACATCAAGAGCATGCTGCCACTTTGCCGACTGCTGACACAAGCCCAGGTGTAAACTCATAATCGTTCAAGAGGAAACATAGATTGTCATCTCATTCTCAAGATGGTTGATGTAGAGATTATGTAAATGCTCAGATCATGTGAGACCAGTCAAAGGACGATGCGTCACTCTCATGTGGTTTATTTTTGTTTGTGACCTTACATCTGACCGCTTAATGCGATTAAGTAATCACAGTAAATGCAGTGACTGTGGGAGAACTTGCTCTGTTGATCTGTCTATCTGTCTTTGGTGAGCGTGGCTGGGTGTATGTAAGCTGTGTGTGTTGAATGGCTGTGCAACAGTTGGCCTTATGAATTATTTGTGTGGCACAATTGCATCTCATTTTACAGCTCTATTATATGTGATCTCTCTGCTCTCACCTCCCACCAGCCTTCCCATTGTGCATCTCTAATGGAGCCTGCAATCCCGTGCTCTGCTTCCATATCTGACCCCTGACCTTAAAGGTTCCCCGCCTCTACTGTTTAGATCAGACTAACCCCATCATACTCGTCTGCTTGTCTTTCTCTTCCATCATTTCCCATATTTCCTTTCTGTTTCTTTTAGTCCTATTTTCCCCTTTCCCAAACCCCATTTCTCGCTTTCTAACCTCTCTCATTACATTAATCCTGTATTTAAATTTCTCATTATTCATGTTCTCTGTGCTTCAATTGCATTACTTCTAAAATATCCATTATGCACAATAATATCTGACATGTTCTTCTTTCTCATTGCGCTCCCTGTCTCTCTCTATATTTCCTTATACATTCTCTTCTTTCTTTCTCTCTCTCTCTCTCTCTCTCTCTCTCATCCACTCTCACTTTCTCCTCGCTTCATTCCCCCTTTTCTTATCTCACCTCCTCCTCTCTTCACTTGTTGCCTTTCTCATAAAGCAGCCCCGACCTCTACATACACCCAAACTCTTCACTCGTTCTCCTTCGCCTCATCAGGATGCTTAATCTGCGGGCAGCACAGAGCCAGTTTACCCATGAAGTGCGAGAGCCAGGGCTGTGGGTCTGGAGGGTGGAGAAGATGAAGGCCGTGCTTTTAGACCCATCGCAGAGGGGGATCTTTTACAACGGAGATGCGTATATTGTGCTCAGCAACCGTGGACAGGAAGGAAGTGACCTGCACATGTGGATGGGTGTGTAGTGTCTGTTTATTTACATAATCTTAAATGTGGAATGAAAATGCATCTGATGTAGTTTATATAAAGGATTGTTTTATCTTAAGTGCAGATTGAAGACTGTAAAGTATTTTTTTGTAAACTGCATTAGTGAAAAGGTTCCTGTGGTTTTAAAAAAAAAGTCTTATTGTTGGCTTCCCTCCTCTGATCAAGGTGAGAAGTCGTCCCGGGATGAACAGGGTGCTTGTGCCATGCTTGCCACTCAACTGGACAGCTTCTTGGGAGGAGAGCCAGTACAACATCGACAGGTGCAAGGCTATGAGTCACCTGAGTTCATGGGACTCTTCCCTAAAGGAGTCAGCTACAAGGTGAGAGAAAAGGGACAGCAATAGGACAAAAACAACACATCTGTAAGAATTTTCCCCACAAAGAAATGAATATTTTATTCAGGAAGAACATGAGTTCCCTCCACTAATATTGGCACCTTTGGTAAATATGAGCAAAGGCTGCTGTGAAAATAAATCTGCATTGTTTATCCTTTTGATCTTTCATTCAAACAATTCACAACCTTTCATTGCAGTAAAACAACTGAAAGTCAGGGGAAACTCACATTATGAAATAAATGTTTTTTTCCAATGCATGTTGGCCACAGTTATTGGCACCCCTAGAAATTCTTATGAGTAAAACATCTCTGAAGAATATTCAGCCATGACTTCCTGTTCCAGATAGTATAAACATAAGGAAACACAAATTCCCTTAATCATTAATCACAATGAGTAAAACCAATGAATATAGTTCTGATGTGCAGCAAAAGATTGAGTTTCACAAAATAGAAAGTGGCTGTATAGAAAATAGCTAAAGCATTGAAAATCCCCATTCACCAGATGGCTTTGGTGCAAACAGGGATAAAAAAGTAATGTCCACGGTTAAATATACTGCTGGATCTTTAATGTTGTGGGCCTATTTTTTCAACCTGGACATTTTCAGGACAATGATCCAAAACAAACATCAAAATCAACACAAAAATGAAGCTTCTGCCATCGCCATCCCATTTCCCTGACCTGAACCCTATAGAAAATGAGTGGGGTGAACTGAAGAGAAGAAGCACCAATGTGGAGCTGGGAATCTGAAGGATCTGGAGAGATTCTGTATGGAAGAATGGTCTCTGATCTCTTCTCTCACCAGGCATTATAGGGAACATAATGTTGCAATAACTGGGGGCCAATAATTGTGGCCATTGAACTAGAGAAAAAATATTTATTTCATAATTTTTTTACTATGAAAGGTTATAACTTTGTAATTTTTTTTAATAACCAAAAAAGATAAACAATGCAGATTTATTTTCACAGCCGTATTTGCAGACAATATTAGCGGAGGGCACTGTATGGTTCAAACGTGCATTTATGTTATGTTCTATTTCAAAAAAATTGAAAGTTGAATTTTCTATTCCCTAAAGAACCCTGAAAAGAAACAAAATATTAAACGGCACATTTTTAACATTGATAAAAACAACAAATGTTTCTTGAGCACCAAATCAGCATATTAGAATGATTTCTGAAGGATCATGTGACACTGAAGACTGGAGTAATTTGGTTTTGTTTTCACAGAAATAAATTATATTTTAAAATATATTCAAATAGAAAACTTGTAATAAAATTGTAATAATATTTCACAATATTACTGTTTTTGCTGTGTTTTTGATCAAATGCAGCAGTAAATGTAAGAAACTACTTTCAAAAACGTTAAAAAAACGTACCAACCTCAAACTTTTGACCAGTAGTGTATGTCCAAAGAATGCGCCACTATGATGCATGGACTCACTGGTTTCTCCTTCTTTCTCAGGAGGGTGGGGTGGAGTCTGGGTTTAAGAGTGCCAGGTCTAGAATTGACCCTGTTACACATCTGTACCAAGTCAAAGGAAAGAAAAACATCCGCGCAAGAGAGGTGGATCTTAGCTGGGGAAGCTTCAACAAGGGCGACTGTTTCATACTGGACTTGGGAGAGGTGTGTATGTATAAGTTTATGCGTTTTTTTGTAAAATCTCTCATTGTGGTGCTATTATTTATTATTTTAGTTGATTAATCATGGCCAATCATTTAGTTGCAATTATCATGTGTGTTTATGCTCAGACTATAGTCGCATGGAGCGGTTCCAAAGCCAACATGTTTGAGCGACAGAAGGTGCGTGAGATAGCAATGCTGATCAGAGACACAGAGAGGAACGGCAAAGCTCACATCATTGATGTGACAGAGGGAGAGGAAACACTGGAGATGGTTCAGGTGACAAACCGTTCCATTGAAGATGCTCTCAAAACATCAGGTTCAAGCTCGTGCAGCTCAAGTGCTGCAGTCATTAAGGCAAAACAAAGACCATAATAAGACATTCTAAAATCATTTTAATTTCATTTAAGGCAAGACATCCCAGGTAAATAGGCTAAAAAATAACTAATAGAGACCACCATACTTCCACAGCAGAAGCAGAAGCAGTGTACTTTATAAGAGAGTTTTCTTTGGAAAACCTTTACTTCACAACATTCTGTCTTATTTTCTGCACTATGTTTTATATTGAATTTCATTTAATACTTAATTATATTAGAAGTCAAAGTTTAACTTGAGTACAAATAAGAAAGTAATACATTTTTAAAGGTGTCATGAACTGGCTTTTTTTATTTTTTTATACTGTTGCCTGAGGTCAACTAATGACGTTTGTGTGGTTTTTACATTCAAAAACATCATAATGAATTAATGAAGTTTTCAGCTCTGAAACTTACAGGATATTCTTATATTACCATGACCTTTTATTAAACTCAAGGGAAAGTTGATTTCTCAATTCATCACCCCTTTAATGTAGGCTATTTAAGTATTAAAGGTAAAAAAACTTGTATTTATGAAATGTATAGTGCAGTAAAAAGTATGACAGCTTTGGAATGTAGTGAAGTAAAAGTTTTCCAAAGAAAACACTAAAACACTAACTGTACAATAAAATACAGATACTTGAAACATTTACTTGAGTAAAATACTTCACAATTGCAAAAAAAAAAAAAAAAAAATTCTGTTTTCTGAAATGATATTTTTAAATATGCAAATGAGGCAGTCTCTAATTAAATATGCACTAATGTGCATACATTTCTAACAAAAATATGAACATTGGATGAAGTCAGGTTCAAAATTCTTTCCCCAAGGTTTTTACGGAGGGGATTTGGGATATCTCTATTTATCACTCCATAAATCAGAAATTACTGTCAGAAAAAATGGAATAAAATGTTGTATAAAATCAGGCAAATAATGTATGAACACTCCCCTCTGTAAAGATCTCCAGAATATAGATAGGAATAAAGCTATACATTTTGGTGTATGTAAATGCTGCTGAAGTGGAGATTTCTGAGAGAACACTCATTTTAAGAAAATGGCCTTTAAAGATATGTACTGTAATTTAAATCTACAGACGCAAATAGATAAAGTGCTCTGAAAGATAGTTAAAAGTGTATTTTAGATGTTTTCTTTCCACTTGTCTGAAAAAAACACTTCATAATCACAAAGCCCAAAATCTCAAAAATGATATGAATGAAAAAACACAGATTTTGCCTGTAGTGTCTCGCCTTAAAATCAACTTTTTAAAAATTTGAACATTACTAAATTGTATTTAACTTATTAGTAAAAGCAAACATGGGTTTTATAAATGGATTAGAAATTTTAGAAACATTAAAACCATCTAAAATTTGTTTGAAAGGCACTTGGTCCAATCCCAGCTCTGAAGGACAGTTCAACAGAGGAAGACGCTGAAGCAGATATCTCTAATTCTGCTTCCCTTTACAAGGTCAGTCCTCTCACTCTCCTTTACAATGTAATGTAAAGGTATCAAAATGAGTTGTTTAATATGAAAATGCATATCAGCATATGAGTATACACTCACCTACAGGATTATTAGTAACACCATACTAATACTGTGTTTGACCCCTTTCGCCTTCAGAACTACCTTAATTCTACGTGGCATTGATTCAACAAGGTGCTGAAAGCATTCTTTAGAAATGTTGGCCCATATTGATAGGATAGCATCTTTCAGTTGATGGAGATTTGTGGGATGCACATCCAGGTCACGAAGCTCCCGTTCCACCACATCCCAAAGATGCTCTATTGGGTTGAGATCTGGTGACTGTGGGGGCCATTTTAGTACAGTGAACTCATCCCCCACACAATTACACCACCACAACCAGCCTGCACAGTGGTAGCAAGGCATGATGGATCCATGTTTTTATTCTGTTTACGCCAAATTCTGACTCTACCATCTGAATGTCTCAACAGAAAGTCTTCAACTGTCCAATTTTGGTGAGCTTGTGCAAATTGTAGCCTCTTTTTCCTATTTATAGTGGAGATGAGTGGTACCCGGTGGGGTCTTCTGCTGTTGTAGCCCAACTGCCTCAAGGTTGTATGTGTTGTGGCTTCACAAATGCTTTGCTGACGAGTGGTCAAAGTTGCTCTACTATCAGCTTGAATCAGTCGGCCCATTCTCCTCTGACTTCTTAGCCTGGATGCCAGCCGAATTTAGCCCCGCCCACAAAATTTTTTGCTCGGGCAATTTGGTCTGGAACAGAAACTGTTCGGACCAATGAAATTGTCAGGGCGGGCTTTAGACGATGATGGACAGATGATAAACAGTAACGTAATCATCCTCGTCATCAAAGGCGCTTTGGGTTGAATTTGCTCTTATCCTAAACGGAGAACTTGTTCGTATATTCAAGATTCAAGAGTTTTATTTGTCACATACACAGTTATATACAGAATATACAACTGGCAGTGAAATGTAAACAGGTCCGCTCTAAAGACAGTGCAAATAACAGTTACAAGAAAACACAAGGAGGAAATTAAAATAGAAATAGAATAAAAATAGAATAAAAAAAGTACTAAACATATGTAGAGTTATAAATAATCAAGTAGGAGATAAAAAATATATATATAAAGTATAATGTGCAAACAATAGGTATAATGTAATGTGCAAACAGAAGTATAATGTGCAAACAGGTTTATAACAGGCTGTTACACAGTAACAATAGAACATAAAGTGCAGTGCAATGACAGTATGTGGATGTTAATGTTAAACTGGATGTTTATGTGTGTGCGGGGTGAAGTGAAGTCACGTGACTGAGTTCAGGAGTCTGATGGCCTGGGGAAAGAAACTCCTCCTGAGTCTTTCAGTTTTTGCCATCAGGCTCAGCGTTACCAGATGGCAGTGGGGTGAAATGGGATTTTGCAGGGTGGTTAATGTCTTTGATGATATTAGCAGCTCTACCTCTGCAGCGTTTGGTGTAAATGTCCTGCAGAGGCGGGAGAGCTGACCCTGAGATGCGCCGGATAAGCGCACAACTCTTTGCAGGGCTTTGCAGTCATGACTGGTGCTGTTCCGCACCACGCTGTGATGCACTGAGTCAGGACACTTTCTATCGCCTCGATAGAAAGTTTTCAGGATAGCTGGTGAGACCCTGAATTTCCTCAGCTGGCGCAGGTGGTACAGTCTTTGCCTGGCTTTTTCACCTGAGCCTGGATGTGTGCAGTCCAGGTCAGGTCCTCGGAGATGTTCACACCCAGGTACTTGAAGCTGTTCACTCTCTCTACCGGTGTCCCGCTGATCATGAGAGGGGAGTATGACCGTTGCTGTCTCTTCCTGAAGTCCACAATCAGTTCTTTGGTCTTGCTAACATTCAGAGAGAGACAGTTGTCCTGGCACCATGATGTCAGTTGCTCCACCTCGTCCAAGTATGCCGTCTCATTGTTGTTGGAAATGAGACCCAGGACAACAGTATCATCAGCAAACTTGATGATAGAGGTGGAGCTGTGTGTGGACAAACAGTCATGGGTGTAGAGAGAGAGCAGGGGACTCAGCACACAGCCCTGTGGAGCTCCCACACTCAGGGTGATGGAGGTGGAGGTGAACTGGCCTACTCTCACCGCCTGGGGTCTGCCAGTGAGGAAATCTTCAATCCAGAGGCAGAGAGAAGAATTCAGGCCGAGATCCAGGAGTTTGTGTGTTAGCTTAATGGGAACTATGGTGTTAAAGGCTGAGCTATAGTCAATAAATAGCAGCCTGACATAGTTCCCACTTTGCTTTCGATGTGAGTAAGGCAGGAGTGAAGGACGTGAGAGATGGCATCTTCAGTCGATCTATTGGGACGATAGGCAAACTGAAGAGGGTCCAAAGTGTCAGGAATGGAGGAGCAAATGTTGTTTTTGATGAGTCTCTCAAAGACCTTCATGACTATAGATGTGAGAGCCACTGGACGATAGTCATTTAGGCAAGAGGGTTTACTGTTCTTAGGTACAGGGATGATGGTGGATTTTGAAGGAGGTGGGGACAACAGATGTAGCAAGGGACTCATTAAATATGGATGTAAAGAGCCCAGCGAGCTGATCAGCACAGGACCGTAGAACACGACCTGAAATACCATCTGGCCCAGGAGCTTTCCTGACATCCACACGTTTGAGTGCCCTCCGAACCTCGTCCTCCGAGACAGAGATCACGTGACTGTTGCTGCTCTGAGGACTCTCTGACGCGTCACTGGGCGGAGTCGCGCTGCCGCGATTACAATCAAAGCGAGCGTAGAAAGAGTTTAACTCGTTCACAAGCAACGGATCAGCTCTCACCTCTGCAGAGGATTTAGTTCCAAAAGCACAGATGGTCCTAAGTCCCTGCCACATCCGCCGAGAGTCGTTGAGTTGGAAATGAGATTCCACTCGGTCTTTATAACGGAGCTTTGCGGCTTTGACGGCGCGCCGGAGGGCGTAACATGATGCTTTGTACTCCTCATATCCCCTGTTAGGAGACCGGCATTATAGGCTGCAGTGCGTGTGTTTACTGCAGCGCGGATTGAACTGTCCACCCACGGTTTCTGATTAGGAAGGACGTTACAGTTATTGTTTCTGTGGCTTGCTCTGTCAGTGTGTTGATAAAGCAGAGCGCCACATCCGTGAACTCGCTGACGTCATCAGAACTCGCGCGAAACATGTCCCAGTCGACGTCATCAAGAGCTGCCTGTAGCGCGAACTCTGAATGGGATGACCAGCGTTTAACATCCCTCCTCACCGGGGTTCTTGAACGAGCCTCTGTTTATATTCCGGTGTGAGGAAAATGGCGGCATGGTCCGATTTGCCAAAAGCTGGCTGTGAACGAGCTTTGTAGGCGTTCTTAAACGGAGAGTAGCAATGATCCAGTGTGTTTGCTCCTCGTGTGGGGCAGGAGACATGCTGGTGAAAGTTTGGCAATACTTTCTTTAAGTTTGCTTTGTTAAAATCACCCGCGACGATGAAAGCAGCGTCGGGTGTTTGTTTATAAAGCCGCTGGTCACATCATGGAGGCCAGATAATGCCAGCCCGTGTCTGCCTGTGGTGGAATATAAACGGCAGTGGCGATGAGGAAAACTCCTCGGCAGATAGAATGGACGGCAAATTATTGTTAAATGTTCCAAGTGAGGCGAGCAGGATCGCGAAAGAATGGAGATGTTCCTAGGATCGCACCATTTCTTGTTGATCATGAAACACACTCCACCGCCTTTGGATTTACCGGTATCGCTGTTCTGTCCATCCGAAAAACAGAGAAGTTCTCGGACGGCGTCACGGCTGTATCCGGGACCGCGGAAGTGAGCCATGTTTCTGACAAACAATAGATGTTACAGTCTCTCATGTCCCGTTGAAAACTTATCCTGGCTCTAAGATCGTCCATCTTATTCTCCAAGGATTGGACATTTGCGAGCAGAATGCTCGGAGAGGAGGACTGAATGCTCTTTTTCTCAGTCTGTTGCGGATCCCAGCGCGTTTCCGCGGTGTTTTGAATCTTCGCCGACGACTCGAGTGGCCATTGTTCAACTCGGCATCCCGGCGAATCTCAGATGGAAGATTGGAGAAAGTGTCCTGAAACAGGTCAGTGTAGCGGTAACCAATTTCCAGAAGTGTTTCGCTGTCGTAACAGATCAAAGCAGATGATCCGTTGGAAAAAATAGAGAATAAAAGAGAGTAGAATGATAAATAAAAGCAAAGTCTTAGCGGAGCGACCTGAACGGCGTCCGAACACGGCGGCGCCATTTTGGTAATCATGAATATGTATATGCATTCACCTTAACTATTTCTCTCAGAAACGATGATCGTGTTGGTAAGTACTCAGTGTATCCTTAAATTCTTTTATTACAATACTGGCAAAGATCGTTTACACTCATCTTTTTCTTCTAAAGTTACTTATTCCAGTACGCGTGCAGACAGGGTTGCCACGTTTTTTTGCAATGTCGCGCACAATTGCTACTCAAAACTATAGCCCAAAACATTAACTTTCCGGGGGGTTCTCCGGAAAAAAATGGCGTTTGGTTGGCAAAATATGTTTTTTTGGCAAGGTTTCCTGCTAAAATTTGCATTCCTGGGGCTATATATCACATAATTGGGGTCGCTACAACCCGCGGATATGGAGAAAAACACAAACTTGGCAACACAGTGCAGTTGAGTTCTGTTGACATTTGACAACTAACGTTGAGCGTCGCTCCGTTGCTCTGATTGGTTGTGGGTCTATCCAATTGAGGTCTTTCCTGGCTCGGTTGAAACACGCCCCATAATCAAAGCTCAATGGAACGGTACCAGACTCGTATTCTGACTAGAATTGAGTATGGCCACGCCAGGCTACTGACCTCTAGCATCAACAAGGCATTTTCGCCCACAGGACTGCCGCATACTGGATGTTTTTCCTTTTCACACCATTCTTTGTAAACCCTAGAAATGGTTGTGTGTGAAATCCCAGTAACTGAGCAGATTGTGAAATACTCAGACCGGCCCGTCTGGCACCAACAACCATGCCACGCTCAAAATTGCTTAAATCCCCTTTCTTTCCCATTCTGACATTCAGTTTGGAGTTCAGGAGATTGTCTTGACCAGGACCACACCCCTAAAGGCATTGAAGCAACTGCTATGTGATTGGTTGATTAGATAATTGCATTAATGAGAAATTGAACAGGTGTTCCTAATAATCCTTTAGGTGAGTGTATATGAGTTCCAAGTGAAACTGCATCTTAAACAATTGCAATTGAATAATTATTTCTCTCAGGTGTCTAATGCAACAGGCCAAATGACCTTGACAAAACTGTGTGACAAAGGACCTTTCGCTCAAGAGATGCTGGAGAAAGATGACTGCTTCATATTGGACAATAGATCTAATGGGAAGATCTACGTTTGGAAAGGTGATTGTGTGTATTTCCTCATCTGCGTGTGCAGTTAAACCATACTTTTTTAATCATTGCCTTACTTTATTGACGCACAGGGAATGGAGCCAATTTAGATGAGAAGAGAGTTGCCTTGAAGGTGGCAGATGAGTTTATAACAGAAATGAACTACTCCAGGATGAGAACGCAGGTACAATAACTACAGTAAAACTCCTTGTAGTCAAACTCTTCTTTCAATCTCTTCTTTCAGTTGTTCACATTTATGTCCTTAGGTGGAAATTCTCCCTCAGGGTCGTGAATCTGTCCTCTTCAAACAGTTCTTCAAGAGCTGGAGTTAATCACACCAACATAGGATGGATGAAACAGATCTTCGTTTTGTATAATCACTCAGCATACTAGCCATGAGTGGTTTAGCCGACTTGTTAAAACTCTTTGCTCTTAGCCAAAAGATTGCCTGTTTGATCCCAGGTTTTGTAAAGGCTGGGACAGTCGTCATTTTTATTCAGGAACTGCCTATTTAAGAAATATAAATTCAAAAATTGTGAATTATTGATGAATTTTCTGTCACATGCAGATCATTTGCTTTAATATAAAACACCTGTATGAAACCCAAATGTCTGTTATTTTTTGGAGTTATGTAAATAACATGATATCTGTTAACCTTTGTTATATAAGCCTATATATTGAGCCTCAAATTGGCCCGATATCAGATGCATGCACAAACAGACAACACATAGTACCGAAGCTTATGTAGCCACGTGATACTACATGGTCTTCAGTGTGATCATCCTTTCTCTTGGAGTTTAAACCTCCGCAACCAATCAAAATCAGTCTGAAGCCTCTCGCCCATGAAGGAGCAGAAAATACTTGAGCAATAACAGTTTTACACTCACAAGCAAAATTAAGCCCCATTGATATTCTTAATGAATTATAAAATAGTAAGGAGTATTACAGACTCCTTAAAGGAACACATTGAACTCTTATTTCTTAACTGTTATTCATGTCCTTAATGTCTTATACAAAGAAGTTTAAAGTTCAAATGATTTTGGAAATCTTTCTACTTTAGGACTATAGTTGATCAGATAAACTAACATTATACTCTATAAATCTGCAGTAAGAAATTAAAAGACATACACGTTGAGTCATTTGAGATCTTACTGTATGGGGGTGGTTTCATTTCGTGCAAACAATATTTAGTTATCTTGAAATGACAAGCATCGGGTGTGGTGAGAAAAGTGATTTCATTATGTCTATGGCTGTGCCAGTTGTCGTTTAATATAAAACTGCATATGAGTATATGTATATGAGTTTAAAATGAAACTTAAACCATTGCAATTGGTATAAATGAAAGGTCACGGAAAGTTTACATCTTTTGACATAGATGAATCATTTCAGTTTTGAGGTACATCAAAACTTGAGAGAAGCTTAATTAAAATATGTTGCTGTCTTCTTGTCAGCTTTAAACCAAACATAGTCATTCTTGTATGTTGTTTATTTTATATAAGTTATTTAGACTTTGAAATTATTAGACCTGACCATGCACAAGTAAAGCATCTTCTTCAGCCAACATAAACTGATTACATAAGCTCATAATGGCAATGCCCTTATCACTGCTCCTCCCTTATAAGTTTACACCAGTTGATAGGTGAGATATCATGTGTCTATGACTAAGGTGGATTGAGAAGACAAAGGTTGTTGTCTAGTTATACAGATGACATGATAGAGAATCTGGGTCCTTGTGCTCTGGATCTGCCGGTGTGCACCACAAATCTCTGAGCTGGCCTCTTATCGCAATAGAGAAGGTGAGGGCTGTAAACTTCCTTCCTTTAATTTAAACATAATATTTTAATATAAAATAATTTTAATTTTATTTTAATTTTATTTTATTTGTTTATTTATTTTTAGATCTTCCAATTCAGCTGTCATGTGATTCAGAAAGAGTAAAATCCTCAATCAGTTATTCAATTAAAATATGCAAGGGTTATGCAATTTAGTAATCGATGTAATTTAGACTTAAATTAATAAAAAAGGCTTAATTTCTTTTTTTGTCTACATTAGGGATACATTGTAAAAAATCAAGTCTCCAATTAAAAATGTTCTCGTGACTGGTCACATCTAAATGTTTTAGTTGGCCAAATAGAATTGAAAAATTTACCAGTGACCAGTCACTAGAAAATTTTAATTTCAGCTAATGAAGCTAATTAATATCAGCAATGTTTAATATAGCCTAATTAATATATTTAAAATATTCATTTATAATAATTTATAAAAATTATCAAGTATTTATAATATAATTGAATTATTATTATGATGATAATTATTAAGTAGCCTACTTGGATTGATTCAGATGTTTGAACTTTGTGTTCTGTATAAGGTAAATAAAAAAAGAAAATTTTGGATTTTGGGATTTTTAAACCAGCCAACATGAAAAGTATCCTGAAGGAAAAACGTAAGTTTAAGCATAATTTCAACAATAACACTTTAACACTTATGATTTCATAGTGTGCTTGAATGTTTAAAATCTAGAAAGTAAAGATGTTTGTTTGTGTGTATATAACAGGATTTGAGGCGCCTGAAGCTGGTTTGAGTAACTCTATCGGAGCTGTGCGCTGGGCTCTTCCTGGTGAAGCTCTTCAGGCTCACAGCTCTGTTCCTAGCAAGAGCAGTCAGAGCCACAGACAAAAGGTAAGATAGATGGATAGATGGATAGATGGATAGATAGATAGATAGATAGATAGATAGATAGATAGATAGATAGATAGATAGATAGATCTCACCAATCCTTCTGTTGTTTTACAGGACTTGAAAGATCTCCGCAGCCTGCAGGAATGTGTGAAGTTTATCACTCAGTGGAAACAGCAGGTGGAACATGTCTGCAAGGTAACATGTAATGCTTTTAATCACCATGTGATTTCACAAAGCTGCAATTACAGGGTGATGTTATTCTGAAGATACATTAACTCAGGTAGACCCACCAGTTTTAAATGAATCGCAAGGACTCACCACCCTGGGTCACATGACCATAAAAAATAAAAATAAAATATGTTGAATTTACTGTAATTTTGCGATGACAATACATGCTGTTATACTCTGAGCTCTTCATGTCCTCGGACTGGGAAGTAGACTTTAAAGGCCCTTATATACACTACTAAGAATTGGGACACCCCTTCAAATCATTGAATTCAGGTGTTCCAATCACTTCCATGGCCACATGTGTATAAAATCAAGCACCTTGGCATGCAGACACTTCTACAAACATTTGTGAAAGAATGGGTCGCTCTCAGGAGCTCAAGCTGCATCCAAGCCTTACATCACCAAGTGCAATGCAAAGCGTTTTTCAGGGGTTGGACATTAAGGAACACTTAATGCTTCAGCATACCAAGATATTTTGGACAATTTCATGCTCCCAACTTTGTGAAAACAGTTTGGGGATGGCCCTTTCCTGTTCCAACATGACTGCACATCAGTGCACAAAGCAAGGTTCATAAAGACATGGATGAGCGAGTTTGGTGTGGAGGAACTTGACTGGCCTGCACTGACCTTAACCCGACCGACAGACTACCTTTGGGATGAATTCGAGCATACATTTCAGAGCAAAAATTCCCATAAGCACACTCCTAAACCTTGTGGAAAGCCTTCCCAGAAGAGTTGAGGCTGTTCTAGCTGCAAAGGGTGGGCCAACTCCAAATTAAACCCTTTGGATTAAGAATGGGATGTCATTAAAGTTCATGTGCATTTAAAGGCAGACGTCCCAAAACTTAAGATGAACTTAAGCGTAAGATGAACTTGGTACAATATTGCTAGTTCCTTTGAATTGTTTTTGAATTAATCAGTTAGGTAAATGATTCAGTGACTCACTTCACTTCATAAAAACATGGGGCAAATGATGTAATTTTTGAACTATCTTGCTTAGCAACATCTTAAAGTAATAGTTTATCACTCTTTGACAAAGCTGAGTCCATAGAAGTTTGAAGTTTCACATTTATGTATCATAAAGCTACTGATAAGACAAATTTAACCCCATGTCACACTGTCATGATGGTTGCATTGAAATGATGGTGAAATGTGAGGTTTCTGTGTTATGAAATTGGATTCCCATCGCATCACCCTTTGAGAATCTGGATAGTGGGAGGAAAGACTGTGGTATATCCTGAATGCAGACTGTAATGGGTTATGACACTTATGTCTAATACCACAATAAATATTGACTGTGTGTGTGTGTGTGTGTGTGTGTGGACTGGTAATCACTATGTTATGGGGACAAAATGTCCCCACAAAGATGGCAATATCCAAAATCCTTGTCCTTGTGGGGACATTTTTTGGTCCCCATGAGGAAAACATCTTATAAATCACAATAAGTGATGTTTTTTGAAAATGTAAAAATGCAGCATGTCTCCTGTGATGGGTAGGTTTAGGGGCAGGGGCAGTGTAGGGGGATAGAAAATACGGTTAGTACGGTATAAAATGCATTACGCCTATGGAATGTCCCCATAAAACATGGAAACACAACATGTGTGTGTGTGTGTGTGTGTTTTTAGCCTGGTGCCAATGCAGACGCAGACCCAAGTATGCATGCAGAACCATGTAGTCTGGAGCAATGCCGCAAACTGATCCTGGAGTGGGCACAGGAGCTCAAGAAAGTAGACAATGTGAGTTTATGACTAAAAGAGACATATGTACAAACAAATGACATATAGGTTACATTTATGTGTAACAAATTCACAAACGTGATGTTCACTAAAATATTTTTCATATAGAAAAAATATATAAAAGTGCATGAAGGAGAACATATATAAATATTTTTAAATTCAAACGTTCAAAAAAATGAGTGTGATTTATATGTATGTGAAATATACATGTCGTACTTCTAATGTACCTAAAAAAAAGTTTGCAAGAAAGCTAAATGTAGAAATTTCATCAAGCAAATTATGAATCAAAACTATGTTCAAACTATGAATAACTCATGGCAGTCACAAAACATCTGGAAGAAGAATAACTTCTAGAATTGTTTTCATTAAGATCATTGCTTAAATTGTATCAATTTTCCTACCTGTAGTTGTTTAGTGAAAGCACATGGCGACAAGAACGAGATGTGATCTGGGAGAACAAGGCTGATTCTGCCAAGCATATGGACCAGAGGATCATGGAATGGGCTAAAGAGCTACAAACTGTGTCAGAGGTGAGGTCTGCGGTTTTGAGTCCATGAGACATATGTGATAATGCACAAATGTATATGGTATTGTAAGACCGCTGAAATCGCTCCAATGGCGGCAGCGAAGAGCGGGCGAAGGTATCTGCGCGTTCGATGTTCTCAGCTGGGAAAAATGGATCTAATTCCAATTCCTCTTTATCTGACTCCATTTTATTATAATTTAGAATTTAGATTAGAATGCCAATTTGGTTATTTGGTCATTTATGTTTAATAGTTAGACACACATTTAATTATTCCGTTTAACCCTTTGTGGAAAGTACCCATTCATGATCTCATAGAGATCGTTAATAATTCCAGAGTAAGTCAGAATAAATCAAAATGTAACAATTTATTAAACAGTCAGGTATAATTCCAATTACATAATCAATTCAAAGATCCTCAACACATCGAATACTCTTAAGTAAAGAGATGCGTTCCTGACTTTCCATAGGTTACGTAACGTTGGCTGGACACAACGTTACGGGCGAATCTGAATACAAAATTGCCCCTGACTCTTCTGCTACACTACCTTAAGTATTCAGACCTGACAATAACTTCTTTCAAATGGTAACATATGTTAACAAAGGGAATTTACATTTAATTTATTGATACAGACAGACCTGTATTGACAAGACCAAATGGTTGAAAGCCACACCTACAATACTATATATGCAACATCTCTTTAAACTCTTAAAACCATTGTTATCTTCTTGAATATTTCTGTGGGGATGAGATATTTGTACCAGTCACACTAAGACATTTCCAATGATATCAAACACATATATATTGTTTAGTATTTGTTCATTTTAGATCATATAGATTTTTGGGTATATTTTCAATGGTCACAGCCATTAGGAAGTAGGATGGGGGGAGAAATAAATACATGTAAATTAGAGCCATTCTAAGTTGATTCACTCAGTGTGACGTCGTCTGCAAAAGTTTTCTTTGTCCTCAACCAGACAAGCCGGCATCACTTTTTAAAGCCTTTCAGTCCGCCTCTTGGTCCATTGGGTCAAACTCAAGTGGATCCCATGGGATCATAATTAGACGTTGGTTGATATCTTTGAGATGTAAGTTGTCTTTGCAATGTAAGCAGCTGTAGGGACCTTCTTAGGGCTCTGTGTTCACCGGCTGGACACCCAGTCTCATCAGGTGTATGTAGTTTGAGTTCAGCAGGTGGATTAGTGTCTTTCAGGTGTTCTACCTGTGGTAGAAGTTCAGCACATCATGTGGGCATCGATTCATCTGTTCAGTTAACGTGTCACTCCTTCATGGAGAACTTTCTGCTTCTGTAGCACCTTTCCGATGATAATCTGAACCTCCTTGTCCAATCCTCTCACCTCCAACGGTGCGGTTATCTGGCTCCTTTGTAGTTACACGCCATTTGGTGCATGACACCTGAAAAGCATCTTAATGACCTCTTAATGACTGAACACTGGTGAACTTGAAGTCATAAGGAACACATAATGCAGCAAAAAACGAAACATAAAAGTAGGTTCATGTCAGATAGTGTGATTGGTACATCTTCTCTCAAGTGTTTTTTCAAGGTCATAAATGGTAGGGTGGTCTCATTTTATCATCTAATTCTTCACTATCACTGTAGTCGTAGTGCAATCTAAGTATTCTTGGTCTGAATCACTCAAGGAAAAAACAGCAAAAAGTCAGTATATATTTAAATATATGATATGCATCAATAAACCATATAAGAATAACAACAATTCAATCACAATTATGAAGGTGTATACGGTATATAATAACCACTGTGTTTGTTCAGGAATCTCCCAATGTTATTAATGCAGATCTAAACATGATTAGTCATACAATAATGGGGATTGTGTATTCCTGGTAACAGTGTGTGTGTGTGTGTGTGTGTGTGTGTGTGTGTGTGTGTGTGTGTGTGTGTGTGTGTGTGTGTGTGTGTGTGTGTGTTTGTGTGTTTTGTGTGTGCGTTTGTGTGTTTGTGTGAAAAATGGGCAATAGATCTTTAGTGAAGTACACTTTTAGACTCTATGCCATCTTTATCGTCTATGATGTGTAATGTTCAGCCTGAATAGATTTGGTCTATTCCAGGTGATGTTGTCGTGTAGGGTGTGTTCTATGTTCATGTTTGGGAGATGGGTGGAATCTAATCAATATCAATCTGTGTTGCATAATTTAGTACCAGTGCTACACTGGGAGGTCGTGTAGTCATATTGTGAGATGTGAATGACCCCATCATATTTATATTCGCACCCATCTCTCACATCTCAAGTTCTGACAATTTTCCGCCCTGGCTCTGATGCAGGGGGAGGGGGACTTTTGGTCGTCCATCCTCCAAGGAATTGCAATTGTCAACCTGAGATAGAAACAAATTTAGAGAGAAACAAATTTGGAGAGAAACAATTTAGAGAGAAACACAGTTAATTTCTGCTGTTGTTTCAGTTTTTTAACACTTAAAGCTGCTCTTGCAGTCAAGCCTTCACAATCTGCTGTGTTTGAGCATTATAAACTCCAGTTCTGCTGGAGAATTTTTCTTTGTTTTAGCATTATAAACTCCAGTTCTGCTGGAGAATTTTTCAGGATTAATCAGAAACTTCTAGTTGCTCTCATTACAGTTAGTTTGAGTGAAGGATGAATTGGTTTTCTATTATCTGTGCCACACTTCTAGTTTTTCTAGTTCTGTAGGCATAAGATAATATCACAACTCCTCCATTTTGGCACTGGGAATTGAACCAATGAAAAGTATTAGAACTTGCTCAAATTAGAAATTGCAAAGGTCAGAGTTATTGAGTCCTGTTGTGATGGAAACATTTTCATGGTTAGTGCAATTGTAATTCACACTGTAGCCAGACGGCAATTCTATGCTCCTGTACATGGTTTTACTGCAGCTATATGGGAAATAGCAGAGTTTCCACTCAGAAGACAAACAAATTCAACATAGACAGACACACATGCAACTTGAAATTGCTATACAATTCCAGTATTGCGATTATTCCAATTTACACAAGATACGTGGCCTAGAATGCATAGCATCTACAACCTTTACCTAAGTGTTTAATGCAGCACTTACAGTAAAGCAATCATGTGTTTTAAAGAATAAACTTAACTAGCCTATGTGCATCTATTAGCACAAACAACTATAATGTGTGTTCTATGCGCACGTGTTTAGTACAATTACAAATTTGAAAATACAGACAGGATCATTGCAATTTGGATGTTTTAATTATTAAACTCACTGCTATTGACCACTATAAAGAGATCAATAGCTGAAGATCTTGCATGAACACTGCAGTTGAGGATATTCATGTCAAATCTTTTACATTGTGTTATACTCAGCAATCAAGATTCCGATAACATTGAGCCTCGCACCGGCCGGGTTTACGATCTCTTGCCACAACTCGTCAGTCTTGGTCATTAAGGCAGAGGCGACACTGATATTCTGGACGTCCGTTACCACTGTGATCATTCCAGAATATTTTTATTCAGTTCTCTTGGATCTGACTTCGCTTAATTAATGCAAAATTGTTTCCAATCAGAGGCCATGACCATTATCAATGAATTAAGCGACCAACTTGTTATAACTCTAATGATAACTTTCTATAATCATGCCGTGGTTTTCCACGCTACGTAATTAGAACAACGTTACAATAATTAGGAATTGAGGTTGCCCTATTTAGATTGGTCTAACAATTTATTATTGTTCTAAACGGAATAGACTCGTTTGGCCTATCAACTTCTTTCAGTCCAAGTATACGTACGTACCTTACGCCAATGTGTTAGTCGGAGCTCTAAAACATCAGTCTGGTGTGTTTCACCAATAACCGCATCTTAGTCCGTGTAACTAACCTGAGCGTAGTTTGTGGTGTCATGGACACAACATGATCTACTGAGTTATTAACACAACATACATCATAGTAAGTTTAAATGTATAAAACAAATCATTCGGAAATCAAGGATTTTGAATTATTTTTCTGGTAGCAGAACATTACAAACAGCACAAGTGTGGGAGTTCTGTTTACAGATTTCCCCAGTTTTGTGTCACCTTCATCCACATAATGTCCTGCTTGGCAATTGTAATACAATGTATATTATATTTTTATTTATAATATAATTATATTAAAAAGAATATCAAATATTAATGTTATTTCTGGTCCATGTAACCTTGTTATTTGAGCTGGCTCAATTAATGAAAAAGTTTTTACTGATTTCTAATACTTTATAAATATGAATAAACGTTTGATTATTCTAATTAACTCTTTACATTTATTGAAATCGCTTCATTAGGTTCTCAGAGTCGCACAGGGTCCTCGCACTTTCCATTATGCCCACGATCACATAACTTGTCAGTCTTGGTAATTAATGCCAAATGTTAGGCGGAGCTCTGCAATCTCAGTCGGTGTGCCTCAAAGCTCCACTCCAAACCGGACTGCAGTCCGTTACTAACCTGACACAGATATGCGGAAACAATGGATTCACATAATGCACTAAAATCAATACTTTCGGAGTAAATCAGAACGAAGTCAAACGCAACAACATATTTGTCAAAGTGTATTAAAGACCGTGATTTTGGTTTGGCCCTGCAGTCACAGCCGACTGGCATGTTCATTGCATGCACAACAACAGTCAGGATTAAGGAGGACTCTGTTGTCGTTAACATCCAATGAACTAGCAGCACATGCTGGGTGCAGTCCAATCCCTGCTCAAATTCTGTTTTTGAGAGTGAAGTTTCGTATTGTATTTTCGTGTCAATACATTTGAATATGAAAAGGCTGTGGTTCAGGGATGATGTGGCACATTCATTGTATCTCTTTTTAGATTTCAAATGCCTATTTGCTTGATTTAGTCTATTTAAAGACTAATCTGCACGATGGCACAGTTGCAATTTTAACTGATTTACAAAATGTGATAGATTTAGCTTGAGTTACTTCTTTGGCTAAACGCTCCCATGCAACGTGGAGAGAAAGTGTTCTCCGAGTGGGCGTGGTATGCCCCGTGGGCTCAGCTGAGCCACTCAGAAACATTAAATCGTGCGTTTTCTTGACAAAAATAGTAACAAACATCACTATCATTCTGTTTATCAGTTTTAGATTTTAATCTTACCGCCTCTTGATTATTTTTTGTCGAGTATTTTCGATTTTGTAGCAGTAACAGCAATTGGTCAAACAAAAAGTTTTCTTAGCTTTAACATATTGCATTGCATCACCCTTGTTTCTCCCCATTTTGCTTTTCATAAACAAATGCATTATCAAATCGCATGTTTTTTAATTGTTTCTGATTTTTCATTCTATTGTCTGATCGCTCTCATCGCGCGTTGCACATAGTTAATGAGACAATGGAGACTCATTTAGCTGATTTTATCACATTAGGCTCTAATTCTTCGTCGAGTCTCAGAAAATAGATCGTTTTAGTTTAGTTTCAATCTCTTGTTGCGCGAATGCCGACAAGGAGATCTTTAACAATTAATAGCAAGAGTTTTCATTTCTTATCTGCGCTGTTGTTAACCATGTCTGATGTGGTTATGTCTATTCAATAAATTCACAAACTCCGGATTTACACGGTCAAACATTCGGGTTTTCCCAAAACATTTCTAAACAAGACAGAATGAATTTGACTTACCACAACAGCTGAAGAAAGAGAAGCTCAAACCTCTTGATGATTTTAGAATCCAATACTTCGCTGAAAAACATGCTGCGTTGTGTTCGAGCACTGCAGCATCACGTCGCCGGGTCACCAAGCTGTAAGACCGCTGAAATCGCTCCAATGGCGGCAGCGAAGGGCGGGCGAAGGGATTAGCGCGTACTGTGTTCTCAGCTGGGCAAAATGGATCTAATTCCAATTCCTCTTTATCTGACTCCATTTTATTATAATTTAGAATTTAGATTAGAATGCCAATTTGGTCATTTATGTTTAATAGTTAGACACACATTTAATTATTCCGTTTAACCCTTTGTGGAAAGTACCCATTCATGATCTCATAGAGATCGTTAATAATTCCAGAGTAAGTCAGAATAAATCAAAATGTAACAATTTATTAAACAGTCAGGTATAATTCCAATTACATAATCAATTCAAAGATCCTCAACACATCGAATACTCTTAAGTAAAGAGATGCGTTCCTGACTTTCCATAGGCTACGTAACGTTGGCTGGACACAACGTTACGGGCGAATCTGAATACAAAATTGCCCTGACTCTTCTGCTACACTGCCTTAAGTATTCAGACCTGACAATAACTTCTTTCAAATGGTAACATATGTTAACAAAGGGAATTTACATTTAATTTATTGATACAGACAGACCTGTATTGACAAGACCAAATGGTTGAAAGCCACACCTACAATACTATATATGCAACATCTCTTTAAACTCTTAAAACCATTGTTATCTTCTTGAATATTTCTGTGGGGATGAGATATTTGTACCAGTCACACTAAGACATTTCCAATGATATCAAACACATATATATTGTTTAGTATTTGTTCATTTTTAGATCATATAGATTTTTGGGTATATTTTCAATGGTCACAGCCATTAGGAAGTAGGATGGGGAGAAATAAATACATGTAAATTAGAGCCATTCTAAGTTGATTCACTCAGTGTGACGTCGTCTGCAAAAGTTTTCTTTGTCCTCAACCAGACAAGCCGGCATCACTTTTTAAAGCCTTTCAGTATTTGTGTGTACATGTATATTATACCTGTGTGCAGAGCTGTGGTGTGATGAGGCATGAATTAGCCCAGTTTCTGAAGCAGCTGGAACTGAAGAAGAGGAAGATCTTGACTCTGTTGCCTTTTCTGGAGTTCATAACTTGGTCTCTACTGAAGCAGGACAACCAGGTACAAGTTTAGATAAGAGACCAATAAACTAAAAAACCTTTACAAACACTTAGCAAGAGTCCATAGTTTGCAACCATATACTGAATCAACAGACAATCTAAACAGTATCAGGGGATACTTTATCACTGCTTATGTAAAGTTTGATAGTTTACAGATCATCACCATGCCAACAGAAGATTCTGCTTTTTTTTTTTTTGCTTTATGGTATTTATTTTGTAAAAATGCATTTGTGCTATGGTTATTTGTGTTTTTCGAACATCCTAAACCTTTATGTCAGTTTGCTGTCTCCATTCCAAGACAAAGATTCCGTTCTAGAAAGAGATTCAGTTTCAGAGATTTCAGGTTCATTTACAGAGATTTTCATATACAGTATTTTTATATATATCTCTCTCCCTCACAGACACAGACACAGACAGTGGAACTTGTATATTCGATTCCCTTACACTAACCCAACCCTTAAACCTACCTATCAAACTTTTTACAATGTTAGACTAATTTTGTATGATTTATTATTATTCACACACACACACACACACACACACACACACACACACACACACACACACACACACACACACACACACACACACACACACACACACACACACACACACACACACACACACACACACACACACACACACACACACACACACACACACACACACACACACACACACACACACACACACACACACACACACACACACACACACACACACACACACACTAATATAAGCAGTATATTTATATGTAATTAGATGTATTATGTTTATAATGTATTTTTCAGGGTGTTGTTCCACAGCTATGGCTCCTCAGCAAACATCGTACCTGGAAAACAGGTGATTTTTTAAAAAGGTTTTTTTTACTTACACCCATCAATACACTGAAATACTGATTTGGCAATTTACATGAATCTACACAAAAGTTATGATTTAAAATGATATTGACAACTGCTTATATGCTATACAATTTAATATGTATAATTGTTTTGACAGAGACACCAAAGTACATTCCGAACTCAGGTAAAGATTATGTATTTATTATTATGTATTATCTTGTTCAGCACACAATTTAATGTGGCAAGCATCTAGAATGTCATTACTTTAATCACATCACTTTGGTATTAATGTTTACCACTGTTTTCCATAGTGTGGAGATGGATCCGCAGTGCTTCAGGTAAATCCCTAAATCAGATGTTTGAAAGAAGTTTGGGCTTAAGAAAGCTTTTAAATTTATATTTACACCTGTTCCTCTTTATTATATCCTCTGTTTAGTGGACATCACACTGGACCCCATGACTAACCACCCTTGGTTACAGCTCTCAGATGACAAAAAGAAAGTACAGGAAGCTCTGAGTGAAACCGAAGTGTCATTCAGTACCCAGCGCTTTGACAGCTGGCCGTGCGTTCTGGGCTGGGAAGGGCTCACTTCTGGTCGGTACTATTGGGAAGTTGATATTGCCAACAAAGGTTACTGGCGTATCGGAGTGACCACTTCCTCCTCCAAAAGGCACGGACGGTGTCCCATGAACCCCTCTGAGGGCTTTTGGACTATATGGAGAAGCACACGGCAGTTTTATGCATGCACCAAGCCAGAGACCGAGCTGCCTCTTTCACTTGTGCCCAGAAAGCTGGGAGTCTACCTGGACTATGAGGATGGGCAGCTGTCTTTCTACAATGTAGAGACACGCTCACATATCTTCACATTTACTGCAAGTTTCCGAGAAAAGTTATACCCGCTTTTCGCACCACTGGATGGACGTACGCTTATCACGCTGTGCTCCACAGAAGTCAATCCAGGAACGTCCTTCCCTGTACAGTCCCTGTAACATGACAAATGTCCTCATATTGTTTTGGTTGTAAATTTCAACTTCAGCACAGTTGCAAAGTTCTGAGGATTTTCTTTTCGGAAAATTATGAAATCCAGATTGTTCTGCCGTCTACATGTAGGCTACATAGCAGTTTTGTAATTTTTTTTTTAACGTTGTGTCAGTTAGTCCTTATGGAGCACGTGAGACAATCATTTGATGAATTTTTGTTAGGTTTGCCTCTGAATGAACGTCCAAATCAAAACTGAGGAGTACAATTATGTTTTTCACATAGTATATCATTTATTAAAAATAATTTGATTCTAGCTCACGATTAAGTTATAATAATGTATATTTGTTTAATATAGCACAACTTGAATAATGGGTGGGATTTGGAAAAATTTATTAAATGTGGGGGTTTTGTGAATCCAATATGGTTCGCTTTTTGGAGTGTCAAGTGGCAACAATGAATAGCCTACTCGTAAAAATACAATTCAAAGCACATAATATGATTATTGTCTAGAAGCTCCAAATTTGTCAGTCCTAACCGCTATCACGTTATGCCATTATGTTGCATGTTTTAATATGAACCTTTACATGCAATTTCTTGCAACTTATTTAATTCTGTATAAGGGTCATTGACACAAAATTCTCCAAAAAAAGGTGTTTAAAAATCCTTTCAAAACTGTTTTAGGCTAATGTACATTTTTGAGCCATGAACAATGTGTTTGATCAAGTTTCAGTTGTTAAATAACATTTTTAAGTTTTTAAAATTTTTACGTCAGGCGGTACAACCAAACTGTATGTATATTCTGTAGTTGTACCACCTGACATGGAAAGTGTACCAAGCTACTCATACTTGAAATTAGATCTATAAGAGAGATCTACAAACCTTTTCACTCTGCCACAAGGATCTGTTGGGGTCCAATGATGCACTATCATTTTTAATGTTATTACCTTGTCAAGTCATAATTAAAGAACCACGTGACGTTTGGAGTTGTACCACCCTGACAATTGAGAATATACAAATTGCAGGACAAAAGTTTTTCAATTACCGCAACAGCTTTAAAATTGCTTATATTCATAACATTTGTTTATATGAAAGGTTTCAACACTAAAACGATGCCATAGTATTTATTATTTTCATCAAGAACCCATTTTAAATAGTTTTCTTAGTCGGTTCATTTGTTCAGAAAGTTGCACGGCCTGACATGTCAGGGGTTAAAGATAACAAAACAAAATAACATGCGTTGAGGTTTTATAGAATAAAGTGATAATTGTAATGAATTTATCAAATTATTTTAAAAGGAAGTAATGCACTTAGCATGTCACATCACTGTGCCATAGTATTATGCTCAAACCAAAAAGAAATCAAGACAAGACAATAAATGAATTTTTAAAAAGCATGTATTTAAAAAAAAAAAAATCACCAGGTACAAATAAATGCATGTGTATATATATGTATAAAGGTAAATAAAAGTCTACAGTAACAAAAGGAAACAAAAATCTATAGCAAATTAGAACAGTAGAAAAAGTTTTATCAAGGTTACCAGGAGGGACTCAAACATGAGGTTAAGCATCCAACCCATAACCACTACACCTCAACAGTCATTTCATGGTAAACCTGACTGGCCAGTTATGAGTTTAATCTGAACCATCTTACTCAAAACAACAAATAATAGGAGTAAATCAAGTAGTACTTCAAATGGCAGAATATGATATTCAGACCAATGTAAAGGTTTAATAACCTTCTCGACCCATCTTCTACTCTTTTAGCAAGGCAAATCAAAGCTGGTGTATTCTTTCATACATTAAGATATAAAGATGGCTTCAACTGTAATGAATAGGAACAAATTAACTTAAAAAGGATTCCAAATACAAAATACAGTGTTGCTTTTTTTACTTATTGTTATTACAGTTTTTGGCTTGTAACCAGTGCTGCTTGTTTCATCTAATTATTCATACTCTTTCCTTAAAAAAAGCTGGTTACAAAACACACAACAGGTTACAAAATACTGGCATAACTACATTTTCAAAAAAGTGGCAAACTCCTTTAGTGGAAGATACTAAGTGTTAGGTGGAAAGTGACCTGCACTGACCTACAACAAGAAGAAAATTCCACACACGGTTAAGCCTCATTGCTGGACATTGATTTATCAGGTCTGCAAAATGAAGGGCCAGTATTGCTCCTCCAGTGCTGAAAGAGCACTACACTTCTATAGCACCCAGCTATTACTAGCCTTACTCATACAGAACTTTTCTGGATCAGCTGACTTACACAGGTCCCATTGGAGTAAAGATGATCGTGATGTACAGGACTGAGGGAATACAACGTTTCTGCAATTCACCAACTGCTCCCTCTATGACAAGGTGTTTTGGTCAAATTAAGGCAAAACAAAGGCAGTAAAAAAACAAAACTCTCCATTTTCTTCTTCTGCACACTGCCGTCTTAGTCAGAATCGCTCTTCTCATCCTTTACCATTAGTTTTTTCCCTCTTTTGGGCTCAGGTGTTTGGCCATCTCTTTCCTTCTTGCTTTTGGAGAGCCTGAATTCAAAATTTAAAGAATGTTATGGAAATATAGGTGTCAAATGAGCTCTCTGTTGACAGCCATTGAGTAAATGCTGTTAAAGTTTTGATAACAAGAAGAAGAAGAAAAAAAAAGATGTAGTTGTTCCACTTACAATTTCTGTCTATATTTTTCCACGTCGCATGGAGGGACGACATCAGTGAGTTCTAGACTGTCGTTAATTTTCTTCAGCATGTCGAATCTTTCCTTACCCTTCACCTGTGTGAAGAGGTCATGCATACAAATAAACCACAACAGTTTTGTTGAAAGTCTTATACAATATTTGTATAAGCTAGATTAGTACAAACTAGGTAAGGCGTGGCACGTTTATTTATAAAACACATTTTATACAGTGTATATATATTTTAGTGATGTAATGATACATCATTTCGAGATATAAAAATGCAACGATATGCATTGGTGATGTAAACTATATTAGTCGCCCAGGTCCAGCTTACTGTATTTTTAAAGGTATAATTCCCTCAAAAATGTTTATTCTGTCATGTACTCACCATCATGTTGTTTCAAACCTATAAGATTTTCATTTAACTTCAAAACATAAATGAAGATATTTTTCAAGAAACCAGAGAAAGGATTTTTTTTTATTTAGGTTTACACTGTTTCAGTGACTTTACTACATTAAACACTATATAAAATCTTGAATATAAATGTGTATTAATGCGATGGGGGAATATTTGTTTTTCCTGATAATAATATAATATAATTTAAATAATAATTTTTAAAAACTATAATAATTGCAAAAAATATTGTATCGTGAGTTTAGTATCTCGGTAGTATCGAATTGTGGTAGTATCAAAGTTGTCGGTAAAAAGAAAGAAAAAAAGTGATCACTAAATTAGGCTTAGACAGTGGACTAAACGCTACTACAGGTAGCCATCTCATTCCAAAATCTTTGTGTGAAGTGAACAAATCCCTCACACTCAATTTTTCATAACTCGTCTGTTTGTATTTAATAAACCAATAAAAACATTTGGCACGAGGTCACAACGTTTGGGTTTGCGCGCTCACAAGGTTTGCAAAAAGTAAACAGGCTAAAACACTCGAGGTTAGAGCCAGGGTAGACGACAGTATGAAGCGTGCAAAGAAAAGTAGTGTGTGGGACCATTTCACCAAAAAGAAAGACACAGATTTAGGTGGCAAGTGATACAGTTCTTAAATACAGTAGTAGCGCATCATCTATCATGGATCACCTGAAAACGCGACACCCGCAAGCCTCTTCGGGTGAGAAAGGTAGCCTAAGCCAACCTACCGTGTTATCTATGCTAGCTGGTAGGAAATGTGACAAACAGCGCTCAGATACTATTACCCAAAAGATATGAGGAATGATTGAAAAAGACATGCTGACCCTTGACTTAGTAAGACAACATTCCGCATAAGATGGGCTTACATTTGGAAATATATTACATCTACATTTCAGTGGTAACACATAAGGTGTTGATCATCATCTTTATTATTGTTAGCACTACCTCAAACTAAAGCGGCGTCTCTTCGGAGCGGTCATTTTCTTAAAATGAACCGCGGCAATGTTTCAAATTAGCTTCTCACGCGCTAGACAAATGCCTTTATTTTCAACGCGATCACCTTGTACCCAAACCATTTTGAAACTAAGGAGCCTTTTGTCCTCCGATTACAAACAAGCTCCTCTGCGCCATGTTTGCAGGAATGTTTCGCGCTGTAGGGAATTTAAAAAAAGTGACGTGCGTGGAAGGGAGGTGGCGGCGCCGGGACAGTGTGTGTGAGAGAGCGGGAGGCAGAATGGCAGAGAGATGCGACGGAGTTGCGCAATTGCAGGCGCGGCTCGCAAGCATATTTTAAACTAATTGGTTAACCGGTTTCAACCAGCTAATGAGGCTCGGTGGTCAGTCAAGAAAATGTTTAGTTTTCACCATCCCTAGTTACACCTCTAATAAAGAATCATTGTCAGTGTCTTTAGCAAATTAATTTAAAATAAAACTTAATTTAACACTTACTCTAAGTTGGTGATTATAGTGTGATGTAAATCACTCCAGCCAGGTTGTGTGTTTGTTAGTGAATAATACATTTTGAGCTAAAGTGAGCTTTATAAAAGTGTTTTAAAAGACCTGAACAAATAAAATGAATACTGTCAATGTAACTGTCAGGAAAACCCACACAACCTCATAAATCATATCAATTATTTTAATTACCTAAACATGCTGCAGCACAGGACTTAAAGTGATAGTTCCCCCAAAAATGAAAATTAACCCATGATTTACTCACCCTCAAGTCATCCTAGGTGTATATGACTAGGTATAATTGGAATTTTATTAAACATGTCTTCTAAGCTTTGACAGTGAATGGCTGTTTATGTTTTTAAGATCTTAAAAGTGTATCTATCCATCAAAAAAAAAGTCATCCATATGGCTACGGGAGGTTAAAGGGGTACTTCAGCGCTGGGAAGATGAATCTGTATTTAAACTGGGTCATTAATGTAGTAGAAATGTGAAATTATTTTTGAATTTGGTGCCTTCTAGACTGAGAAAATACAGAAAATGTATTTTGTGTCTCATGGGGATGAAAGACAACAATTCCCAGAACAGCACTGCTTCACTGCACTACTCTAGGCACGGCTAGTCAGCTACTGGATTACTGGATCACTTGCCTCAGAAAATCAGTTCAGTTAGAGACACTACAATTAAAAACTGAACGTGTCTGTTCGATATAATGCAAGTGAGCCGATTGAGCGTCACAGCACAAACGCAGCAGGATCGGATTACATTCATCACATGAGCTGAGGTAATCGCGGGATAATTTGAATATACTCCCAGGTTTCTACTGATACAAAGCTTAATGCTAATCGCTGAAGTAACCCTTTAATAAAGGCCTTCTGACACAAAGCCATGTGTTTGTGTAAGAAAAATATCGGATACACTTTACAATAAGTTTGTATTAGTTAACATTAGCTGATGCATTAGTTAACTGTTAACATAAACTAACCATGAACACGTCTGTTCAGCATTTGTTAATATTTGATAACGCTAGTTAATAAAAATAAAGCTGTTCATGGTTTGTTCATGTTAGTTTTTAACGAAGATAAATAAATGCTTTAAAAGTTCAGTTCATTATTAGTTAACGTTAACTCATGTTAAGTATTGAACCTTATTGTAAAGTGTTATCAAAGTATCCATATTTAAAACTTTACAAACTCTAATGTCCAACTTCCGCTAACTGTCATATGCGCGCGTTCACGAGAGACTGGCGTTCCAGCGTATGACGTTGGACGCTTTGGTGAGAACCAAGTTTAAATATAAAGCTTGGAAGAGCCAGGACATGTTTTAATAGAACTCTGATTGTATTCATCTGAAAGAAGAATGTCATATACACCTACGATGAATTGGGGGGGTCAGTAAATCATGAGATAAATTTAATTTTTGGGTGAACTAACCCTTTAATATTGCTTAACAGCTAAATAGGTTTAAAATGCTCAAGACAGGCTTTATTAAATACAAAATGGTTTGTGTCCCATAATATCAATACATGCAAATTAGAAGTCAACCAATACTGTAAAATCTATATAAAGAATGTGGTACATAATGTTCTTAGTCTTTCCTTTCTGTGACCCAAAAAGAAAAGTTTACATTTAATCAAATGGCAGATACAGTTTATTGCATAAAAACACTAAAACAAGAAAGAGAGAGAGAGAGAAAGAAAGAATGAAAGAAAGAAAATCCAATCAATCAATGCCTTCTGAAGTTTAATAAAAATCACAATGCGATTCCTGTTGTTTTTGTAGTAGCAAATTAAGACCTCTTAAAATGATAATTAAGACTTGCCATTGAAAATATTTAAGACTTTATGACCTTGAATTTGATGAAACTGAATTTAAAGGCAAAGTATGAGCGTCGCCACTAAAGGTGGCTTATTCAAAAACAATCATAAAGGCGTAGATTGATGACGCTGTGAATGAGCGAGGATGTATAAATCTTCTTTGGAGTTTCCATGGACAACTCCCATGATTCCACGCTCATTCACAGCGTCATCAATAATTGATTGTTTTGTTGTTTTTGAATAAACAACCGTTAGTGGCGAAACATACATACTGTGCCTTTAAATTCAGATTCATCAAATGTAAGATAATTAAAAATATATATGTTAATCACAGAAGAATGATAAATAGAAAATATGTGATCACCTGCAGGGTATATATTTCTTCATCGCTGCTGGCGCTGAGTTTTGCCCTTTTGCTCCCCTCAGGCCGAGACATGGTTGATTCTTTAATCATACCTGCCAGATCAGATTTACATTACTGTAACATTCTGAAGAAACGTATACTTTTATTCAGCAGTGTATGTGCAATCTAACTGAATTTCATTCATATACACACCACGTTTGGTGGTAGAGGGAGTTTTGCTCATGGTTTTGGTCTCCTGGTCTTTCCTGAAGTTACTCTCTTCAGTTTTCCTGTCTCTGCCTGGGCACGCACAGACACGGACTTCAAAAGATCTGCGACCCAGCATCTGACCACTGCAGGACAAGAGTAAAAGCATAATTTGATGATCCTGCCTGTACACATAGGAATGCAATTCACTAACAGAAGACGAAAACATGCACTACTTACTCCTGAGTCTCCAGAGTGATGATTGTGAGGATGGGCGGCGGTTCATGCCACCCATGCAGCTACTATTGCACATGTAATTGTACAGAACTGTGGTAAATCCTGCTCCCAGCTGCACAAAAACAACAACAACAACACGTTGAATGAAATTGAAAATGACAGATCACTTAACCTCATTATTCATTGTAAATCTTGCGGTCTACTGCCATTACAGATTCAACTATTGAGACTGACCTGAGGAGCTTCATAGAGAACCATTACACTGTGCCTGGAGGTGATGTCATCTACCTTGTAAATAGCACGCAAGTTTCCCTCCACTCGGATCAGGTGAGCAGGAGGAGCCAATCCTGAACAGGGGTACACAGACCTGTTAATTGCTTTTAGTGGCTTTTTTCCTGTACAATAGTGTGGGATGAGAAATATAGTGCGTCATACCATCAGTATCAGGTGTTCTCTCATGGTGGGGGCAACGCCGGACCACCTCAGCCACATGCTCAGATTTTTTATAAATGGCTGTGGCTCTGAGCACCGAGCCTTGGGGAGGGGCAAAGTCCACCACCATCTGAACTGGACACGTTTTCGCCAACTGGCAAAAGAGCTTGTTCAGGTCTGGGGAGTACTGCAATAAGAAAAAGAACAGATCACTTTGAGATTTATATAAAAGATAGTTACATACTGGAAAAATATTTGTACATAGTATAATTAGTATAACAGGACATTCAAAACATTTACAATTTGAGAATGTTTATTGACATCAGGAGTGGGTTAAGATGGCTGACTAGCTGTCCAGCAATCGACTACTAGTTCATTAGTTTGGCCGATTATTTCATCTAGATCTTTTTTGTTAGCAGTAGTGCATTAAAGTGGATGTCTTGAAGAGAAGATTTAATAGCCTGATAGTGTGCTTGCTAACAATTTTCAGCACAGCAAACCCTTCTTTAGGATATTTTGTCTCTAAATGTGTTCCCTTTATACCACCACCAGTAGAGTTGTGGCTAATTCACAGCCTTTAACAATAAACTTAAGCCTGACAGGCTGATTTTGAAAATATGTATTTGCTTATTCCTAATCAACACTTTTTATATACATTTGTGTTATGCCAGAAAAACCAAGTAATAAAAAACAAACTGCCAGTTTTAACCAAACAAAACTTAGTACATTAAACTACAAAAAAAGAACAGAAAAATAAGCCTAAACATCAACACAATTCTCAAAAACATCACTACAAAAGCAAAAATAATTAAATTCAGACAGAAATAGTTAAATTCATCAATTTCAAATTAAATTAAATAAAAAACAAAAACATTTATCACATTTACATTTGAGTTTTTATTTTATTTTCCTCTTACCCTTCCGAGCATATGCTGTCTTGCAGTTTCTCACAGGATCTGAAACACACCAGTTTGACTACCTTTTCCTATAACAACCCTTAAACTCTACTCTCTATCCTAAAACTCTGCACTATAGGACACACTTCTCCCTCCAATGGTTAGACTGGAAAATTTTGGATGCCAAATGTCCCTGCTCTGAGTCTTGTAGACAGCAGTTTCTGCTTTGGTAGAACCGGACACTCCCCTCCCCCACTGCTCTATGAGGACAAGTTCAGACATGTTCAATCTTCACAGATACTGGCTTAAAAAAAAACACTGCTGCTTATATTATACAAAATGAAATCAAGGCACAAAAAAACCCCAACATAAAATTAACACACATTTCACTCATATAGGACTAAATAAAATATAACTACTGTCAGATTCAAAAATGTTAAATGGCTAAACACAACGAAGGCTAAATAAGCTAACGTTAGATGTATGACTCATTTCTAACGTAAATGGACGTGTAAAAGTAGGTGAAAGAGCTTCCTTGACTCACAACGAATGCAGTCATCTTATCTTTTGTTATGCAGCCATCTTAGAGCAACACCTCTTTCTACATAATGGATGGTCACAAGAGTGTGTATTAAACTGTATTTATTAAAATGCAGACACATGACCTAAGCCCTAGCTTGTTTCCTAGTCTGGCTTTCTAGTGAACCTGACTATGTACACTATGAATGTTGTTGGCACTATGATGAATTGTTATAATAGACTAGGAACATAAGCAATTTAATATTGTAAGTTGCTTTGGATAAAAGCATCTGCAAAATGTATATGTATTTATATATAATGGTTGTGCAGTTGGCTTGCATTTACATTTATGCATTTAGAGCATATATAAACTTCTTGCAACTTTATGGAGTTTGAATCCACATACTGCCTCCATACATTCTCCAAAACGTAGGGTCGCACTACATACAAAGCATATAGGCTGAATTGTCTGGCTAAAAAGTAAGGATTTGAAGGATTCTGAACTGAACCAAATAAAGTGCAAGAGAAGAAAGAGGAAAAAAAGATTTGGTGGGGGTGGCAGTGGGGCGGCACGTGTTTTTTTTTTTTTTTAACCCCAGTGCTACTGGAGAAGTTTTTGGTGCGCCACATGAGAACATGCCCATTCATGTCTTCAGACAATGGCATAAGAAATTGCCAAATTCAATTTCTTATTTGCTCACTCCAGATATTAGACCAACAAGCCGAATGACTACAACAGCTATCTCTGAACTCAAGTGGCAAATACACAAAAGATGGGCGGATGGAAGTATTATGAAGTACAGGAACGAAGGAGGTGACGAAGAATGAATGAAGTCTTGTGGTATCCTGGCAACATTCCGATTCAGTGGTCACCGGAAAGAACGATTTGAGTCTCTACATGACCTCAGGTACACATGCATCCATGTTCACACTTAAGATACAACCTACTGCATTCTAAAGTTAGCTTATTACTATATTGTCACTAAAAATTTGAGTGTAATTTATAATAACTATATATATTATCACTAACATTTGTCACTAAACCTCCATTTTATTTTAGATTAATCTAAAGCCAAACAGAATAAGATTCTAACAGATTGAATTTTCATTTAGGATGCTTGTGTATAGTGTATGCATAATGCGAGATTATAGAAGTTATATCATTGATCAAGTACACTAAATTAAACATTTTATGTAAATTGAGTACAGTACGTGTGGATGCATGCGTGTATTTTTATCTTACCGTGCAGGTGACAGACTTGGCGGTGCCTGATTGCGGGAACTGCAGTTTAAACCCATAGTCTCCAGGATAATCCGTGGCAATTGGGACAGTGGAGGTCGGTGGGGAGGTGGATGGCTGAGACTGTTCAGAAATCAAGTTAAAAATACTTGGGTCGAACGGAGGGTACTGCAGAGAAACACATAGGACAAAATAGTTCAGCATTGAAAACCAGTTGTTAATATGAGTGTGCATGTGCTTGTATACATGTCATTATAAGAAAAATACCTCATCATTGATGTCCCAAGGGCTACCTTCAGGAGCAGAACTGAGAGAGAGAGAAAGAGAGAGAGATTAGCATTTAACTAATTAATAAAGCACACACTAAACATTACAGATGACCAATGACAAGTTTAACGGAAAAAAACAAACACCCAAATTCCTTTAATAACCCAAAAATTACGACAAAAAACTGACATCATATTTGCTGCAGTGCTTCCACATAAAACTGAGGAGATGACCAGCTCCAAGTCTCAGCAGTGGGATTCTTCCTTGCAAACTTACATGAGATTCCGCTCCCAGAGGTCAGCAAACTCTTGACTCTCCGGATTTTCTGCCATGTCCTGTTTCAGATTCGCAAAACTACAGACAAAATACAAAACTTTCAGTCCTGTGAACACTCATATTACGGAAATATTACGATATTAACACCTCACGCTCGCTCTCAATTTAAAGCACGCGATGTTGTGTCTTTACGAAGTGCGTTAACTTTTTAAACAACCAAATAACGTTTGTAAATATCATCACGAGGTGTTTAAATTAATTGAATGACAGCTCAGTAAAAAAACGTTAATAGAAACGAGCAAGTCGCGCAGATAACGTTACCGTTTAGCTAAGTAACGTTAGCTAATTTGTTTCCCAGGCTAATCGCACATTTGTAGACATCGTTAAAGTAAAGCAAAACTTTTATTTAGACACAGAAATAAACATTTTTTAACATTAATATATACAGTGATTTAAAAAAGCTGAAAACAGATTTTCACATTTTCAACTGCTAGCTAACGTACCTAGCTAACCCACTCCGCGGTTATCACCGACGTTTCAATAACGTTTAAAGCGCAGTCGGGCCTGTGAGTTTCCGCATATGTTAATTCATTAGTTGTATTCTAAATGTTAAAACCGATTTCCATCATATCGACGTCAGCTTGTCAAAATAATATTTTCGGAACACATGAGATGATTTTGTATTTTAAATCCCGATTTTAAAGCGGGAATTTTTTTAAAAATCAGACAAGCACACATTTATGTTCATACGAATTAGCACGAGTGTCTCCATTACCTTGCGACAATTGACTTTGCTGACCTCTTATTCCAAAACAGTTATCTCGTTACTCTTGCTGCGATGATGGTTCGTTGATGTTTTTCGAGTGACTCACCCTACTGACCAAAACAACACAACAAAAAAGTATGTTTCTTGCAAACCCAAAGCAAAATCCACGCGTGGAGTTTGTGGGGATTCCCCATAAGGAGGAGTCTGCTTACGTCACCGTCACGTGATTGGCTACTCGACTCGCGTAGAGAACGAATTAAATGAGAAAAGAAAAATACAGCAGAAAATAAACGATTTTAAAAGACAACTCGACATTACGTTCCAATTTATTTTTTTATTAAAAAAATATACTTCTGATTTGTTTAAGAAAATCGATCACGTTACCTCAAAAGGCGTGAATCTGCTTAACGAGGAAGTTGTTAGAAATATCTGGTTCTGTTGGTTCGCACGAGGGCGCTTGGAGTACAAATATTTCATTTTATGATTTTTTTATATGGTATATCTATTTGACATTTTTGCTCAAATGTCATCTATCAATTTCTAGGCAAAGAAACAAGTTGTGATAAATAATACAGAGGGACTCGAGACATAATGCCCATTGCTTTTATTGGGTTTGAAAACTCGAGCGCGAATCTCCAGGACATGGCAGGCATCAAATGAAAACCATCTGAATCTAACTGAGGTACAAACAAAAGTCACGCATTTTTTCCCCCACCAAATAATTATACCAGGAATTATACCAAATAATGAGCTTCTGAGGCCTACGAAAATAACTTCACCCACATCACAGCCACAGAATTTCTGTGATTACTACCCATGAGTTACACAAAATCATACATGAAACGTCTGACCCGTCAGTTCAGTCCCCACATCACTTACATAATGGAAAAAGGTCTTTTACGTTTTAATCATCACACCACTGAAAGTGGTGTGATGTCAACATTTCAGAAATATAATTTCATGCATTCACGAGGGAATGTTATGAGGAACAATGCCTGTATATTACAAAGTAAATGGAGCTTAGAGGCAGTTATTGTTCTGTAACTGGTGCCATAGTGTAGAAGTCAACATTAACACTAGCCTCACATTAGCATTTTGTGCTTTTATAACCCAGAGAAGAAATTAAACCATCAGAAAAAGTTAGCTTAGATATCATTTAAAATGTATACTTATATTTCCATATGAAACAGGCTTCTGCATCTCCATGGTTCTCAAGGATAAAAAAGATAAGTCACAATGCAAATCACATTAAGAATGTATTTAGTCAAAATAGTCTAATCTTTTTGAGACTAAACCTATTCATTTGATATTATGAGTCATTCATAATTAATGTGATTTATTTTGTAAATATTTGTGTGATTAGTATTGAAATAAAAAAAGTAGAAAAAACAAAAGCAGAATCACATTCATATTTTGTATTACAGACAACATTACCATGTTCAGCGGTAAAAAAAAAGAAAAAAAAAGTTTGAGGTCAATATTGTGTTTTAGACCGGAGACAATTTACTTTGTAGCATTTGCAATAGACCCATTACAGTAAATAGACATAATGGAACATATACACTAATTGTTTTTTATTTGATAATGTTTTAATTTGAATTATGGGCAGTTCATTATTATAAGTGGGTAGGTGACAAATAATCAGTAAATAATCAGTTTTTTTTTGTAAAACACCACTTTTGAAGAAAAAAATGCACATTGTTTTGTAGTGTGAGGTCTAATGATTGAGAAAATATAAGGAGTCACTAACTTTGTCAATTATTTCACTTTTTTTATATACAGTATATATATATTTTAAATTTTTACTGAAATGTATCCTATGGTGTGACATACCAACAATTAAGAATATATAGGGGTGTCGCACCAAAGGACAACAGAAACAAACACTTTTATAGTGGTTCCAAAAATTTTAATATTTAAACAATTCTGAGACACAATCTTACCATGTGCATGTCATGGGCTTCACAGTAACAGGACCTTGAATGGGGTCCTTCAGCTAATTAAACTTGTCAGTGGAATTGCCAAGTTAAATCAGGATATGGTGTCACATCGGAGGACATGGTTTTTCAGGGAATAAATGTATGAAGATTCTACGCTTTTAGAAATATGGAGGAAAAAATGATTTTCATTTAAAATAAGCACTTGTAAAATTATGCCAGAGGTATTTATTAACATTTGTATGCTTTTCTTTTTAATTTATAAAAGTTATTAACATTTGTATGCTTTTCTTTTTAATTTATAAAAGTTGTAATTTATTAAACCATGCTTGAGGAAAATTTTGAGATTTCGCTCAAAAATGTAAAAAATCTAAAGACAAAGGAGTTTTTATATCAACAGGTCCATGTAAGATAAAGAGATGTTTAACCATTTACTGCATTTGAAATGATGACAATACTAATTATATTTGTTTTATCTTGTGAAAATGCCACGTCAACAACCCAAATACTATCTTTGCCTTTACATAACTCAGAACATTATTCCAACTCACATGTCCAAGTTTTCACACATCTTCATGCACTGTAATTCATTTTTCTCCACCGAGGACAAATTACGATATTATTATTATTATTATTATTATAAATTACGTATATTATAAACCTATTGTGGACAAGTGGAAAAAAGAAATCATTAAAATGTGTCTTTTTTCCTCTAACACAGAAACGGAAGCCTAATGTTGTGCACGTGTGTGTGAAGGAACATTCTAGAACAGCTCTAAAAAGCCACAGCTCGAAATCACCTGATTTTGATGTCTTGAAAAGACAAATCGTATAATTATACAAAATTCACAACATTGATGTTGTCTTCAGTTTATTTAGTTTATAATGAGTGTCATTCAATAAAGCAAATATATAATCACTAGGTAAACTCTTACATTTTTGTCATCTTAATAGGCACTTTGCACTTTTTATCAATAAAAACACTCTTTATGGAAAAAAGACACTCAAAAAATATATAATTGTAGAGAAAATGAATAATTATTTGTTTGGATATGTTGTGAGAGGTTATTTCTAGCATATATATATATATATATATATATATATATATATATATATATATATATATATATATATATATATATTTCATGAATAGCACTGACTACGTTTTTTCCACAGTATATGAAAAAATGAATTCTAGCTTATCAGTATTATTATTGTAAAGCGTTCGATTTGTATTAAATATATAAATATATATAATATATATAAACATCAGTATTAAATATATAAATATATTTATCAAGCAAGGTTCAAGCAAGGTTACAACAAATGATAAATCCTACGTCACATTAACATTTCCTCATTTTCTCTCCAAAAATGTAATTCTGACATGCATTTAGCATAATAGAATACAGTTTACCAATTAAAATCCTTAATGACTGAAAAAATTTACCTCATAATAAAATGTTTAAATCAAAAGGAGACAAGAGGAAATAAAAAGAAAACACTACATATTTTCTGCATGTACTCTTAAAATGGCTGACGCATATAACAGTCTAGATAAGTCATTTTCCATAATGCATATAAAATCATAAATTTATAACAAGTTTGTATAAGCAATGGCTCAAAATCAATATTTCGAAGATAATGCTGAGATTTTGCTTCTCGTTTACATGTGTCTCATCATAGTTCTTATCAAGCACATGTCACTTAGCATTTAGCAACCAGGCACCTCTGCCCAAACCAAGGATAATAATATTAAAAACAGGATGAAATGTATTCGAAATTGCATAAATACATTTTAAAATGAACAATATTACATTCGATTTGCTCATTTATGAACAACTTTATGCAGAGCTTGTACAGGTCAGCTACCTTTTCACCCACCTGTTAAAGTTAGGAGCTTCATTTCCATAAGTCGGTATAAAATTCTCAAATCCCGAATATGAAGTTGAAGGATATGTAGGTTCCATCTCGCAAACTAATTGGCGCTTAACGAAGCGTGAATATTGTAAATATTGATCAGTTTGAGACCGAAAGGCGGCTACATTAGTTTTTGCAGTGAACTTGTCAAATAAGAACCAAAAACGTCATGAAGGGGGGTCAAGGGACAACCAATAGTTTTTTCGTATGCCTTTTTAAATATATGGATGGACCGCATACCCTCGAGAATATCCGGGAATGTATCTTGACCCTATAGCATATGTGATTACAACTTATATTTCCACAACTTAATCCAAAACAGTCAAAATACGACATTAAGTAAAATGTAATGATAAAAATATATGTACTCAGATACTGTCACTTACTTGATTTATAGGAAGACAGAACACGGAAAAAAACCCACAACCAAACCATAACCATCGGTACCAACTGATGCAGTATGTGCCAAAAGCCGAAGAGTCAGACCCATTCATTGGTTGCCACTGCACTTTCATTTTGGACGCATCTCACTTAAAAAATGTTTTTATCACAAGTAATACAACACATATTTGATTTCTTTTGCTTTCGGCATATTGTACTGTTCTTCTTTTTCGAAAGAATCCCCATCTTCATGAGTCATGAGAGGCTTTCTCTCTCTCTTTCTCTCCCTCCCTTCTCTCTCTCTTATACCGGCTCAAACTGCATTGTCAACTTCCGCCCTGCTGTCTCACCAGTGACTGGCTTGCATACAAAATCAGTCATTTCAGTCTCTTATACAATGTGCCTTTAATTTCCATTCAAAAATGATGGTGGCGATCAAATGCGCTCTTCTTCGGCTGTCTTGTTTGTAAACAGTTCTCACATTTTGAAGCTCACTCATTCTCTTTCGAGCTGAATCTTCCCGCCTGTTTAGTCACGTGTCATCTTTCACGTCACTTTCCTAATTTGACTAACTGACCCAGCATCACACTGTAAACTCTAAACACACAGATAATGAACACAACACTCAGAACGAGGTAATGAACAAGTGTTTTTCGTTTGGATCTGATACAACAGCTCAAGAGGTGCTAGGCAGTTTCACTTTTCAAGTTGACAAATGTTGAAATTAGCTCTGGTTTGGTCTTTCAGACAGATTGACAGGGAAACCGTGACTGTACAGCTTTTTCAGTCGAAGGTTATGAGCTCACTTAATTCACAGACGAATGAGTTCATTGTTATTCACTGAGCACATACACAAAGTTAACCCAAAGGAGTGAATAAGCACTTGATGGGTTTTGTTTTTAAGAAGCTTAGTTTATGTCATCTTCAACATTAATCAGTGGCAGTCACAATCATTTTCATTCTCACTTTGGGTTAATCTTGACGGTTTGAGAAAGAGAGCAGTTTGAAAAGGAAAACAGCTGAGGCTAACAGTAAGTGGGCGGGCCGGAGGTGAATCAACAGCTAAATTTGTATTCTCTCTCTCTCTCTCTCTCTCTCTCTCTCTCACACACACACACACACACACACACACACACACACATCTCATTCCTGCTCTTTATCTACATGCATATACTCACATTTTTATACCAAATATTCACTTAATTAACCATATACTCATACATAAAGCACAAGACTGAACCCATTTAAAATGTGCAATGTTTTATGCAAACTATTTTACATGAATTAAATACACAAGTTTACTTAATATTTTCACTTGATGCCATTTGTTAGCTGCAACCACAAAAAAGTGTTTCTCAGACCCCATAGTAAATGTAATTACTGTAAAAGAAGTGGTACGGAAAAGGAGGCAGACCAGTCCCAACCTACATGACTTCCTCCATAACTTCCTGCCAAGTTTTAGTGGTTTGTAGAGGGCCATTTGGAAGACTCTGATGGCTAACCACATACTTCCATTGTATTTTACTCACATTACTCTTCAGTGGACCCCATAACTCCTAAAATAAACATTCTGTCATTATTTACTTGTCATATTCCAAAACTGTTCTATAGAACACAAAAGAAAGACATAAAGTGATTGAATAAGGACAATTTTCAGTTTTAGTTAAAGGGGTCATGACATTGGATTTTTAAAAAATAATAATTTGAATATGTTCCTTTAAGGTTCACTTATAATGTTTTTTTTATTTTATTATTTTAAACCCTTATTCTGACTCTGTGTCTGAAGTGATACATTTTTAAGGGGAAGCTCCTTTAAGGCTTGCTAGAAAATGGCCACTGTTATGATTGGCTAACATCATTGCATAGGAAACAGTGTCTGTGTTCGAAAACTTTAGGCAGCTGACTTGTTGCCTCGCTGCTTTATCAGGCAACGACTCTGTAGGCAGTGTTTGTGCACAAAGATACCTCACAAAACTGATTTCGGATTTACTTCTGAGGCAGCGTAACAGTTTAATGATCTCCAACAAAATAGAGCGAGCCCAAAAAAATTAAACACTTTTTAATCAGAGAATAGCGTCAAGTCAGTTAAACTCCCGGGATATTGATGTGGTTAGTTAAGTAGCAGAGGGGGTTGCTAATCAGTTTCAGCTGCTTTGGTGTTAATGAAACTAACAACAGGTGCACTAGATGGGCAACAATGAGACGACCCCCAAACAGAAATGGTTTTGGCCACTGACATTTTTTTCCCAACTCATCTTTTCTGACTGTTTTTCACCAGTTTTGCATTTGGCTAGGGTCAGTGTAACTACTGGTAGCATGAGCAGGGTTCACCCTGAGCACACGTGACAGTCGTGAAAGGGTTTGGAGAAGCCATGGAGTTATGCTGCCCGTACCATCGTTCAGCATGACTGGTTTGGTGGTGGGTCAGTGATGGTCCGGGGAGGCACATCCATGGAGGGACGCACAGACCTCTACAGGCTAGACAATGACAACCTGACAGCCATGAGGTATCAGGATGAAATCCTTGGACCCATTGTCAGACCCTATGCTGGTGCAGTGGGTCCTGGATTCCTCCTGTTGCACAACAATGCCCCGGCTCATGTGGCGAGAGTATGCAAGCAGTTCCTGGAGGATGAAGGAATTGATAACATTGAATGGCCCCCACGCTCACCTGACCTAAATCCAAAAGAACACCTCTGGGACATTGTGTTCCTGTCCATCCAACAGTGCCAGGTTGCCTCAGACTGTCCAGGAGCTCAGTGATGCCCTGGTCCTGGGAGGAAATACCCCAGGACACCATCCATTGTCTCATTAGAAGCATGCCCCAACATTGTCAGGCGTGCATACAAGCATTTGGGGGCCATACAAACTACTGACTACCATTTTGAGTGGCTGCAATGAAATGTCAGCAAAATGGACTAGCCTGCTGCATAATTTTTTCACTTTGATTTTCAGGGTGTCTTTGAATTCAGTCCTCTGTATGTTGATCATTTTCATTTCCATCAAACGATGTGGCATCCTTTCGTTCATAACACATTACCTAGTCCATATTAGTATATGTAGATATCCAGCATATTTTTCCCCATTGAGATCTGATGGGAGTTCAAAGTGTTCCTTTAATTTTTTTGAACAGTGTATTTAATTACTACAATAGTAATTTCTCACTAGAAATTACATCTGAAGTGGAACACTTAGGTAATGTTATTTATTTTTATTTATTTTTTTACATTTACACACAAAATGACAACCAACTGCAACTTAGAGACACCATTTTTTTAATCTCAAATGTCAGAATGAAAGGCACAGGATTGTGGGATATCAAAGGCAGCAACAGATACATTTATGCTGCCTTCAAAAATCAATCAGATGAAGGTATCTCAGGAGACAAGAAGTGAAGCTAACACTGGATTTGGACACACCTTGATGCCTCCCAAAGGAAGCTTTTGGACACAGCCTACATCAGCCAAAGTCCCTTTAAGGCATCTAATTTCACTCTGCGGCCATCTTTGAAATGCCTCTCTACAGCAGCTATTTCAGTCATGCACATGTAGACGATCCTACTTGACCCACTCCGAGCGGGATTCGAACCGAGTCTCTGGCGTGGGAGGCGGGCACACTAACAAGAACACTAAAGACTGCAGCCTCTAGTGTTGGATGCTAGCACCCCTCATGAGATTTACACGCTCATCTCTTACTGGCCCACGTTACACTCCCTCCCAACTGGGTCATGGCACCAAATGCAACAGTTCCTACTGAACCTGCTCAGAGTATGATTTGAACCAGGGTCCTCGGCATGGGAGTGAGGTTTACACGCACAGCTCTTACTGGCCTACATTACACAACTACAGCGCCTATCTCTTTGAATGGGAAACATTAAATTCTCCAAACCTGCTCACTTTATATTTGAAATCACCAATCATTTCTGACAAAAACTCTCATATGAACTTTTTCTAAATGTTCAAATCATGATAAACTTTTTTTCAGACTGGACCAACCAATGTGCATGTGCAGTCCTAAGCACACATCTAAGAACACTGACTGTTTCTATGGCAACTGGAGATTAGCTGCAGTGATGCAATGACTTTACTAATCAACAATTGGCTCTTATTTAGAAGGTGTGACTTATTCTGCCCGTGTTGCACTTTCTCCCATTCACAGTAATACGAGTGCACCATCTTTGTATATCTAAAGTCTTTGGTATCAATGCCCCCTCGCTATTGCACGAGTAAGTGTTTTGAAAACATTACATTATGTAAAACCGTAATTTACAGACAAAGCATTATGAAATCATTTACTTATGGTTTTTGATGCAGATGCTTTCAGATTCAATACAGTTGGCTGTTTCATCTTTTAACAAAGTTTCTTTGAAAACTCCATTACACTGTGCCTCGAGAATGGTCTGTACCAACATTTCCATCCAGCACGATTCAAGACGCCATTAAAATAAACCAATCGCTTGTTTCCGACGCTGGGATCCTTCTGAAGTCTCTACAGAAATTAGCTGTTTAAACAGGAAAGCAAATGTTTTCACTCTTTCATTTATCCTGCTGACTCAAGCACATGGATTATATAGATACTGAACACATCTGTATACTGTGTGCAGTGTAGACATTAGCATCAGTGACTATAATGGGCTCTATTTACTTTTGATATGACGCGATGCTCACATCTGGTGTCTATGCATACCTGCTTAAACTCAATGGAAATATCGGGTTTAAGCAGGAGTAGGACTGACTGAAAAACAGGCATGCTTTAACGATGACAAAGTAATATGTGGTCAATTACTGTGGAATTCCCCAGTAGTAGAGAAAAATTCAGTCAAAAGTTCATTCAAAGTTGTTGAACGTTCTGAGTCAGTGCTGTATGAACTTAATCATCAAGTTATTTACAATACCATTATCACCAATATCAAAACACAATTCTACTCAAATACACAATTATTCAACTCTTCAAAGAATAATACAGACTCAAAATAAAAAGATGACAAGTTTTTTTTTCTACACAACTATTTATTACCATTTTAACAAGCTCTTTTTTTTTTAACAGATTAATAATAAAATTCATATTTTATGTGCAATTTTGTGAAATTCAGGTGGTTGGCTAAAAACATTACATTTACAATTTAAAATCATATGAAAATATTATTTCCCTATTCTTTGAATTAGGGAAGAGGTGCATTCATCAATGTTAACACAAGTTATAGACGGACCTGAGTGGGAGGTCTGTTACAGAACAGAGTTATAATCTTCTGATCTGTTTCTACATTGTTTAGTTATTTAAAACCAGATTTAACTCTAGTTGTGTCACTTAATAGTGGTATTGTAATGTTACTAATGTTGGCACAGCTGTTGTCAATGTCTTCATATGAATAAAAGAAACTTTCAGACACACCCCACTGTAATATTGAAATAAATGGCATACCCTGTTGCAAAGGGAGGTCTAACAGTTGAAGACTAACAGAGAAAATGACTCGCATGTGACAGTAATATAGTCATGTGTTCTACGTGATAACACTATGATGCCAAGAGTTGTGTGCTGTGTAGCTTTAATCCAAAAGGCTCCCAAGTGTAAGGGGTGAATCTGTTCTTCTACCCGAACATTCTGCTTTAGGCTGAAATGAATAGCTATTTGCCATGGTGGTAAAACCTCTGCCCTGATTGGCTGTGAGAGAGGTAGGTGTGGCGAGGGGCTGGTTGAGAAGAGCTTTGAAATGTAGCCTGTACAACAGAATGAGAAAAAAAAATTAATAAATGTCACTTTCCTTATGAAGATCTTAATCAGACACTAAACTATTAAAGCTCATTGAATTTTGAATCTTTTTTTTTAATCAATTAAAATATACACACTACCGTTAGTTTAAAGTGAATATTGTGAAATATTACAGTTTAACTGGTTCTATTTTAATATGTAATTTATTTCTGTGATGGCAAAGCAGAATTTTTAGAATTATTAATCCAGTCTTCAGTGTCACATGATCCTTCAGAAATCAGTTGTGCCGCTTAATATTTTTGCATGCATTTCAAACAGAAATATTTTTTAACAAATGCAAGTCTTTACGGTCACTTTTGATTAATTTAATATATCCCTGCTGAATATTATATATATAAATACATATATATATATATAAATATTTTATAAATACATTTATTTATTTTTTATTATTTTATACTGACTCCAAACTTTTGAACAGTAGTGTATAAATGTACATACATGGTAAAAATAAAACAGTATACTTAGTTTGGACAGAACTCACTGCATGTGCTTGTTGTGAGGGAGTTCCATGTGTGAATGCACCTGGGGAAGCTGGCCTTGGTGGATGTGCATATGGTAAGCCAGACTGTCAAGATCAACGAAATTCAACTATTCAAGGGTGAAAGGATGAATATCTGCAATAATGCAGAAGGTTAAATGCTGTTAATAGAGACTTAATTAATTGGTTTTGGCTCTGACCTTGCCAGGAGGGATCTGGACCGCAATAGAGGGAGTGGGCAGCAAACCTGCAGCACTGACATGTATTGCCTGAGGATGCATGGGCCTCAGTGGACTCTGGAAACACAAATGTGAGTCATTTATTTACACAGATACTCAGCTGACCACGCTTTTCTAGTTTAGTGAGTGTACTTCCAGACCAACCCTACTTACAGAGTCTGTGAAGCCGGACTGCTGGTTGGCATGTTCCACTGGGAATGTAACCTGGAAAGAAGTATAAAATACAGAAAGCACGTGAAGATGTCTGCCAAAAAGTAGCTGGAGGAAATGTTAACATTTATGTGTCAAAGGCCCTGTTCCAATACTCAATGAGCTGCCTAAAAAAAAAAAATCAAAAGTATAAAAGGCAAGACCTTAGAGAATATTTATCCATTGACACAGGCCAAAGCACACAGCAATGAAAGGTATTAACCTAATCATCTGAATCAACTAATTAACTCTAAACACCTGCAAAAGATTCCTGAGGCTTTTAAAAACTCCCAGCCTGGTTCATTACTCAAAACCGCAATCATGGGTAAGACTGCCGACCTGACTGCTGTCCAGAAGGCCATCATTGACACCCTCACCCAATTGTCACTCAAATGTTGCGTGTCATTCGAAATCAAGGTGCCAGAGTCTGGAGGAAGACTGGGGAGAAGGAAATGCCAAAATGCCTGAAGTCCAGTGTCAAGTACCCACAGTCAGTGATGGTCTGGGGTGCCATGTCAGCTGCCGGTGTTGGTCCACTGTGTTTTATCAAGGGCAGGGTCAATGCAGCTAGCTATCAGGAGATTTTGGAGCACTTCATGCTTCCATCTGCTGAAAAGCTTTATGGAGATGAAGATTTCGTTTTTCAGCACGACCTGGCACCTGCTCACAGTGCCAAAACCACTGGTAAATGGTTTACTGACCATGGTATTACTGTGCTCAATTGGCCTGCCAACTCTCCTGACCTGAACCCCATAGAGAATCTGTGGGATATTGTGAAGAGAAAGTTGAGAGACGCAAGACCCAACACTCTGGATGAGCTTAAGGCCGCTATCGAAGCATCCTGGGCCTCCATAACACCTCAGCAGTGCCACAGGCTGATTGCCTCCATGCCACGCCGCATTGAAGCAGTCATTTCTGCAAAAGGATTCACGACCAAGTATTGAGAGCATAACTGAACGTAATTATTTGAAAGTTTACTTTTTTTGTATTAAAAACACTTTTCTTTTATTGGTCGGATGAAATATGCTAATGTTTTGAGATTTTGGGATTCATGAGCTGTATGCCAAAATCATCAGTATTAAAACAATAAAAGACCTGAAATATTTCAGTTGGTGTGCAATGAATCTAAAATATATGAAATTTTAATTTTATCATTACATTATGGAAAATAATGAACTTTTATCACAATATGCTAATTTTTTTAGAAGGACCTGTAGACATATGCTGCTATCCAGTGGTTATACCATGTATTTTTTTATGTCATTCTTTTAAGCAGATAACAGTAATCTGCCTATTTTTAACTTACACATACAAATTAATTAATTGAAAAAACGGAATGTCTAAATTTTTTACTATTTGCATTATTTTGAATATATAAACTCGCTAGGAGTAGTAGTTTAAAATTCAGAGCCGGATTTCCAGAAATCCACATTCAAACCAAAATGTCTGACTTCCTGTTGGTCAGAGACTGTATATTAGAAAGTTGTCCAGCTTGATGAGATTAATATATGTACCTACTGTAGGTGAATCAACCCCCCCCCCCTCACTTTTGTCAAAAGGTAGGGGGGCTACAGAGCTCCCTCTCCACACCCGTTTCTAAGGTTTTGCCCATGTCTACTGGCTGACCACTTTGTTGTGTGCGTCTCAAAAACACCTAAAAATAATATGAAAGTTTGATTCGTTGCCGTGGCAACATTATTTAAGATATCAAGAATCCTTTTGCAGGTGTACATCTGCAGTCAGTGTCTTGACATTATTGTGATGAAGTTTGAAGCAAATGGGGTAAAAATAAGAGGGGCAATTTTTAAAATGCATTTTTAAAATGACACTTCCTGCTGCCAGTTGGTGGCACTATGACTGAGTCACATTAGTCCTATCAGACGGCATCCAAAGCAGAGTTTTCAAGAAATGCGCCTACTGCCTATCAACTGGCAGATGTTTTAACAGACATTTTTTCCATTTCCCTTGAGCAGGCGATCGCCCCAGTGTGCTTCAAATCCACCTCGCCCTGTTGCACTCAATCACTCACTGTTGCACTTATTCATCCACACTGGACTCTCAACAATATGCATAGAAACACAACCGCTCCACAAATGATGCTATCGTATTCACAATTCATCACCCTAACACACCTGGAGAACAAAGACTCATACGTTAGAATGCTGTTCGTTGACTTTAGCTCAGCATTTAACACAATCATACCAGACACTAATTGAAAAACTATCAGCGCTTATTCAGCATCAATGTACAAATAGATCCTGGAACAGACCACAGGTTGTCAAAATTAAGTTTAATTAAGAGTCCTCTAAGGGAGCCCCTCACACTGAGAACTGGTGCAATACAAGGCTGTGTACTGAGTCCACTGTTATACACCATTGTTACTCATGACTGCACTGCAACAACATTGTGAAGCTTGCAGATGACACCACAGTGGTGTGGCTTATCAGCAACAATGCCGAAGTAGCATACAGGGATGAAGTGGACCAACTTATAGCCTGGTGTGACTACAATAATCTCTCCTTGAATGTCAACAAGACAAAAGAGAGAATTGTTGACTTTAGGTGCACCAAAACCGCACATCAACCCGTATCCATCAAAGGCACGGAAGTTGCACATTTCTGGGCTTACACATATCCAGTGACCTCACATGGTCATTGAGAACCTCCTCCTTAGTAAAGAAAACCCAACAACGCCTGTATTTTCTAAGAAGGCTGAAGAGAGCAGGCATGATCCCCTCTATCCTCACTGCTTTCTAGAGATGTGTCATCAAGAGTGTACTAACCAGCTGTATTGTATGGAAACTGAAAGCCCTACAGTGGGTAGTGAAGATGGCATAAAACAGTTTATTCCTACAAGCATTCAGACTGAAATGCTAATCTGAGTGCACCTTCCCATCCCATGCCCCACCAAAAGACTGTGAACATATCCCATTATCATTTTTTTAAAACACCAACTGTCACTCTACCTAACCAAAAACTTATTTTTTTTATTTTACATACTGTAACACACACACATACATCTTACTATTTTACAATTTACTAGTCTTTCTCTGTGTAACTATTGTCTACATTTACTGCTGTCTTTCCTTAGTCCTTGTGAATGTGAGTAAACATGCTAAAAATTACAAAGTTGACTTTAACTTTGATCAATGTGAATGAAAACACAGCTGAAGTTTAATTAAAATCATCAATGTATGCAGAAGTTATAACAATTCCCATTTCCCTTTTTTGCCAAACAGTTTTTTATTCAAACTACCCTAAATAGCTACTTCCGGATGAGCAGAGCTTATAAGTGCATAAGTTGTTTTCCCGATGTGATCTATACGTGTACCGAGTTTCATACACACTATATTGCCAAAAGTATTGGGACACCACGGAAAATCATTGAATTCAGGTGTTCCAATCACTTCCACGGCCAAAGGTGTATAAAATCAAGCACCTAGGCATGCAGACGCTTCTACAAACATTTGTGAAAGAATGGGTCGCTCTCAGGAGCTCAGTGAATTCAAGAGTGGTAGGTTAATACTTGTGCATCCATTCGTTAAATTTCCTCACTACTTAATATTCCACGGTCAAGACCACGTAAAATTCACAGATTGGGGTCAGTGCATGCTAAGGCGCACAGTGCGCAGAAGTCGCCAACTTTCTGCTGAGTCAATAGCTAAAGACCTCCAAACTTCATGTGACAATCAGATGAGCTCAAGAACAGTGTGTAGAGAGCTTCATGGAATGGGTTTCCATGGTCGAGCAGCTGCATCCAAGCCTTATACCACTAAGAGCAATGCAAAGCGTTGGATACAGTGGTGTAAAGCACGCCGCCACTGGACTCTAGAGCAGTGAAGACGTGTTCTCTGGAATGACGAATCACGCTTCTCTGTCTGGCAATCCAATAGACGAGTATGGGTTTGTCAGTTGCCAGGAGAACGGTACTTGCATTTCAAGAAGAATGTTAAAACATTTTCATAAGCACACTCCTAAACCTTGTGGAAAGAGAGTTGAGGCTGTTCTAGCTGCAAAGGGTGGGCCAACTCCATATTAAACCCTACGGATTAAGAATGGGATGTCATTAAAGTTCATGTGCATGTAAAGGTAGGCGTCCCAAAACTTTTAGCAATATAGTGTATGTGCTAGTATGTAAGCAAGATTTCAGATTGCATTCAGGGGACCACTCTAGAACACCCCCTACCACGCCCGTGTACCAATGGGGCCTGATCCTAATGGCTGAGGATTCTGACCTGTGTGCAAATTTTTAAGAGTTTTTGAGCATGTTAAGCCCCCCCAAACCCTGAAAAAGAATAAGAATCCTTAGAACAATAGGGCCTGGGCACTAAATATGAATACATAAAACAGTAGTAGTATTTCACAATATAGTTTTTACAGAAAAAAAAAAAAATGCAGCCTTGGTGTGCAAAAACATTAAAACCAACCCGACCCCAAACTTAAATGGTAGTGTACCTTCCTTTCGAGTGCCTAATTTAAAACACTGGAGCTAAACTCTGCAAGAGAGTGGCCCTTCTGGATCAACGTTCCCCACCCCTGCTATAGAGAAATTAAGTCATTAAAACACACCTGGCTGAGAGGTGAAGTGACTGTGGACAGCATAGCCCTGCTGCTGATGGGGCAGGTACTGCATGGCCTGGAAAGCTGATGCCCCTGAAAACATAACATCACAACAACACATTGCAAATTGACACCATGGGCAAGAACACAACAAGTAAAAGATAAGAACTTTTTAATTAACGATTTATGCATTTTTATATAGCGTACTTTTAGATACTGCCACAGTGCGACAGCCACACACCAGCCATAAGTAGAGAGGAGAGAGATAGAGACAATTCAATCGAAGAGGGATTATTGGAAGACCATGCTTGATGAATGCCAATGGAGGGAATTTGGCCAGGACACCGGCCAGGATACTCTTCATAAGGTCAGGACCATCTGAATGACGGATGAGTCTTTGAGTCTTAAGCTGCTCACACCGCCAGTTACTTTCACACTGCATGCTGCTAGTCTCTGTACTGTGAATATGCATGGGGGCGTTCCTAGTGCTGTTGGAGATGGAGAGCCACCATCATGATGCCACGTGCCCCGTTGCGAGTCTTGCGGGTGCGACACACGCTAATCCTAGTCTCTTTTACAGTTAACCTAAAAATGTAGCATGGATTGCTTTGTAAATTAAATTGAGAATAAAACTAATGCATATATTCTATTTTAAACATTGTAGCCTGTGCCAGAGACGTGACGTGTTAGTCTGTGAAACAGCCCTTATTAATAAATTATTAGTAGCCTATTGTAGTGTCTCAGGAAATCGTGCTCATTGTCACATAGCTCATCTGTGGCTGCTGCACTGAAGCAGCAATTTAAGATAAACCCAGACTTCAGCGAACGTCAAATAACTTTTGTCTGGTTAATACTTTTAAAGACAATTTGCCTTGGCTATAATGTCAAATCAAATGAAAGAATGAAGGTGATTCTGATAACACATTTATTAAAACACAGAAGAACAATGGATTACCAGATGAGTAATTAGTTGGGTTAGTAAAATAATGAAATTATAGTTTAAGTAGAATTATTTTTTTAATGTAAAGTGATATAGTAAAATACCCTCCCTAAAATTGTGCAATTTACTAATTTGTTCCCTCAATTTGCTAAACTGTGCTCACGTTTTATAAATCAAGGGAACACATTAGTAAATCACGTGGACGATTTAGAAAAATCAAGGGAACAAAACAGTAAACCGTGCGGACGCTTTATAAATCGAGGAAATTAATAAGTATATCGTGCACACTGTCACTGTCGCTAGCTCTCCATTGAAAATGAATGGGATCATGTTGCTTTGTTGCTGCGTGTCGTTGCCGCTGTGAACAGGGCCTTACAAATAAATTAATCACACATACCCATATCCCCAAACACAAGTTATTATTAAATTAAAACAAGGTACCTCTAAGTTGTGAACCACTGGCATAGTTGGCTGGCACTGGCTGACTGGAGGCAAAAGGTGATGCATGCTGTGGCTGGGTGACTCCATATGGGCTGTGACTCGGCTGTCCTCCGGAGTACTGGCCATGTTCTGTCCCACCTGCACTAAATCCCGCCTGAGACTGGTAATGACGTGCCTGGGATGGTGGCAAGCAGCCAATAACAATGAACATAAGCACAGACACCAAAACATACAAAACACTGCGAGTAGTAACTTAACAAGGTGTACTAAGTGTTGGTTTGCATGTTTTAAACACATAGAGATTGATTTACATTAAACTGTCACACTCACAGGAATGACTGGAGACTGGAAGAGCTGTTTACTGCGTTCCCCAAGGAGAGCACCTGGGCGCCCATGACTCACCTGACCAGCTGATAGAAAACAAGCGGTGGAGCAAAAGTAAGTCATTATTATAGGGCAATTCGAACAAAAAAAAGCAAAGTCTAAATGACATTCACAACTTTATACTTCTTTGACAAATTACTGAAAATGACAAATAGTGGTCACCTTGCATGCTGATAAGGTGCTGTCCAGGGTGGATGGCCATGTTTGGCTGGTATGCTGCTGAAGTCAGAGTTGTCATGTCACTGTAAACATATAAAATAATTCTAGTTATAAACTGAATAGTCTCAGTCTCAGACATCACACCCACGAACCGTTGGCTGAATGTCTGACACACTTTTCTGGAAACCCTTCAGGAGTTTCGACGTCGTCATCTGATTGGTTGAATTCTACAGTATGTCCGTGAGACAGGCGTGTTGCGTTTATTTAATGGCCCGGCTGGAAATAAATGCTGTGATGGCAAACTCCCTCGTTGAAAAAGAACGCTGTCGTATTTACAACTGTGACAATGACCAGGTATAACTAAATGCTGCAATTTCAAAAGTCTGTGAAGTTCACGGCTCCATTGTTGCAGTAAACTTGCAGAATGTTCTTGAATTAATTATTTATAGATGCACGCCAGTCTGTTATTGCAGGGACACGACTTTATATTTTCAGGAACTGTGATTGTTTGCGTTACATGTCAGACAAGCGTCCTCTTGGGCGGTCCTTGACCAATGAAAGCTGCGAAAGAGTCCAGACCTTCTGCTGTTAGTCTGAAGGCCTGGCAACGCAAGACTACAAACTGAATAACAGACGTTAGTTACCAAATCTGACCTTTCTTGGATAATGAGTTTTTTCTTTTTCCTTTTTGTGGGGAATTTTCAGAATTTAATTTTGGCATTTTTTTCTGTAGACATTATTCCAGTCTTTAGTGTCATGTGATCCTTCTGAAATCCTTTTAATATGTTGATTTGGAGTTTAATAGTTTATTATTTTTATGGAAACTTCAAGATACTTCTTTATAGGATTCTTTGATACATTTCAGAAGTCCATCTTAATGCACATTTCCTGAATAAAAGACTTGTTTTTCTTTCTTTTAAAAACAACTTACTCTTTCCCGCATACCTCTGTTCTTTCCGTCGTCGTTTCTCTTCCTCATGTAGGACTTTCTTCAGCTGTAGGAAAAGCTGGTGTTTCTCCTCTTGAAGACCCTGTAGCTTCACTCCCATCTTCATAATCTGAAGACAGAGAAAGAGAGTAAAAAGATTGGTCAGGTTTGCATGCAACTTTTGTAAATATTTCAAGTTTCAGAATATGGCAATCATACAGACGTACCTGCTCTTTAGTTTCCTCTAAGGACATCCTCTCCTCCATCTCTTTCTTCCTCTTCCGCTCTTCCTCTTCTTTTAGTTTCTGCTCCATCATTTTGTCAACCTCTTCCTCCTCTGAGATAAACAATTGACAATCGATCACAAAATTCTTTTAAGAATTACTTCAAAAGTAGCTACATGCACAACACCAACCCCAAAATGCACACAAATCCGGAAAGCAACATGAACATGGAAATTATTTTATGTGTTTGTAGTAACAATAATAATCAGAAGATTCCCGGGCTCACCTTGCCTCTTCCGCTCCCTCTCTCTCATAATGTGCTTGTGTAAGGCACGTGCCATGGCATTAGACAGTTTGGGCCTCTCCAGAAGAGCGGGCATGATGGTAGGGATTGGTGGTGCCAGCTGGAGTAGAGTTATCAGTTACACATAGATCATGAAACATAAATATCAGCATCTATATTTTCTAATGAGTCTACTACATCTACATCTACTAATGAGTCCACTAAGATTAAATTCAGATATTAGTGGCCTTACCAAATCAAGAATGGTGAAGAGTGAGAAACAATTAAAGAACTGAAAATTATTTTACCTTGTTAAATGACAATATTAAAAACATAGAACCAATAACAATCTTATTATTTCTGTGCAGCACAATTAAAAACAGAGGTTCAGGATGACACATCACAAACACAAACTAAGGCATCTGTCAAAAAGTTGACAAGCCTTGCTTACGTTGTATAAACCAACTTACCATATCAATTCTAACAACCAAAGACTACGTGTTAGAGCAAAATATAAACAAAGGAAAGAGTTGTGGTAATCTGAGAAGCAATATAAGGCAGTAAATGAGCAAACTCCCTGCACCGGGTTAGCTCTATAATGACTTAACAAGCTAGCTAGCTATGCTTGCAGTAACCTGAATGTTTTCACGGGCTATTCAGTTAATCTGTCCAAGAAAATCACCTTTCATAAAGCATGATTTTATAGGCGAAAGTGATTTCAATATTTTCTATTTCCAGTAAGTTGCATTAACACCTGACCATTAGGCTAGCAGGCTAACGGCTCAAGTGACAGCTTAGGCAGCTAGCTTGCAAAATCAGCGAACTAAATAAAACTCTGCAGTGAAATTCGTGGAATCTTCATGTAACGCACTTTTGTCCGTTTCTGAGATTAAAAGTATGCTGAGCTTGTCTGAAGGCTTTCCTTAACGAAAAATGAACAAGTGTATCAGTAGTTAACCAAAATAAAAACGACAGGAAACCCAGTTCGTCGCACTTCCGCTGTGGGTGTGATTTGATGACGGCAAGTGTCGAGCAGAAGTGAAGAGGCTGCTCATTGCAGAACCATGGGTGGAGCGTGAAATACAGCTCCCCCTCTCTGGACGTTCAGCTCCCCTCCCTAGATGTATTTTGGCGTAATGGGTGGAGAATAAGGTCCAACCACACCCTAACCCTCTACCCCATCCACATAGGTGGAGCTGGACGTATTTGGCTGGACTATGGTGCGTCTCAGTGAGCTCCCTAGTTTTTATAGGCTAGCCCCAGCAATTTTATATTTTTTTAACTGAAAGTTCAGCAATACCTAAAACAATATATTAAGTTTGAAAAATAAGAAACCTGTTAAATGTGTTAATATCTGTTTTAATTATTATTTTTTGTTTATTTCTGTCTTTTCCCCGTTTATCCTAATGTACCCACAGCTGTATTTGTAAATCTTTAAAAACTTTAAAACTAAAAATACATTTTTTTCACAAGAAATTGTTACATGGCCGTCTTTTCTCATGTAGTTAATAACTTGTAGGGCTTCTCCTCTGGTATTAATTATAACCATATCTGAAATGAAACAAAACATGAAATAAAACAAAAATAAAATTGGATCTTCAAAATCATGAGCACTATTGAGCCTGACCACAATGCACTAGTACAAGTCAAGATCCATTAAAGACTCACACAGGCAGATTTTTACATCAGGTTTATAATGGTGGCAATCTTAAAATTGAGTTTTTAGGGATAAACTGAACAAAACACACCAATCCATAATAAAAACAAGCCAAAAAAAAGCCAATGAAGTCATAAACTTTAACCTTAATAATAATGATGATAATAATACAACTGAGATATAAACAAGTAGTCTCCTACAATATGTCAACTGAAAATAAACTTTATAATCTTTTAACCAGTTTATTCAAATAAACAGCAATCCAAACCCATTTAAAAATATTTTTTGGCAATGATACACAAACACACTCACACTCATACACATTACATGGTATGATAGTCCAGTATAATCAGTGATTTTGATCTGTGCAAATATGGTAGCTAAAAACAAAATCAAACCAAACATTAAAGACTGTAGAATAACAAAGTGACGTTAGATCCGTGTCGGTGCTGAGGGAAAGTGAGAAAAGGTATAAGGAGAAGTGTAGAACATTGAAAAAGCTTCTACGGATAGGAGTACCACAAATTTACTGAAACAGACCAGGACAAAGTATCAGGCCTAAAAGCAAGACTGAGGGCGGAACTCTTAAGTAGGAAGAAACAATATGCAGGCAGCATAGAGTACAAACAAGATTTCATAAACAGATGAGGAGGAGGATATGAAAGTGCATTCAACATGTACACTTTGCGTGGCCTAATGTATTTTGATCATTTTATTTTAAAGAGGGGTAGTGTGGGTAGTGAGTAAATTGGTTACACATTTCTCAAAACGTCCCCATAGACGCTTTCATCACTGTAGGCAATGTAAAGGAAAAAGTCTTCTTCATGGTGCTCCTAAAATTCAGAAACAGAGATGAAGAGTTTAGAAATGCTTCAGGCTCATTGAGCAAAAATGTCACTTTCTGAATTCTACTGAAGTAAACAAACAGATGCAAAAGAACAAGCAACATGAAGTACCTTCAGACACATTAAAAAGAGGATGAAAGATGTACCTGGTAGAGCAGCCCCATAGTTGCTGATGTGGGAGGAATGACGTTGTTGACAAAGAAGAAGAGGGCATCTTCGGCCCTCAAGTGGATCCTTTTCCGAATAAGGAAGTAGAACTGCCCCACTTCAGAATTAAGAAAATGTGTCATTACAAACACATCCTACATATTTTAATACCATTAAATATTATGCAAAGTATTCCATATTTTACAAGGAAATTAACCTGTTAGGTCAGAAGGGACAAGATATTTCTTCTTGTCTAGATCCCCTATTCTGGCTTTGGGAGCTTTCTCGACGATCACCTGTGAAAACAAATCATCGATGATGATAAAAATAACCAGACATGTGAGAACAACGGCATCTTTCAGTGGTATAATATCAGTGGAATTCGCCAGTTAAGGGCTCATTCCCCATTCTGACAAATTTCCTGCTGCTTATTGACTGAAGACACATAATGTAACTGAAAATGAACCCAGTATGATGCCACATAGTAATGCGTCAGAAAATGTAATATTTTAGTCATTTGGTCCTCGACTCTGGTTCATTTGAATGATTCAATATCATGTGCAGGAGACAAAGTTTACCGGCTCTCTTTTTATGATGTTAAATACCTTGATATATATTAAATGTCACAAATATTTAAACCTATATCATATTCTCATAAAAAAAATATATGAATTGTTCTTTTACTTGTACTTTAAACGATGCCACAATTTCTAATTAAGACAGAAGCTAACCGACGCTAACGCTAACTTAACGTTAGTCCTTTCATATTTGAAGGACAGCTTTAAAACGTCGATGACAATTAATTAATTAATCGTAAATATAAATTATTTCCCGTTTTTTCAAGCAAATAACTATTTGCACAAGGTTCCTCTATACAAATTAGCGTTGCCACTGTGTAATTCCTCGATAGGTTTACGTTATCTGTAGAGCAGGGCCCTGACAAAAACAACTCATTGGTCTGACTCACAGGCACTCTGTCCGGGTACTTCTTTCTGATTTTCTCCCCCTCGGACCGTCGCTTCTCAAAGGGATGTTCTTCTTTGTACATAAACTTCATTGTCAAAGGCTGGGAGATGTCAAAAATCTCCAGGAAATCCTGCCGTCGACGGTGTTTACAAACTAGCTTTTTTTGACAACTGCGTCGGAGGGCGGAGTGATATCCAATAACAAGGAACAAGGGAGGCGGTGCACGTCACATCACGTCAGCTGCGTAATGACGTACTCAGCAGCCAGGAGGCCTACGTGGCACTACCTGAAATATAGTTAAAACAAAAGAAAAACAAAATGTTAAAGTAATACAACATGCTTTCTTCTGTAAGGAAAAGTAGCATAACGAATGTGATGCAGTCTACATCACAGGTGTACTGGCCTGGTAATGAAAATGTTAAAGGTCAAATCATGGAAGACTTGATTCATAATTCAGGCTGACCCAAAATACACTGAGGTGCTTTGGATAGAAATGCAAGTAAAATTTGAGAAATTAGTCATTAGAAACCACAGACCAGTTTTAAGTTAAAACTACCAGTGTTAGATACTCATCAACTTACCCATCTCTTGTAGGGAAAGCCTGCTTGCTAACAACAGTCAACTCCCTCTCGTAAGGGGACATGGAAGAGGGTTACGCAGGCAAAAAAACGGACAAGATGTCAAACCCATGAGCAAACAGGGAGGACTTGAATAAAACTCTAGGTTGTGAGTGGGTACCTCACGAAACTATTCAAAATCCTACACTTTTAGTTCTCTAAAAAGTTGCAATAAAATAATTATACGTTTTTATTGTCTTATGCCTACAAAACTGGCAAAACATTGCAGGTTATGAATCTGACAGACCCTGAAGCCAATTACTAAAATCATTCCAAAGTAAAACCAATGCCTATTATGAAAAAGTGGTGGGCATTGACTACCAAGCCACCCAGACACTGCCTGAAAGAAGTCATGACTCAAACGTTTTGGAGACAAGCCACAAAGCCACAGTTAAGGCAACAATTACTTTGATGACATCTCAGATTTCAGCTGTAAGTAGAGCTATGATGTGTCAGTTAACTGTCATGAGGTCTGCATTGTATTGAAGGGTGGCACAGAAGAAGCCACATAAAACAAGTAGCTCATGGAGATGAAGATGACCAGCTAAAAACATAATATTGATCCTGTTGTGATTGGTCAAATGAGACCAAGAGGTTTTTGACCAAATTCAAAGAATTGTGTGGTGTAAATCCAGCATTGCCCACACTTTAAATGCTGGGCCTTAATCACGGAATACAAGCAGAATACATTTGCACAGAATACATACTGTGCAAATCATTCATAGAGCCATTCTCTTGTAAATTGTTCCACTAGAGCATATATTCTTGTAGAATTTTCTTAAAGAATGGTTTTATGGTTGTATGTTTTGCCTGTAATTCATAATGAAGAGAAGTGGAAGCATCATATTTCATCTGCAGGAACTCAGCATATTGTTAAAATATGGAGCTTAAAATATGAAGCCAGTTCATGTATGCAAGTTTTTGATTATCAAAGCTCAATTTAATAAAAAAATAAAAAAAATGTAAGTGCTCAAGTTTATAATCTGAAAATCATAGAAGAAATGTATTTGCAAGTCATTCTTGATTGTGTGGAAAGTCTCCTCTTACTGCTTAAGTTTAAAATATTGAAATGTTGGGACAATCTTCACCTAACATACGACCTTCTCACATTAAAGTTACAATGTTACAGAAATAGCAGTAGATCGGGTTTCTTTTCTGTTGTGACGTACATCCAGGTTAAACGGATTATCAGAAAATAAATAAATGCAGGGCAGGGAGTTGGTTCTACGTCAGCAGAGAGAAGTCTGCCGATCATCGAGTTATTATATTTTAATAAAAAATTACGAGGTCAAAAAAAGAAAGAGACATGCATGATTTTTTTCAAAATAACACACATTTAGAAAATAGGGTGAATTTAAGTTTCATGCAGACTTCTTTTTGGAGTTTCTGAGCTTTGAAATCAAAACATCAGAACGAAATCAAAACCAAGATTGACAATTTAGTAAAATGAAAACTGGGTTAAGATTCTGAATAATTCACCTTGCATAGTTAAAATGTAGAACACCCCAAAAAGTGGAAGAGACTGTCATTTCAGTTGTTGACAAAAGGCTCTATTTTATTTTTCTGTTATAGCAGAGTCCTTGTTGCTCAGTTTCTCTCTCTCTCTCAGTGGCTGATGTATCCAGATCGAAGAGCATCTAAAAATGTGTCCTCGAAATAAATTATAAACCTTTCTGATTTAACCCGAGGTTCCACATGTGAGCCATTTTAAAACATACAGAAAATGAATACCATAAGCTGTAATAATGGACTGTAGTTTTCTCTCCTGCTAGTTATCGCTACCACAGCATAGTATTAGTACAACGGTATTAACAGCTCTCAGCTCTTAACATAGAGAAGAGGACCAGATACCTGAGATGGCAAACAGAAAAGGAAGAGAAAAAAAAGGAGAGAAGAGAGAGGAAGGACAGAAGCTTAGAGAGAGAGAGAATGAGTGGATAAGACCATGTGACCATTTGTGCTAAGGTCATACAAAACAACAAACACAGACATTTAGGAAGGGGGGAATAAGTGCTAATGAAGTGTGGAGCGGGACAGGTAGTTACAAATGATTAACTGATTCTTTATTTACCCCAAAAATTGAAAGGTAAAATTGGAATCAGAAGTGTTCTCCTCATTCACTCAGAAACACTCCAACATGCACACGTTGAATCCAACAACTGTAAGGCAGAGTTTCCATTTTTTTAGAAAAAAAAATACAAGAAAAACAATGCTGGCCTCTCCATTTGAGTTTATGTGTAAAAGCTTCTCCATCATGTGTCTCTCTCTCCTTTATGTTCTCCCATGTCTTCTCATTGAATTTCCTCAGAGGAGTCCATGAGACTAATGGGAGCTCACATGATGACAAGAGGCTGACAACTCCAGCGCAGGAGAGGCTAACACCTAGCAGGCAGAGCCATGTAAAAAAAAGACGGCGACCAGAAGAGAGACTGGCCCTGACAGATACGATCACCAGAGCCGATGCTGGTGGAGGTTTCGACTGAGGACGGAGCGAACATCTGAGGTAAACCTAGAAAGGGAATGAAAACACACTAAGGGCATCTTACTGAAACAGCAAACTTATTCTCTGGTTTCACAGACAAGGCTTGAACCTAGTCCCAGACTAAAATGCATTATTGAGCTGTTTTAACTGAAAGCATTTTGCAGTGACTTATCTTAAAATATATCAGTGCCATTGTTTTTGTCTCAAGATGCACAACAGTAATGGGTTTTTTTCTAAGGCACGTTTATAAAAGCTACTTAAATGTCCTAATTACACTAAAGCCTAATCTTGACTTAATCTAAGCCCTGTCTGTAAAACCAGACCAAAATGTAACAAATAAAAAAAAGTTAATATTAGTAAGAAGCAGAAAGATTTGAAGATGACAGTAGTCATGTGCATTAAAATCGCAAACACTTTCTCTTCTTTTCTGCAGAGGAATAAAGAAACAAACCTGTGGTATAGAAAGGAAAATTTAAAAACAATTTCTTGGATTTGTTTCTGTTGTATGTAATGCCTATTGCTTGCATCCTAACTCTTACATTCAGAATATGGCATTTCTTTTCATTTATATATATTTTATTTATAATAAGTTTAAATTAAGATGAAAAAAAATGAATATGTGTGAAACATTGAACAGTTTTAAAAAGTCAATATATTGTTCATTTTATTTCCATATCATTAAACATCAGCACAAATCAGTCCATTTTGCAATTTACATTTAAAATTAATTTAAATATGGAAAAAATATTAAATGATGGTACTACTAATAAGATTGTAGCTGAAAACATTGTAAAAATGACCAAATACACAAGGGGTGAGGTATGTGCAGAAATTTGCAAACAAATTGTGCAGAATTTATTGGGCATAAATTCTGTGTAGGCCGTATCAAGATTAAGAGGTTACTATGACCAAGACTGAATTAAATATTCATACCTCAATGCATCCAACATTGGGAGCAGGTTAAGAAGTGCTGTGTCACTTGGGTCACTGAACCACGACTTTATAGGTATTGCATTGTCTGGGGTGAAAACAATTTAAAATTACATTCAAATAACAATTTATTACATACAATTTGCTTTATAAGTCGCGTTTCCACCGCAGGAACTTTCCCCAGGAACTAGGGACTTTGGGGCGGTACTCTGTGTTTTTCGACTGCAGGGACCAGGGTCTAATTTAAGTTCTGGGTTAATATTTTCTCCTCAAAACGGCCGTGCTCGAGAGGTATTTTTTCAAAGTTCAGGAACTTTCGGGGAGGACTTAAGCGCTACACATTGATTGAGTTCACTGAGCATTTTGATTGGTTAACTCCATGCAGCATTTTATTTCAACCACAATTTTTAAAAGTGTGTTGCGATGCATGCAGTAAGAGTTGTTTGCTATTTGAATCAACAATGGAGTTTAAAAAATGACTGATGGACTGATATACGGAGGATGAAATCCAGCCGGAAAGCTGTGCGTAGTCCGACGTCACTGGACTGATCTTCACGGTACATTAGACGGCGATGGAAACGCAGACAGCAACAGGTCTGGGGGAAAAAAGTTCCTGGGACAAATTATTCTGGATAATTTCGGTGGAAACGGGGCTAAAGATGCACAAGATGGATGTTTGTGTCCCTAAACACAGGATTACAATAATTGTAGCATAACATTTTAAAAATCAGAGTGGATGAGAATGTACTCTCCATAGATGTTCCATCTCTAACCTGGGTGACTTCGATAAGCTCCAGGCGAGTTGTCCAGAATAACTATACTGGAGAGATCACTGTGTACTACAGACAGATCTTTTATGTAGCTCCCTAGATCCAAAGTGCAGTGCTGCAAAAAGCGGAAAAGAGAGAAACAGACCAAGAGATTCAGTAATTGAACAGAGACATGAAAAGCTATTTCCTAGGCAGAATCAATCAACAAAAGTCTGTGCTGAGAGTAAGAATTGGTCATTAAATACCTTATCAAAGGCAAAGGTTTACCTGTCTGTAGTATCTTCTTTTGAGGATACTCCTGTTGTTATCCAGTTTATCTGCTACGGCCGATCCATATATCTCCATACTAGCTGTAAATACTACCAACTCATACCACTGACTAACCTGACATATACAAACAGGAGGAGACACAAACACCTCATTAAAATATTGTCAAAGAAAAACTAGCATACATAGCAAATGCAAGTACATTGGCAAAATGTACAAATTAAAAATAATAAGTAAATTGTTTGCTAATCTGATCAAAGTTAACTCACCACTTCTAAAAAGAAATCAACGTGCGGCCTTTTATGGACAAAAAACCTGACTGGGTGTTTGTCTATTACCACCTGAACAAGAGAGAGAGAGAGAAAGAGAAAGAAAGAGAGAGAGAGAGAGAGAGAGAGAGAGAGAGAGAGAGAGAGAGAGAGAGAGAGAGAGGGGTGTAGAGAAAGATGTTGAAAACTTTCAGAAAGAAAATACCATTTAACTTTAATACACATTCATGCTGGCTTTAAAACGTTCTCATTGTCCCTTTATTGTAAATCTGCACGATCGTTTAAAAGTTTGGGGTGAGTACGATTTTTTATTTTAATATTTATAATATAATATATTTTATATTATAATATAAAATGTTATCCTGTGATCCAAAGATGAATTTTCAGTTGTCACATGACCGTCAGTAACCATTCTAAAATGCTGATTTGATGATAAAGAAACATACTTTTTTTATTTGTTTTATTATCAATGTTTAAAACAGTTGTGCTGCTTAATAATATTGTGGAAACTGTGTGCATGTTTTTGGGATTCTTGGACGAATTGAAAGTAATATATATATATAAACTTTCAATTCATCCAAGAATCCCAAAAACATATATATATATATTTATTTATTTGAAATAGAAATCTTTTGCATTATTATAAATCTTTTTACTGTCAATTTAAAACTGAATAAAATCATTTCTAAAAGTTCAAGAGACAGTAAAAAGTGTGAAGTGCCACAAGTACTGAGTGAAATAAAACTTCTAACACTATCTTATTCTATTGTTGGAGAAGTGTGTGTACCTTGAGGATAAAGTCTGGAGGTGTACCAGGCCTCACTGTAGGTCTAAGGACGCCATCATGGTGAGAGTGAATCAAAGTCTCATCCAGATCCAACACCAAAATCTTCCTCTTCACCGCATCTAAAGCAGCAAAGAGTTAAAATGAGCCACACACAGTAAAAAGTGGCAATTCAACATCCAGAAATCCATGACATAACTAATGTTATGTCAGGTTGACCAGACTCTTCTGTGCTAATATGATCTCATGCCTACAAGAAATCATGAAAAGATTGTGGTGAAAAGATTGTATCTCTAGCACTGATATATATTATTAGCTCAATTCACTATTTGTAATGCACTTTGGTAAAAAAAAAAAAAAAAAAAGAAAGAAAAAAAAGAGGAGGAAAGTGTTTTCCCAGTCTATTCATATTTTACAGAATGCTTTGCATGGGGAATACATTCTTCCCAAAGTGTAAGGTACACACTCCTTTAAAAAATATTAAGAAGAATAAAAATCTGTTGACTGACTGTATTTAACAGATTATGGGTGAAAAAATGTGTCTTTAAAAATGTGCAACAATGCATCCATCTGTGTGGTTAGAAGCTCCCCTAGTGGAGAAAACTGCAAAAAAGAGAGGGAAAAAGGTGAGAGAAACTTACTGAGTCTGTTTCTGGAAACAGGGGAGAGAGGTAATGTGTCATAACGCACTGTTTGGTACTGGATTATCTGTGGAAGACAGAACAGCAGACAAAGACAGAGTTGTTGATGCGCATGGAACAATGTAGTCTTTTCCTTGTTTCCAAAATTCAGGTCTGTCACTTGTCGTTATCAATTTCTCTTTCTAAAATTTCATCTTGTTCCACTTCATCACCCTGGTGCAAAACTCAGATAAGGGAATCATGTAGCAGACATCTATATAGTCTCTCACCTAGAATGGCACCATACTTACACGACTGGATTATTAATACAACCCCAAAACACCTGTCCAAATATGTAACAGAGGTGCAAGGCAAGAATCAGTGTACTCTTAATATCTACTTAAGTCATGTAAAATTTTTATGTAAAAAGTACAAATCTTTTTGTGTGAAAAAACATTTCACACAAAAAGATTTCATTTAAATGTTGGTGAAAAAACTGAGCAACATTAAGAATGGCAGTAGCATTAAGAGCCATAAAACACTAGGCTGGGTATTCGGGCTCACGTAGCGATGAAAACAACCCAAAGTCATTTGAGTTGTTGTTTTTTTCCAGAGGAGCCTCCAAACAACTTGGAACCAAACTGACTTGGATGCGTCAATTAGAACAGTTTGAACATTCTAAAAATATCCATAGCGTATTTATGAGATTATAGCTGTCATGAAGTTACATGATAGCTGTATTATTCCCAGCAATTACTAGAGATTAAAAACGTTTTCCTTTTTTTTTGGCAAAAAAAGCAACATTTAACAAAACATTGAATTTTTACATGAAGGGAAGAAAATGTATATGATTAAGTGATTTTTACTGTGGGTCATCTTGCCCAACTGGGTCAACTCCAACATACAACAACATCAAAAAAAAAGGTTGAGGATAAACATATAGGAGGGGTCCATAGTCCAATACAACATCATAAACACACTCCCCTAGGGTTACAGAGGTGCATCGGAAACCTACTGTACACAAGTTTAAAAAAAGTACACGTTTTTGATACAATGAGCATGAGTTACTTCAACACAATTAAAGCAAAATATAACAACGCTTAAACAGATCCTACAATGGCCCAGCTGAATTGTGCATGTTTTGTTTGCACTGAGGGCCATAGAGTGACCGCTCAGTCAATATATTCTGGATTGCAGGAATCTGAACAGCTCTTCAATAAAGTGTTACAGTTCAACTATAGGACTGGTTACCCTTATGAATTAGTGCACGACAATATTAGTCAACTAAATAAGTGTTACAAAGTTTCTAACAAGTCAACAATACAAGTAGCTGATCTTTTTTGAGTGTTATTTGAAGACAGTCCGTCTTAAATAAACGAAAAGAGTTTGTTTACAGATGGCAGGTGAGAATATAAAGATAACAGATAAACATGCATTTACACTGGCAGGTGTTGACACGCTCACCGTTCGTAAATGCTTCCTGAGGATGTATAAAATGAAACTCCATATTCTAGACGTCACTCCAAGGAAGGTGCGAATCCCGAGTAAACACTGACGTGTCTTCAACATGCTGACAGTCGATGAACGGCGCGACGGTGAACCATAGAAGAGACTGACACCATCTACCAGAGACCAGTGACTTCAGGAGAGCTGGAAATAAGGCTACAGCTAATCAGGTCGGCTAACCACTTCCCGCCCGCCGCTTCTTTGCTTTTTAAGTAACGCAATTGACGCGAGCCCAACTAGAGAAAGCGGAGACTCTGCTGCACTTGGACCAGCCAGTGTCACACAACTGCTAAAATGTCAAACGTCTGCCACGCACAAAAACACACCTCTGCGACCACAGGCTAACTGGAGTTGTATTTCATTGGCAAGGCAGCTAGCTCTGGGTCTGGAGAGCTCTACAACAAATTATCCCTCCTCGGATCGACGGCTCTTGTTCTCGACAGGTTCGATGTTAATCTCAAGACTTCAGACAAATGGCCAAGTATGCAAAAAGTCCATTCAGACGCCATCAAATTCGTTTCAGTGCATATCCGGGAGCAAACTGTGAGCCGCCATCAGTACTTTGGTTTCGTCACTTCCGAGAAAAAACAAACGTGTCCTCGGTGAAGCTGGGTCAAGAGAAGAGTCAGGACTGAGGATGGGAGATATGGAGATGGACACACAAACTGTGAAACTCAGATATATTCGCAAATATATAGTTAATAACATCTTGATATGACATTATAGAAAGTCAATAGGACGATATAGGACTAATAAAAACAAATAATAAAAACGGGATTTTTGTTTGTTTTGGATTTTATTTAGGTTTTTGAATGATACAGATGCCTCGATCATGTTTGGGTATTTATTATAATGTAAGGTTATGACGACATGGCGAAAAAGTGTTTGTTCAAAATAAGGGAAATTCATTGGTTCTTCTCTCTTTTCAGATGCACAATATTAAAAATTACCTACAAGTCAAATCATGGTTCATGTTTGTGTTTTAATGTAATATTTAAAACAAACAAAAACAACACTCATACTTTTTTTGTTTTATGGGGACTTTCCATGAACATAATGATTTATAAACCGTATACTCTATCTCTAAACTAATCACAGATTTTAAGAAAAAATGTTGTAAAAAAAAAAAGAAGAGCAAAAAGCAAACATGTGATTTATAATCTGTTTTCCTAATGGGGACAAAAAAAAAAAGTCCACACAAGGTCAAAAACTGACACATCAAGAGGAATTCTTGATGTGTCAGTTGATGTGTCCCCACACACACACACACACACACACACACGAGAACAGCCTGCCTGCAGCCTGACAATGTATTCAACACAAGTCACAGAGACTCTAATCATATAAAATTTGTACCCATTATTTTATATTTTGTGTCTTGGTCAGAAACAGGCTTCTAGCTGCTGACTAGATTGTTGTTTTAGCTATAATACTGATATTTTCTCTGCTTCTATCTTATGTAATTTACAGAAATACCTAAACAATACTATGCTATACTTCCTGCAATAATAAATGTTTAAATTTGAGATTGAATTATTTGTGTTAACAAGTAGGCTGGCTGTGGGTCTTGCATGTGGATCACTTATTTTCCTTAGTTGAGTCCTTGGTAAAATAAACGTATTGAACAAACATATTAAGTAGTGTATATGACTGAAAGCAGAATAATACATTTGAGAGCCTAGTGATATAACCCACGCTGAATCAACCTTAGAAACAAGACTGAAAATTGTATTCATTTTTTCTCGTTTTTTCTTCTTCTTCTTCTTTTACGGCGGATCGCAATCAAATATGTGCATTACCGCCACCTATATCTAAAACAGACCATTAACACTACCTATACTTATTGATCCTACCAACCCACATACCATCACCCTTGATTACCCGCAAAGAGGGTTCACATCCAGGGGTGCGAGTTCAACTCCTCTTTCCGTTTTCTTTTTTATTTGATACAGTCTATAGTCCAGTAATGTGTGCTCTGTCCACTAAGGGGCAGTATTTTCAACTGAACGTGCAGCGAATCTGCAGCTGTGTAAATCTTGTTCGCTGGTTGGGCTGGTTTCTGTTGTGAGTGAGGAGGACTGAAGGAGATCATTTTCTGGTTAGCTGTGAGTTAATATTATGCGAAAGATGCTAACCATTATTTCTAACGTTCTGAGGGGCAGCGCCAGCAGGAACGTAAGTATTTTATCTCTTGAATCATAATATTGCCGCTATGATCAGTAAAGGCAAATTCACGGCTGTTTTGACGGCTAACGAAGCGCAGTCATTCCATGTTGACCTTGCAGGGTACACAAGGCCCGGCTGACACCCTACTAGAGACACATTGCTGTTAAATGCGCACGTTGATGCGGTTTATTTAACGTATATCAGGGTAGCATTTTTTTTTTATTATAGATTTAAATATAGTCAGATTATTCAGTTATTTCTCATAGTGATTGTGCTTGGCTAGCTGGCTAGCTGCTCAGGGATGGTAACGTCTAAACTGTTAGTCAACAAGCTGTCATTCTACAAACTTGTAATAAAAAAAACTAGCAAATGAGATTTGGAATGTGAATATGAATATGCCGTTCATACAAATGTTTAAGTGGTAGTCTATTGCTATAATTCTGTCAATTATAAATGGTGACCTCACTGTGAGAGAGACAGTCTTTCATCATTTTCATTGAGCAGTGGCAGAAGTCCAGATGGATGATGTTCTGTTTTACGCAACAATTAGTGGAGAGAAACGCTATACTCCATAATAATAATACTAATAATTTAATGTCACTGTCGTTTAGGTTAGGACATTATACATAAGAATATATATGAAGGGTTAAGACTGGTGTATATCAGAGCGTATATTTTTCCCAACCATAATAAAACAGTGTCACCACTTTACTTCAGATAGTTAAGATTATACACCTTTATGCTCTGTTGCCATAGTAAAGTTTGATATGTAGATGGTGTTTTATTTTTTTGCTTCCTTCCTGCCTTTTTAATGCTGATTTAACTCATGAAAAATACTACAAATGAGCCACACATTTGTACTTTGAGACGATAAACTACATTTTTGTTAACATGTAATAAAACATCAGAGGAATTCACAGCAGGGGTAATTTTTTTGTGCTTCTTTTTTTTCATTAACCCTTATTAATTTCTCTCCCTGAATGGTTCAAAGCTCCGACAGAGTCCATTCCTGTAACTTTGACCTTAAGCCTAATAATAAATGATTTGTTGATGCAATGAAATGAATGCCGTTGTTTTGTTGGCACAATAAAATTAATGGAATTTTGCAGAACAAGTCAGGCATCTTCCTTTTCCTTATAATAATTTACCTCTCATCTGTCTCTTTCTCAATCAACATCTTTCTCTATACCAATCTCTCTCTCTCTCTCTCTCTCAATTCCTCCTCCTTACTGTTCCGTGGGCTGCCTTTAAAGGGAGCCGAACTGGTATCAGAGGTAAGAGAGTAGTTTTAAAAATGGGCTTAATGACATGATGTCCATCTGCTCTTTTGTCCATACCTTTTTTATTCTTGGTGTAAACATTATGGTCGTTCTTTTTTTTTTTTTGCCTGAAATTGTTCCATTACAAAAGCTTATTTTATTTTTCTTTAGATTATCTTTTCTTCCTCAATTATAATTTTTAGATCACCGTCTCTTCCTCACTGAGTTTCCAATCACTTGTTTGGTTCTGGCGTATTAAACACACTTTTGCTACATGCTTTTTACTTATTGCTCATATAGTGTGGCTGCTTTAGTTTGCCGTGTTGTGGGCTTGAGGGGAATAATTCTGCTCTATTTACCCAAGCTAGTTACTTACAGCTCACATCCTACCTTTATCACACACACACACACACACACGCACACACATTAAAAGCACTCCCATGGAATGGAAAGTACCCATATTTTCCTCTGCTTGTTTTAGTTTTTTTTTATAACAAAGGAGACATCAATTGAAACCTGTTAGAGATATATTGTGGCTTTATGGTATTTGTCCATGTGACCAATTATCCAAAGTGACTGTCGGTTCCAACAGTTTAAGTAGTGTATATGACAGTTGACAACAGCTTTGTCAATGGATAATTTTTTTTAGTTAATTCTGAGTAAATATGCTCAATTCATATCAATGTACATATCATTTCTGATGATTAAATTGTTTATGTTGGTATCAGGATTATATTGATTATTGGGCATAATGGGCACCTAATTTTCTTGATTTTGGTATCATCAACATTGGCCTTTGTGACCATTTTGAATGTGATCTGACCAGTAGCCATAAACAGTTGTTTATTCCCTGTGAGTAGGTTAGTGTAGTTTAGCTTAGATTAGAGTTGTATTGGTTTAGTACAGTGAACTCTTTTGTGTGTTCTCTAGACACTTGAAAGTCTCGTCTTGCTTCTTGGTCTTTAAGCGTTCCCTTTTTATGGCCATCTGAGTCTGACCCTCTGGAGTGACCTGTGCCCTTTTTTTTACAGTCCTCCACTCTCCGGGCCGTTCTGCAGCTCCTGGCGGTCCAGGGCGAATATGCTAATTTGACCGCTCCACATGACCATGATCCCGACCCCCCTTCACTCTTAAAAGATCCACAACCCCTCAGCCCTTCAGTTTCTCCCCCATTAACACAGATCCCTCTAAACACATCTGTAGAATACAAAGCTTTAGGAGACACCACCAGTGGCCACTCCCCAGGAGGCTCTGGATCATGTGATAGACTTCTGACTGATGTCGTTCCCACCCAGGCTAAAGCTCAGAAAAATTGTTGTGTAGAACCGGTGATGACCAGTGGTTCATCCATCTCAGAAGAATTAAGTTTGGGTCCATCTGTAACAGTAAAAAAATCAGAAAGAGAAAAACCTATCATTCCAATTATAGATGTTCCTCCATCACCTGCTCTAATTACAGCTAAGTTGCCTATTAACCCAGTCCCCCGTCCAGCACAGTTAACCTCTGCAGTAACTAACAGTAGTTCCATCGTAACCAGCACAGACCCCCTCACGTCCAATTGTCCCTCACCAGCCGAGAGCATCCAGGGCTCTGATAATTCCTTCCCAGAGATCACCCACAGCCTGGCTGACGATACTGCCTTACCAGAGCCACAGCTTGCTGTGAGTACTGGCAGCCCCTATATTAAAACTGATATATCGTCTTTTTCATATAACACAGCTTAACCCTCCTTATGGAGTGTTGCATGCCCCTTCCCTTTACCCAGAGCACTTACATACTTCAGAGGTTCCTTCAAACTCTCCTTGATCACTGAACATGGTTTCCTTCTACAAACTTTATTAGTTCTTTGTCCCTGTTATAGTTACCTGAAGAAAAATAACTGTTTTGTACACAGCATGGTTATTAAAGTTAACTAAAACTAAAACAATAAAAATATTTTTTGTTACTTGAAATAATAATAATATCCTTCATTGAAATTCAAAAATAAAGTATTTAAAAAAAGTATTATTATTTTTTTATTTCTGCTTGTTGCCAAGGAATCTTTTCAAATTTTCATTTAAAAATTAAGAAAAACTATATCACAAAATAAAAATGTCATAAAACCGACAATAAAATTACGATAATGTTATCAAAATGTTTTAATTAAAATGGAAAATATAATAATAAAAGCTAATTCAAGCTATTAATAAAAACTATTATAGTATCTCAGTGATACTATAATAACACTTGTGTTCCGCATGTTGGTCCCGCATCTAATTGGATGAATTCCTCTTGATGTGTCAGTTTATTACATCACAACCTGTCAATGAGATGTGCTCCGTTAGTGCAGATGATGCGATGCATCTAGGCCTATGTGTTTATTGGAAGTAGATTGCAGGTCTGTGGATAAAATTACACTGGTGATTAAGGTCAGATTATTATGGATATGTTTCATTGTGTCTGGGTTTGCTTCCTGCTTCAGACAGAGTGCTTTTGAACGGGGTTGTTAACATTTCAGTTCCTGTCAGACGTGTGTGTGTTTGTGTGTTTCCAATGAACTGCTTTTTTTGTTACCATCTTCTGTTTCTCACATACATATACATACTTTCATATATTCATTTATTAATTTCTTCTTTTTTTTTTTACATGTTTTTTTATGTTTCATAGGGTGCAAGAGTGGTATCTGCCAGGACCTATGCTGACTTTACCCCTCAGGCCAGCTTTGATATTAAGGTGAGTTTGATCAGATATTTACATTTTAGTGTGAATACAAATCGTCATCTATATACAACACTGTCAAGTTATGGCATTATGTAAAATGCAATAATATCAAGAATCTCTGATTTGCTTATTCTGTTTAACCTTTATTTAACTTACAAAAGTACAAATAAAAGATTTCTAATGTTTTCACTGATAAACTTAATTGTACTTTGTAAATCTAAACACATTTAGATTTTTGGTGGCCCTTTAATAACACACTACAAAAAGTTGGGACAGAGCCATGTTTACAAATCTGTCACATCACCTTTCTTTTTAATAACACTTTTTAAATGTTTGGCATTGAGGACACTAATTGTTGCAGTTTTGCAAATATAATGTTTGCCCAATCTCAACTTTTACAAAACAGCTGCTCAACAGTCTGTGGTTGTTGTTTTCTGATTCTCCTTTTCATGATGTGCCATACATTTTCAGTAGGAGACAGATCTGGACTGCAGGCAGTCAGTCAAGCACATCCACTCTATGGTGTTGACACGAGTGTCTAAGAAACCACTCTTTTGTAGCACATGCAGAATGAGTCCTGCCCTGGCATTGTCTTTCTTCCCAGGAAATATGTCATCTTGATGCCATTAACCCTTAATTGCATGACAATTGCATGCAATGTTTCGCCAAACATTCTTACATATTCGGGTCGTTAGCGACCCAGATCTATATCTAACCTGGATAGATCTCTCTACCTGTTGCAATAATATATAAAACTCCTGATATTAGAGTAACAATTACAGAAGGATAAAATAAAACATATTTCGATGCCTTTTGGAGTTTGGAAAGATTCAGTTTGAGCAGACATTTTTTACCATCATCATATGTCCTCGTCAGAGCTCATTTCCCAATACATTCAGCATCTGGCTCATATTCGCGATATCACGCATTTTCTCCAAACTCATTTTCAACGTCTTCAAAATCAATACTTTGATCACTGACAGCTTCTTGACCACATCCATCATCAAGTGACATTTGAGACTAATATTTGAATGTGTTTAGTACTTGCTCTCTGCAGTAAATCACTGAGCCATTTCTGCAGATTATAATTATTATTTTTTCGTTTTCTGTCTGAGGTAACTATGAGTAAAACGTCACTTCATCATTGCGTATCAGACATGGCCACCTTGTGGAATAAAGGTGAATTGCACCTTTTTCGTCATTATAGATTAATTTATTATTGTGCAAAAAAAAAAATATATGTACAATCTTACACACCTTGGGTCTCAAAAAACGACTAACTTTTTGTTATATTGTTTCAAATGGATTGATTGAGGAAAACTAAGAAGGTTGATGTCTAACTTTAAAAAAATGAATGAGGAGGGTATTGAATGACGTCTCGGGTTGCTAACGACACGAGGTATGCATTTAAGGGTTAAAGATTAGTTCGCTTTAAAAATGAAAAGTAGCCCATGATTTACTCACCCTCAAGCCATCCTAGGTGTATCTTCTTTCTGATGAACACAATCAGAGATATATTCATAAATATCCTGATGCTTTATAATGGCAGTGACGGGGTCCATTGAGTTTGAAACTCAAAAAAGTGTAAAAATGTAATCCACATGACTCTGGGGGTTAATAAAGACCTTCTGAAGTAAATTGATCAAGTTTTGCAGGAAAAATATCCATATCTAAAACTTTATGAAATAATATCTAGATATTAATATCTAGAAGCTAGATATTTTACTTTATAAAGTTTTAAATATGGGTATTTTTCTTACAAAACCCTATTGATTCGCTTCAGAAGGCCTTTATTAACCCCCTGGAGCCGTATGGATTACTTTTATGATGGATGATGGATACACTTTTTTGAGCTTTAAACTCGTGAACTCTGTTTACTGCCATTATAAACCGTGGAAGTGTCAGGATTTTTATTAATGTAACTCTGATTGTGTTCATCAGAAAGAAGAAAGTCATATACACATAGGATGGCTTGAGGGTGAGTAAATCATGGGCTAATTTTCATTTTAAAGTGAACAAATCCTTTAAATGTCTCTTAAATCTTAATTTACGCCTCCACATCAATGGTACCTTCACACACATGCAAGGCAACCAATGCACTGTTTGCACTGATCCCATGACGATGTTTGATTTTGCACCTGTCACTGATGAAAGTCTGGATGGTCCCTTTCGTGTTTGGGACTGAAAACTCAGTGTCCATTTTCCCCAAGAACAAGCTGAAACATGGACTCATCTGACCACAGCACACATTTCCACTATGTTTTGAATCTGAGATGAGCTTGGGCCCAGAGAACTCGCCAGTAGCTTTGCATAGAACTGATGTATGGATTTCTCCCTGTGTAACAGTTTAAAGTTGCATTTCTTGAAGCAGCGGCAATCTGCGTTAATTTAAAACAGTTTTCCAAAGTACTTCCGAGCCGATGTGGCTATATTTAACAGAGTAGCATGACGGTTTCTCATTCAGTGCCATCTGAGGGCTCAAAGGTCACGCACATTTAACAGAAGTTTTCTTGCCTTGTCGGCCTGAGATTTCTCTAGAATATTATTTTTTTTTTTTCAAAATAAAATGTATGCAGTCTTGCTTTGAGAAATGTTATTTTTGAATTGTTTGACATGAAGTTTGGCATAGTGGCGAGCCATGACTCCTCTCTGATTGCAAAGAGAGGAGTCATGGCTTTTTTTTAATACACAAACACGATGTCCTCATCCATTACCAGTTTACCTACTTATTGTGGGCTGTTTCAAAACTGTTTAACCTGGATATTCTATAAACTTTTTACTTTCATTTAGCGTATGTCCATTTGGAGTGTGTTGCAGCCACATATTTTTTATATTTACAAAATGCAATAAAGTTGGCCAGTAAAAACACTGGAAATCTTTTCTTTGTACTTCTATCAGTTAAATAATGTTTCATATATCAAGCAACACAACTGTTTTCAACATTGATGATAATTAGAAATGAGCAGCAAATGGCCCTAAACTTATAAACGGTACCGTACTGCGCATTTTACTGTATCATAATTCATTTGGAAGCATTAAAATATACTTGTTTTGTTAGAAATGTGACTTGCACAAGCTGGAGGAGGGCCCACCACTGCAGGCTTTGCTTACAAGAGAGGAGGGGCTTCAGTACTACCGCACAATGCAGACGATGAGACGCATGGAGCTCAAAGCTGATCAGCTCTACAAGCAGAAGATTATCAGGGGCTTCTGTCACCTTTATGATGGACAGGTGATGCATACATTGCAGACACACAAGCACCATCTTTTATAGCAGAAAACTAGTGCAAATGGTCAAGTTAAATATTATGTGTTTTAATTTACATGGTTGGAAAAGTAATTTATAATTGGTTCAAATGTTGATAATAATGACAGAAACTCTTACAAGTGCATTGTGTCCTTTAACAGGAAGCGTGTGCAGTGGGTATTGAGGCAGGTATTAATCTATCAGATCATCTGATCACAGCCTACCGTGCTCACGGGTACACTCTCACTAGAGGCGGCACCGTTCGTGAGATCATGGCAGAGCTCACTGGTGAGAACAACAAAATTGAGTAAAGTAGTTTAATATTTCAGATAATTTTTTTCTTTTTTCATAATTTATTTTTGATCTCTCTACTATTTATCTCTTAATTTTTTTCATTTCCTTTACTTCTATATTTGTTTGTTTGTTTGTATATCTATTTATTTATTCTATCCCTTTTCTATGTGTCTCTGTTTCTCCATCAGGTCGTCGAGGAGGTATTGCCAAAGGAAAGGGAGGGTCTATGCACATGTACACAAAACATTTTTATGGAGGAAATGGAATTGTGGGAGCTCAGGTATTTGAAATGAATTGATTTGAGTCCTTTATGAAAGGTGCTGATGTGAAGAGCTTACTAAATCAGCAAATTTAGCAAAAAAAATTATTCTTAAACATTTATTTTCGAATAAATAACCTAGCTCTCACCATGAACATAGCCATAGAAGCTGGCATGGCGTTAAAAAAAGTTTATTGCCGTACTATTATATTTATTATTCATATTTTTTTAATATCTAGTTAAACTTCATTTTGTTTGAGTTTTAGTTAACTATAATAACTCTGATTTATATTTCATGTTTATCCCAGGTGCCTCTTGGGGCAGGTGTAGCGTTGGCCTGCAAATACCAGGGCAATAATGAGCTGTGTGTCTGTCTCTATGGTGATGGTGCTGCAAATCAGGTACGTCACTGCCGTGCAGGTCCAAACAATCATGCGTTTTCCCACTGCAAGTCCTAACAACTGAGCATTTCAACACAGATCTGTCTTCTGTGCTGTCTTTGTACCACTTTACCTTACCTTATATGCCCTGTTTACACCTGGTTTTAATATGCGTTTTGGTCGATCGGATCACAAGTAGACGATGGAGACACATACCCGTTTACACATGTGTGTTTTAATCTGTCTCTTTTGTCCACTTTTTTTTCTTTTTTTTCCTGGATCTTTCAATTTAATTTGAACAATTCACATATGAATGTGACTGGAGAAGACGGAAAAACCTTCGGAGAGCAGCAGCTTTCGTTTCTGCTCTGACAGCCGCAAGACCACGGCGAGCGTCGTGAGTGTGTGTTAGAAATCAGAAAGCTGGTTATGAGAGTACATTGTGTTGGTACGTTTTTCATATTCAAACCAAACTTGGGTCTCAAGTCGACAAAGTTTAAATCCCTTCAGGCTAGAGCACTTCCCATGATGTTTATGCATTTGGTCAGTAGGTGGTCTTTTACGGCTGTTCGAATGCATTTGACCACATGTGCATTTACACTACGAAAGCAATCTGGTCTAATGTGTTTTCGACTACCTCTGGAATTGATTGAAGGTAGACAAGCTCAAAACAGTTTTAGACCCCGTTTACACTTGTATTTAGTGTCGTCCACTTGTGTTCCAGTCAACCAACGCATCTTAATACTAGGTGTAAACAGGGCCATAACCATCTGAAGAAACTGTGCATTGTAATGGGTCCATGGCTGTGGTTGTACAGCAAGGTTTCACATACTTTTGCACTTTTTTTGTTTCTGCAGGGTCAGATCTTTGAGACATATAACATGGCATCTCTGTGGAAGCTGCCCTGCATTTTCATTTGTGAGAATAACAAATACGGCATGGGTACTTCTGTGGAGAGAGCGTCTGCTAGCACAGACTACTACAAGAGAGGCGATTTCATCCCTGGTTTGAGGGTATGATGCTTTTACTTGTGTCACGACGCATATAGTGCACTGAAATTACTCTCCATGTCAGAATATCTGCTTTCCTGTTCTCTGGCTTTGTAGGTGGATGGCATGGATATCCTTTGTGTGAGGGAAGCCACCAAATTTGCTGCTGAACACTGCAGATCTGGAAAGGTGAGCTCTGGTTAGAATTATGTGAAATGGTTGGGATGGAAAAAGCTCTGTTAGGAAGTATGATTTAATGCACAATAATTATATGGATAATTCCACAGTGGCATCCTTACGATAAATGTTCCACTGGTTATGAAATGTTTGTATCAGGACCAGAAAGCAGATACATATTCTAATGGGATATTAGCAATTATGTAGCAAAAATTAAAATGCCTTAAATTTATAATCATAGGGTCCAATTCTGATGGAGCTGCAGACCTATCGTTACCATGGACACAGTATGAGTGACCCAGGAGTCAGGTAATATCTTCTATCACCTTAACCAAAACTCAATGTTATTGCTCTGAGCACCATTGAGCACACACGACCATGAAACTGTTTTTCAATAACAGACTGTTATGATGCCAAACTTTTAGGGTGTACTCACACTAGGCACTCTGATCCGTGCCCGAACATTTGACCCCCTTAAAGCCCGTTTCATTTGACAAGTGTGAGCACTCCGTTCCATGCCCTGGCGGGGTTCGTTTGGCAGGCCCTGGCCCGCTTGGAAGAGGTGGGCCAGAGCGCGGTTCGCATGCAGTGTAAGCGCTATCCGTGCTGGAGCACGGAACAGCTGGTCACTACTGTCATCATTACGACAGCAAACACCGAACTATTACTATTTGGGTTCACTTTTAGATTAAATCAAGTATATTTAGGTTTATAACAGCTCTGGTTATCACCTTATTGATGAACATGAATTGTAGTTTGCGAGTAAAGCTGTAAATTCCTCCATTAAAGTCAGCTGCCTCTGTAACAATCTTCTGATACGCGCAGTGCAATCAAGTAAAAATCGTTGCACGGCATAAATTATAAATCTATAAGGCAGTCTATTAGCGAAAGTGCTTTTCTTCCAGGCTTCTTCAAAACAAAAAGTTGCATCGTGAATGACGTAAGCCTGGCTCGGTACGTTAAGTGCAAGTGTGAGTGCAGGCCATTTTCTTATAAAATAAAATTTGTAATGCCAAGAATCAAAAGGCATCTATCGGTAATACAAATGTCTATGATGCCTGCATTCATAGTCACTGTTTCGGATCGGCAGCAAGTCTTGAAGTGTTTTGTTCATTCAGCAGATTAAAGTATCTACTTAAAGGGGTACTTCAGCACTGGGAAGATGAATCTGTATTTAAACTGGGTCATTAATGTAGTAGAAATGTGAAATTATTTTTGAATTTGGTGCCTTCTAGACTGAGAAAACACAGAAAATGTATTTTTGTCTCATGGGGATGAAAGACAACAATTCCCAGAACGCACTGCTTCACTGCACTACTCTAGGCACGGCTAGTCGGCTACTGGATTACTGGATCAATTGCCCACCACGTTCATTTTCAGAAAATCAGTTGAGTTAGAGACACTACAATTAAAAACTGAATGTGTCTGTTTGATATAATGCGAGTGAGCCGATTGAGCGTCACGGCACAAACGCAGCAGGATCGGATTACATTCATTGCATGAGCTGAGGTAATTGCGGGATTCGCGGCTGCGGCTGCATTCACAGCGCGTGATCAGTCTGGCACGTGTTCAGTTCATGTCTTTGGAAGCTCAACTTTCATTGGAAGTTCATTTTAAAAGTTGAAACACTCACTTTGCTCTCCACCGCTCCGTTTACATGAATCTCCGCAGCTCCGCGAGCCGAGTGCTGTGAGTGCGATGTTGAAAACATGTGGAAATAGCGCCCTCTGCTGGCTGTAGTCTTTAGCCTCTGGCCAAAAACTCCTCCGATGATGCAAAATTACGATATTTGCATCATCGGAGGAATTTTTCCAGAAATAAAATACATAATTCTCTCGTCTCAGGGTCATATGAGGGGGGAAAGTAGGATAATTTGAATTAGCTTAATGCTAATCGCTGAAGTAACCCTTTAAATACATATCTGCTGTATGAACTAAGTCTGCCACACGAGTCCTGAAAACTGAACCTGACGCGTCTCGATCGCCCCCACTGGAAGCAGTATAGGTCATAAAGCCCGCCCCCTCCATGAAATGTAATGGGATATTGACAAACTAAACAATCAAATCACACTCAATTTTTCCAGAGACAGTTTCTGTCATTTTAGGCTGTTTTTTATCAAGTTGATGTTTTTTCAAGTGTTCATTTTTTAAATAAGTTTTGTTTTAGTTAGTTATTTGATGCTGTAAAAAACGGGGGTGTGACGTTATGATTGACAGCTTCTCTGAGTGAAGTCGTCACTGAGGCACTAACGGACATTTTTCGCCAAAGTCGGGATGAGATTGGAGCCTTAACTTTAATTTCTGCATTTCCATAACCGTTTATTTCACAAAAAGTTGTTGATTAGGCGGGAGTGCGGATGGTTCCTTGATATCGCTGCTCCACTTCGCACTCACTGCTGTGCAGAATCTGGCACCAAGTTTGTACTGCGCAGACTCAGGCTCCAAGATTTCAGCGCCATATTTAGACACTGACGGCTTCAGTTACATCAACTGAAGAAAGTGAAGGCGCGTCATCCATCTTTTTTTACAGACTATGGTATGAACCAACAGCTGAAGTCGTAACCGCATAGACCCGACAGTCAAAAATGGCGCCTACTGCAGCTCTGGTGGATCTGCAGATGAACACAAATAATTTCTCTGTTTCCATGAGTAAAATAAATCTATCATGATTTACAGTTCAGAGTGGCTCTCACATTATGTGATGTGGCAGATATCAGTTGTGCGGTTCTGTTCATTCAGCGCAGCTTTGTGTCAGTTCGGTTAAAGAATGCGGTTATCACGCTCATTTAAAGCAAAACACTGTTTGAATGCAACCTGCAATACTAACCATTAGCATCTGCTGTAGAATTATTTTGTGTCAAACATGACACACAAAGGAATTAGGGATGGACATAAACGTCCACTTAATCAACATAATCAATCACATTGACTGATCTGATGCTTTTTTCTATTAGTGCTCATATGTGACAACCTTTGCTCTCCTTATCACCTGTCTCCATAGTTACCGAACACGTGAGGAGATCCAGGAGGTGCGCAGTAAGAGCGACCCCATCTCACTGCTGAAGGATCGCATGCTGAGCAACAACATGGCCAGTGTGGAGGAGCTTAAGGTGAGACTGCTCGAGTTTACCAGACACACTGAAGTAGGATACAATCATTGAGATGGCCACAGTTGCACTTCAGTATGAATTTTCTGATTCAGTCCCATTTACTCAATTATGCTTAAGAATGTGAAAATTAAGAATAGTTTATACTGAAGCATAGACATTTCTGCAGTTTCACTAAACACTGACACCTTTCGCAGGAGATTGATGTTGAGGTAAGGAAGGAGATTGAAGATGGCGCTCAGTTTGCCACCACAGACCCTGAGCCTCCACTGGACGATCTTTGCAACCACATCTTCTACAATAACCCTCCTTTGGAAGTGCGTGGCACCAACCCCTGGTCCAAACTCAAGTCCTCAGCTAAATCGTCTTCTTTATCATCCCAAGTCCCCTCCTCTTCCTACCAATTGACCCTCTCCTGATGAAGCGCACAGCAAAATATTGTCACATCCAGTGTGGCGAAAGGTTTCATAGACAGTTGTTGGGGAACTCAGCCAAATCTCTCAGCCACATTGAGACAAGTTGCCTCATTTTACATTTTATCATTGCCTTGTTTTCTTGTTGTCTCCTGACCTTCACTATACATTTTCAGTTCTAAAGAAAAATGCTATATTTATATGCTATTGCTATATATATTTCATCTCACATAACATCTCAGAAATAGCATGTAATGTGAATAAATAAGGAGGTATTTGGCTTGTAATTATTGGTACTTTCCAAATGTCTCCAGTGCAACTATCAGTTATACCTAGTGTCCACGCAATGATGGAACATTTACCTAGTGTCCATGCAACACCTCCCATCGTTGCTCTGTGCGGTCATTACAGACACGCACACACACACTATATATATATATATATCTCAGTAGAATGTGTTTTGGTCTGAGGTGTCAGTGAAATAAAACAATCTTGCAGTCCTAAAATATTTAAAGGGAAAATGTATTAACATTGATAAAATGTAAAGCTGTTAGAAGGCCATACTACAAAAATGTCTGTAATATTTATGGGGTGTAAAATGGGATTTTTGTGTAAAATTTCCTTTCTGTCATCTCTTAACACTTTCATTTTTAGGCTTAATGTGTAAACCAAGATTAATACGATTTAAAGTAAACACTTAAAATATGGCTTTTGAATGGGAAATGGATAATAGATTTTTACCTTTCCTTTCACTCTCTTCTTTAAAACAGGGTTATTGTTGTCATATTTATTATGAAAAAATGCTGTTACAAACAGTGTTACTGGGGGTATAACTTTAAATTTGTGGATTCCAGTTTAATAATGATTGTTTTAATAGAATGGTAATTGAAAATCACCCAGAATAAGGAAGGTAATAGATGTTAAAATATCTTGAGGCATCAGGGTTACAGGTTAAACCATTATGATGTGTTGACCAGGATGAGGAGTCAGAAATATCAGGCAATGTATCCAATGTGGTTTTTATACCATAAAACTACAAATAAATATTTGAAATACTATTTTTGTGTGATTAGATGCCTTTTTGTTGTTTTATCACAGATAGCGTTAAACAAAAACAGACACAAACCTAAAGCCTACCTTATCATATTTGATACATGAATTTCTAATTCATGATTTTTATTGTTTTGTTTTAGGAAAATCATGTTAAAAATATAGGCTATATACTTTTTTTTATATATATTCAAATTGTATACATCAGGCTTTTGAGGAAGGTTTATTTGCCTTTCAATCATTAATAAATTGCAGTGTTTTGCCACACAATTAAAACTAAATACATTTGCTCATAAAACTGAGCAGTTAAATGTCATCTTACTAAGACATTATTGGGAGATATAGAGTAACAACTGATATATGCTTTTTATGTAAGTAGTCTGCTATACTGTTATACAAATCCACTTAATTTACACTTCAAGCCATCAGAATGTCATCTTAATACTTATCAGACTTTTATCAAAATGTCATTCAAATCTATTTATGAATGTCATATCAATTCGCATACTGTATGTTTGCTCATTTTAGACTTTGAAGTGAATATTTCCCCTTGAATATGAGTATACAGTTTAAATTGTTTAATTTAAACTGTTAGCCATTAGTACTCAAGGGACCTATTTAATCTATTTATGAATGTCATATCAATTCACATACTGTATGTTTACTCATTTTAGACTTTGAAATAATTATTTCTATTTAATGTGGCATGTGGACATGAGGTGAGCTCTTTAATTTGTAGGATGAAGCTTCTTTTGCATTTTATCCTACTACATGCATGATCATTACACTAAAAATAACTATTTGGAGAAATAAAAAAAAAAAAAAAAAAAAAAACTGGGTCTCATCAAAAGAAAGAGTGAAAATAAAGCACAATCCCTCAAATCAGCTTTATCCTCTAAGCCCTGGCACTGCGGGATGCTGTTGTGATTCCCCTCCCTCTACAGTGTTTTTGATTGTGCACTTAATTTGTGTCACTCGTGTGTTTCTTATGAGGAACTGAATAAATGAAAACATGTGGATGCGACGCAGGGAAAAGAGATTTTAAAAGATGAAACGATCAAATGATTTGGAGACAGAATGTTCTACGTAATCATCAAAAATAAATCAACCAATGATGCTCCAATATGATTCACACACTGTTCAATAAAGCTGTAAAGAGCTCTAAACAGGCATTATGAAGAATAATATCGGAAACCACTAAGAAGAATTCATTCATCGACCCAATTAAACTTTACCTGCACCAACGCGCAGGGTCGGTACCAGTGGGTGGTCATGGTGTCCCTCGCTCTGTGACGCATGATGACGTATCCTCCAGCCTCGTTCTGACAGACAGGTGAACGGGGCGACGACGCCATGTTGAGCGAAAACGGAAGTGTATTACTCTGCTGTTAAAACATTCTTTGAACATTCGTCAAGAGGAAAAGGACATTTTAGAAGTAAAAAATCTGCCCGGGAGGCATTGTAACGTAAATCTTCTTTTATTTACGTGCCTGAAAGGAACCGTTCTCTTTGTGAGACTCCTTTGTGCAACTTTACACTGACTGACAGCGTCAAATCACTTCACGGGGTGATCGTAAGTTAAAGATCGGGACCTGAAGATGCCACTGGCGCAGTTTGCAGACCCCTGGCAGAAGCTGCCAGTGGGGCATATGGAGAACGAGGTTGGTTGTATTACTTTTACGACATTGAGGAGTGCTATTGTATGATATCACGTTTAAACGATACATCGTGTCACAGGAATGCCAATGTACAGACCTGAAGTGCATGTGTGGAGTAACGTTTGTTGTTTATAGATTGTAAACTTTGAATTCAAACTAAAAGTTTGCGTTTCAGCATTTCTCTACTTTTCTAACACATAACTGAATTCAGAAATGTGCGCGCTTAATACTTATACGCCGACATTAAAATGCAACAAAATATTAAAAGCGATACGACGTGTGTCTTTTAAATCTTAACTTAGACATTTCATTGGACCAACGTGCCTAGTTACTTGGTAAAATTTAAGCCGTCGGCGCAAGACTTGACCAGACAAGCACTGTGTGTGTGTGTGTGTGTGTGTGTGTTCAGTTCGATACACGTTTACTTGCTTCGTTCTTACTTAAAATAGAAACATGTTTGCCTTTTTGTAAGTGGTTGAAGTTATACTGGAGTAGGCTATGCATTGGGCAATAAGCTTAGGGTGGGGAACTAACTTTTTATACACAGACTGGCAGGCTGTTTCTCAAAACCAAGTGAGCTTCCTACATACCTAGACTGCATTTTTGGACGTCATAGGCGTGCCCAAAATGCCATAAATGTGCAAAATACAACTTTATAATGCCCCAAATTCTGTTTTGGTAGATAGACGGCCCATTAGCTTTTGAGACATGGTCAGTGTGTTGCTTAGATTATGAAGCAACAACCTCATAACTGAATCTGGATTCACAAATAATTTAGGTAAGAATAAAATGCTTCTTAACTGCTATTTTCTTTCTATCTTTTTTATTTAAGAGAAAAACTTTATATTTTGTATTCCCAAAAATACTTCTTAAGAATGTTATAAAGAACGAAAAATAAATAATTGTAAACAACCTCTTAAAGTAAGGATAACCTCCAATTTATCCTAAAGTAAGATGTTACATTTTGGGTTGTTGATATTAAGCATTACAATAGAACATTTACTAAATATAATACATACTACTTTTTTATTTCAACTGTCATTGAAAAACATACAATGACATTTACATATTACTACTATGGGCACAGGTGGCAGCAATAATTGATAATGTATATGTTGATTAGGATTGTGTGACGTGATTTTGCTGGATTTAAAAATCAATCACAACTCTACAAAAACCAGAGGTGTTCACGAATAGCTGAATATATTCGATCTGTAATAATTATTGAAAAAAAAAAATACTATTTGAATTTTCTTGGTATGTTGCAATCCGCCATTTTCGCCTCCGATACGAAACCTGGGATTCAGAATTGGCAGATACAGAGTACCGATCTGATATTAAAATGGTAATAAAAAAGTGTAAAAGTATAAATTACCTAATAAACTGTATGGAAGAGACTGGGATCATTCTTTTGTGAAAGGCATCAGGTTTGACTAAAACATTTACTTTCCTAACTTTGTAAAACTAAACAACAAACAGACACAAATATAGGCTAGTGAAATATTTATTAAATAATTGTGCACCAGTGCAACAATTGTAAATAAACCAATAGCTTCACTAGTAGACATTCAAAATAAAGAGGAGTCAGGCTGACTCATTTATTCATGACTCATGACTTTGTCATGTATGACTCATACATGGGTTTAACAATAACACAGAATAGTATATGCACAATATCGGATATGGATCGTCCGACTGACTGACTGATACTCAATACACCAAAAATGGCAGATTAATTTGTTTTTCTCAACAAACAAAATTTAAACACGATAACCATATTCTGAATAGAGTGTATATGTACGTTCTGTATGATTAGTGATAGTTTTTAGCATTAGCATTTACACACATTGTTCAATGTTTTAACTAGTAATGTAAGTTTGTTGTGTATATTGCCTTAAATAAGTGTATATTGTCTTTCTCCTTAAATTTCATTTAAATAAACGAGTATTTGAATATTAATATTTTTTATGAGTCCAAATATTTGAATGCAATATTTTTATAAAAATGCCCATCCCTAACAAAAACAAGTCAAATAGGGACCTTGTTTTTAATTTTAGTCTAATTATGACATTCGGCACATATAAGCAGACATTTTCTTCTTCTTCTTAAGAAAATATTTGAGAATTTATCATATTAGAATGATTTCTGAAGGATCATGTGACACTGAAGACTGGAGTAATAATTATGAAAATTCAGCTTCACCATCACAAAAAAACTTGATGAGCATAGGAGACTTCTTTCAAAAACATTTCAAAAGTTTGGGGTTGGTAAGATTTGAATATTCAGTGAACTGAAACATGTATGATACAAAAAATATATTCCATTTTAAATGGATAAAGTACGATTTAAAAGTTCTAAAACTGTAAAATAAGTACTAAAACTGCATGAATAAAAAACAAACAGATGTGCCATGCAAAAATAAATAAATAAATAAATACAGTGTGTAGTGAGTATATCAGAGCCAAATAATCTAAAATCTATGCTAGTGACTTGATAATCCATATACTATTTTGAGAATACATCATTATGATTATATAATTTAATTTGAGTATGGCACAGAACCCCAAGGGGACAGTTTTAATTGCTGTTTCTTTTATGATAAATTTCATCTGAGGTAATAAATAGTAACAACTATTGTCCCTCTACTATAGCCCTCTATCCTCTGGTACTTTTTCCCTAATTAACTTCCCTTTGATCCAGGCTAATCCTGTGGTCTGAAAATAGCTGTCCGCTGTTTTTAGTCCCCTGTTTGTGTGTGGCGGACCTATAAATAATCACTTAGTCTGTGATTTTATGTAAACAACAATCTTCCACACTGCCATTTTACTCTTTTGTCAACACGTGGTGTGGTGATTTTAAATTGCATATATAGGAGCTGCACAATTCTTTGATGAATTAAGAATCACACTTTTTTTATTTTATTCTCCTATGATTTGGAATAGACGACTAAATAAAGTTACATGTTGTAATTTAGTAGAGGTTCTGACAAAATGTGAAATGCTGCAGTTTAATTATTTCATTATTGGATGAATGATTCAATTACTCAGTCATAAAGGCCCTGTCCCAAATGGCACACTTCAAATGTAGTTAGGTGCCGCGTGATTGTGAAGTCCACGTCCTATAGTAGGGTGTCCTATGTGTCATTTTTATTTTTCAGGGTGCTCATGTCATGAGTGCTTAGGGTGCCATTTGGGACAGTTTAAATACTGGTTGAATCAGCATTTTTGAACAAATCTCTTGAAGATTCAATGAGGAATATTTTTTTTCGGTCAGTTTTTGCCACCTACTGTTGTACAAACTTTCTAGGTTTAATAGGCATAGCCAAATCGTTGAAATTTAGGTATAAGGTTGCGTGGGTGTTTAAATAAAGGTTGCAATCTTTAAATGATGATTCGTGCAGCGCTAGCATATACTCATCATTATGTGGAGGCATAATATTTACAAATCACAATAATAGAGATTTGCAGCAATCATTTAAATGAATCCTCTTCACTTAATAGACTGTATTTGTATTTTCTGTTCCTTAAGACTGCTTTGTTTTCTGTAATTGTTGAAATGTTGTGATTGTAGTCCTTGCAAACAAGCTTGTAATAGTAACATGATGTAACTTTTTTTTTTTTTTTTTTTACTCTGTTGTGTTAATAACAGCATATTTTCATGTTTTGTAGGATGACTCCATGGTTGATGATGATGCTCCTGTTCAAGTAAGTACAACACTTATTTTTATGCGAACATGTAATCTGTCCGTGTGTGCAGTTGTAGTTTGGGTTTGTGTCATATTAGATATAATTCATTCAGTTTGACAGACATTATGTTGACAGATTACAGCAGCTCAACTTTGGTTCCTCACAGTTTATCAGACAAGCTCTTCATTCATTCACGGCTTGATTAGAATTTGATCTTCTGTAATGTCCCACTGTCTATCAATTCAAAGATGAGTTTCCTATGTAAGCTAGTTGGCTTTTAACATCACATTTCCTGTCTCAGAGGACAGCCTGGTTTTATTGGTTTCCTGTTGGATGAGTGACATGGCAAGTAGCCAGTAGGAGAAGAGGATGTTCAGCATTCTTCTCAAGCAGAGCTTCATTTTCCACTAACCCAGCAGAAACTGGAAGCTGTCAGATATCATTTGATGGGGCTGATTGTGACCCAAAGCAGCGTGTTCCCTTATAACCATTACACTGCAGTTTAAAAGTTTGGAGTTGTAGGATTTTTTTGTTTTGTTTTAAGTAAAAAATTTTTTTAAAAGTATCTTGTGCTCACCAAGGCTGCATTAAATGGATCAATAAAGAAGTAAAACCATATTATTGTGGAAAAACGTATTAAAATATACAAAAAAAACTAGTACGTGAGATCGTAAAGATGAACATTTAGCAGCAATTACTCCAGTCTTCAGTGTCATACGATCCACTGGCGCCCAGGAAATATTTCTTATTATTAATATTGAAAACTGTTGTGCTGCTTAACATATTGTATGGAAACCATGATACATTTTTGATGGATGGAAAGTTCAAAAGAACAGCATTTATTATAAATAGTTTTTACAATGTTAAACACTTTTGAACAATTACATTTGTCTTTGTTAATTAAAATTATTGATTTCTTAAAAAAAAAGAAAAAAAAGAAAAGCCTTGTACTGACACCAAGCTTTTGAACAGTAGTGTATATTAGGGATGTCCCATTGTATGTGTGCGTGTATGTGGGAAGTAGTTTTGTTGAGACATAGTGTGTGTGTAACACCCATGCTCACTTCCTGTTCCTGTCTTGAGGTGTCTTTCAGTCATCATCCTTGGTCACACTACAGTTAAAAGTCTGTTCTGAAGTCTGCTATCACTTTCTCAGGCTCCTCTTTCTCATATCACGCTCCCTCGGTCATCTCATCTGCTTTGAAACTTCTAGAATTTATGCACCATTATTTAAGTTAGTATATATTTTTCTAATCCTTTGTTGTGGTTGTGGTATAGGACTTCAAATTCAAAACCGCATTTCAGGGAAATTCATTTAAAAACACAGAACAAACATTAATTTCTGCGTCCTATACAATGACGCATTACATATATATCTCCCTTTAATTATGTGTCTTTACATAGACAAGTTAAGGCTGCTCTGTGTCTGCTTAAATTCAGTGTGAAGATGCAATGACACACAAACGCCAGACTAAATTATGCCTGCTCTGCCAAAGTATACAGTTGTAATTGCTGTGTAAATGCATTTGTCACTTTGAGCAGTATGAAAACAGTCTAAATATACCTAATTGCAACACCAGAGGCGCTTCTGTGCCAGTGTAAATTTGGCATAAGAGAACTTTTGAAATGGATATTTCTTATTTCTTGTCCTGTATGCAGATTGGTCATTACAATGTTTTAGCCATGCTAAAATGCATGATGTATTATCGGCTATTAACACATTCTGTTATTGTCTACATATCATTTCCTTTAGCGCTTAACGAATTTGCTTAATAAACATCCTTATTTGACTCTTTAAAACCTTGTTTTGTAAAACAAATGACACTGTCTCTTATTTGATGAGCTTTTAACTGTTGTCATCTAGAACTGCTAGTGAAAGCAGGTCAGGAGGGAAGTGTGGATTATTAATGAAGTATGCAGTCTCCCAGAAAACATGGTTATGGCAATCAAAGTAACAAGGCTGTCTGTTTGTTAGATATTTGCTCTGAAATTCTTCTTGCATAAAAATACTCTGCTAACACAAAGCGACTTGCGTGCCACATAATTTGCAAGTGCTATTTTACACATGTACGAACTCACGCTTATGTCCCAACGCTTTCTTTTTGTCTTTTCTGACCTCTATGGTGGATATTGATGTCTGTGGTCTTTTTCCACCATCAATAGATTTCAGATATCAGATCAGATATCATCCACCATTCAGTCTCATTCATGTTGGCAGACTGGTGTGTGGCATTTATTGATGAAAATCTCTGTGGATGACTACTTTCCTGCGTCCTTTCACAGTAAATGCTGCTCCACATGAACTGTTATCATTTACATGCATGGAGCGCGTCTCAAACTCCCATCTCTGCATATGCTGGTAGTTTGGGTTGCTTATAATGTTCATCTGGGAATGCAGTGTGGACCATTTCATCAGATTTGTTAGGTAAATCGTTAATAAACCTAGGCCAACAAATGAGAATACATCACTGTTTCTAAATATGCAAACTGTTCATCGCAATTTCAAAATAAACATTTAAAACCTCACTCTGAGTCTGAGTTTGCCTGTTTTTATATCCACATATTCTTGTTTTAAAAATTGCAGTTGCTGTAGCATTTCTATCGTAAAGAATTAGCCAAATATGAAAGATTTAAGGGAACATTTGAGTTAAATGTCATTTGGCCAATATTAAACAAGGATTTGATCTGTTGTAAAGTGTAACAACCCTAGGCCGTTGGTGCACTCTGCATATGATTACTTGCTTTTGATACTTTATTTGAAACAAATATTATTGCCTCATTGTTATTATATATGTATTTTAAGGCATCTTAGGTATTTAGTCATTGCAGGCTTGGGTATTTGCTTAGTTCTATTTTTATTACCACAAAAAATATCAGATTAATCGTCAGATTAATATTACTCAATGACCAAAATAATCATTAGTGAGTAGTGAAAGCTTTAGTCCAGATTTGGATGATTCTGACATAGTACTCTTGCTCTGTCTCTGAAGAACAGTTCTCCTCTTCCTGATCTCCTCTTCTTCTCATTTGTGGGCATTCAGTCAGTTATTTGTTCATTTTGTCCGATGGGCCAGGTTTAAACCCCTCACTGTTTGTTTGTGGTGTTTATTCTTTTTCTTCTCCCTCAGGCTTTGGCACGCTACTCCTCTGCAGAGACACCAGCATCCAGGCTTCTCTTTAACATCCTCTCATTGTGTGTGTGTGTGTGTGTGTGTGTGTGTGTGTGTGTGTGTGTGTGTGTGTGTGTGTGTGTGTGTGTGTGTGTGTGTGTGTGTGTGTGTGTGTGTGTGTGTGTTTATTTGCTTGCCTGACCCTCAGTCAATTTTTTTTGGCCTTGAGTTTGTAGTGATGTTTTGAAGTGGAGGTGGTGTATCCTGACATTTGATTTTAGTGTTGTTGTTGTTCTTTTTTAAGTTAGACTGCTGTCATCACTGTTTCTAACAGTGCAGAACAAGATAAGTGATCTGTGTGTGTGTGTGTTTGGTGTTGAATTGCATGTTTTGTGGTTGACACAAGTGTGCTCATATGTCATATGTTTATTTCATAGGATGAGGGCTCTGTCAAGGAAATCAGCATCACTCACCACGTCAAGGAGGGTTCAGAGAAAGCTGACACACGACAGTTTGAGCTCTGCAAGGTTCTGGGCCAGGGCTCTTTTGGCAAGGTCAGGTGAACTGCACATATGAGTAAAATGACTGAAAACTATTTGTTTACATTTAGAAGCATTGCTTTGATGGTTTCAGTTAATAATGGTCCGCATTTGTGCAGGTGTTCCTTGTCAAGAAGATAACTGGGCCAGATGCAGGACAGCTCTATGCTATGAAAGTACTAAAGAAAGCTACACTGAAAGGTGTGTGTGTGTTTTTGTGTGTGTTTTGTATGTTAGGTCTGGGCGATATGACAGTATTATGTATCGCAATGTCGATTATAACAGTCAGTTACCAGACGATCATTGACAATATCGGTAAAAAATTACACATATTTCACATAGCCCCATATTTACCATACACATATTTATTAACATGCAATAGCATGTATTTAATATTTTCTGTAGTAGTTAGTTGGGTTATGAATAGAAAATCAATTCCAATTCTTGATACTTTGCTGTAGATTAAAAATAAATAAGTAAAATATTATTGTTTCTAAATAAATAAAGCAGTCATTTTTATTTTGTTATAAGCGGCCTAAGGAGACAATGGAACTTTAGCCTGAAAGAAATAATTACTTTATCGTTTTTGAATGAACCAATTATTTTTAATCCCTGATTTTACACAAATAACAAAAACAAGTTTAAAAACAGTGCTACATGTTATAATCAACTAAATTAAACTTATCATGAAATGTCTACTTTTAGCTAAAAAGAAAGAGAAACATTGGACCTTATGAAAAAACTAGGAAAGACACATTGCTATATGACATCAACATGCATTTATCATTCTTACAATCACCAAATTGGGTTCTGTTCTGTTCAGTTGTATTCAACAATTCTCCTCATGAAACGGGATTCATTTCTCAGGTAGACGATATGATTAGATATCGCAATATTTTCTAAAGGTGATTTATCAATAAAATATTTTTTACATATCGCCCAGCCCTATTGTATGTTGCTTTATGTCTTTTTTATTGAACACATACACACTAAAAAAGGAAGTTTGTTATTATTTATAATGTTTGTTTATATTTGGGTGTGTTATTTCAGTACGAGATCGAATGCGTACAAAGATGGAGAGAGACATCCTAGTTGAGGTCAACCATCCTTTTATTGTTAAACTGCACTATGGTGAGTTTTTGACATACCAATCGAGATTTTTATGCTTCATGGTTGTGTATTTCTGTTGAACTTTAATTGAACTTGCAGTACATCATCATACATCATACTTTTACTTTCTTAACTAAATCGTTTTTTATGTTTTCGTTGCCTAGCCCAGGGAACTTTATGAATGTACAAATAACATTTGTAGTACCCTTGTTACAGATCTTGCAACTTTAATTTTGATTCCTCAGCATTTCAGACAGAAGGGAAACTCTATCTGATTCTGGATTTCCTCAGAGGAGGAGATCTCTTCACTCGCCTGTCCAAAGAGGTGAATTAATACAGATACATTTAATATGTAAACTTCCATTTGGGATTTTTTTTTTAATGTTTTTGAAATAATTATCTTGCACTCACCTAGGCTGCATTTATTTGAACAAAAACAGTAATATTATGAAATAGTATTACATTTTCAAATAACTGTATTCTATTTTAAATGTAATTTATTTCTGTCAGCAGCCATTACCCCAGTCTTCAGTGTCACATGATCCTTCAGAAATCATTCTAACATGCTGATTTTAACAAATAAACTCTGGGATTCTTACATTTTATGGTTGATTCTTATGAAAATATTTTTAAAGGGGTCATGAACTGGCTTTTTAAAAAACTTATGACATTCGTGTGGTTTTTACATTCAAAAACATCATAATGAATCAGTAATAGGCTATTATTCTACACTGGTTTTGAGGCTTTCTCCTGAACGCTGGGTTTCGATGGGCGTGCTGCACTGGAGACTTGGAACTAAACGCCCACGGCTGGGATTGGATAATATTTGCATATTTAATGAGCTTCAGCTCCCCTGTCAGTTCAGTTCACATTAGGGAGGGATCGTTTTGAAAGCAGCAACCGGAATGATTCTCTCTATCACAGGGCTCGTAAACGTCTTTATCAAACAAACACAATGTTTTATTTCTCATCCACCCGAGTTAGATTGATTGGAATATTATTTCTGTATTACATGGCCTGCCCGATCGGTCAATAAGCACGAACCGCACACACACACACACAGACACACACGTGTGCGCGCGCTCAGATCAAGAAAGGAATATTATTTCACTATTTGAGATTCATAGGCCTGCCGACCATTTCATATAAAAACGACGTTTTACTCACATAAGTTTGTTTCACCATTCCTGTCAAATCCAATATAGAAGGCACAACACTGTGTTTGCAAATCCAGCACCTGAGACTTGTTTACAAACGATTCCACGGTGAAATGAAGCAAACACGCGTACATGTCTTCCCCACGTGAGCTGTAACTTCCTTAAAAATAAAGTTCAACCATTCATTCCTAATAGTAGCATCCGAAGGAAGCTTATGCAGCGACTGAGTTCTTCCAGAACCTGGCACAGAGTAATCTATTACTTTGCTTGCCATGATCACTGCTCTGTAAACCTGTAGCTCCTCGACTCTGTGGGCGGGGCATCAGAAGCACGCATACATATTCATCAGTTGAGTTGCGTTTCTTCTTCCCATGACGTCATTGGATTCCAGCTCACGTTTTCTGGGCCTGGTGTCTATAAAAGCTTTTCTTTGACTAACAAGGACATTTTCAGCTCTGAAACTTACAGAATATTCTTATATCATGATGAACTTTGATATATCAAAGGCTCAAGGGAAAGTTGGATTGTCAATTCATCACCCCTTTAATGAAGTGAGATTTAGTTTTTGATTTTTTTTAAAGAAACATTTAGCTTTTATTTGTTGTTTATATATAATTTAGTGCTTTTCTTTCTCACTTTTTTTTTCACTTGTTATTTTGCCATGAATATAGTCGTTGTAATTGGTGCGGTGCTAAATAAAAATGTAAAGGTTTTCTGACCTCAAACTTTGACCACTAGTGTACGTTTATCTCATTTCAATTGTGAACAAGAATTTCAAAAATTAAAAATGAATATTAGCATAGATTAAGTTCTGCTAAGTCTTTTACTGTTCTTTTGTCTTTTTTTAGGTGATGTTTACAGAGGAGGATGTAAAGTTCTACCTTGCAGAGCTGGCTTTGGCTTTGAACCATTTACATGGACTGGGAATCATCTACAGAGATCTCAAACCAGAGAAGTGTGTTTCTCACCCACATATTACATATGTTAGGGCTGTCGTGGTAAAGGAATTTCTTAGAGTGGCTTGATATTGTCGCCATATTATAATTATTATTTTGTTATACAAATAAGCTTTTTGGGCTGTTATTATTTTATAACAGTTCTGATTCTCTTATATGACTGTACAGAAGTATCAGGCACATCTGGCAGATCTCTGTGAGCTAGACAGGCTGTCAGTCAGTGCAGTTATATTGTTACAGCAGTAGGTGGTGGCAAGGGACTGTCTTTGTGAGTGAGTCATCAATAAACCATTCATAATAAGCTTAATTTATTAATTAAACAAGGTTTTTGAGTGCCACTTCACAAGGATCATTTGACGATCGTGCGATAAGTCGATATATTGATTATCACGGCGGACCTATGCAAGGTAGCTCAAAGTGCAGCAGGAAACTACATACTTTACGAACACATTTACTTGTGTATATATATATTTTAACTATAACTATATACAGTAGATATTACAATGGTTGTAATAACACTGACAAAGCCAATGCATTGCACAGTGAAGCTGCTTTGAAAAATCTGCATTGTAAAAGCTCTATATAAATTAAGGTGACTTGACCTCATGAGTGAACCAAATTTTGATCTCTTTCAGTATTCTTCTAGATAATGATGGACACATCAAACTTACAGGTATGTGCATTTTATCGCTGCATAATGATAACGGTTCACTCGGTTCATAGATATGGGCATTCTGTGAGCCTCTCACAATGATAAATGTGTCAGTATATATTAGATTTGTTGTCTATGTGTGTGTTACTTAGACTTTGGGTTGAGTAAAGAGGCCATTGACCATGAGAACAAGGCATATTCATTTTGTGGTACTGTGGAGTATATGGCTCCAGAGGTTGTCAACCGCAGAGGTCACACCCACAGTGCTGATTGGTGGTCCTATGGCGTCCTAATGGTGAGAGGGGCGGGGTTTCGCTGAAATTATACTTCGGTGTATCATTACAGGATATTAATATCAATTACACTATTTGTGTATCAGTGCAGTGATTATTGGGTATTTCTACTTCCTTAGTTTGAAATGCTGACTGGAACGCTTCCATTCCAAGGGAAAGACCGCAAGGAAACCATGACAATGATCTTAAAGTGAGTCTTATTTCCTCATTATTGATTTACATAACTGATTCTTTGCACTGACATTGTTTTTTGTGCCTCAAGGGCTAAGCTAGGAATGCCTCAGTTTCTCAGTTCCGAGGCTCAGTCTCTGCTCCGCAATCTGTTCAAGAGGAATCCTGGCAACCGCTTAGGTGAAAAAGCTCATTTTCAGCTAGTTTCAGGGAGCAGGTTGAGTAAATCTGGTGAATGTTTCAGTCTGTTCATTGAATGTTGGGGTTGGCATTTCAGGAGCCGGGCCTGATGGAGTAGAAGAGATCAAAAGACATTCATTCTTCACCACAATTGACTGGAATGTAAGTTTATAAGAAATTGAATGAATCACAAATTGAAGAAATAATCCCCAAATAATCATTTACTCATCCTTATGCATCAAAGGAGGTATTGAGAGATTTTATTAATCAGTAAAGTGTTTTATTTTAGTTTTTTTAGTTGATATCATCAAATAGTAGACATTTAATTGAGCATTTGCTTTTTCTCTATTTTTACATTAAGTTTAGGTGAGCGTTACATAACAGTGGAAGTAGTTTAAAAGCACTAGTAATTTAATAAGAGTTAAATGTAATCTTTAGCAAATCTGAGATTTAATATTTTTTTATACTGTACATTTTAATAAAACCATACATTTTTAGTTTTTAGTACTTTAATTAGGCAAAACAGTTTAGACTTTTGCATATCAACCATTTGACAATTATTGGCTATAATGTGAAATTAATTATTGGCTTATCAGTATCAGCCAGAATTGTGATATCAATACAGCCCTCCTTAATATTTGTTTTCCCTCTAGAAATTATTCAGAAAGGAAGTGCCTCCTCCCTTTAAGCCAGCCATCCAGAGGCCAGACGATACAGTCTACTTTGACTCAGAGTTCACTGCCAAAACCCCACGAGGTAAGCTACCCAAGCATTCCCTTTCCTAGCAGTAGATGCATTTCTAGGCACAACAATTGGATGGTACTTTCTTCCCTTTTTTTTGGTCCCAGACTCTCCTGGTATCCCTCCAAGTGCCAATGCTCACCAACTCTTTAGAGGGTTTAGCTTTGTTGCTACAGGAGTAGAAGAGGAGAGCCAGCCGACCATTCAGAGCAACATCAACTTGAGTGGCATACTGCAGGTATACTCGCATCACTCGCATGCTCCTTCTTTCAAACCGCTTTACCATCTGTACACGCGGGAATAAAGTGCATTTGTGGATGTTATACAGCAACCCTACCGGAGCACGCTTCAGTTCCCGGATGTATATGATGTTAAAGAAGACATTGGTGTGGGCTCCTATTCCATCTGCAAACGCTGTGTGCACAAGAGCTCAGCCATGGACTATGCAGTTAAGGTAACCACATACCTCTATGTCTGTTTTATTGGTGTGTTTATGGTCCTTACAGTTTTATAGATAGATGTATTGGCAGTTTTGATTGGTGTGTCAATTTTATAAGAAGTTGAATCAAATATATATATATATTTCTTCAATAAACACTACACTTTAGTAGTTTGGGGTCAGTTAGATTTAAAAAAAAAATAAAATAATAATCTTATGCTCACCAAGGCTATTTGATCAAAAAAGCAGTAAAACCAGTGATATTATGAATATTATTACAACTCAAAAGTCAAAATAACTTTGTTGTAGAATGTCATATTTAATGTCATATTAGTAAAATGTCATGTTTTCTTGTGATGGCAAAGCTAATTTTTATCATCATTACTCCAGTCTTCAGTGACATCATGATCCTTCAAAAATCATTCTAATTTGCTGAAACATTTCTTATTGTTTTCAGTGTTGAAAACAGTTGTGCTGCTTGTAGCAACTACTACTACTATTTCTACTTCTAGAATGATATACTTACTGTTAAATGACAAACAGAGTTAAATACTAAAACTATGTTAAAATGTTGTAAAAAAAAAGTACTGTAAGGGAATACACATTTTTTATGTTTTAAAAGCTATTACAATAATGAAAATATGTTTTTTTGGTGCGTGTATAATGTAATACATTTCTCATAATGTAAAAATTGTGATTTAAAAAAAAAAAAATATTACATTATGAGCTCAAGATTTTATTATGTTTTGAGAAAATACCCATAATACATTATGAACATTTTATTACAATAATAATGCAATTCTTATTACATTATGTGCAGTTATTACATTATGAGTTGCTGCAATGCTTCATATTTTTGTGGAAACCATGATACATTTTTTTCTGGATTCTTTGAAAAAGTTCAAAAGAAAGCATGTATTTGAAATATATTTTATTTGTAACAATTTAAACATCTTTACCATTACTAATTTAATCCATTTTGGCTTAAATTTGAAAGTTTGAATTGATTTATTCTTACTGACACGATTTTTGAATGGTATAGTGTATAAAGTTCAGATTTTTCTGTTTGTATTAGAGATTTCTCATTTGTTCTGATTGTATTGCAGATTATCAATAAGGAGAGGAGAGATCCTGCAGAGGAGGTTGAGATTCTGCGGCGATATGGACAACATCCCAACATCATTACTCTGAAGGATGTGAGTGTCATTTGTTTTTGTGCCTGCCTTGAACTCAAATATTCCAGGTGTTGTCTGCTGTTATTCTGAGCCTGTGTGGGGTTGTAGGTATTCGATGATGGGCGATCAGTGTACCTGGTCACAGAGTTGATGAAAGGTGGAGAACTACTGGATAAAATCCTCAGACAAAAGTTTTTCTCTGAGAGAGAGGCCAGCGCTGTCCTTCACACCATTACAAAGACTGTTGAATATCTGCATGCCCAAGGGGTAAAAACACTCACACACACCAAATATTACTGAAAATATTTAATGTGTCCAGAATAAAATAAATAAATCAGCATGCACTATTACTTTTGAAACCCATTGAAACTTAATATATTTATATATAGGTAATGTACCCTCAAAAATTTGGAAACATTCACATTTTTTTTTTTTCAGTTGATTTTTAAAAGAAGTCTCTTATGCTCAACACCAATGCTGCATTTATTTAATAAAAAATACAGCAACATGTTACAAATTAAAACAACTTTTTTATATTTGAATATATTTCAAAATGTAATTTATTCCTGTGATAGCAACTTCAGTCTTCAGTGTCACATGGTCCTTCAGAAATCATTCTAATACGCTGATTTGGTTTTCAAGAAACATCGCTTATTATTATTATTATTATTGTTATTAATAATAATAATATTGTTATTTATTAATATTATTATTATTATTATATAATGTGTTGAAAACAGTTGTGCTGCTTAACATTTTTTAAGCATTTTTTAAAATGTTTTTAAAGACGGCATGAAATAAAATGTTACAATTCGTATTTGTATATGTAATATTGTATTGTTTACTATAAATTATTTATCTGTGCACTTCATTCATTTTTAAAAATTAATTTACCCTTGTAATCTTTAATCAAATACATTACCCTCCCCTCCCCTCCCCCCTCAAAACGAATTCTCTCCCGGTCATGTGCTGTGGCGCGAGGGCGGTGCTATCACGCTCTGTCTCGTTTCTGCACCGCCTCTCAGACACCGCGTCATCTTGGTCCTTCTCTTGGTTTGCGCCGGCAGAGTGTAAATACGGGGTGATTTCTTCCGGAAAATTTAGCTGCTCGTCCTCGTTCTCATCATCAGGCTCCTCAATAAAAATACTGCATGTGAGGTTACCGGCGGTGAGTCCGGTGGAGAATAATCCTCCACAACTGAGCGCAAACTGGCATTCAAATTTGCCTCCATTTTGTTAGTAACGCCCAACTTCCAACGAGCCAATCAGTTTCCGAAGGATGAAATCATGCCCCGCTCTACATTTTTTCTAATTTCAGAGGCCGTTTAACTTGGATATACGTCACAAGGTGAAAAAGACAATCTCAACTTCCGTTCATGCCGACTTTAACTTTTTTATTATAATATATGGGTGTTTCTGCAACTATGGGCACTTTTGACTATCACAATTTTTTAAAAATCAACCTCTATGAATTTACATTTTAACCATCACAGTCTGTAATACATATAACAATGTACACAGAATTGAATGTAGTTGTTAAGATTTTTCTGGAATATGTTTATTTTTTATGTTTTTCGGGTCATCATCTTAAAAAGTGTCCTTACCGCAACGTTACAATAACATTAGTTTTATAAATATTTCTGTATTTATTTATATAAAAATGTAATATATTTAAATAGTTTTTTAAATACTGATATAAAAAAATAATATGCAAAATAGTGAATTTCATGTTTTTGTCTATGCCATGTAAAATTTTTACAGTAGCCTTAGATGTCAACTGTTTCCATACACATTAAATATAACATATTTAACTTATGACGACAGATGTTGCAATTTCAATGTGTAAATCATCTCAACTAAGTGTTAAAATATTTTTTTTCTAAGGAAAATGTGAAAAAAAGAAAGAAATAGAGCAGCGCTGCGGTAATGACATCTTGTGTCGGTAAGGACACAATGTTAAAGTACCACGAAATCAAAAGCAAGCTACTGTAGAGAACAACAGTAAAAGAAACAGAAAACAACAGGTATTGCAAGTGTAAAAGACTAGCAGTTTTGCAGTAAATAACTCTTTTAACTGTCTCCTAAAGTTGATGTTGCACGAACATTAGTAAAATAAACTAACACAAACCCATAACACTAATAACATCTCATCACAACATTACATTTTTGTACCATACCCAATTACATCTAATTTCAGACTGAGAAGTTATCTCATTGCAACATTTAGGCTTCTGGTACATGTGCAGATAACTAATTAAAATGAGAACAGAGTTCCTTCCAAACTGAGTCAGTAAGCTTCATGTGTCTTGCTGTCACTGGTGGTGGTTCAATGTTTTTGAATCAGTTAATTCATTTTAATTAATTAAAAGAGTTATTTACTGCAAAACTGCTACTATCTTTTACAATACCTGTTGTTTTCTGTTTCTTTCACTGTTGTTCTCTACAGTAGCTTGCTTTTGATTTCGTGGTACTTTAACATTGTGTCCTTACCGACACAAGATGTCATTACCCCAGCGCTGCTCTATTTCTTTCTCTTTTTCACATTTTCATTTGCAAAAAAATATTTTAACACATATATTGAGATGATTTACACATTGAAATTGCAACATCTGTCGTCATAAGTTAAATATGTTATATTTTGTGTGTATGGAAACAGTTGACATCTAAGGTTACTGCATGGCATAGAAAAAAAACCATGAAATTCCCTATTTTGCATGTTATTTTTTTATATCAGTATTTACAAAACTGCATAAAATTTGAAAAAGCTATTTAAATATATAATTTTTTTATAGAAATGAATAAAGAAAAATGTATAAAATGAACGTTATTGTAAGGACACTTTTTAAGATGATGACCCGAAAAACACAAAAAATAAACAAGTTCCAGATTAAAATCTTAACTACATTCAATTTTGTGTACATTGTTATATGTATTACAGACTGTGATGGTTAAAATGTAAATTCAGAGGTTGATTTTTTTATTTTTTTATTTGGGATAGTCAAAAGTGCCTGTAGTTGCAAGGTCTTTACCGCAAGACCTAAATTTGACATGTAATGACATTTTTGATACTATTTTAACTAATTGCAACTAGTAAGGCCTATTACATTAGTTTTGACTTTTAGCATCTTAATATACCGGTACATGAATTCAACAGTAATATACATTTATTTTTAAAATGTAGCTCAAAATACACAGTTATTAAGCTGAATGGTAAGGACGCACAATAAATACTAGAGCAGAAAAGAGGATGTTTACCTTATTTTTGGTATCTTGTGAGTGAGGTAGTGTGGTGGCCCAGTCTGTCAGCAATTTGGTCAAGTGATAATTTCTGTTTCCATAGAAACTAGACTTGTTTGTGTTTGATAACATTTCATAATAAGTTTTTTTTTTCATTGTTGCGGAAAGGACTCAAAAGTGTGGGACAGGCAGATTTAGTTAAAAGATCAGTAAATAATACAAAGAATTTTAATATGATTTAAATGAATCTGTATATTAAACAATTCCAAAAATAATGTCAAATTGTAATTAAATTAGCTTATTTTATGTATCTCAACATTGAGACCACAGGTGTGGGACATTAACAAAAATGGTGTTTTGAGCAATAAATGCTTCATAATATTATATTAAATCACATTAATCAGTAATTATATTTTTTGTCAAGGTGTGTAATGGCTCTGTGAATATATTTATAAAGCATCATATGACAAATTTTAACATAAATTTCAAATTTCACTGCTGGGACTGAAAAGTGCCCGTAGTTGCAGAAACATCCATATTAATAATTTAAATTTGCATATATATATAATATATATATTAAAAATGTTTCCGAACTTTTGACAGGTACTGGATATTTGCTGTATATAAATGTATTGTTCTTTTTTGTTTATTTATATTTGTTCAGTTCTTTAAGTTCAGTTCAATTATTATTATTATTATTATTTTTTTTTTTTAACAATATTTTCTGTTTCTATATTTTTATGGTTAATATATTGGCACTTTGGTTGCAGGTAGTACACAGAGACCTAAAGCCCAGTAATATATTGTATGTGGATGAGTCGGGCAACCCAGAATCGATCAGGATCTGTGATTTTGGTTTTGCCAAACAACTTAGAGCAGAAAACGGGCTGCTGATGACACCATGCTACACTGCTAACTTTGTTGCTCCAGAGGTACCTGTTTTTTGCAACATGACATCATGACTTTGCGTAAACATACACGCCACTTTCTAAAGCCCAAAATGGCGTGTTATCTGTACGCATTTTGAGCTATCCGCGTCTATGTCTACGCCGTGTGTTTTCCGCGTGTATGTGTATGCCGAAACAAACCATCATCTCCGCGTGTATGTCTACGCCGTGTGATTCCGCATGTATGTGTACGCCGAAACGAACCATTATGTGTGTGTGTGTCCACAATGTAAATGTATTTATACACATACTAAATTATGTTTTTTTATTTATGTAAAAATGCTAAATGTTTCTTGTGATGGGTAGGTGTAGGGGCTGTGTGTGTGTGTGTGTGTGTGTGTGTGTGATGGGTAGGTTTAGGGGTAGGGGCAGTGTAGGGGGATAGAATGAAACGGCATTGATAAACACGCTAAAAAGCGATTATGCGTCTTAATAGCACGCCAAAATGTATACGAATTGGTGTGTCATACATACACCATTTCATGAGATCAGTCTGTTTTTTTTATTTAGTTTTTTTTCCTTTTTTTTTTGATTGATAATTTGGGTAATTTTGTTGGAATAGCTTACACACAGCAGTAATAAAATAAGAACAAATAAACAAACTTCAAATGATAGCACAAATAAATACAATAGAATAAAGAAATACTACAGACATTAATATACAGTAATCAAATGTAAAATAACACTGGATATTCTTTATTGTAAAAAATTTAATGCGGATGAATGCTTGCAATTAAAATGACAAAAGTTATTCAGTAAAGAGTAATCAGTTACTTTGTCTTTGATTAACATGACAGACAGCAGCAAGAATATTAGGCTTTAGTCAAGCTTATACATAGTTCCAATATACATGCGTTTACTTTCTCAACTATTTACATTCCAAAACTGGGTCGTCACCAAGTCGGGTATTTTGACAATTTTGTGTTTGAACGTTTAAGCTCAATAAGTCATGAAAAACAACTCAATTTGGTACCTGCAAACTATTTGAGAGACAGCTTTATGATAGCGGCACTTGTATAGATCAGTGGTGCACATGCTTTAGATGTGAAACGCAAAACGTGTGTGTGTGTGCGTGTGTGTGTGTCGATTCGCCGTCAGAGAGAAGAGAAAGCGAGAATATGCAGCTGGTATCGATACTACAGAAAAAGAGTATTGGAACCATTTTAGATATTTTAGAATCAACATTTTCAAATTTTTGAACAATAATTATATTATTATTATAAGTTATCTTCTATAATCATAATGTGTTATTGTTAATGTGTGTGTTATCTGCTCAGGTCCTGAAGAAGCAAGGTTATGATGCAGCTTGTGATATATGGAGTCTGGGAGTTCTCCTTTATACCATGCTTACAGGGTACATTAACTCGCTGTTCAAGTCCAGTTTCACAGACTTTTGATCCTGTATACAAAAAAAATTCTCCAAATGTTGCAACTATTCTAAGAAAATCAATGATTTAGCATGATTTAGTTCAATACAATATTAATGACCGTTTCAAAACTCACCACACTTGTCCATCCTTCAGGTTCACTCCATTTGCTAATGGGCCCGAAGATACACCAGAAGCGATTCTGGCTCGGATTGGCAGTGGGAAATTTTCCCTGACTGGTGGATACTGGAATTCTGTATCATTTGAAGCAAAGGTAACAGGCTCTTCTTTTGTTTAACACACTTCTTAGCAAAATCTATATGTTCTATCTGTTTGATCTATAATCTTTAAACTTCTTTGTTGACAGGACCTGGTATCAAAGATGCTTCATGTTGACCCTCACAAGAGATTGACCGCTGCACAGGTTCTTCGTCACCCATGGATAATCAACAAGGACCAGCTACCCAAATACCAACTCAACCGCCAGGACGCCCCTCATCTAGTGAAGGTTTGCATTGGGATAATAGATTAAAATGTGAAACTAACAATATCCGAAATGTAATTATAGTTTCCCTGTCAGCCCTATCATTATTGCATTAAAATACTCAATGCTTATGTTTGACTTTATAGACTTACTAATATTTTGACCTTTTATCTCAGGGAGCGATGGCAGCCACCTATTCAGCCCTAAACAGAAATGTTTCTCCCGTACTGGAGCCAGTGGGTTGCTCCACACTTGCTCAGCGCCGTGGTGCCAAAAAGCTGACCTCTACTGCCCTGTGACCGTTCAGATCTAACCCCAAACTACAAATGGCACATACGTTTGTGAGATATCTGGCAATTCTAGCTTTGTCATGTAATGGCAGTCCAAAAAAACCCTTCTTTTTTTCAGTTCTTGTCGATTCATGATTGCTGCATCACCATGTACAATGTTATACAACTCTCTTAGCAGTATGTTAAATTCATGAACAATTGTTTTATGAAAATACTCTAGAAATTTACTTCATATGGAATTATATATGAATATAAAAATATTTCTGTTCAGTCTGTGTGGAGATAATTATGTATGATGTTAAGAGACTGTGATTCAGTCTGTATTATGGTGGTGATTGCATGTCTGGAGACTGCATGGAACCGTACTATTGCTAGAATCACCAATCATAGCTGTGCCCACCCCCTTCAAGACAGACCTCACATGCTGAAATGGCTTCCTCGAGCTTTTCTTTTTAAGAGAAAGAGCTATCAGTTAGTGACGCCACTATATGCAACTTCACATGGTGTTTAAACATGCAGTGTTGAATCCATTTGTGTGAAATCAAAGAGAACTATGCAAAGTAAACTTACAATCATTATTGTATGTCCCTAGAAACGTAGAGTGATCGTCACAAACCAAGTATTTCATGTTAATACAGTGTTTTAATTGGGCAAAGTGGTCCAAAAATCCTTTGTCATGCACATCTGTGTCTTAAAGGGCATTTGATTTACAAAAAAGGCAATCATATTGTGACCTCATTCTTGGAATCAGTTTCCTCTCCAGAAGACCAATATTCTTCATATTAGAGCTGCTCATCAGAACTAATATGAGACTAATTGTATTCTGTATCTTTCATAATGTATCTGGTAAAATTGTGTGTAGAACCTGGCTTTAGGTGGTTATAAAAGGGCAGGGTTTTTTGTTTTCACTGGGAATGACCAATATACTGCTGTCTTACTCCAAGCGATACGTAACACTCTTCTTTTTGTATTTCTTGGTTTATTCTCTCCATGAAAATAAAGGGAAATATTCAGGCTGTATCAACCAAGATAGCTACAGTTTTTAAATCAGAATTTAAAGACTATTCAGAATGTATTATTTTTTATACCTGTTGATGATCTATATCTGTTTATGTATGTATGTGAGGCCACATGTTTGGGGAGACTGGGGCCCACTGGCGGTGTCCTTATACTGGAATTAATTTACATGAATTGGTAATCTTTTTTTATTGTTGCTGCTGTATTTTAATAATCACAGTGCAAGAAAGAAATATGTCCTTGTGATCCCTCCTGGCCTCTATTGTATAACACAGGCCATGTCAATTTTTAAGCACATGTGTGCATGGGAGAGCAGGTTTTTATTCATGTATTAAAAAATGATCAAGTTTAAACAAAATAAATAAATCTTGCAATACAGTTTTATGTTTTTCTTTGAATGACTCAACAGCATTTAATTTTGAAACTCTGTTATCCTCACTTAAATCGTTTTTTACGCGTTATCCCAATAAAATGACCTCTAAGGTTATAAATAAAGTTTTGTTGGAAAAGCGTGGTATGCGCAGTCGTACATTGCTGGTTTACACGGAAGTCTTCAGAAAGGGAGAGGGGGATTATTTGACGTCCTCGAAATTTAACATTTCATCAACGACTTTGTTATACGACATCATTGAACAAAGACCGCAGTGTTTGTAATCCGAACATGCCAAAGAATAAAGGTAAGAGAAACAGAGCACCCTTTATCAATGGAGCTGAATTCAGTTTAGCTCTCAAGCTAACCACCCGGCCTTTGCGAGCAACGTGACCATGAGACCTCAAAATGCGCTAAACTAGTTGTTTGAGAGTCTATAAGATACTGACGCAAATGAGTTTACGATACAGTTTGTCTCTTTATAACAATTTATTTAGATACCTTTTTCTGTGGGTTGCATCATTACACCGGTGAATTCTGAACCCCGCCAGATTATTACAGTCTAAATGTCTAGGTAACAGTTATAGGATTCGATGTGGGGTTAGGATTAGGCAACCAGGTAACTGCTATCGGCCTCAATGAGGGGGGCATAATAATTTGGCAGGGAGTTAAAATTCGGCACAACACCTGTCGTTTGTGTCTATTGCCTTGTGTAATAACTGATAAACTGAGTCATTCACTTCGTTAAATATAAGTCGTTTTATTCTGCGTGACACATGAATTACCTGGTAAAGCCTGACATATGCCAGACAGCTCCTGATTATCCATTGTATTGCAATATGATGTAGTACAATGGATAATCAAGAAAAATCATAAACAAAATGTGTATAGCCAAGTAAACCCAAGTTGCTTCAGTCCAGTATATGTTCATAAAAATATAAAAGTTATTCTCTGATGTTAAATCATTAATGTACCACGACATGAAGGTGAACATTTTATAAGCCTTTTAATAAAAACGATACACTACGGTTATAGAGTTAATGTGAATATTTAGAGAGAAAATTTACCACAACTGTTACTGTGAGTACAACACATCATGAATGTTATTATAATAATGGAAGGAGGAGGGGGTTGAGTGGAATCCAACGATTAGATTTTAGAAAAGGTGATGACCAGGATTAGAGAGGGAACTGGTGTATAAGAGAAGATCTAATGTCTGCTTTTTACAAACAGTATAATTTAGTCTTCTTTTCATTTCTTCAGGTAAAGGAGGTAAGAATAGGCGGCGTGGTAAGAACGAGAACGAGTCAGAAAAGAGAGAACTGGTTTTCAAGGAGGATGGCCAGGGTAAGTAAATAGCAGTGATTGTTAAGTCCTCTGTATATGCAATTGTCACCATATCATTTTATACTCCTTTACTCCTTTTTTTTGTCATCAGTTTGGGGTCAGTAAGATATATATATATATATATAATTTTATTTTATTTTTTATGAAACACTTTAAGCAAGGATCAGTGGTTCTTAATTCTGGCCCTGTCCATATTTTGTCTCTCTTTCTGACACACTATGGCTATATCTACATTAAGCCAGATATATTTGACAAACTGCATTGTCATTTCAAATGCTCTCGTCCATGTTAGCATTTTCAAGCATTTTCCAAAAGTTTCTTGTCCACACTAAAATGTTGGAAAGCTCATAAATCATTGTACTGCACATTTGTAAAACATAATATAAGCTCACTGAGATGACAGCAGGGGACTAGACATAAATTTCTCATGCTATTATATTGGCAAAATATCCCACCACTTCAGGGTGTATATCAGTGGCCCTCTTGGACCGGATTTGAGGAACCCTGGTGTAGATGAAGCTAGATCTCTTTCCTTACAAGCCGATGGTCTGAATCAGGTGTGTTAGATAAGAGAGCCATACAACATTTGCAGAGCGATGTGGGGCCAGGGCCCAATTGAGAACCTGTTTGCGAACTTGAATTTGACTTTTTAAATTGAAGTCCCGGAAAACCCTTGAAAACATTTATGAAGGGCTGAATTATTGCAATGCAATATAAATGAAATTAGTGTTTAATTTATTATTAGGTGGTGTTCAAAGTAAAAATAAATAAAATCTGTGTTTACATCCTTGCTTCGTTTCTGTATGAATCAGCGTTTTTTTAACAAACGGTCAACTAACTCACTCTTAAAGAGTTAGTTTACACAAAAATGAAAATTAGCCCATGATTTTCTCACCCTCAAGTCATTCTTGGTGTAAATGACATTTTTCTTTCAGACGAATGCAATTGGAGTTCCATACGGCTCGGGGGGATTAATAAAGGCCTTCTGAAGCGAAGTGATTTTTATCACAGCGTTTGTGTTATTAAAAATATCCATTTAAATATCCATTAAAACTTTATAGACTACAATAACTAACTTTCGGCGGATTGCCACACGCATCGATTTACAGCGAAAGATTAACCCTTGAACCCTTGACTTGTGTGTATTGACGAATGCAGAAGCACAGAGGATAGAGCAGACAATACACCAGTCATGAATTAGAGTTTAAAATGAGAATTTTTAATGCGAAATGATGGAGTATTTCGATATAAGAGAAGAGGGGCTTGAGTTTTGCTCCCCAGCCCTATCCGTGAGAGGCGTCAAAGCCTGCAATGCTCCTATTAGGGTTGTGCCGATGGACGATATCATCGTCCATCGTGATGGCTGACCAACATCACGATGGAGCGCCACCATCGTGATGCCACGCCCCCCGTTGCGAGTGCGACACACACTAATCCTCTTCTATAGTTAAACTAAAAACTTTACAGGGATTGCTCTGTAAATTAAATTGAGAGTATAACTAAAGCATTTATGCTATTTTAAACACTGTAGTCTATGCTAGATATAGCCTACATTTTTAAATAATTTCATAAGCATGCGTGTTTATTTTAGCACTTCCGTCAGTGAAATAACACACTACAGCCTGTAAAACATTTAAACGATTATCAGTTAATAATGGTAACATAAAGATTAAGACAATTAAATATTAGTTAAAAAAAAAAGTTTTATTTCCCCGCAAAGATGCGTCAGCTTTGAGATGAATGTGGGACACGAGCTGGAGACTCTTTCTCGAATATCTTTGTCTTAATGTTTTCTCCTGATGTTGCAAAGCAACACGTGTTGTAAAACGTCTGAAGAGCGAATTTTATCTTCCACAGGGTCAAGATATTTAGGCTGTTTTATTATGCACTGCCAGAGAAAACAAAATTAAAATCGTCTGTGTGCGTGAATTGCGCTATTCAAATAAACTTGACGCGCCAAGTCTAATAAGAACAAACCGTGTTAAATAAAATTTGAAGTAAAAAGGTATTCGTCCTACATTGTTTTTTTCTACTTCACCAAAGTAAAGCATGTGAATGGGTAGGCTGTAATAGACTTAATAGACTTAAGAAACTTAAGAAACGTTTACAATTCCCTGGACTAACTGTTAGCCTTTTGGTTATGCCTATTGTTAAAGTTCGCGGAAATCGGAAAATCGGGTACAAACATATCTGAAAAGCTGGCAAATCTTTTAATTCGCCCCAGCCTCCTCTCTCATTCGGGAAAAAAAAAAAAAAAAAAAAAGGGAATCCATATGTTTTCATGGCTGCGATGTAACTGCAAATTTATTTCCTTTGAAAACAATTTTTTGTGCTTCTGTCCTGTGGTAATATATTCACGCATAACAGCATTCACATACAAAACACGGGATAATAACGAAATTATAGTTTTAAATAGAAAATAGTATTTATGTAAGGAGGTATATTAAAATAAAAATCTTTACTTTGTTTCCCCTCATGTGCAACCTAGCGTGTGTGAGTCCTTATTTGGGTTAGCAAAATAACGAAATAGAAAATAGTATTCATGTAAAGAGATAGTAAAAAACAGATATAGTAAATTATATTTTTTTATTAAAAAATAAATAAAAAAATAAAAAAATGACGATATCATCGTCCATCGCGATGTTTTACTGTAAACATCGTCAACTGCCAATTTAGGGGACATCGCCCAACCCTAGCTCCTATACATCGCGTCATGGGTTAATCTTTTGCTACAAGTCAACTTGCTCACTTATGTACGCCTGTCCACCGGAAATTAGTTATTTTATTCTATAAAGTTTTAAATATGGATATTTTTCTTACACAAACGCATCACTTCGCTTCAGATGGCCTTTATTAACCCCCAGGAGCTGCGTGGAGCAGTTATATGATGGATACCTGCACTTTTATGGACTTCAAAACAGAAATAGCAATTCACTGCCATTATAAAGCTTGGATTAGCCAGGACATTTTTTTAAATGTAACTCCGATTGTATTCACCTGAAAGAAAAATGTCAAATACACCTAGGATCACTTGAGGGTCAGTAAATCATGGGGTGACTTTTGGGTGAACTAACCCTTTAAAGTCAGTCCCTTGCCGCCACCTACTGGCAGAACTATGTGGAACTTGCACTAAAGTCGTTGACAAATTAAATATATTGATAAACCATTTCTCAATTCCAAGTACGCCAACATTATAATAAAAAAATTACTTATTGAACAATAATAGCCATTATAGATGTTTTGTATTTAATGTATATTATTAAATAAGTTGTAATTTAAGTTGTAAAAAAGGCTTAAGAAAATAAGATATTCTTTAAGTGCTGATTGTAGGCATTGATAACCAAAAAAAATAATGCTTAAAGTTCTGGAATTTAATATTTCAGAATCTGTAGGAACCCTGTTTTTATTAGATTACACATTTATTTAATATTTCAAATAAATGCTGTTCTTTTAAACTTTCAATCCATCAAAGAATCCCAGTTTCCACAAAAATATTATTTGCACTGTTTTCAACATTGATAATAATAAGAACTGTTTCTAGAAAGATTTCTGATGGACCATGTGATGGTGAAGACTGGAGTAATGGCTGCCAAAAATTACATTTTAAAATGTATTAATATCAAAGATTTTATTAATATTTCACAATATTACTGCTTTTGTAGGCCTATACTTTTTTTTAAATCAATTCTTTCAAAAGTATTTTTAAAATCTTACCGACCCCAAACTTTTGAATGGTAGTTCAGTAAAGCCAAGTTAAGATGATCTTCGGTGATCCAAAATTTCCCAATGTCTTGTGCTAGAATATGCTCAGGTGATAAAGATGCTGGGAAATGGCCGGCTAGAGGCCATGTGCTTTGATGGGGTCAAGCGGCTTTGCCACATCCGAGGAAAGCTCCGGAAAAAGGTATGATAATGATAACAGTCTCTTCTTTTTATTGTATTGACTATTATTATCCCTGTGGGGAAATTATTTTTCTGTGAGTTTTAATACGCATGACGTTCACACATAAACAATGTACACAAATGTAAAATTCCCATCTATTACCAATCAAATCCACCAAACTTGTACCTGAGACAATACTCATACTCTTTAGACATATTTCTAACCCCCATCCACACACACAAAAAGTCCACTACCTTTCATTTAAATTTTTTTGTTTTGGCCTGAGGCAAGAAGGATCCCCCCTTAGAACATGTGACTACAGTAGAACATGTCAGATCACTCTGTGAGGCTCATTCTGTAGGCTTAAGGATCTTAATGACTGCCATTTTTCTATGGCTGTATGTTATAGATACTTGCATATAATTTTAGTTTAATTTGACCTCTTATTTCTGCTTGCATAAGGACAACTTAAAAAAAGAAAGAAAGAAAAGGACACAGCTTTCTTTTTTTTTTTTTTTGGTGTACTTCAGACTTTATTTTTCTAGCCCAAGTATTAAACAAATGGTCTTGTCTCCTTTAGGTTTGGATCAACGCATCTGACATAATCCTTGTTGGTCTTAGAGATTACCAGGTAGGTGGTGGTGTTTTTTTTTTCCATTAGTTTTTTGTCCCCCTGTAATTGTCATCAATAGATTTATTATTATTATTATTTATTTATTTTTGTCATTTTTAATTTTAATATTTTTCCATGGGTATTTCACAGGATAACAAAGCAGATGTCATTTTAAAGTACAATGCAGATGAGGCTCGCAGTCTTAAAGCCTACGGAGAACTTCCAGAACATGGTAAGTCACAAACTGGCATTATTCATGTTTTTTGTTTTACTTTTTTGTTTTTGTTTTAACTGTATAAGTGCCAGATGGTATCGTATGCACAAGTAAAGCTCTCACGTAGCTAGGGTTAGGTATTGTTTGATTTTTACAGATTCCGTTTCTGCTTATCAATTCCAGAAAAGTTTTATATGCTCAAGGATGATAGTTTATACTTAAGTACAAGACTTGGCTGATCTCTTATGTCTTTTTCCTGCAGCTAAAATCAATGAAACGGACACATTTGGACCTGGAGATAATGATGAGATTGTGTTTGATGATATTGATAATGACGATGAGGAAATTGATGACGTAAGTGCACGATTCTTTCTTATTTGTTTGTTTCTGTTGCCTGTATTAGAGTATGTCTTTGACTTCGATTCACTACCGTTCAAAAGTTGGGGTCAGGCTTATTTATAAAAAGATAAGAATTTTTTAAGAAAGATAAGAATACTTTTATTCAGAAAATACACATTAAATTGAAGTAACAGTAAATATATTTATAATGTTACAAATTATTCTAGTTAAATATATAGTTCTGTTCTTTTGAACTTTCTAGAATCCAGAAAAAAAATCATTTTCCACAAAAATATTAAGCAGTTTTCAACATTGGTAACCATAATAAATGTTTCTTGAGCAGCAAATCAGCATATTAGAATGATTTCTGAAAGGATCATGTGAACCCTGAAGACTAATAAAATATAAAATGGATATTTTTAATTGTAATATTTTACAATTTTACTGATTTTAATGTATTTTTAATCAAATAAATTTAGCCTTTGTGAGCATACGAGACTTCTATCAGAAACTTTAAAAAAATCTTTCTTCTCCAAAATCTTTTAACAGTAGTGTAGAAGCAGATTGCAAGTTATGTTCTGACATTGATCTATTATGTATAAACTGTAACTTTTAAGTAAACTGAATGTAAAACAGTTTGAACTGTCTTACTGCTGTAGAGGATCCCTTAGGCTGTTTATCTGCATAAATCAACACGTTTAAGGTTTGAACGTCATACTGTGGGAAACCTATAACTTGATGTGTTTGCTTCTGCCCTCTCACACAGATCTGAGTCACGACTGCTGGTGGGCTGTACTGTTGGCACAGAGGAGAAAACACTTCCTTTTTGGGGAAAAATTGCAACTTGGGCATAATTTGATGCCCTATATCCTACTGCAACCTCCCTCGGAGAAACACTCGGAGGCTTATCGCTTAACTCTGTTTCTCTCTCTCTACAACATAATCTGACTACAAGTGTTCTCTGAGCATTCTGACGGTCACATATATCTCTTTTATTCCCATTTAATGACAGCCACACAACTTATCTGCATATTTGTTATGGTTTTGAAGTATTTATATTGTATTCCACTGTATGTGGTGGAATTTAAAACGCAAGGAAATCCAGAATCCACAATAAAAAGTCAAGCATTTTATCTGATTGGACTGAACTTAATTTCTTGTATTGTATATGTGCTTTCTTTTTCCCCCTGTATTTTATTTTTCCATTTATTTGGCATTTGCATGCGTTTCTGCTGTGCCTGAAATAAAATATATTAATTTTTTGCTGTTTCCTGGTACTGAATTTAATACAAACCCTACAGTCATAACCTTAGGTGACACCTTGACAGTCCCGATAAATATAACAGGTCTTGTGTAAAAAATATAGTTTTTGCAGACATTAGTTTGGTCACGCAATTGTATGTTTTCTGGATGTTGTCTGGAGCTGATCTTTTCTACTGTTGCTCTCCCTCTCTGTGCACATTGCTTTGTTAGAGAAGTCGTACTGACCCATTTCATTTGGACTCATTACTGCCTGTCCTGCTGCCCCTCTGGCTGTATCAGACTGCCATGTTTAATCCATATCACATGGACCGTCTCCACAGAAGAACCGTTTGTTCAGTACCCTTGGAGACCTGCCATTAACCTAAACCTTCCCATATACTTGTGACGTAGCGTTTGGGTCATTGATTAATTTCTTTTTACCAGTTTTGAGCGATTTCGCACTTAAAATAATCCTGACATTTTTTGTTATTTCTGTCAATACTTCACGGGGGTTTGGTTTATCGTGGTTATTTAATTATGTAGAATCTAAATACCGTGACGTTCGAATTTTCAGGTTCTTTTTCAGGTCAATGGAATTGTTTGGACGCATAGCTCGCGACGACGCCTACCTAAAATATACACTCTATATATATATATATATATATATATATATATATATATATAAACCACACATGCAGTTCATTATATATATATAATCTCTTCCAAGAGAAGAAAAAAGAACTGCTTGTGTGTTTTTTATATATATATATAAAACACAAATTTAATTGAACTATTATTGCTGTCTCTAATTCGCCCTAAGTAGCTATATTTCAAATGTGTAGTTTGAAAAGTTTTAGACCGAAATCCGTCCTCTGGCTCGTTTTACCCGCTGTGGATGACGTCACTCAGTATTTCAGCACTACTGCGCTGTCCAGTCCAGCCTTTCTAAGCGGACTCTCCATAAGCGCTATTCGGGTGCGATCTTCTCTTTACGGGACAGCTGGTAAGAATACTCCTGGCTGCGCGAGACTAACTTTCTCTCAATCGATTCATCCCTGCAATTCCAACAATCTGTGATAGCGCCACAGAGCGCATTCTGCTGAGATTGTGGAAAGCGAATCGGTTCCCGGTACCGCAGCGGCAGTCCAGGAAGGAGCTGGCTATGCTGTTTCTCTTGGCTTGAATTTTTTTGGGGGTAACGTTTTGCTGCGGCGCGTCCGTGACATTGCGGTTGGGAGAGCCGCCGGTGGATCACGAAGATGGCGGAAAACACTGTCAACACCGCTGTCAGTACAACGACAGGTGAGCGACTTGCGCAAAGGTAACATTATGTCAATAATTCAGTAAGCGTACCTGCGGTGTTTTGTTAGCTTGGTAATGGTTGAGCAGGACAATGACTTGCTTACATAGCCTATGTTAATGCTTATATAGCATGCATTCTAGCTTACAGTGGGGCGATGAAGAACAATGACTGACGTGCCCGTTATTTCCTTCTCAAAATGCTGCTGTCTGATCTGGCCGACAAAAACCGCTAAAGCTTCCGATTTATTATGCGTTTACATCCTAACGGACCTTGCTCCACTTCGAAATTCTTGTTTCATTTAGTCCTATAACCTTTTGATTTTTCAGATTTGTTTGTTTCTACTGCCGGCGTGACTCGGCGCAGGTCTTTATTGTTTGTTTGTTTGTCATCATCAGATGGGACAAGTAGCCTACCTACATTCATTTTGTACTGCGTTGCATTTTCAAGGCACGAGAGCCTCTCGAAAGTTGACGGGGCGAACACCGCCCAACACTATAAAGTCAAAACTCTGATGAGATTAGAGTCGTTAAGACTCAACCACGTCCATTTGCCAAATTAATTTAATGGAAAATCGATGAAGAGAGCTACATCCGTCTCAGGAGCTTCAGTAGCATTGAGTGAATGCGTGTGGTAGCTAACAGTATCTGCAGAACTCTCCCTGTCCTACTGCATGTTACTTTTGTGTCCTTAACCAAATCTCAATAGTGCACGCAGTGTGTGACATTTTCGAAGATCAATGTTAAGTTTAAGATAAATTATTTTAAAGCATAATTAGCTTAGACTTATATACTGGAACATTAGACTTATGTATGTATATCATACATTTAATAGGTGACAGATTACAATTTACCTCATTTAAAATGTAATGTAACTTTAAATTACTTTATTAAAGTGATGGTTACAGATTACAGTTGAGTACTTTTTGATTATTTTTCTAAACATTTTAAACATTTAACCTCTAAAAACAGAGAGTTATATTTAAGAGAAAACACATTCTAGATCATTATACTGTAGTAAAACATGTTTTCATCTTACTGATAAAAGAAATAAAAAAACTAGTACAAATCTGCATACTATTTTTTTTTTACCACTATGTGTTTGTGAAGGGAAAACATTATACCATATAAGGCATAATATTGATTTCTCATTAACAAAAGCAAGAATAGATTCTAGTTTCAAACACACAAACAGACACCCCCATCGTGGCTGTCATAACATGCATTGGGTTTGTTATATTCAACCTATTCAACCTAAATTAGACTCAATGACCAATCGTTGTGTATTTCAATAGCTCTATTTTGCAAATCACAACAGGACAAACAAACAGATATTTGTCCACTTTGTAATTCAACTCTCATCAGAATAGCATTGCTTTACTAAATGGACTTTAAATGGAAGGAGACAACGTGCCACATCAAAAACAGGCAAAACAACAAATTAATATTATTCAACATTATCCTAGATTTTTACAAAAAATATTCAGATGAAGCCCCCTTTCTAATCGTTAATATTTTCATAAGATTTTTCTTTCTCAGTAACTGTAACGGATTATGAGTTACATTTATTGTGCAATTTAGGGTCTTTATTGGCATTGACTGCCCCTTAAAGAACCTTTAACATCAGTGGAACCTTTCCATTGCGCCAAAGTTTCTTTAATGGAAAAGGGTTATTTTACGAGCTGTTCAGTTTTCACAGAAAGGTTCTTTAGGGAACCCAAAATCGTTCTTTTATTGCTTTGCTTCACTGTAAACCCGGATAAGTTGTCAAATCTCAAAAGAATTGAGGCCATCAGTTTGCTGATTGGCCAAAATGCTTTGGTAGCATTAGCATAGCACTTGAATGAGGACAGCAATATAATACATTTAACATATATCAGTTCTCAAACTAAGCTTTCTTAAAAAGAAAAAGAAAGTTCTAAATACCCATTCAAGTTAATTTATTTGAACTAATTTGTTTAATTTGAGTTGGCTCTACTCAAACCAATTGAGCATTAGGGTTTACATTACAGCCTTTATTTTTAAGAGTTTACATCAGTTTTGAGTTTTATCAGCCACTTCACAAGACACAAATGCATCTAAACATTTCGGCTCTATGGAATATTGTGTTGTTTATACATGGTCTTTAGTGTAGTGCCAAGTAAAGATCCACAGAACCTACAAAAATCCATGAGAGGGTTCTGCTTGGTATTTGTAGTTGTAATTTATTCATGGTTGCTTTATTCATAGAACTGTATGACATTGAGCTCACAGATTCTCAGTCTGCTTTATGTGCACTCTGCTTCTTATAGCAGAGCTTTGTGTGCATACTGGGAATATAGATTTGGGAGCAGAGAGAAAGAGAAAAAGGAAAGAGACAGAGCAGACAATGGACACCATCATGAGTGAGCAATCTATTTAAAAAAACGTCATGCAGAGGAAGGAAACAAGGTTCTGTACTAAACTGCCTAATACATTGATTGTCAGTGGATTGTTAATTTCAGTGAGTGTTTATGTGCTCTCATGGGTGTAAATCTTTATAGATAAATGATAAAATGTCTGGACCTATTGTCTGTGAAACGTCTGATTGCGTTTGCATGTAGAGTTTGGGAATATAGATGAGCTGAAGTAACTAGGCCACAGCTTCAGATTTATAATCCAGTCCAGAATGAATCAATGGTCTCTTCTTTGTGCTAGACTTAGAACAGAAACAAACTCTCTGTGTAGTCTACCTCAATTTGTTCAATAGTAATTCTGTTTACTATTATTGGGGACTTTATAACTCAAGTTCAATATCTCTGTTTAACAAGGTCAGCTATGTATGTCAAGGCCTTCTCAACACTGAAGCTTGCCATTTCAATTAATTTTCACCATGACTGGCATGTTCTCTTTTTCTCTGCAGTTACTAAAATCATGACATCACCTTTAACTCCGGAAAAGAAACCTCAAAGCAATGGTCATGCCTCACCCACTTACCAGAAAACCAATCAAGGCAACCCTTCTATAAAACAAAGTAAGATCCTTCTACATTCCTATATTATATTATATTATATTATATTATATTATATTATATTATATTATATTATATTATATTATATTCTATTATATTATATTATATTATATTATATTATATTATATTATATTATATTATATTATATTATATTATATTATATTATGATTTCGAGATAGATGTCATATTGTTGTAAAAAGGGGTTGAGGGCAGAATTCAAAATGGCTACTACTTGAACTTTCACTGACACAGTCTTCATCCTCATCCTTCATCTTCATCCTATCTAAAGCTGATGCACTGGCCCCACCCACTGTCACAGAAAAGAAAACTCAGACCAATGGGCATGGTTCACCTTCACGCCATCCGGCCAATACCAACGCACATGCAGGTAAACAATGTAAGTCCCCCCTTTTCTGTTGTGGTTAAGTGGACATCTTCCAGCTCATCTGATTGTTTGTGTAAAAGCACAAGCAGTGTAAAACCTATCGATAAAATGTCTATTTTTCTTTGTTTTTATGTTTCCCTGTCACTTTGTCAAAGATATGGAGGGCTTTTTGAAGACAGATGATAGGATGAGGCTTGCCAAAGAGAGACGTGAGGAGAGGGAGAAGAGTTTGGGTAAGTGTGTCTGTTCATGTCTCTGTATGTGTGGGAGCAGTGAATCTAAGTGACTTATAGGGCGATTTCAGCTTTGGAAGGCCTTGATTGAAGTTTTTAATCTCTGCATTTGGCGAACTTACATAGCATTGAAAGTACATATTCTGTCAATTCATGCAATCTTGGAAATTGACTATGATCTTGGCAGTGGTGTGAGGTAGTTTTAAAATGAGCCCTCAGATTTTTATATATATCAAATGCAAATTTATGTCCGTTACACTTAATTTTTATGGTTAAATAAACATGACATAAAAAGGGAGACCAAATACAATTCTATTTAGTATTTTTACACTAATGTAATGTTCTTTTTATTAAAACCAAGTATACATTTCATCAAGTTAGTGCCCCCCACCCCTCCCCGCATTTTTACATTTATTCCAAAATAGTAGTAACAATTTAAATTTCTGAAATAATGTTCAGTTTTTCTTTTTAATAGTCTTATTTTCAGCAGTCATCAAGCTTGTACACACTGCTCACTGACGAAGACATGAAGATGTACCTTTAATTTCCCCAAACTGATCGCTGACTAAAAACCCCCACAGTCATCATGTTTCTGAGAATACGCACAAAAACACAAGGCAGGATTTATCGCATGAAAAGCTTTACCTTGCGCCTGTGTATATTAGACAGTTACAGCGGATGAATGGTCTGATATTTAATGATGACTCCTGTCCTTTCTACAGCGAATTCCAGCTTCTTCCTTCTGGGCGAAGGTTTATAGTCCCACAGTGTACACAGCGATATAAAAACAGCTTCGTTCTAGCAGCCATTACTCAGATGTAACAATACTGAAATGATGATGATGGTGGTGTGGAAGTAATGTTCACTTAATTATCTTTTTATTTATTTATTCTTAAAGGGATGATTCACTCAAAAATGAAAACTACACCATGATTTACCCAAATTGATGATGAGCTCTGAGTTTGAAGATGTTTTTTGCGTAACAAGCCAAAATTAAGTCAGTATTTTCTCTTGCCAGTTGCACGGGAGCAAGCTATAAAGGAGAAGGAGAGGCGAGCACAGCTGCAGTATGAGAAGACGGTGGAAGAGCGATGGAAGCGGCTGGAGGAGCAGAGGCAGAAGGAGGAGCTTCGCAGAGCAGCCGTGGAGGAGAAGAGAAGACAGCAGCTAGAAGAGGAGAAGGTCAGAGGTCTATAATCAAATCCACCAGTCCAAGGGCTCAATGAGACACTGGAATTACAGATACCGTTCTTCTTTTCATTTGAGAAGGCCACAAGATGATTGTGCTATTCTTCTCTTGACCTTTTGAATGCTATTTTCTCATACGGCACTGATCTGCCAGATGTCAGGAAACAATTAGATATTCGGTTCCGTCTAGTCATTAATTTCAAACATCCCCTGTGATTCATCTCCAATAGCTGTAGGAAAGCTATACAGCCCGTTTTGTGAATACATTTAGGCCTGTATTGTGATTAAATTAATATGGTGCAATGCGAAACCATCTGAATTAAAAAAAAAAGAAAAAAAGAATCACAACTTTTTATGCTATGTGAATGACATTTTCAGCAAATGCACTGTATCTATGGCAATGAATTCCTGCCTCGCCATGTAATATCACCCACCCACAAAGCAGACACTATTCTTACACACTCATTTATCTGTTATGAGCCCGTGAGTGTTTACTGGGTGTCGTGGCTTGTGATACGTCTCCAATCAGAGGGATTTGGCCAGATAAGATCAGACTTTATTTTAATCCCTGTCTCTCGCTGGGCTGTGGATTCATTATTCTTCTCAAACAAGGCCTTCATCTGCCACACAGTCAGCTTTCACAACTATGTTCATTTAGGAAAGGCTGATCCTGAAAAGGAGTGGGCAAAGAAAGAGGAACAAGGTGGCATGCGGGGGAGGTGATGCTGGTCTCAACAAATGTTGCTGGAACCATTTTCATAGATGCAGAGCAAATACAAATGGAAGCGTAAATAAGATGGCTGAAACTTTGAGTATGCGACTTGCTGATCATGTGGTGCTTATTAGCACCATTTCTCTGGAAGGGAATGTTATAGTAAACTTACTGAGGGAAAATTGAAAATTAAGGTTATAGTTATTATCTGAGTTGCTGAGGTGCCTTTCTAAACGTTTAAAAGTTTGGGGTCTTTAAGATTTTTAAAATGTTTCTGAAAGAGATCTTTTACGGCAGTCTTCAGTATCACATGATCCTTCAGAAATCATTCTAATATGATGATTTGATACGTAAGAAACATTTGTAATTATTGTAATTGTGCTGCTTAATATTTTCGTGATACATTTATTAAAGGGTTAGTTCACCCCAAAATGTAGTCACCATCAAGACATTCTACATGTATATGACTTTCTTCTTTCAGCCAAACACAATCTGAGTTTTATAAAAAAAAAAAATCTGGCTCTTCCAAGCTTTATAATGGAAGTGAATGGTACCATACAATTTGAAGCCCAAAAAAGTGCATCCATCCATCATAAAAGTAATCCATACAGCTGGGTTTGACAAAGGCCTTCTGAAGCACAGTGATGAGTTTTTGTAGGAAAAATATCCATATTTATAACTATAATCACTGTTTTCCGGTCCGTACGTGAGTCTAGTTCCAGCTGATTATAAAACTTGGAAGAGCCAGATTTTTTTAATTATAACTCGGATTGTGTTTGGTTGAAACAAGACTATCATATAATGTCTAGGAGGACTTGAGGGAGTAAGTTAAGGGATCATTTTCATTTTTGGGTGAACCAATCCCTTAAGGATTTTATGACAGAAAGTTCAATAGAACAGCATCTATTTGAAAGAGATCTTTTATATTTTAGAGATCTTGTATACTTTTACTTTTGATCAATTCAATGCAGCCTTACTGAATAAAAGTATTAATTTATTTAAAAATAAAAACTTCTTAACCCAAACTTTTGAGCGGTGGTGTATATGAGCACTCTTCATCAGTGCATGTATCTGCACACAGAATGGTTGTGCTAATATTGTTAGAGTAAATATCCACTGGTGAAGTGAGTGTCTGGTGTTTCCTGTGCTGTAACGGCACACACAGGAGCGTCTGGAGGCTATGATGAGGAGATCACTTGAGCGTAGCCTGCAACTGGAGAACAGAAATAAACGCTGGGTATGGGGTCCCAACGGCACCGCTCAAGGTGAGTGTAATGCACACACGTCACATTGGATGAAGAGAAAGAGACTAGGAGGAAGGGAGTGATGGAATAAGAATGGAAGGAAGGCACTACTGCAATAAAATGTTTCATGAAATGGTGGATTGAGACCACTCATGAAAATGCTTTTATTTAGCATTTTTCTAAATTCAGTTTAGTTTATTATTAAAATGTTCATCTTCATTTTGTCATGAATGTGTGTAGTTAAATACAAGATTATTGGCTTAAAATTTTTTTTTTTTTTTTAATTTTCCACAAAGCAGTGTGTGTTAAGACGCTGTTGTGCCGCTTCCGTGTCCTTGCATTTGAATGGTTTTCATCTGGACTTTAGGACAGTGTTACTAAAGCTCAGGTTTCAATATTCAGCTCATCAGAGAGGAAAGACAGGCAGGCATGAGTGAATCAGCACTTTCTGTGAGCTGCGCCCCTGACCTATTGGCTTGATTTAGATACAAGCTCATTAATTGGTTAAGAAATTGGTTATTGATTTGGAGCCTTAGATTTAATCATTTAAAAGGCTAGTGAAGTTCAAAGGGAAAAATGTGTTTGTGTACTATTTCTGAAGTCAATGTAGATTATAAAATCGATTTCAGATCAAATAAAATACATTTAACCCTTTAAGCCCTGAAGGCATTGTTTTTTTCTGAGTGACATACACAAAAGTAAAGACTCATAATTCCAAAACTAGAGAAAAATGTGTTTGATAGAAAACTTACTTAAAAATGTTTTCATTAGATTTAGACATTCTCATGCTGAGAAACTGCCGATTAAAGACAAAAAAAAGTGCTAAAGGAAAATTGTACATACATTTCTAATTTGACATGCACTAGCTCTAGAAAATACTAGAAAATAAGGTAGGACTTTTTTGGTGAAGTTCTCCTACATGTGAGCTGCATCTGGATCAAATTTTGTGGTGATAACACAAAGGAGTCAAAAGTTATAGCATTTGGAACCAAGGTAGCCTTTTTGTTTAGCCGAGCATCCAAAAACCTTTCCAAACAAGTGTTTCAGTTTTATGTCATTTTGTTGTTATAACTGCATGAGGATATCTTTTCTACAATCAATGCGTGATTCATGGAGTTAAGAGTGAAAATGCCACAGGAAAGCCTTTGTTTTTTACTTAGCTACATGTGCTCTGTGGGTGTTATAACTCCATGAGGAACATCTTATAAGTGACGGATTATTGTGAGTTTAGGCTTTTTAAAATCTGCTGTAAATAATGATGTGCGATTTTCCATGATCTGAGCATGTTTCATGAAGTGAAAATGACATGAATGCTACATTTGAATATATTTGGCTACATGTGTGTCTGTGGAGTCTTATGTTTATAATGACTCCATGAGGATTATCTTTAGACCTGAGCGATGGATGATGTCTATTTTTAAGCGGGTGAATCTGATGAAAGTAATGCTGTGCCATTTTCCATGACCTCTGCATGTTTCATGAAGTTATTAGCAAAAACGCCATGTGAAAGCTACCTTTATTTTTTACTTAGCTACATGTGCGTCTGTAGGGTTTTATGTTTGTTATATCTCCATGAGGAATGTCTTTAGATCTAAGGTGGATGGGTTGGGGGTAATTTAATTCCACAATTAACTGCAATTGCAGGTTTCAAACAGAATTGGCGAGAAAGAGGAAACATTTACTTTTATTCATTTATATATTTTTAAAATCGAAAGTACATCAATAAAAACGTTTATTCATTTAGTGTGTGATTAATCCACGGTGATCTTAAAAAACAATCATCCTAATTGCTGTTGCTTTATGTTTTCTCTCAGAAATGAAATGGGAATGCTTATTCAGAGCGCACAGATGATTTCAGGAATTGATTATAAAAGTGTGTTCTGATTTTATATGATGATTGCAGTGTGTGTATGTGAAGGACACAGGTTTTGAGTTTGAGTGTGTCTGAAGTCAGATCAGCCCTGCTCATTGTGTCTGGCTGCTATGCTTGGAGAGCGCCAGAGTATTTGGTGAAAGTGTGTAGGTGTGTGTGCTTAGGTACACGCACACCATCTCAAAAACACACACTTCACCTAAGGGTGCCCAGTCTGTCCATAACGCTCTGCTGTTTCTGCTGTGCTCTGCCGCGACCCCATCGCCCAGGTGACTGGGAGAATGCCCCGCCTCCTCTCTCTGCTGCCTCCGCCCTCCCCCATGACCTCGCTGCCCCCTCTCCTCCTGCCATCGAATCGGGCAACGGTATGAACCCTATAGCTGGCCTTTTCTCATCACCTTCTGCCTCCTATCCCCTCAGATTGACACATTCTTCTAGATTTTGGTTTCCATCCCAAAACTCTAAACCAGCCTGCTCTCCTTCCCTGGTTCCTGCTTGAGCACTTGTAGGGGGCTAAATGGGGTAAATGCTTGAATACTATCCAAATGCAACCCAGTTACATTTAGGTCTTGGGCAAGAGACTGTCCATAAACGCTATGTAAAATTAGCTGCCTTGAAATTGTTTTTAGATTAATAGCCAGCAAGATAAGGGGAAGACAAGAGGAGGCTGCTTTCAAGTATGATAATGATCAAGATTTTTGTTTTGCAATTCACATGCTGCTATACATAATCAGAATATACAGTGCTTTGTAAACATATTTAGGCCTATAGCACCTTCTCTCAACCACTGAATTAAATTCAGTTTTAAGTGATTTTCTGTTATTTTTACTCACTGAAATTTTGTCGGGTGAAAAAAATAAAAAATAAATCTCATAACACTAAAGGATGGACATGAGCCATATCTAAGGACCAGACTCACTCAAAAATATTTAAATGACTTGCATATACCATTCCCATCCTTTTGGTTAACGGTTTTAACACAAACAAATAAATAAATGTGATGCATTGTCAGACATACATAAATGAAACGGTTAAGATTTGATTTTGGACTGGAAAAATCATGCCAAAATTTTTATATTAACCTAATTTAATATATATATATATATATATATATATATATATATATATATATATATATATATATATATATATATATATATATATATATATATATATATATATATATAACCTGATTATTGTGTTATTGTGTATTTAAAACACATTGAGTTTTCACATGTGTTTGTATTGTATTGCAAATCTTACATTTTGGCATACATATTTTTGAGTGTATCACATTTGGGGATGGGTTATTTTAACCTGGGTCAATGCAAAACCACATAGCAACACCTTGGCAACCACCCCGAAAATCCTAGCATCAAGATAGCATGTTTTACACAGGCCAGAACCACTTGAAATGTAAAAATACAAATAGAATCCCCAACAACTGTAATTTCTGGTCTTAGTCTCTCTGATAATCTGTGGCACTAATTGAATATGGTGGCAAACAATATTGGTGCTTTAAAAAAAACACAGAATGGGAAAATTGTAAAATTGTGAGTCTGAATTGTTTAGCACAGCACTGTATATTCATTTCACTTGCTCTGTAGCTCAGTACTTGGTTGGTGAAAGTCAAAGCAAATCTGAATGTCTGTGTGCTGCTGTGTCTTGTGAGTTTTGTATGATTGTGAGTGTAAATTTTTTACTAACGACTTCATTTGTGTGAACCAGTGCTTTAATCACAGCTATGGTTCTTTCGGTGTTGAAGTGTTGCGTATGCATGTTTGTCTGTACATGGGTAGTTTCACACGCGCACACACACGCGCACACACACACACGCACGCACGCACACACACACACACACACACACACACACACACACACACACACACACACACACACACACACACACACACACACACACACACACACACACACACACACACTCACACACCGCAACAGGTGTATTATGTAATGAAAGCTTGGAGCTGAATTACATCTGTGTCCATTTGTGCCACTGAATATGTGTATGCGTGTACATGTGGCTTAAAAAGTGTTTAATGTGAGTTTACGCTGTGTAGACAAAAAAGGTAATAGTGATAGATCTATTCTGACTGAGAAATGCTCCTATGTCTCTCCCATTCAGTGCCCCCCAGTCCTCACAGGTCACCGTACCGAGGGTCACCGAGCCGCCGCAGAAACAATCCTGTGCCAGCAGAAGAGTCCAGTGGAGCTGTCAGTGCCCCCAACACCCCCAAGGTCAGGACATATCTGCTTCAAACTCAAAAGAAGCTCACCTCTTCTGTTTTAAGTTAGAAATACAAGCAAACAATCACTTTTATCCTTCATTATAAAATCTTATCATTATAAATCTTAATCATTATCATTATCAGTATCTATTTCTTTGTTAACTTTAATTAAGAAGTGTTTTAATATGATTTTTAACACTGTAATTACAATTTGAAAAAAAGGGGAACAATTTAGAGAAATTTTGCCCTTTTGTATAGAAAATAGAATCGTAAACTATTATTTCTTAATTTGTATAATTACTCCTCTAATTAAATCGATGTATTATTAAATGTCTCCTTTGTTAATGCAGAATGAACAATTTGTGATATTTTATTAATATTTTGTAAAGCTACTCTACTGTTCAAAAGTTTGGGTCATTAAGAATGTTGAATAACATTAATACAAGGACACATTAAAAGTGATAAAGACATTTATAATGTTGCAAAAGATTTCTGCTGTTCTTTTGAACTTTACATTAATTAACAAATCTGTGGAAAAATATGGTTTCCACAAAAATATTAAGCAGCACAACTGTATATATATCATGTGACTGGAGTAATGATGCTGAAAATTCAGCTTTGCCGTCACAGGAATATTGCTATCACATCAATTATTTGAAATTGTAGTAATATTTCATAAAATAAATGTTTTTTACTGTATTTTGGATCAAATAAATGCAGTCTTGGTTACCATAAGAGACTTCTCTCAAAGACTTCTCTTTTGAACAGTAATGTTTATCAAACAAAGTTTGTCTTTGAGTAAAAACGTCAAATTAGCAAAAAGATAAAGATCTGAGTGTAAAAGACGCTCAGAAATAAAAGGATGACATCTGAAACATGTTGGAGAGGAAATCGATTGTCAAGTGGCTTATAACAGCACATCATTGGTTTCTTTAAAGACTGCCTTTTCGATTTCACCATTGGAATTTTTTGACAAAGGAAACTGGTATGTTGCCATTTGGGAGCAGCGTACCATAGAGTGTTATGTGTTATTTGTGTTTGCTGCAGAAGGAGAGATTACGAAGAGAGAGGAGGACTGGCTCTCCGGCCACAGGTTCACCAGTGAGGCAAGCAAAATCTCCTGCTGATGTTACCCGGCGCTCTGCCTCACCTGCCACACCCAAGTAACACACACACTCTTATCTATACATATTATATACCGTGTATATATAGGATGCTAGCAAAGTGATCTCCAGTTAATTACATTTTTATTCAGTAATGTGCTGACTATAAGTGTCTGAATCAGCTGTTTGTTTGTATGGTTGAAGGTTATTGCCTAAGAGTCGTACTCAGTCACCATGTACAGTGCGGCAGTATCCACCCTCCCCTATGAAACACAGACCCGCCACACCAGTCAGTGACAACAACAGGAAGACACAAGACAAAAAAGCTGAGGACGTCAAAAGTCAGGATCCTAAGGAGGGCCCGAACAATGAAAGTTTGGATAAGGCACCAAAAATGGAGACACCTGTTTCCGGTACACCACCTCCAGAAAGAAGAACAGTAAAGATAGAAAATCACACTAATGGGGGAAATGAAAAAAAATATATCGTTTTGGAAAACCAAAAAAATAAGAATGACAAGATGGAGACCCCCGAGAAAAACCATCCCAAATCAAACTGTAATGATGTGACTGCAAACAAGTGTGCAGGTGGGTCTGAAACCTTTAACACTATATGGCCCGCTTCAGTAAACTAGTGTAGACTCATTCAAGCCATTTTTGTGGCTTTTCCAATTTTGCATATTTATACAATTTTGATGTTACTTTTTATGTATTTTGTTTTTTATTTAAGTTGTAATATGTGCACCGTTGACTGGCTTACCGTTCATTTGTTATGAATATCTTATCTTTTGGTTTGCCTCAATTTATTTAATTTAAATGAATTTAACCAATTTATAGCACTCTAAAAATTCAAAATATACCAAATACTTTACAATTAAAATAAACTAATTGAATCAAGTTAGATGAAGTAGTGTAACATTCATTTGTAAAGCTTTTAATTCCATGGATTATCAAAGAAACAGCCATTCATTACTACATGTAATATATAAACATTTTTGGGTTGAACTTTGAGGAAAATAATTATTTACATTAGGAGTCTGTCCCTAGAGACTAAAGGAATCCTGTTTTGTGGTCCCTGAGCTTTCCAAAGTTGGGCCTAATGTCTCACTTGTTTAAACTTATTTTATTTTAACTGAAATGACAATTTTATTATTCTCTTCTCTCTTTACAGTGGCTACAAATTGTGAAAATAGTTTTTCTTGCTTTCACTCTCTGACAGATCCTTCACCTGTGAACTCTGCTGGCAAGGTGGTTGCTGGAACGACAGATGCTGAGGAGGCGTCTCGCCTGCTTGCAGAACGCAGGCGTCTGGCCAGAGTGCTGAAGGAACAGGAGGAGAAACAACGCAGGGAACTAGAGGGGCAGGAAAAGTATGCGTCTGTGTGACTGATGCTGTATTTGTGTGTGTTTAGTGCTTGTTGAACGTGACTCATTTGTAATGAGAATGCGTTGGTTTTTCTATGTGTTTTTCAATTTAATTTAATTAAAATGTATTTATAAGTAAGGGATAATGTACAAACAGCTGTTTGTTGTTGCAGAATAAACCCTGACTGAGTGATCGGCGAAACCGGCATATTGACATAATTAAATAATTGTACACAAAATATTGATATGAGTTCTAATATTTTATTTGCTCACCAAACATAAAACTTTCCTAAGAAAAAACGTTCCTTGCAAGCGTAAACCGCTGACTCGACTCGGATGAGCCTGTGTTATCAGTTTTTGCTGGTTGTTATCTGGGAATAATGCTGCATTCCAGGCAAACCGTAACCTGTGTTTTTCCAACCTTCTACCCATGAAAGTGCACTGGAACGGCAGTGAAACCCATGACTTCCCACCCGTGAACCCAAACTCCCAGTTTACTCCCAGTTACGTGCTCTGACGTCACATAGCCCGCGAAACAACAATAGCAGCCACTACGTGCAAATAACGTAAAATAAAAGGTATAACAGAAATTCTCTTGCCTCGTGCGCCATTTTTTCTCCTCTGTTTCCCTAAAATAAGCAAGGAGTAAGCACCTTCGGCAATAGAAATTATTGTATATGAGCATAAGCCCCGTACAGTCCGCCATGCTTTGTTTACATCTAGCTACCACAATACCTTGCGCTCAGGCACATGACTTTGCCTGGAACGCTACAAAGTTGTGAGTCGTGGTTTGAAGTCGTAACTTACGGGCTCATAAACCTGCCTAGAATGCAGCATAACATACCACTGGATGTTGCAATTGATCAATCAGAATCAAGTATTCCATGCAGCCGTGTAATAAAGCACTTTAAAAATCACAAAGTACCAGAATGCTATACAATCATAAGAAACTGAAAGTTACATAATACATTAAAAAAAAATGAGTGGAATATTTTGCCAGTAATGTTTGAATATCACTTGAATACAGTACAAGAGTGTCGTTTTGGTGGTGCGGGGTAAAAGGCGCTAGAGTGCAGCTTCCTCATGGGACAGTGTTGGTCTCTGTGTGATTTTCAGACTAAAGAGTGAGCAACTTAAGAAGAGGCAGCTGGAGGAAAGAGCTCGACAGGAAGAGAAGACTCGTCAAGCAGAGGAGGAGAAATGTAGACAAGAGCAACAACAGAAACAGAGAGAGCAGGAGGAGAAAAAACAGAAAGACAAGGAGCTCCAGGCCCAGATGGAGAAAGAGGTCAGACGATTTAGAGTGAAATGACTCTTTTCAGTCACTGGACCTTAATGCATTAGCATCCATCCATCCATCCATCCATCCATCCATCCATCCATCCATCTATCTATCCATCTATCTATCTATCTATCTATCTATCTATCTATCTATCTATCTATCTATCTATCTATCTATCTATCTATCTATCTATCTATCTATCTATCTATCTATCTATCTATCTATCTATCTATCTATCTATCATCTATCTATCTATCTATCTATCTATCTATCTATCTGTCTATCTGTCTGTCTGTCTGTCTGTCTGTCTGTCTCATAATCTTTTCAGTTGTTTCTGTGTTTAACAGAAAGAGGAGGCAGAGATACGTGCTCAGAAGGACGCTGAGCGTCAGCGGCAGGAGAGAGAGCATTTCAAACAGCAGGAGGAACAGGAGCGACAACAGCGCAAAAAGGTAGTACTGCCAGCAGCAAGCCACAGTAAGCAACTTTGCAAAAATCTGTATAATAGCTGTATAATACACAACCTAGTAAATGAGCAGAAAAGATTACACCTGTAAATATAAACTGTAAATATAAACTGTAAACACCAAACATCCCTGACCACTTCATTCTAGTAGGTGAATATGATTTCACCAATTATAACATCGATTAACATCCTTTGCTGATCCTCGAACAACATTTCAACATTCCATCGACCAATCAGATTTGAGGACAAGTTTACAGTTTATGTCAGCTTCTACATCAGTGTTATTCACCTATCATTTCCCTCTGATTTTAGGGATAACTTATGGGTAGAGTTAAGTTTAGGGTTAGGAATAGGTTTAGGACATTTTTGGACAAGAATGCTGTTTCAGGATCAACAAAATATGTCTTACTTGGCAAATTCTTGGTAACCCAGTTTAATCAGTTTATAACGGCTGGGCTAAAAGTTGAAAATATGTGATTGTGCTTTCATTTAAATCAACTTTAACACTCGTCTATAAACCTTACATTTCACATAGTAAAGAAGCAGAAAAAAAAATAAAATAAAAAAAATAATAAAATATATATATTTTTTTCTGCTTCTTTACTTCTTTATATATAAATACTTTTTTTATTAGGTTCCCATCTAAAATGTACATTTTATCATATTTAGTAATAACCTCTTTAAAAATAAAAGTTACTCCATTCACTTGTATTTTGCAATAGGATTCAACATTAAAAGTGTGCATAGGCAAATACTGTGACTGATATGTGCTTAAATTCTCTGCAGAGAATTGAGGAAATAATGAAGAGAACCAGAAAGAGTGACGGCGAAATGAAGGTATCTGTGAGAAATAGTCCATCCATCAATTTTAAATGTTTAGCTGTTTAGTGTGACAACTAAGCTGAAAACAGCATATGTACTCAACTGTAGAGCAGTAACGTGTGACTTTTAATCAATTACGTAAATCATTGCACAGCTACCTACATGGATTACAATCCATGTGGATATGAAATGAATAGCATTTTTTTGTGGAAGTAAAGAAAGTAGAGCGGAAATGATTGCTCTGAAAGGTAAAGTAACGGAATGACCTAATATTCACACAGAGAGAGGATAGCCCGGAGCCCTTATCTCCTGTCTCCCACCCTGTCTCTCCTCCAGGTAGGGCTCAACCCTGGTCTCGCTCACACTCACACACCAACATTTTAAAAACCTATGTTAATAAATACATTTTAAAATATTATAAAAAGTGGGTTGTTTCACATGGCTATCCATAGAAATGTTACCCATGAATATAGGTTTCATTGTTTAGTGAATGCAGACTGTTCTCCCACTAGCATATATACCTTTAATGTATCAGGCAGGCCTGCTGGTATTTTTCCATCACTGCAGTATCTACAGCAATGTCAGGAGAGGGCAGTAGGGGATCATATTCTCTGTCATAGGTTGTGTCCAAGGTGATCTATTCAAAGACTTCACAGACTAAATTTAGTCTGCTCTGTTTTACATTGCAGGCATTTTTTTGACTTTGGTAAAAGTTTTGTTTTTGTTTTTTTGTTGCATTAAATAATCAAGTGTCAGTAAAGATTTAATATAAATAAATTATGTTCTTTGGAACTTTAATTCTATTAATTAAAGAATCCAGTAAAAAGTGTATCAAGGTTTCCACAAAAATATTAAGCTGCACAACTGTTTTCAGCTTTGATAATAATAGAAACAATTTATTGAGCAGCAAATCTGCATATTAGAATGATTTCTGAAAGGTCATGTGACACTGAAGACTAAAGTAATGGCTGCATAAAATTTAGCTTTGCCATCACAGGAATAAATAACCTTCATAAATAATGAAATAGACAAGATGTATATAAAAGTGTAATATTATTTCACAATATTTTTGTTTTCTCTGTGTTTTCGACCAAAGTATTTGCAAAAGTATTGGGACACCCCTCCAAATCATCGAATTCAGGTGTTCAAATCACTTCCATGTATATAAAATCAAGCACCTAGGCATGCAGACGCTTCTACAAACATTTGTGAAAGAATGGGTCGCTCTCAGGAGCTCAGTGAATTCAAGAGTGGTAGGTTGATACTTGTGCATCCATTCGTGAAATTTCCTCACTACTTAATATTCCACGGTCAACTGTTGGTATTATAACAAGTGGAAGCAATTGGGAACAACAGCAACTCAGCCACGAAGTGGTAGACCACTAAAATCATAGAGCGGGGTCAACGCATGTTGACCTCACAAATGCGCTTCTAGAAGAATGGTCAAAAATTCTGATAAAGACACTCCTAAACCTTGTGGAAAGCCTTCCCTGAAGAGCTGAAGCTGTTATAGCAGCAAAGGGTGGGCCAACTCCATTTTAAACCCTACGGATTAAGAATGGGATGGCATGTAAAGGCAGGCATCCCAAAACTTTTGGCTATATAGTGTATGTCTATTGTATGTATGTTTTTTTCCCACCGCCCTTTAAAATTGTGCCTATGACATTAGTTAAACTCTTGCTGTTGTACTAACATGAGAGTGCTTTGCTGTCTATTGCAGACAGATATCAGGCTAAAAATATTATTCATTTTTATAAAATTCTCCAACACCTCTTTTCTTCTCAGGTGGTAACCATTTGACCTCTGGTGCTGAGGTCAAATCTCAGGCCAACATCATTCAGACAACTCCTGTGCATTGCCAGACTTACAAACAGGGGAGTGAAGGGAAAAAATCAGAGAATGGCTGTATGAATAAACATATGAAGTCTGCAAAAAATCCCTCTATGAATGACCAAGTAAACATCCATCATACTACAGTGAAAACAGAAGAGAAAGGAAAGGTAAGTGAAGAGAAAACCAAGACTATTAGACAAGAGGTTGAGCAGGTGAAGACCCAAAGTTTACAAATGAAAGAAGAGGTAAAGCGAGAAGACACATCACCAGTAAAACTGCGGGTAACCCCACTGAAGAGCTCACCTGAAAACACAGTAGAAAATATTACTAGTGTTGTGACTACAGACAGCAAACCCAAAGTTTCCACCCAAGAGAAAGTACCTGCAAATATGTCCACTCGCAGCTTACAGGAAAACAGTCTGCCCAATGGAAAAAGCCAAACTATCACTCAGGTGGCCAAACAGGAGGCCAGTAACCAAGAGAAAACACCTGTAACTGTGCAAATGAATGGACAGGCCACAGCTCAGGGACCCAATAAGGAAATCACTGTGAAGAAATCAGACATCCCTCATGCCAATGGACAGGGGACTTCAACTGTAACTGTCCCACAAGCAAAGACTCTCACTCAGGCTGGTGGACATATGATAACACTGGTGAAATCAAATGAGGGGGGAGAAGACCACAGAGCCTCTTCATTGACCCCACTGCCAGAGACAAAACCGCCTCTGCCTCTTATACATCTGGACACTTTGGAAGGGAAGAGTGGAGCGGCAGAGGACTCTGCAGATCAAGTGCAGTACATGGAGGTTAGGTGAGTTTGACACAATGACTGTGTCAACATACCCTGTACACTGGACTGCCCTACACCGACCAGGTAGGAACTGCATCACAGTAAAAAAAAAAAAAGGTTAAAAATGAGACAGAATAGAATAATGTATGACCACTTTATGATTTTTTTTTACACACACTAATACTGAATCTGTAGCAGCCTAAAAAAACAAAACAGCAAATAAACAAATGTAAATAAAATATAAGAATGAAGGAGATGCATATTACACAATACGTTATTTATGTTAAATAACAGTATACACACCGATCAGGCATAACATTATGACGATGACAGGTGAAGTGAATAGCACTGATTATCTCTTCATCACAGCACCTGTTAGTGGATGGGATATATTAGGCAGCAAATTAACTTCTTGTCCTCAAAGTTCATGTGTTAGAAGCAGGAAAAATGGGCAAGTGTAAGGATTTGAGCAAGTTTGACAAGGCCCAAATTGTGATGGCTTGACAAATGGATCAGAGCATCTCCAAAACTGCAGCTCTTATGTGATGTTCCCTGTCTGCAGTGGTCAGTATCTATCAAAAGTGGTCCAAGGAAGGAAAAGTGGCAAACCGGCGACAGGGTCATGGGCAGCCAAGGCTCATTGATGCACGTGGGGAGCGAAGGCTGGCCCGTGTGGTCCAATCAAACAGCTCAAATTGCTCAAGAAGTTAATGCTGGTTCTGATAGAAAGGTGTCAGAACACACAGTGCATTGGAGTTTGTTGCGTTTGGGGCTGCATAGCTGCAGACAAGTCAGGGTGCCCATGCTGACCCCTGTCCACTGCCGAAAGCACAAACAAAGGGCAAGTGAGCATCAGAACTGGACCACAGAACAATGGAAGAAGGTGACCTGGTCTGATGAATCACTTTTTCTTTTACATCACGTAGATGGTGCATCTGCGTTGCTTACCTGGGGAACACATGGCACCAGGATGCACTATGGGAAGAAGGCAAGCCGGCAGAGGCAGTTGTTCTGCTGAGAAACCTTGGGTTCTGCCATCCATGTGGATGTTAATTTGACACGTACCACGTACCTAAGCAGTGATGCAGAGCAGACCATGTACACCCTTTATGGGAACAATATTCCCTGGTGGCTGAGGCCTCTTTCAGCAGGATAATGGTTTGAGGTGCACAACAATGAGTTTGAGGTGTGAACTAACAAGTCCAATCCATGGAGGCCCCACCTCATAACTTACAGTGCTAACATCTTGGTGCCAGATACCACAGCACACCTTCAGGGGTGTAGTGGAGTCCATGCCTCCACAGGTCAGGGCTGTTTTGGTAGCAAAAGGGGAACCAACATAATATTAGGAAGGTGGTCATAATGTTATGCTTGTGTGTGTGTGTGTTTGTATATACCCTATATTGAGAACATTTTGACAAAATATTGTTCAGATATATTTATTGTGAATATATCATTCATGATATCTGAACATTTTTTATAGTTGATATCTTTGGTATCCATTTAATCTTTTAATGCTTTTTTTATATGCAGCTGACATTATTCTAAATGGATATGAACCCATTAACAATATATGGGGGTTTAAAGCACCTCAAAATTACTGGGAACATTGTCTAATCCTTTTTCTTTTGTGTTTATTTTGTGTATTCTCAGCCCCATCTCAAAGGAGGAGTTAATCTCCATCCCAGAATTTTCCCCACTGAACTCTCCCCAGCAGAATGGAATGAGTAACATGCGTGCTCTAGAGGACCTGTTGGATCTTACAGGGCAAGTAGCTTATCCCAGACTCTCTCCTGCTGCAAGCCTGGGCGACTGCAACAAGAATCTAATAGAAGGGGTCTGTAGCCCTGGGTCAGACTCTAAACTCATCCCTACCAACCCTCCAAACTCTGACAAACACCATGTACAATAAGGTACAAAATCGGTTCAAATAATTTGTGTACTCATGCCTGCAAATAGACTGTAAACAAGAAAAGAAAAGTGTTTGGGGTCGGTACGATTTTTTTTAATGTTAATTTTTATTAAGGAGTTTAGGTTCACCAAGACGGCATTTATTGTCAAAAATTACAATAAAAACAGTAATATTGTGAAATATTATTACAATTTAATTTTCATATATTTAAAAATGGAATTTATTCCTGTGATGGACAGCTGAATTTTTAGCTGCCATTACTCTACAGTCTTCAGTGTCACATGATCCTTCAGAAATCAGTCTAATATGCTAATTTGGTGCTCAATTTTTTTTAATTATCAATGTTGAAATCAGTTGTGCTGCTTAATATTTTTGTGGGAACCGTGATGCATTTGTTCTGGATTTTGTGATGAATAGAAAGTTCAATAGAACAGCATTTATTTTACATTATAAAAGTGTTTACTAGACTTTTGATCAATTTAATGCATTCTTGCTGAATAAGTTTTAATTTCTTTCTTTTTATCTTGCTGACCCCAAACATAAATACATCTCTCATGATTTAATAGACTGGCCAGTTACAATATTTTCACATAGACACGCCATTATAAACATGATATTTATTTCTGCTTATTTAACAGGTAGCGTGACAGACTACATTGTTGCAGCTGACTGCAATGAGAAAATTGCTCATCTTTTTCAACAGAAAGTGAAAGATTATGGAAAAGAAGATGCAAAGAAGGGAGATACTGCTTGGGCTTAAGTGCGAAATTCATCTGTCTAGCTTCAATGTTGTCTTCATTAAAAATGATGTCCTTCTGCCTTTAATCTTTACAGCACAAAAACCAAGTGTATTGAATCCCTGGTTCAGTATTACGGACAGACTTTAACTCAAGTGTGAAGTGTTCTCTAGATATGCGTGTTGTGTGTATGTTTATATACAGATATGGATGGACAAAATTGCTGGTAAGAGGGTTTGGACATAATACTTTGAAGGTATCTTGGTATCTCAGGCCAGAGTTCAACATTTTCCAATAACATTGTCATCACTGGACAGAGACAGAAACACTGATTGGTTACTCTTACATTTTAGGAAGCATAAATGTATGAAGTAATATAGTGTGTAATATTAACTATTTGTAGTTAGAAATACATGATGAAATGTTTATTTGTCAGTCGACTCTTTCTCATTAGTAACAGTATTATAACTGTTTGGTTAGGTAATTGCTGTATATTTTAAGCTCAACTAACATCTCCTGCATTGCATCGCACTACCTGCATTGTATTGAACTCCCAGTTTGCTATTAAATGCTTTTAGCATATGGCCATCGACAAATACAGCATGAATATTATAAAAAAATAAAGGCAGTAAGCTCATTTTAAAGCCCAAGTTTACCAGTAATGAACTCGATATTAGTGTCATATTCCTCCTCCGGTGTCATCACTGTGCATCAATGTAGTTTCAGCCTCAGAAGTTCTTTTGACAAATGTAAACCAGTTATATTGGAGTCCTGACTTTATTCCTTGACACTGAAGAAACAAAGTGTTGTGGTCCAAACCAAAAACCCATTGGTGTGCTTTTACTTGCCTAAACACTTCAGTAGACTATGGGTGTTTCAGGTGTACATGTCTGGAGCGGGTGGGTATGAGAGTTCACAGCTTTGTTGTTTAATTGTTCTATTATAGTGTGGATGCACAAAAAAGCTTACTTGAAAAACTCTATAATTAGCCTGCAGGGAACATCTAAACGTCTCCAAGTGTCTCCGCTTCAATCTCTAAATACAGTACAGCAGTGACTTCAAGTTGTGATTACTGTAAATGATGTGCATGGTGGCATGAGCATCAAGCCATAATTATATGCCTAGAAACCAATAAACTGTCTTTACCAGATCATACGTCTCCTAACATATTTTTTTTTGGCCATTGAATTATGTTCTAGCATTTAATAGCTTTTATCCCCAAGAATGAGTATTTATTAAAGAAAATAGAAATAGTTTGACCATTTTATGAATATTTATTTACGCACACTAATAATTAATCTGCAGCACTTTATCATCTCCTATCTATGTTCCTGTATGTAATGTAGTAATTACTGAGACCGTTTTTTAGGCACACTTTGAACAAGACAATACATTATAAAATAGCACTGCCTAGTTGAACATGGCCTGCTTCACCTAGTATTTTTGAGTATGTAGGGTATTTCACAAATGTAATGCTTATTTTTGTTGGAAGTTGTCAAACCAATTGCAAGGCACATCTTATGATACACACTAAATGCAATGATAACATGATCACCTTCACGGGGTAAAACCTTCCCAATTAAGCAACGCCCTATACATGTAGACCAGTTACCTTAACCTAGCCCACTTCAATACTGTATTCTCTTTAGTGTACATGCAACATGTGTGACAGTTGATTACCACAGAAAAGAACTAATACATACCCCATAAACTTTCATTGTGCCTACAAACATTTATAGAACAACCGGTTTGGGGAAAAATGTATGAATGTTAAGACTTTTATTTTAAGAGGACTGCTGTCAATGTTTGTTTTATTACTTGTGACAAATCAAAACTATTTTGAGGTAATAAACAGCATATGCTGTCCATTAAATGGTGTACAGTATATAACCATGAACATTGCTTTAAAACAGAGGCCTTTTAAAACAAGACTGGTAATTTATTCCTGAGGGGCACAAACAGTTGGAAGCTCATACCTGAAGTTAAGATAAGATATACAATGTGGATTCATATCTGGAATGCAGAAAAATCATGCAGGAAACAAGCTATGAAACCTTTGAGAATTTATTCCCCCCCCCCTCCATATTCAATGTATATGTTAGAATATGATACATTTAACTTTTTTTTTTTTAAACCAAAGAAACATACAAATTAAAGTAACAGAAACATTCAAAGGAACTACTGGGAAAAGTCCATTAACACACATGCACAACATATTTTAACTGGTTCCTCTGGTCAGTTATGTATGTTTCAGTCACATCCAGTCTGCAACTTCTTTTTACCAACAGGCAGACAGAAAAAGCCATGTCAAAAAGTTTGTCAACATGGATATGATGTCTTATTCGGCTGTGTACATTCTAATTTCTCTATTGGCTTAGTTGCCTGTACAACTGAATAATTAAGAGTTGGATCTCAGCATCACCAGTATTAATGTCTATAGCCTTCAGAAAGAAATCCAGAGCTTCCTGCTTTCTCCCCTCCGCCAAACTCTGTTTTCCAGACAAGACCAATGCCTCATATGTGTTCTCAGAGGCTTTAGCAGCAGTCACATCACTGCTTATGGAGCTCACAGGAAGAATGTGGGTTTCCAGAGGGAATGTTTTAGGGGCACACTGGTCCATCATTTCACTAGAGTCTAGCTCAACATCAGCAGTGGATTCAAGCAGGGCGCTGTGCCATTCTGGGTCTCCTCCTGACTCCACACTCTCTTCCACTTCCTCAAGTTCCTCGTCACTTTTGGACTCTTCTGTTTTTAAAGTCTCTCCACTGGGCTCCTCTTCTTCCACCAGCGACTCATCTGCATGTGTTTCACTGGCTTCTGATATCTCATAGGATTCGCTTTTATCTCCCCTGGGTGACTCCTCTTCCTCCACTGATTCATCTGCATGACTTTGATTTGCTTCAGATATCTCATAGGATTTGGCTTCACCTTTACTGGTGTCTTCCTCTTCCTCCACTGATTCATCTGCATGATTCTCACTGGCTTCAGATGTCTCATAGGATTCGGTTTCACATTTACTGGTGTCTTCCTCTTCCTCCACTGATTCATCTGCATGTGTTTCACTGGCTTCAGAAGTCTCATAGGATTCGGTTTTATCTCCCTTGGTTGACTTCTCTTCCACCGCTGATTCATCTGCATGACTTTCATTTGCTTCAGATATCTCATAGGATTTGGTTTCACCTTTACTGGTGTCTTCCGCTTCCTCCACTGATTCATCTGCATGATTCTCACTGGCTTCAGATGTCTCATAGGATTTGGATTTATCTTCACTGGGCTGTGCTGACTCCTCATCAGATTCATTCTCCAGCATGGACACAACAAAGGACCTTCTTGATGCCACAGAAGTGTTCAAGCTGCGGCGGAGTCGAGCTCCGTCAGTCAAAGTGCATTTCGGTGTGGAAGAGCCCAACCTGCGGAGGACATCAGCTAATGGACTGCTAGTTAAACATGGCTTCTCTGATTCATCCTCCTCCTCTTCTTCTTCAGTGTCAGAGATGACCTGTCTTTTCTTTCTCCGAACAGAGTGCACAAAGGAGTCTTCCGCAGGTGTGTCCAGAGCAGAACGGATCCTCAAAAGAGATTCATGCTTGCTGACATCCCCATTAGAGTTACTGACTTCAGCCTTGTTATGGCTGCAGACTTCACTGTTGTTATAGTTACTGATTTCACTGTTGTTTTGTTTAACTTCTCGTCTGCTGTCATGGATACTTGCAAATTCCGGTCTTTCTCCACTGATGTCCATCTGAAGTTGAAACTCAGGACTTTCCTCTGCTTCTGACTCCTCCATTTCAGGAACTTCCTCTTCTTCAACTGAGAACATATCTGCACTGTCCTCCAGCTGCAGGTTGAAGTTTCCCTGAAGCATTTTCACCTCTGCTGTGGCCTCATGTCGAGAAGGGGGTGGCGAGAGCACCGTTGATTGGGGCTCGTCCGCCTGAACCTCTCTATTATTAAGCGCATCAGATGCTACAGAAAGTTCTTCCAACTTTGGAAACTGGTGAGAAGGACTTGGGAAGCTGTGCTGTGAGTATTGATGCTCAGATGCTGCATTACCGTATGACTTGTCCACCTCATCTGAACTGTCATCTAGCGTGATCACATGGTGAGCTAGCTTGTCGGCAACAGGGCTAACCTCAGTCTTTTCTTCACCTACAACTTCGACCAAATCCTCAACTGGTGGAGAGTCCTGCTCATCTATCTCCAGTTCAGGCTCATCGAAACTGTAATGGGTCAGATCGACTGTCACCGGCTCGTTTTTGATACGAGGAGGGGCCGGGCGGTCTCTACCAGCAGATTTCGGTTGCCCTGTTTGCCCGAGCCAAGCCGGTTCAGTGTTCTGGGCCACACTCTCCATGAGCTGGCCATGAAGTTCTGATTCTGCCTGCACGAGCTCTTGTGCTTTCTGGACACGCGTTTGTATATAGTGATGGGACTCTGCATCCTCAGGGATGTCTTCATCGGCTCCCACCTCTTTAGTGAACATGAGGTCATGATCGGAGATGCCGAAGATCTCCATGCTGTGAAGGCGAGCAATGTGCTGGTCCAGGCTGGTGTCAGAGCGGCGGTTGTGCGCGTGCATTGCCTGAAGCTGTTGCTGAGTGGAGGAAGAACGTGTGTCTTCGAGTTTAAACAGTTCACGTAGGTCCTGCTTGCTGAAGTATCGGAACGGGTTCTTCTTATCTCCGGTTGTCTGCCGGATGAGAGAGTCTTTAAACACCTGCAGACATAGAAACACAGGGGGGAAAACTGTTAGTTATAGGTATACATTGACATCTAAGCAGCAGCAATGAGAAATATTATTTGTCTATTGTATCACATTCCAAATCAAAGCATAATAGGTCTACATGATGAAATAATTGCAATAGCATTTTTTGGCCAAATCATGTACAGGGTTTTTTCTACATTAAATTTTTTTTGGCGGCCGCCAAAACACATTTTTGTCCCGGCAAAGCCTTATTTGATCAGTTATTGTGGTGAATGATGTAGATGACTGCTGACCTTGCGTTAACGGAGTGACAGGGAGAATGAGAAGAGAGCTCCTCCCCCGCTCGCACTCTCTCTCTGTCTTCAAAATAAGCATTCTTAGCTTTCTAATATTTCACATATGTTAATCAAAATCAAAAGGTCGGAAAGACCTGAATCCATGTGCGCGTGGCGCTATCAGACAATGTTTTCCTTTAATTACCGCTGGGTGTGAATTGCGCTCAAAGATGTTGACTCTTTCTCTGACCAGCTGACATAAACCATACTTTCAATAAACGGGAAACAAATCCTGTCCATTTATGAAGTGTTTTCTGTGTGTTGACAAATCTTTCGCGATGTTCTAACAGACGGGATTTGCACACAACACGTCTAGTAATGTCTGATTAATGACTGCTTTGAACCGAATCATTTTAACGACTTTTAGACATTTAGAACAATTGATCAGTCCAACACTGAACTCACAAATCAGTTTAAACATTTACTCTGAGAACACAAGGGTGCTTACCCAATTTAGTAAGAGTTAGTTTTAATTATCCACAGTCTTTCAGCTTATTTATGTTCACAATGTGTAGTAAAATAAAGAGCCAATAAATCATTTAGTTTAGACTGCAGTGAGGTGAACCCAGAACAAAGTTGTTATTAGCTAGCTGATAATTTTATAAAATTGTATATGGCAGAAAATTAGGCTATTTGTTCTTTATATATATATATATATATATATACATACTACTTTTTAATATTGATATGATTATATACCAAAACAATTATCTATAAATAGTGTAAAAATGAGGAACAAAAACAAACATCAAGGTATCAAAATAAGATTTACAAACTACAAACTTACAAAATTACAAACTTTCTTTGAATTTATTTAAAATGTTTTGTCAGTATTGCGCTTGCAGATCCCGTGGGTAGGGTACTTTTTTACTGTGCATGTGTGTATGGATGACCATGTCTGTCAGCCACCACCGAAGACCATTTTTGACCCAGGAAAAACCCTGATGTAGCCCTGAACCTTTTTTTAACCCTGAAAAGTACACAGTGAAGAGAAAGTCAAAGTTAAGATATTTATATCTACCTGTCTGCGGTAGATCTTTTCCTCCACAGTGCCACAAGTGATGAGTCGGTAGATGAGGACATTTTCAGTTTGGCCAATTCGGTAGGCACGGTCCACAGCTTGAGCATCTGTCGCAGGGTTCCAGCTGGGGTCAAAGATCACAACACGGTTTGCTGCTGTTAATGTAATGCCGACTCCACCCACCTGAGTGGTGAGGAGGAAGATCGTGTAGCGTCTGTCAGTCTGGAACAGCTTGATACGTTTCTCCCTTTCTGCCAGCTGTGTCACTGTGCCATCCAAGCGCAGCAGGCGAAAGTTTCTGTTACGCAGGACACGCTCCATGATGTCTAGCATCTTCCTCGACTGTGAGAAGATCAGGGTCCGATGACCCTCTTCACGGAGACATTCCATTAGAGACACAAGAAACTGTAGCTTTCCTGACTCTGCAACCAAAGTGTCATCTGAAATGTAATCTATCTGACTCACAGCCGACTCGTTCTCCTTGTCTGGATGGGTGGAGTCAAAGGCGGAACCTTGCTCCAGGCCTAGTTGAGTCACGGCTCGATTGGAGAGGAGTCTGGGATGGTCACAGAGCTTTTTCAAAACCGTGAGCTCTGCCAGCGGTGACCTGGTAGCCATCATTAACTCCTTAATATGGTCCAGCGAGATGAACTGGTTATAAATGTCCTCCTGCGCCGTGCTGAGGTACGTCCACACAATGAGATCGTTTTTCCGTGTCAGCGATGGCATCTCTGCACCTTCGCTAGCATTTGGACATTTGTTCTCTTGATCTTCCTTGTTTCGATACTCTTCTTCACGATTTTGCTTTTTGTGCTGAACATCTGCTTTGGTCCGCCTGAGAAAGTAAGGTTTGATGATGTCAATCAAGTTCTGAGAAATCCTCAATCCAAGAGCTTTCTGCCCAGGCGTGGCATCTTTCTCCCTTGCACGCGTGATTGGATTCTCATACTCGGTTTTGAATGTTTTGGAGGTTCCCAGCAGCGACCCCTGGCATGCGAAGTCAAACAGTGCCCACATCTCTCGTAGGTTATTCTGGACTGGAGTGCCCGTAAGTAGCACACGGTGTCTAGCAGGTATGGCATGAGCACTTTTAGCCGTTTTAGTGGATGAGGTTTTGATTTTGTGGGCCTCGTCCAAGATGACATAGTCCCATATGAACTCACGCTGGTCATATGTTGCAAGTTGCTCATAGTTGTTGATGAGCATCTGGTAGGTGGTAATGATAACTCCTCCTTTGCGTTGGATTCGCTCCAGGTTCCTGATCCGCTCAGCTTTGCTTGAGCCATGAAACTCTTTCACCCTCATGCCTGGGGTCCACTTGGCAAACTCATGCACCCAGTTCTTTATAAGCGAGGTTGGCATGACTAACAGGGTATGATTAGCCAGCTCTGAATCATACATCCCTGACAAAAATGAAATGACCTGAATGGTCTTTCCAAGGCCCATGTCGTCTGCCAAGATTCCCCCTTTCCTTCCATCTCGGTGGAGACTGTACAGGAATGCCACACCCTCTTTCTGATGGTCATACAATTTGTCGTAGAGCCCTTTATAAAGTTTCAGTCCACTATCATTCACATCCACAAATTCTTCCTCCTCCTCGTCTTCCTCTTCATCTCTCTGAATGAGATCCTGTATGGCCTGGACCCGTTTTTTCAGCTTGTCACTTGGCTGCAGCTGGTAAGCCAGCTGAAACAGCTCAAGGGCACGAGGCAGCTCACCGCTCATGGCAGCCTCCTTCCCCTCCTGCTGGTACCTGCAAAAATAATGCAATAACGGTTACACAGGTACAAAACAAAATTCAAATACTAACATCAACCAAATCCGTATATCATTTGTTTGGTTGTTTTTTTTATTTAAAATTGAAAGTAGAACAATTAGAAAATGGCTCCTTTTCTTGTTTAAAAAAAATAATAATAATAATAATCATTTAAAAAATATTATTCAGTTCAGTATTTTGTTTATGGTTAGAAAAATGAATAAACAGCTTGTAGATTCGATCTCTACACAACAGGTAGGAATGAAACGACCAAACAACCAAACGAATGACACAAACTAATGAATGGCTCGACACAAACCGTACCGGGGCAGAGCATAGAAGGGGCTCTCTTCTGTGCAGAAATAAATTCACTACACATTGCATCAATTGGGTATGGCAATTTCATTGGTCCGAACAGTTTCTGTTTGGGCATAATAACTCCAGGCTAATGGCAGGGTGTGGCGGCTGTCAAATCTTTGTCGCCCAGAAAGTTAAAAAAATACATTAAATGAAGATATAAATGATTAAATTTGTTATATATTAAATATTTTTAATACAAAAAGGAAAGATAATAATAATTGAATTATTATTTACTTGGGTAAATAGGCCTACACATTCTGTCTGTCAACTGGAGCACACCCAGAGATATTAAAACACAATACTCTTCTGAGGTTTATAATGTAGGTATAGTGTTTTATTAAAATGTATTATAACTGATTAAAATTGATTATATATCTCTGCCTTGTGCGCAGCACAAGCTGCTGCACACTCTCACACAGAGGACTGCAACGCAAAATTTTCATAAATGTAATAACTTGCCAATTTGGTTTGTTTCTCACCAAACCCTACAGTATACTTTTAGAGCACTTGGAATAGCCTACACAAAACAGAGTTGCATAGGATTATTTTATGACAGATTTGCATCTGCTTGAAAAATGTGATAGTCACCATTAAATGGGAGTGGGACTTTTTATTTCTTTTTTTGTGTTCCGAATAAATAAAGTAATAAGCCTTTAGAACAATATAAAAGTTTGTAGTTATCCTAGTTCACACAGTTCAAATAAGTTGTGATGGGCTAATCTAAGCAGATAAACAGGCCTATAGTGAAGCACAATTTTAGCATCTTATTTAAGTTACAGATAAATGATGAATGTTTAGCATGGACAAATAGGTGTTCAACTTTATAAATATTAATATTTTAATGCAGTTCTGTATTATTTAATTTGTGTTATTGATTCATTTTAGATGCCCATGAACAGAGAGTTGAAAGGCATTGTAAAATGCCAAAAAGTAAATGCAGACCAAGCAGCACTCTTAAAGCCCATTAACACCAAGAACAATAACTATTATATTGATATGATAATATGATTTATTTGATATGATAAATTATCATTTTAATATGATAATTAAAATGGCAACTTTAACAGCATCCACACCAATGAACAATATCACTGTTCATTCTAATCTTGTCGTCTGATGCTTTAAATTCTGGAGCTCTTTAAAGCTGAATGGATTCTGACTGGCTGTTTTTATTGTTCATTAGCTGAAAAAAAAAGAAAAAGAAAAAAAAAAGAAGAAGAAGAAGAAGAAGAAAATGCTCAGACACCGATTCCACAATATCGTTTTTCTGTGCTGTTTTAGATATAGTTGTGTTGTGGACTCCACTATTCTTTTATATTTAGATTTTTTTTAAACTATATATGATACTTTATCATTTTAGTTATCACACTTGGTGTGAACATGCCTTTAACAAGGAAAAGAGAAAGGAATTCAGGATTGTGATTGTCAGAATAATAGCTTACCAGTATTTCTGAACAGAGAGTTCCCCCTTCACTACAGTATGTCACAAGTTCAAAAGAGACCATTGAGGGGATTCTCCACCCAAAATACCCATCCTACTAACATCATTTATGTTGGCAAACAAAAAGTATTCATAAATATTGCTGCAAGGTGTCATTTTTGGAGCCAAGCAAGTCGGAAACAAAGTGTCAAGCTAAGCAAGCATGGCAGAGAGCATCAGAACAGTAGAATAAAATGCTTATTATTTTTCAACATTTCTGCTGTCATTTACTCAGGAATATTATTAAAACTTATCTAATTTAATGATAGACTAATACTAAAAACATTGCAATTATGGAAACAATGGCAATATTATCTCATTTTTTTTTTACAAAATGTCATTCAGAGTAACAAATCATGGTCAATCAGTGTAACAGATATATTTATGAAAAAATTAAACAATATACTTATTCTGACCTGTAATTATTAAAATATATAAGAAAATGTGATCATACTAAATGTTATTATGTTTTTAAAAAAAATTACTTCCTTACAAAAACGTATTGGTAACAAATGGGTAAAACCTAGTGATTTGAAGGATAGTGGCAAAGTATAAAGATTTAAAAAGAAAAAAATACAATTAATTAGTATTTGAGGGCTGCACTGTGATCCTTAATAGAGCCTTTTAATATGTCATCAAATGTCGTCCTGTTTTAAATATGTAATTTAATAAGATTTTCTGATAACAGACAAGACACATTCTAATGTCCTAGAAAACTAAATTTAAAGCTATATTTCATGTTTATTTTTTAACTCACATAGACCCCCCTCTTTCACCCAGCCACAACTTTGGGCAAACCTGTGCCCGTGCCGACCTGTATTTACTGGACTTAAAAGGTGTGACAACTAGCCTAGTCTGTGGGTGGGTATAATAGATAAATAAATATCTAAATAATATCTACATCTCACATTTTTCTAGTATGATAATACAAAACAAAAGAATATACATTGTAACAAATAACGTTACTGTGGTTGTGAGCTAATTAAAAGTATCATATTACACGCCATAAAATCAGTGTGGGCAGTAAAATATATTCTGTCTAGTGACACTGTCAACCAAGATTAGATCTTCATATTTACAGCAGTGATTAACAATTACATAAGTATTGTGTTTGAGTACCTGTCGTATTTGTCCATCTTATCTGTGTCTAAAGACAGATATCTGCAACAAGAGAAAAGAAACACACAATCAAAACATGTTATGCATGACACATGCAACAACAGTTTTACGCCGGAATCAACGTTCAAATGTATATTAATAAAACTGTGAGATGTACATAAAAGATTATTTGACGACTGACCCTTCTAACTTGTCCGTGAGTTCTTCAACTTTATTGCTTTGCATATTTGCGTTTATCTTTTACGGATTTTCATTGAAAAACGACATGTGTCTCAACACCTCGATAGCGGAAGCTGCTTTGAACAAATGTTTTGTTGTTCGCGCGCAGCTCTCGTCCAATCGCTTGCTGCACTAGAGCGCATGCGCAGAGTGTTGGTAGTTGGTAGACCGCACACACCGGCGCAGATCCGCAGAGGAATTTGAAGAGTTACAAATTGAGTCTTTCTCCTCTGACTAAAACCCCCTTAAAAACAGTGGAATTTCCCCCCTCTGAATAAAACCAACTAAACCCGCGTTTCCAATTCGAATATAAAATTCGAATATATTTAGTTGCATTTCTTACTTGCAAAAACATACACAGGTCCTTCTAAAAAAATTAGCATATTGTGATAAAAGTTCATTATTTCATAATGTAATGATACAAATTTAACTTTCATATATTTTAGATTAATTGCACACCAACTGAAATATTTCAGGTCTTTTATTGTTTTAATACTGATGATTTTGGCATACAGCTCATGAAAACCCAACATTCCTATCTCAAAAAATTTGCATATCATGAAAAGGTTCTCTAAACGAGCTATTAACCTAATCATCTGAATCAACTAATTAACTCTAAACACCTGCAAAAGATTCCTGAGGCTTTTAAAAACCCCCAGCCTGGTTCATTACTCAAAACCGCAATCATGGGTAAGACTGCCGACCTGACTGCTGTCCAGAAGGCCATCATTGACACCCTCAAGCGAGAGGGTAAGACACAGAAAGAAATTTCTGAACGAATAGGCTGTTCCCAGAGTGTTGTATTAAGGCACCTCAGTGGGAAGTCTGTGGGAAGGAAAAGTGTCAAAAACGCTGCACAACGAGAAGAGGTGACCGGACCCTGAGGAAGATTGTGGAGAAGGACCGATTCCAGACCTTGGGGACCTGAAGCAGTGGACTGAGTCTGGAGTAGAAACATCCAGAGCCACCGTGCACAGGCGTGTGCAGGAAATGGGCTACAGGTGCCGCATTCCCCAGGTCAAGCCACTTTTGAACCAGAAACAGCGGCAGAAGCACCTGACCTGGGCTACAGAGAAGCAGCACTGGACTGTCGCTAAAATTTTGCATGTCATTCGGAAATCAAGGTGCCTGAGTCTGGAGGAAGACTGGGGAGAAGGAAATGCCAAAATGCCTGAAGTCCAGTGTCAAGTACCCACAGTCAGTGATGGTCTGGGGTGCCATGTCAGCTGCTGGTGTTGGTCCACTGTGTTTTATCAAGGGCAGGGTCAATGCAGCTAGCTATCAGGAGATTTTGGAGCACTTCATGCTTCCTGCTGAAAAGCTTTATGGAGATGAAGATTTCGTTTTTCAGCACGACCTGGCACCTGCTCACAGTGCCAAAACCACTGGTAAATGGTTTACTGACCATGGTGTTACTGTGCTCAATTGGCCTGCCAACTCTCCTGACCTGAACCCCATAGAGAATCTGTGGGATATTGTGAAGAGAAAGTTGTGAGACGCAAGACCCAACACTCTGGATGAGCTTAAGGCCGCTATTGAAGCATCCTGGGCCTCCATAACACCTCAGCAGTGCCACAAGCTGATTGCCTCCATGCCACGCCGCATTGAAGCAGTCATTTCTGCAAAAGGATTCCCGACCAAATTGAGTGCATAACTGAACATAATTATTTGAAGGTTGACTTTTTTTGTATTAAAAACACTTTTCTTTTATTGGTCGGATGAAATATGCTAATTTTTTGAGATAGGAATTTTTTTTAGATAGGTTTTCATGAGCTGTATGCCAAAATCATCAGTATTAAAACAATAAAAGACCTGAAATATTTCAGTTGGTGTGCAACGAATCTAAAATATATGAAAGTTTAATTTTATCATTACATTATGGAAAATAACAAACTTTTATCACAATATGCTATTTTTTTGAGAAGGACCTGTATTCCATTGCAAATAAGTTAACAGTAGGCTACTATATATATATATATATATATATATATATATATATATATTGTGGTAAAATTTGAACTTTGGTGAACGCAACTGTAGGCCTGCCATTTGAAACCTAAAGGGATAGTTCACCCAAAAATTAAACTTCTTTAAAGACAAGAAAATGAAAAAGTCGTCCCAAACCTGTATGCTTATGTTCTGCGGAACACAAAAGAAGATATTAAGAATGTTTGTAATCTAACAGTTGATGGAGCCCATTGACTTCCATAGTATTTTTTTCCTCTCAAACTATGGAAGTCAATGGGCTCCATCAACTGTTATATTCTTCAAAGTATCTTTTGTGTTCAGCAGAAGAAACTCATACCGGTTTAGAACAACTTTAGGACGAGCTGGGTGAACTACCCTATTCCTTTAAAACTCAATCAACAACTCCTGCTGCAGCCTTTAGATGGCAGTACGCACAACTGTATGATGCTACTGTAGATGTAGAGCACTGAACACACACAAACAAAAAATCGTGAACACCAACAATGTAATGGTCTAAATCTACATAGAGTTTCTCAGCTAGCTACGTTGCTTTACAAGTGGCAGTCAGTTGGGAGAATGAGACGGAAAGCAACAGAGTCAGGATCCATTCTCTTCAGAAGTAGCTTATCAAACGTTGTGTAGGCGCTACACGTGTTTCAAAGATAAAATAAAATAATTCACTTTCAGAAATTAAAAATTTACAAGCTTCCTCCGGTTTCAATGAGTTTGGCCAACAAATCTTGAGATTTTTTAGCCGAATTCACAGGATTGAAAGCACTTGCAACGAAAATATTAGATTTGATATAGTTTTCTGAGGAATTGCAGGAATGGTTCTGTGTCACCGCGTCATAAGCTTCCTCATTTTCAAAATAGAGCTCTGTGCGCGCGTCTGTTTATAAATGCCTTGTAATGCAGAAGGGCTTGGCACAGATTTGGCTGCGGACAGGTAACTTGCTCTTCTCTGTTACTAACATTCTAAACTGTAGCACAATTTTATAGCACTAACAGTAATGATAGTTGACAGTAATGATTTAAAATAAGATGTGTTGTTTTGAGATTGGATAGATTGATACGTGTGTGTGCGCGCGCGTTTTACATAAGGACAAAAAGAAAAAAACATTTTTACATTAAGGTTTCTTAAACCCTATCTCTTAAGTAAACAGTTACATTTGTAAAATGTTACTACCGGTACTCTGGTTGTGATATTTTACCAATATATCTGATATTAAACTCACATGTTTCCTCCAAAATTAACAAAATAGCTACGTGTCTATTTCGGCATGTGTGCAATTTTGTAAACAGTTGTAGGTAAATCGTTTTAGTTAGAACCTCCGTTTTTAAATATGTGTCTGTGTGCTTTTTAGTGTGTGTTTTTGCACACAAGAGGATTTGACATAAAGTGTTATTTGTTATCTGGGTTTCATTAAGAACACCAATCTGAGCTTACTTCCCATACTTAACCACAGTGAAGAAGAGCATTATTGTGTGCACTGAAAGGACTATTGTTACTAATGTTACTTCTGATATCTTTCAAAGGTTGTTTGTTTCTTAATGTCTGAGCTGGGGAACTTTTAGAAATGCTGTGCATCAGGTTTGGTGGCTTCATTGTGTGTGTTACAGTAATTGGGTTGAGGCGGAAGAGATGTTTTTGTATTTCAGTAATTAAGGTCATAGCCTTGCATCAGGGTTGATAGGAGGATAAGGGATATAGATCATACAGTATGCTAAGCATTCTCGAGATCGTTTATGTTTATGTAAATTGGGTTCTTTATTGTTTTTATCGGTTTATTGACTCGTTTTGATAATTCATTTATTTGTGTGTTCTGTGTCCTTCAAAGGTACACACATCACAATCCCAGAACATGGCTTTAAAGGTAAATTTTGTGTCTGTGTGTGTGTAAATGCTGTCTACTATGTGACAGCTGGTTAAATAGCCATTCTATTGTGTGAAATGTTCAACAAAAATGCAGTAATATTGTGAAATATTATTGCAATTTAAAATTACTTTTCTAATTGAATATATTTTAAAATGTCATTTATTCATGTGATGGCAAAGCTGCATTTTCAGCATCATTACTTCAATCTTCAGTGTCACATGATCCTTCAGAAATCATTCTAAAATGTTGGTTCGGTGTTATTATTATTATAATTATGAAAACAGTTGCTGCTTGAAACAGTGATACATTTTTCTTAGGATTTTTCGATCAATAGAATGTCAAAAGAACAGCATTTAGCCTGTTTGAAATAGATTTGTAAAATTATTAGTCTTTCATGTCACTTTTTTTCTTAGGATTCTTCGATCAGGAGAATGTCAAAAGAGCAACATTTATTTTTAATAAATATATATATATATATATATATATATATATATATATATATATATATATATATATATATATATATATATATATATATTTATTTTTTAAATAAAACGATGTCTTTCATGTCACTTTTGATCAACTTGATGCATCCTGAACAGTTGTTTGTCTTCCAGCAGGAGGATCTATTGCGAGACATGCAGAAGTGTTTCATCAACCTGAAAGTTGAAGAGGATAAAAAAGAGACAGCCACTCAGAGAGAGCGGTGTGTGTATGAAGCGCAAACAATTATGTGGACCCACTTTATATTAGGTGGCCTTAACTACTATGTAATAACATTTTAATTAATAATTTGATACATTGCACTTATTGTGTACATAAATGTTTTTACATTGTACTTACATTTTTAAAAATACCTTAATGTAATTACATCTGTAATTAATTTCTGTAGTTACATTTGTAATTACACAGTTGACACTTCCCTTACACCTAACCCTACCCTTAAACTTACCCATCCCACCACACCTGTCCCTAACCCTACCCGTATCCCACCTCAATATCAGCAAAGGTGTTTTGCAATACAATATGAACACAGGAAGTACATTGTACCTAATTTTTGATGTAAGTACATAGTAGTTAAGGCCACCTAATATAAAGTGGGGCCAATTATGTTTTGTGGATAATGTTATTTTGTTTTGTGTTTAGGTGTGCCTTCAGTGGAAGAGAAATGAGAATTATTCTGTTGTATTAATACAGCATTTGTTGATTTTAGTGAGGACAGTATTGATATCAGATGTACAGAGTTTCCTGATTTCTCAGAGGAGTTCCGTCAGATTGTTAAAGCTGGCTGGCTGGAGAAAACTCCCCCGAAAGGGTAAGAAAAAATTGTGACTTTTGCATCTTTTACGACTTTATAACTAAGCCTTTTTTCTGAAATCCTGTGGATTTATTTCTATTTATAATTATTATATTTATAAGTGTTTTATAATATTTGTGTTTGTTATCTCAGTGGCAAGATTTACCAACGTCGATGGGTGCAGCTGGATTCAGATTATTTGAGATATTTTCAAAATATCAAGGTAAAATAAATGAATAAATCAATCAGTCTCTATTCATACATCTGTAATCTTGTGGGTAAATACTTTACCATGTCCTCCTGGAAATCAAGAAGGGATATAAAATCTTGAATAACATTAAGATCCCCCCATTCAGAGTAAATATATAGATTTCCTCATTCACATCAGGCACTTTCCTTTCATTCCAAAATGACTATAAAAAGTCCTGCCTTGTTTTATTTACTTTAAGGAAGTTAAGTATTTACTGTACAAACATGATAAGCCAGAAAATGATTGGAATGGAGAGAGAGGATGATGATCATTACTAAATAATGATATACACGAAAAACGAGGGTATGAAAACTGGAATGTATTTCTGCCTTTTGGTTTAGGTCACAAAGATTAAATCTTGACTTGAAGTTTCTAGAATTGTTTCTAAAGTTTCTCACAAAAGAGTTATTTATAGGCATGTTGAAAGTTATAGACTATAATTAATAATCAAAATCAAGAATGATATTGATTATCTGATAATTAATGGATACTATTAAAATGATACTGTTTTGTTTAACTAAATATATATAAAAAGCACTATCAACTTAAATGTCATTTTAATACTCCAGCTGAATTAAAGCACCAACACATTATAATGTACAATATGAAATGTTTCTACAGAAATTTACATTTCTGAATATACTGTATATATCCCTGATCCATTTTGTATTTTTTTTGTGTGTAGCATTGCTCATGAGTGCCTTTATTGTCCTATTTACAGACCCTGTGAACCAACCAACATTTCATTGCACTTTGAATGGAATGACAATAAACTTGACTCAAATGTAATACAGGGTGTTGAGGAATTTCTCTCTCTCTCTCTCTCTCTCTCTCTCTCTCTCTCTGTGTGACAGGAGGTGTACTCTAAAAGGATGGTGTCTCTGGGGTCTGTCGATAAGGTGGTCAGTGTCAGAGATTTGCGATTTGAGCTCCACAGTCATAGCCGGACTTTCCTGTTTCGGGCAGAAAGCACTCGTGCGTATTTACCAATGTTTTCTCCTGACCACCTTGCAAAATGTCTCTGACACACCTTTGTTTTTACATTCAGGCTGTGAATGATTTTCATACGTTTATATTGTGTGCTTATTTTCACAGAGGAAAGAAATGACTGGGTTTGTTGCATTGAAAAGATTCTGAGTGACCGCAGAGATAGTCTGGAGCCCCGGAATCTGTTCTTTAAGAACGGAAGTGTGAATATTTGTTTTGAGGGCTACATGGAGATGTTGTCACCACGCACCAAAGTCTACACACTTATCAGCAGGGACAAATTTTTCCTCTTTAAGAGCCACGAGGTGTGAGTCTGAATATGAATAATTGTCTTTCTAAATGCTTTGCGTTTATTTGTTAGATAAGTTATGTTTGTGTTTTGCATATAGGAATATTTTCAGGGTGTAGGCATCACTGACATAGACATGCGAATGGCCAATGTGAGAGATGGAGAAAACAAACACTCTTTCACGCTCAACACTCCGTTCAGAGCATTCAGGTAAACACTGCACCTTTTTAAAAAACTTTTTGCACACAACGGGAAAGCATTTGTTCAACAGTGTTATTTTAGTATTATTTAAATGCTATTGTAGTAGTTTTTACTTGACTAAGCAAATAGGCCATAAACTCATTGATGAAACCGTAAACTCACTATAACTGCTTTAATTTCATTTGTATGCTCCACTCTCTCTGTAGTTTTGTTGTGGATTCAGAGAGTGAGAAGCAGAAATGGTGCGAGTTACTCAATGAGTGTGTGAGTCGCTCTCTGTCATGTGATGGAGTGTGCGAGAGCATTTGGCGTGTGCCAACAAACCGTTTATGTGCGGACTGCAGCTCTTCGATGCCGGAGTGGGCATCGATCAACCTGTGTGTTCTGCTGTGTGAAAACTGTGCAGGTACACACAAACACTTACACAAATATTAATAAATGACAGCAGATCTACGTATGTGTAAATGTCATACTCATAATGTATATGTAAGCTCATAAATGTGTACACATTTGTGTGATAACAGGTGCACACAGAAGCCTGGGCCAGAACGTGTCAAAGGTTCGCAGTCTGAAGCTGGATGAACGAGTGTGGACTGATGACCTCATCAGGGTACAATGAATGTGATGCATCCAGTCTATATGCTGCCTCAGCTCCATCAGAGAGTTATATTCGTGCTTTGCAGTTGCAGCTGTGCCTTTCTCTTTCTGGATGATGTCTGATAATCTCATTCTGCGTTGCCAGGTTTTTTTGCTGCTGGGTAACGGCAAAGCAAATCAGTTCTGGGGAGCGAATATTCCCCCAAGTGAAAGTCTCTGTGCGAGCACTAACAGCGAGCAACGCCTCCAACACATAACAGCAAAATACAAAAATGGAAAATATCGCAAATACCACATACTCTTTGGCCAACAGGAGGCTCTCAATAAAGTTAGTCTATTAGATCTAAATGCCAAATAAATGACACTAAATTACACATCACATAACGTTCTCCTCTGTGATGTTTGGTTTTTCTGTGTTTCTTAGGCTTTGTGTTCAGCGGTGCAGTTTGCTGATTTGTTGGAGACTCTATCGCTGCTGAATTGTGGGGCAGATATCAACTGCTACACTGGTATCCCAGAATTCCCTACTCCACTGTCTCTGGCTAAACGCAGTGGCCAAACAGTACAAGCGGAACTACTTATGCAGAACTTGAACTCAGGTGCACAAATACACACAAAACCCCAACGTATAAGATACACTGTGTTCATTTACATGTTTAGTTACACAAGTTCAGAAGTTTAATGGGTTCAGCTTTTATGTCGAAACTCACCTTGTTTGTTCTTTATCAGAGTCTTTTACACCAGTGGTTAAAGATGCGTCCATTCGATCCAATTCTGGCTACCTTTTTAAGACTGCCTCATCAGCTCGGCCAATCACAGACCATAAAACCAAAGCAGGTGTGTGGAACCCTCGTAGTTTCATTCGGTTTAGTAAATTGCTGTTTGATGACTGACTAGTGAATCTCAATGATATAAAGCCTTTTGTGTTTGTGAGGATGTGCTTGACTTCCAAAATGAGACTATCATACCATGAAAAGTCATGAATTAACATTTAAGTTACATTTAAATTATAATAACCTGTATATAGTTTTAGGAAATTTTCAAATGTAATATCTTACTGTAGGCTTTTTAGTTTTCAGTAATCTACAAGTTTTCATTGTGTGTGTGTGTGTGTGTGTGTGTGAAACTCTTGTGGTAAATATTGTAGACTTCTCTCAGCGTTGGTGTTGTCTTGGTGATGGAATGTTTAGCTACTTTAAGAATGAACAGAGCCACAGCAAGTGTGGTGGCATGAAGACCAGTGAAATCATCTGCCTCTCTGTCAACAGCCCTGGGAAACATGGGTAATAAAAACATGACCTTCAAATCTTAATTGAGTTTACTTTTACCACATGAATCCCTTTGTCCGCCATATTTATCATGTCCTCTCTAATTGGCTGGCAGCTATGAGCACACCTTTGAGCTGTACTCTGAGGAGGGGAGAGTCTACTTGTTTGGATCTGATGATGGCAGCATTGCCAAGAATTGGATTCAGGCTATTGCCATGGTGATCAACTTTTTAAAAATTTTAATCAAATTTGTATTTTACTTATTTTAATACTCGTTTGAAGATACCATATTGTGAGGACAAAGAAGAGTTTGGGGTTTTCAAACCAGACCAAAAAGAGGAGTTTTTTTATTTAAATGATATTACTACTTTTATTCAGCATAGGCACAATAAATTAAAGGAATAGTTCACCCAAAATTAATTTTTTTTGTCATAATTTACTCACCCTCAATTTGTTCCAAACCTGTATGCATTTTTTTTTTCTGCTGAACACAAAAGATGATACTTTGAAGAATGTCTGTAACCAAACAGACCCCATTGACTGATATGTTTTTAGTCAAAGTGGCCCATTGAATACCAGTAAACACTGTTTGGCTATCCATAGTCTTCAAAATATCTTCTTTTGTGTTCAGCAGAAGAAAGAGATTCATACAGGTTTGGAACAACTTGAGGGTGAGCAAATGCTTACCGAGTTTTCATGTTTGGGTAAACTATCCCTTTAAGCTGTAAACACATTAATAACTGTTAAAACATGTTTTTTTCTTTTTTTATTAAATTACATTTTTTATTTCCCATTGATCAAAGAATCCTGAAAAAACAGTTTTCAACATTAAGTAATAATAGGACACGTTTCATTCCATCACAAGAATAAATTACATTTTTAAATATATTTAACAAATATAATATTATATTTGTAATAATATGTCACAATATTATAGTGTTGGATAGTATACTACACAATATTAATACTGTTTTTACTGTGTTACATATATATATATATATATATATATATATATATATATATATATATATATATATATATATATATAAAATCCTTTTTTATTTCTAAATTTTCTTCTCCACTTTCTTGCAATCTTATGTGCATCGTTCTGTAAAACTGCTTTATATTATGCAAACATTATCATAATAAAATAAAATGTTTCTCTCATATTCTAATATATTGGCAGAGGAGACAAATAAACTGAACCATGTCCTTCTTATTTAGGCTGTGTTGCCTCCTGTACTGTTTGATGTGTGTGGAAGCTGTGATCGTATGGGTCGTCTGCGCTGCACCGAGGGCAGCGACGGCATTGGTTGGTTTTGCCTGAGCGGCTTCAAACTGCATGTCTTACTGGAAGACAGCGTACAAACAATTGACCTGCGCAAGCTGGTCACACTCAGTGAGTTACAGCACACCCACACAATCATGTGCCAATCTGAGACAAAATTAAAATGTACTATATTTAACTAATGCGATAAGTACCAACATTAAAGACAGTACTTAAAGATGCTGGTATATATATGAATACATGTGTGTACGTAGCTCTCTCTGACAGTTCTGGCTCTATGGTGATGGTGTGGCGGGGTGGACCCCTGCATTTGCTGGCTGACCGCAGGCCTCATTTTGCGGGCTGGCAGACCTACATTCAGCAGAAATCCGGTGCTGGAGATCAGCCGCTATCCCAGCAGCAACTCACTGACCTGGGTGCCCCTGTGACTGTTGACCGCTGCCTGGACCATGTAACACGTTATGGTATACAAACACACATTCACATTACCAAAGAAAGCACAAACATTTTGTTATAGAAATGTAAAATTACAGTTTAACTAAAGCTTTACTTTTTATGAAGTAAATCTGAGAGAGCCACAATGCTACACTGCTGTTGTTGTTGCAAGAATGTTCCTATGCAGTTGCTAAAGAGTTCTGAAAGCTTTTTTTTTTTACAAATGCTGCTACTATATGAGGTTACTGTGGTGTTTTAGGTGGTTGTTAGGGCAGCCAGCCTTTTGATTAATTTAATTTACTGGTCAGGCAGCTGATTGGCTCATTCAGTTTATTCTTAATTACGGGACCTCAAGAAACTTCCAAGTGGGCGTCAAGATGACTTAAAATTATAAAAAATTTGACAAAATAAGCTAAAACAACTGAAACATCTGTCTAGGTATGTTAAGCTCTGTTAAGTATTTAATTGGTAGAAATTGTGAGTGGGGGAGCCTTGAAGTCAAAAAGATTGAGATACAATAGTCTATTGTTCTTTGTCTATTAAAGTCGACATGAAACAGAAGTTGTGCTAGTCTTTTCTTCCCTATTGTGATGTATTTTCGAGTGGTCTGGCTTCTTGAACAATAAAAAATGTAGGGCAGGGCTTGGTTTTTGTCCATCAGACAATCATTATGGTTTGTGGTATCTGCAATCTTATGTGAGTGGACAGGTTGGTCCACAATTCATGGTGACTTTAAATTCTAAATAAAGTGTACTCAACTAGATACAATTATTTTTCTTCATGCTGCCAGCAAATCATAATCCTAAAAGAAAGGAAATATTAATTTCTTAAATAAATGCCAAGACTTTGTATATGCAAAACACAATCATAATGTCACATTTATTTATTTATTTCAGGACTGTTGTCATCAGGAATCTATCGAAAGAGTGGCACTAATTCTCATGTGACCAAACTGATGAAGAGGTTTCAAAATGATGCACGAAGTGTAACGTGGTGTGAGTCCGAGTATTCTGTGGATGTTGTGGCTAACACGCTAAAACGATTTCTCAGGGAGGTCAAAGATGGAGTCTTTAATGGACAAGAGAACAGCAATAGCTGGCTCAGAGTTGCAGGTAGATAAAAATTGGAATAACTCTGTTTAGTACTGCTTAGAAAGTGTGAGTGGCCCAACACTACTGTAAGCAAGTCATTTTTTTAACACTCTGCAGCTCTGGAGGACAAAAGTGAGAAGATTCATAAATACCAGATTCTCCTCTCAAACCTCCCAGATGTAAACAGAGAAACACTCAGAGTCCTCATACACCATCTGGTTTGGTATGTTATATTGACATGTGACCTGCTCAGCCGTGTAAAAGCAACAAAGTACTAACAAAATCACTATAAAACAATAGTTTTCTTTCTGATAACATCTACACATTCCTAAGACCTAAGAGAGTTTACTGTGCTTTAAATATATTTCTGTGACTGGTTGATTTGAACTGATAATAAGGAATGTAGTTGGATATGTAGTTATTGTTAGTAGTACATCCAAAAACTTGAAATTTTTCCTTTGTCAGTGTTCAGCACCTGTCTGATGAGAATCAGATGACTATACGAAACCTTGGTATCGTATTCGGTCCATCACTTTTTCAGATAGATGGAATAGATGTCACAGCATCTCAGGTGGTGGAGGAATTGATCCAAAACTACTGCAGCATTTTTAATGTGAGTCTGTCTTTACTTATTGCATTAGCTAGTCACATTGATGATTGCTAATTCATTTATTATTGTACTCAGTTAAAGCTACATTAAGTAACTTTTTTTTAAAATAACAAAATATGTACACTATGTCTTTACCCTAATATAAATTGACATCCTAATAATAATGATTACATTTTTTTTGGAGTTGTCAGGACGGATTTTGCGGGAAATTGCATACATAAGTCATTCACCCATGCATGTCACATCATATACACTCAGAGAAAAGAAGCTCCAGCTTTGGTTAGCATGAAGCTGAAATTTTCTTGTCACAGCGAACAAGAAAATTCTACCATAAATCATTGAAAATGGCAAACCTCCAGGGAATCACCGGTTATTAAACAAACAAAAAACACATTATTTATTTGTCCATTCGTTCTGACAAGATGTCAAGTATAATAACATATAACAGGTCATTGGGGTTTCTCAAAAAAACTTAAAAAATGGTTATTGTTCAATCAAATTTGTGATCATTTTGTTATGCTATTTTCGTTTGTTTTGTTTTGTATTTTCCCTGTCCTTAACATCAAACTGCCAAGAGACTACTGATGAAAATTAGCCAGTGTTGGCTTAATTTGGCATATTTTTTACATATTTTTATGCATTATTAATGTGTATCGTCCTTTAATAAAGGTAATGTAATAAATGTAATAAACAAAAAAGGTTACAGCAGTACCTCAAATTACATTCATCCACGTAGAGAAGCACATTTCACAAAATGCAGTTTTATTTTTCAACTGCTAGAGGCCCAAAAGTTAAATAGTGTGGTTTTGAATGTATTTTGGAATTTGATTCACACACTGACATAGAGATCAACCGATGCACTTATGAATTAAATATTAATAAAGAATATTTCAAACATGCTGTTAATAAAATGAAGAATGATGACTGAGATGAAGCTTCTCTCACAGGTCTCAGAGTCTGACCTTCAGAGGCAGCTAAACATGACTTCTGTCATCCTGAATAAACACAAGTCCCAGGTCAGAATTCACAGGACATGAGCATTTACAATATTATGTTAAGGGCATTTTTACATGCTGTTAATAATGAGTTATCTGCATAAAGACCTCCTCATGTTGATTTGATTGAGTGTTACTGAATACAAATTATTTGAATAATTTAAAATTATTTGAACTTATTGATACTTTGACTTTATTATATTTCAGAGGACCTTGAGTCGAACTCCATCCAGCACCATTTGTGCTGTTTACCTGGAGAAGAAAGAGGAGGGTGCAGAGGTTCTTGTTCAGGTGGACCCTTAATCTTTACTTAATATTTATGTAATTATGTACTTGACATGTGCGAACTAACATCTCAGTTTGTTTAAGATCAGTGTATTCTGATTTCTTTGTGTGTACTGTAGGTTCCAGCGGATATGACAGCTTTCAAGTTGGTTTCTGTGGTTTTGAAACTTAAAGGAATTCAGCAAGCCAATGAAGAGTTCTGGAGCTGCTATGAGATTCTAGAGAAAGAGGACATGGGTGAGATTTGATCATATGATGATTTGATTCACTTGCTTTAGTTCTATGTTAAGAGGCAATATATAGTTTACTAGTTTCAAATACAAATATGACACTTAAATTAATCTAGATAAACTTGTCCACGAAACAGCCCAACAAACAATTGTCTGCTTTTGGTCCAGTGCAATAGGGAAAAAAAAGCTTGGTTTAAATTAAAAGTGTGTTTTAACATCATAGTTGTTGTTTATTTTTATCTAATATTCTGTAGTAACAAAACATGGAGTCGTGTTCAAAAAATATACTTGGATATGGGAGCTTTCTTTTTTGAACATGACTCTAAATTACTTTGTAATTGTTGGATGTAGTTAGTTAGTTAATTATATTTTAAGTTTGACATGGCAGGATATTGCAGAACACAACCCTGAAATGTGTCAAACATAACACATACTCAAGACAACCTTGTGTCTGATGTAAAACAAATAAAACAAAGGTAGTACAACACATACACAGAAGGGAAAAAACTGAAATAAGTAGGTGTTGGAGCCACAGAGAAGAAACAGTGCAGTGGAGATGAACTGTCCTTGAGTAGTTTAGTAAAAGTACATAAAGTGGCCTCATCACGTATCTCACTATTATCCGACAGCAACGTTTTTGAACCCACTCTAACTCATCAGAGAGACCTTTAGGTACTCCACCCCATACTGGACTAGCATACTTAAGAACTGGTCGTATAAAAGTCAAATGTATTTCACAAGAGAGACCAACTTCTTAGTAACACAGAGATAATAGATTCTAGGACGCACCTTATAAATCCCATGACCGATCAGAAGAAATTTGAACTGATGTACTTGCTGAGAAATTCAGAAATTCAGTGTTGAATGTATTTTTTGATGAGTGGGGTTTTACTTTATTTTTATAATAGAGAGAACACTTCATTACCAGGAAAGAGTGCTCCTCTCTATTTCTCACTTAGTGGTCACTGCCACCTGCTGATTAAGAGGAATCATTACATCATCAGCATCATGAGGTACCTGGGTATGTCTTGTCACACAAACACCAGTGCGTAGTGTCTTTAAAAAAAAATCTATTTTATTCATAGTAGATGATGAGAAGGTTTTCCATGATGAGAAGGTATTCCAATCACACGATATTCCAAAAATATTGAAAATTACACATTTAAATTCTCGTTTACAATGTTAATTTATGTTAAATATTAAATAACTTAAAACTATTCAATATTGCAGAATCTGAGATCTTTTTATAAGTATACATTTTAATTTTGTAAAGAAATGTTGAATTTTGGCTCAACGTTTCTCTCTACAAAACTTCCATACATTTAGCCATACGCATTTTGCTCAAAACATTAATAAGGTCACCAAAAATTTTTTTTTTCTAGACTCCAAATCAACTGTTTCCTAACTTTTGACTGGTAGCGTATTGTAAATTCTATGGTGCGATAAAGGATGCACAACAATTAAGTGAATAAGCGACTACAACAAACTACATCCTGAATAATAGCCTAGTGCATTAACATGGCTCAAGTTGTTTTAGGTACAGTCCAATAGTTGTTTGCTAATTTGTGTGTGTATGTGTGTGCGTGCAGAAAATAAAGGCAATCTGTGCAAAAGTGGGCCATTGCGTGTTTGTGAGGTTAAAAGTGAAAGTAGCAGAAACTTCCAGCTTCGTCATTGTGAGCTTTCTGGCAACACTTTCAGACTGCACAAGGAACTAGAGGTGTGTGTAAACGTGTGAACGATGTCGCTGGTGTGTAACCATACAGTATGAATATTTATAAACATATTTAAAGCATACACTGGCAGGCTGCATGAGTGAAAAACTAAATAGAAGAGAATGAATCGATCTTTAATCTCTGGAGGCTTCTGTTCTTTCAGGGTTCTCAGTGCGAGAGGGAATATCCTGCCAAAGAGTTCAAGCTCTATCATGGTTGCCGGAGCAAACTCCATCCACCCACTCCGTAATGAACCCAAAGCACCTAAACACAACATCTACTCCAGAGTTTATCTCACTTATAAGCAGAGATGCAAACACATGTTTGAACACATTCTTGACACTGGCCGTGGCCAACAGTAAATGTTTCTGACCACAGCAAGGACTTAATAATTGCATGACTGAAAATTGCACATGTGACTATACAACGGCTCGTACACAGGGCTCTTGTATCTAGACAAGCACTGCAGGTTTTGATGAACAATGGAACAGCATACTAGCATACTACACTTACTATTTCTGCTATTTAAAGATATAGTAAAAAAAGTAAGAGTAGTTTACTATTTCAAATTCAGCAAATGTGAGGCAGATTTGTTTCTCAAATATACTAGTTTTCCCCAGACATAATTACGTTACTATACTATATACAGTACACATAAATATGAATCTGAATCTGAACTTCTGCTAAGTTGGTTACATAAATCTAAAAAGACAATACTCCCTATTGTGAGTGCTTAAAAAAGACAGTGAAAATACTATAGGATTATGCAATGTTATACTAAATATTATTATTTAAAAATATACATATCATGGTGTGGTAAAACATCCCAAAATTAAATAGCATATTTCTTTAATCAAAGATATGTCTTCGGTAAGAATGTATCTGTAAATCAGTACTGCCCGGTTTCACAGACATGGATTAAAGGGATAGTTCACCCAAAAATGGAAATTCTGTCATCATGAATCACTCACCCTTAAGTTGTTACAAACCTCCTGTATTAATTTTTTTGTTCTGCTGAACACAAAAGGAAGATATTTTGAAGAATGTTTGTAGCCAAGCAATTGATGGTCCCCATTGACTTCCATAGTATTTTTTTTTCATACTGTGGTGCCCCAATGGTGATTTAAATGATGACAGAATTGAGAAAATGTTTGGCTCGCTAAACTATCCCTTTAAACCTAGGCCTAGAGAGCTGTCTCAACTGAAATAATTTGAACACATCTTAAAATATGTCAGTGCCATTGTTTTGTCTAAAGATGCACACCGGTAATGTTTTTTTCTAAGGCACGTTTTAATTTGAGGCCTAACCCTGGTTTATTTGAATCTATCTTCCTTGTCTGTGAAACCAGGCCTACAACCTAACCCTAACCCTCATGATTTTGCATCCCTGTATAACTATTTTAAAGGAATACCATTAACTAATTTACTGAGATGCAATTTGTGGTGTGTAGTAATTTATTTTATTCTCTTTATAGATGGGGACTTATGCTGATTTATGACAAGCAGCAGTGGTGAGTCTGTAGGGTTAGACTATGTACATCAAACAGGGCTGTAGCTACCGTGGACATTAATATGTAAATGGCAGATTCTTAATTTTTTACATTTAGTCTTCCTCAATCTTGGATTTTCAGTTACATATGGACCTCAAACATTTCCATTAAAAGTATTTAGCATATGTCAAGCAATATGCAACAATCTTATATTAGATGTTTTTTGTTCTTAACCCTCTGGGGGTCTTCGGTCATTTCTGACCCTAATTTTTTTTTAATTTTTAAAATCGTAGCTTCATCGGAATGGTCCGAAACTTGGTGACTTTATTGGTACTTGGTATATGAACACACACAAAAGGATTTGAAGAGTCTAAGTAGTCGTAAAAAAAATGGTCACACTCAGGGTGACACTTCTGGTCAAAAATGACCCTCATAGGAAATGAATGGGAAATTGGCAAAAATATGAACTTATAGAGTATTTTTGTGCGTATAATCTACAAATCAGTCAGGATGCAGAAAAAAAGGACTCAACAGTGAAGGGGTGAATCTCAAACATCAAGAGTGCAAAATAGACAAAAAAAATTCACACACACACACAAAAACACAATTAGCTTTTGGAATGGCATGCGTTCATTTGTGCGTGCGTGTGTCTTTGTGTGTGGATGTGTGTGAGTTTTTTTTTGTCTGTTTTGCACTCTTGATGTTTTAGAGATTCACCCCTTCACTGTTGAATTATTTTTTTCTGCATCCTGGCTGATTTGTAGATTGTATGCACAAAAAAACAAAACAATTTCCCATTCATTTCCTATGGGGGTCCTTTTTGACCCGAAGGTCCTGAGTGTGACTATTTTCTTTTACGACCACTTAGACTTTTCAAATCCTGTCCCCAATTTTTGGGTGTTCATGTACAAAGTACCAATAAAGCCACCAAGTTTCAGACCATTCTGATGAAGCTACGTTTTTTTAAAATTTTTTATAAAACACAAGATCCACTATAGTGGTAAAAATGTGCAATTGCGTGATAAAAATGCTCAATGTGTCTACCGGATGGAACTGATCTCATTAAAAAAAAATTGCTTTCATGATGCCTAGACTTGACTCTAAAATGAAATAATAAAGTACAGCTTTAATAAAAAAAATTATAAATATATATATATACTTTTTTTAAAAAATGAGTCATAATTATTGCATACATATTAATTATAAATCATAAAATTATCTCAAAACACCCCAAAAAATTAATAAATTATTGAACAAAAATTTCGTTAATTTTACTAAAATCTTTTTTTATCTTAATCCTGCCCTCCGTGTCCCGAAGGTCCTGAGTGTGACCCCCAGAGGGTTAAAAGCACAATTCTTGATGCTGCTCTGCTGCACTCCATTATGCACCGCTTTATAAAACAGTGCTTGTCAATGGCAAAATGTTTAAAGGGGCCATGAACTGGATTGTTTTGTTGTTTTATGTTTCCTGTGGTGCACTTATAATGTTAGTATGATTTTTACATCAAAGTTTTCATAGAAATACCTCTGGTTTTGAACGCTCTGTTTGAAGGGGCGTGTCTGCTGTGAGACTTCAATGTAAATGTCCACTGCTATGTTTGGCTAACATCTTTGTATATGAAATAGCTACGTTTTATATGTTTAAGACTTTTAGCACATGTTTACTATTACAGTTGTCAATGTTAACTAATCGTTAAAAGTGTTGATTTAGTAATTATATTTAGTTATGGCATTTTATTAGATGAGCATTGTAGCCGATCACAGAGCTCATAAATTCAGCATTACTTACATGTTGTGGCATTACTGTCGAGTCCATATCGTAAATGTCGTAAATGTAGTTGTTTTGCTATTTCCTTTTATTTAGTGTATTTTAAATCCCTTTAATTCTGTAATTCCATTAACTAAATATTATAGTATATTTATGGCAAGAGCCTAGTTTGTTTCCCCCAATGCCCCAGTCCTCAGAGACTTGTAACAATGTACTCATTCTCAGTAAGAACATCATATATAATATAGGCATATGACAGGAAATATAAATTTTATTGGACATCCTTGTTCTGACTTGTTTTGTTATCATAGGCAAAGACTTTACTAGTTGTCTAGTTAGACCATTTATTTTACTAGTTGGCTATATTCTTGAACATTTAAATTCTATGTCCATGCTCACCTTACTTTGTCTCTGGATCTTTTTCCTTTAAGGTATCTGTGCTGTGAGAATGAAGATGAGTTGACTGAATGGATAGCCACATTTTACAGCATCCAGGTATTACCTCTGGCACACAATTTTTAAAGTCCTATTTCTTTGAATTCTGGTTAAATATACATAAATTGAAATATGCAGAACAATATACTTTTAAAAATGTGACACTTTTTTTCTTATTCATAGTACAATGGTGACATCTGGCCCTCCTGGTGAAATAAGGCCAAAGCAGCAGATAGGTTGAATAACAGCAATTTATTCTGATGGAAGAAACTAAAAAGAAAAGAAGTGTTTCTAAATAGACTGTGCCCAGCTCAGATTCTGAATTATTACTAGCAGCACACTGACCTCTCGACTTATGAGTATGTGACAATGATACAATTCCTGTATCTTTAAATCCTGTATTTCTGGCATCATTTGCCAAAAAAAGTATACTGTACCCCAATTCTGTATGTTATGCTAAGTTAAATACATAATGTTTTAAACAAAAATGTTCAGTGTGGATTCAAAGAGTATTCAAAATATGAACAAAAGTCTTATGGGTCAACAACATAAGACTGAGTAAATGACAGAATTGTCCATTTTGGGGGAACTATAACTAAGTTCTGCAGTTTCTGAGAATCCACAAGAAACCATTTTTAAGATGAAGCAATGAAACATTTTGTAGACTGTTGATTAATGTAACCGTTTTGTAACATGGTGTTAAAATCTGCATGTAGGCTACATTTATGCATTTTGTCCAAGAACTTTTATCTGAAAGATAAAATACAAAATGTAAAATACATTGTATGTATTCAGTGTTCCTTCAAGGTGAGCTACAGGACCACTGTAGGTAAGTACAACTGAAGTTGGTGTGCTCACCAATCTTATTTCTTTCACCACAGCAGCTCACTTCCTTGACATGCACATGAATATTTGTTCCGGTATGTGACAGAATCAGCCATCAAGAGACACAAAACCTATGGCAGGAGTAATGAAACTAAATATTTATTTATTTCTTCTTGTGTTGACTGGCTTGCTAACTGGGTATGTAATTACTTTTGAGTAAAAAATGTAGTAACGTGGTTTGATTCAAATGAATCAAATGATAAGGTATATTGGTAACATTTTACAATAAGGTTTTGTTTGTTAACATTAATGTATTAACTAACGTGAACTAACCATGAGCAATACATTTTTTACTGTATTTGTTCATCTTTGTTAATAAAAATACAGCTGTTCGTGTTACTTCACATTGACTATAAATACAACTTTTGATTTTGTTATATTTTGTATTTGAATTTTTGTTTTAGTAAATGTTAAAATTAACATTAAAAAAGATTATTTAATGCTGTAGGAGGATTAGTTGGTGCTATATTTTTAGATTTGCATTAAGCCTTGAATACAGTTAACCGTGAAGCTCCTTTCTAAACTGTCTATCTTTCGGTTTTCATCTGAAGCTTTAGCGTGTATATCTATGGTCTATCATGACCTTGAATTTAGGTTAGAATGCTGATTGGTTGTTAGGTCATTTGAATAACAATGTAACTACATGTTTGATGAATCTGTTTAACTCTTATTGAAATCATTCATCCGGTTCTAAGAGTCGCACAGGGTCCTTGCACCGGCCATTCATTATGCGGGCCCACGATCACAAACTTGTGTTGGTCACTAAACAGATTGACTATAGCCTACTATTTAGTCCCCAGATTGGTTTAAAAAAATGTTTTATTTACAATTTACTTTATTTAAAAAAAAATACAAAAAACACTATCTCTAATCAGAGGTCATACTGACCACTGCTACAGCTATAAGTTGAACAACATTACTTTTCTAGCTTTGGTTTGGTCATTTGTAGACACTCTCCGCCCCAGCAACATGTGAGAAAATATGCCCCATTTTAAATTTCATCAGCTTTAACCACATCCTTGAATAGGTTTGCGTCAGGTTAGAATCTAAAATTGTGACAGGCAATTTCCTTCCAACAAGTTCACTGTGAAAAATGTATTGTGGGTCTGGTCATTTTCACTAAAAAATAAGGTGATAATTAACAATAGTGGGCATATTTCCTTAAGAAAATTGTGGTTCAGTGTTGTAAAGAAAAGAACATTGAGAACATTTCAATTAAACCAAGAGATACACTTTCCTATTATTTTTTAAGGAAACGAGAAATTAGAAGAGAATTTGTTCAATTATGTGTTTTTACTTAGAGACACCGTTATTCGTTACCAGCATGCTTTGCAAATGGCTAGAAATTGAGTTAATATTGAAATGAAGTAGTGTTATTTTGAGTGAAGGGAAACCTCTGTTAATGTTCGCTGATCGGTTATGTTTGACTTTTGAAAGAGTTTCTGTTATGTTGATGTTTTGATTCTTTCCATTGTGCAGAAGAGTGGAGCTTATGGTTAGGGTGTGGATAACTGCATTTACTAATAATGTGAAGCATGTTACTTTGTTCAGTGAGCAAAAATATTAAAATCATTGCGTCATAGACTAAATAATTTAGGATATTTTACATGCTTTATTCAGGTTGATTCCATTAAATAAATCAAGCCTTAAAAACTACTCAAAATAGCATGTGTAATATTGTTACCATAATATATATATAAAAATAAAAGTAATAAAATGATATGTGGTATTTACTTTTCTAAGGGATCGGGGGTACAATGTCCGCCCCCTGGGCGAAAAAGTAGCCGAAAAAATCCCATGCGCTTTGCATTGCGACTGAATTTGAACACTCTCTATTTCATAGAAACTCGTGGGTTACCACATTTGAAGAGGCTGACAGTAAGAAGATACATCGCAATGAGGTGTAAGTTTTACCCCTGGGGTGCAGGAGCTGCCCAAATTTGCCCCATAGACTTACAATGGGGAGGGACGTCCCTTTAAATGCATGTGTTTTTCCTATTATGGTAAATTACATAGGGATTGTGTATTGACCATCGCTCTGGATCACAGTGTCACAGACACAAGGGGGTGTGCTCAATTTACTCAGGCAACCAATCACTATCTCAGGATCATCGTGATGCTATCAAGCCACGCCCTAGCAACCAATCCCTAACCGATCCCATTGACTTCCCATGAAAAAGGTCAAAGGGATATCTTTGGATAGAAGTGTCATAGAAACATGAGGGTGGGTTTGTTTGACTCAGGGCATCAACAGCCAATCACAAATCACCTTCAACACTTCCTAGCCACGCCCTAGCAACCATTGTCAGGCACCCTAGCAACCCAAATCCACAGTGGATATCTTCACATCTGAATGTCATAGAAGAATGGGGGTTGATTTATATCATTCACACTGACAAGGAGCTTTTGTAGTATCATCAATGGAAGCTGCTAAGCCACTCCATAGCAACAAAACAGAGTACCCTAGCAACAGTTTAGCAAGACCTATATCTCTGTATTACAACATCATAAACACATGGGGTTGGTTTATATCATTCATACTGACAAGGAGCTTTTGGAATATCATTATGGGACGCTCCCAAGCCACTCCATAGCAACCAAACAGAGTACCTTAGCAACCATTTAGCAAGACCTATATCTCTGCATCAGAACATCACAGAGACATGAGGTTTGGGTCTTTTGACTCATGCTTGCAAACTGGACTTTCAACATGCTACACATGCTAACAGTGAATAGCTACATGCTTATAGTGATTAGCTTAGTGTTAGGCTTGTAAATCTATAAACACTCCATAGTAACCATCTGTGACAATTATCAACTGCCTAGCAATACCATAGTAACAACCCAGAATACCCTAGCAACCACCTAGCAACACTTCACAGCACTGATTAAGATATTATTATTTGTCAGAAAATACTTATTTTGGCAACATTTTAGAGTTGATATTGTTAGATAGTGTTGCATTTGATATTGCAACCACAATATACTCCATGAAAAATGTATTCTCTGTGATGGTATATAGATGGATCAGATCATATTTACAAGGCGTAACTTTGTGAACTTAGTTTTAGACATTGCTCATAACATTAGCTAGGATAGGGAGAGATTAAAGGAAAGGTAGTTTTCAGATGTCTTTTGAATGTTGCCAGGGATTCTGCATTCAGGATGAAGACGGGGAGATCATTCCACTTGCAAGGAACAGTGAACGAAAATGTTCTGGAGAGAGATTTTGTGCCTTTTTGTGGTACCACTGTCACTCACTTACCGATCGTAACCTTCAGGAAGGAATGTAGAAGTATGCAGTGATGAGCCTGTGGTGAATTTGTAAGCAAGCGTCAATGCCTTAAACTTGATGTGAGCAGCGAGTGGCAACCAGTGCACAGTCATGGTGAATGTCATGTTTACAAGGTGCCCTTATATACTTCCGGGTAGTTAGAACAGGCTCTTGGCTAAAATAGGTTACCTTCTGTTTGGAGCCAATAGCAGAAAAGTGACCACTTTTGTCATGCTAAGGTGTTTACTTGCCTTCAGGTGCCAAAGGCCAGATCAACTGATAGCAAGCATCCACTAGCTGTCAGAGTCATGCTAGCTGTTTAGTGCCTTATCTTGGGAACTCACCTCCAGGGAGGCCTGGTAAGGCCTACCACCTGATAGCAATTCATGCTAGCTGCCAGCTTCGTGCTAACCACAGAGTAACCAAACTCAGGGAACTCGCCTTCAGGGATGTCTGGTGGGGCCTACTATCTGATAGCAAGTCATGCTAGCTGCCAGAGTATCCAAACCTGGGAACTCACCTTCAGGGAGGCCTGGTGGGGCCTACTACCTGATAGCAAGTTAACAGCTGGCTGCTAGGAAACCTAGACTTTCTGGGGCTCAGGATGGCCTGATCAGGTCAGCCGCCTGACAGTATGTCTGCTGACTGACAAATTTCAATACCCACACTGCTGGGGACCCATCCTCAGGGAGGCTTGGTTGGGCCTACTAGCTGATAACAGGTCTTCTGCTTCAAATACAAACATCATTGGGAAGCATGCCGTACCAACACATATATTGGGGCCACCCACCGGAGGCTTCTCAAGGCTAGCTACATGGTTGCAGCTGCTATGCATGTCCCCCCAAGCTCTCATCCAAGGATGCCTGCTAAGGCCTACTAACTGTCCAGATGTCTACTGGCCAGACAATTAAAAAAAAAAAAAATTTCACAGCCAGCTGGCTTAACATGCCCTTTCGGGGCCAGCCGTCATTGAGGCCTGCTGAGGTCTACTACGTGATAGTGCAGTCTTCACTTGCAGAAAAGCTGTTTACGCAGTGCCTACTGACCTAGTTCCTAACTACATTGCCTATGGCAGTGTACTCAGCAAACCGCAATAAACTTTTTAAGCAAGGTGAGTACAACTTACGCCACCCTGCCAACTTACGCCCCGGATTCAGTGGCTTACCATCTGTGTGGATGGGCGTCAGCTCATGGCAATGCTCTGGCTTCAAGGGAGCCTCTGGACACTTGCCTCTAGGTAAGGCATCCAGACAGAGGGACTGCGAAACTGGCATTAACCAACTCAGACTGGATCTCAGCGACAGGTATCTTGGATAGGAATACGCAGCGTAGCGCTTTACAACCCTTGCTAGCGAGGGCCGTGTATCTGCTCGATCCAAGGATCTACCAAGCACCTATCTTTCAAAGTGCTAAGGAGGCCGGACAGGCCTACGGGCTGATCTAACTGGGAGGCCTCATGAGAGGCCTGCGGTCGTCTGATCAGACTCAGGTGGCTGCATGCTCACAAGTGACCCTTAGTGAGGGGAGCACTGAGCCTGACCTGGTAGGTAGACCAGGCTGTAGGCTAAATACAAATAGGTAGGGAACCTTCTGTAGGGAACCAGTAGCAGAAAAGTGACCTACATGCTAGGGTGCAAACTCGCCTGATTAACTGACAGCAAGCATTCACTAGCTATCAGAGTCATGCTAGCTGTTTAGTGCCCAATCTTGGGAACTCTACCTGATAGCAATTCATGCTAAGGCAGTATGTCCACCAAAGCGTTTTTAGCCTGTTGAAAACACTAGGCGCTCTGCTGAAAACGCCTTGCTGTGACTGTTTGAGAGAGCGTTTTGGTAGCGCAGCGTTTTTTTTTTTTTGCTTATGATGACATGGAATATCCGTGGAAGTGTTACTAGTATCTCATTTCACAGATAGTTGGTTTCTGTCAGGATTCTATATATACAAATGCAGATACAATGTAAAGTATTTGCTCTGGCTCTTGTTTTAAATAATTTTGTCACTCTGATTGGATGGCTGGGTGAAAAGTGACAGTCATGAGTGCTGCGTTTAAATCATTCTTCAACTCTCGGCAACCAGTAAAAAAACGCAGAACATTCAGTGCTTGAGTGTGAAATACTCGGTCAACGCTTCGTTACACTCATGGCATTCTAAAAATGTGGTGCTCCCATTGAAAACAATTGGATACGCCAGCCAGCCACGTGAAAAAATGCTTTGGTGGACACACGGCCTAACTGTCAGTGTAACCAAACTCAGAGATCTCACCTCCAGGGAGGCCTGGTGAGGCCTAATACCTAATAGCAAATCATGCTAGTTGCCAGCTTCATGCTAACCGCAGAGTAACCAAGCTCTGGGAGCTTGCCTTCAGAGAGGCCAGGGGTCTCATTTAAAACCGTTACGTATGTACAAAACAGGCCCTGAAAGAAGCATACGCCACTTCTGATGCATAAGTTGTGATTTATTAAAACAAACTTGATGGGAAAAAGTGCACACCTGCACGCAAACTCTAACCCATACATGCATACCAACTCTTTTACTAAAGTGAGAAAAGTAGTGAAGTAAGAACAATTTTAATCTCTTTTTATTTGGTTATACACATTTACAGTAATGTTCCAGTTTCATTAATGGCAAAATGCACTGAAATGACAAAGTCATTACTCTTGTCATTACACTCATAAAAAAATTATGAATTTAGATAGATATGTGGATGTGCTACTTTTGATAATTTTTCCCTGTGATGTTTTAATGACAGCAAGGATTAAATATAGGCTAATTCCATTAATTCCTCTTTAAACTAAACTCATGTTATGAAAAAATATGTTTTTGTGAGAATGATGATCAGTGATGCACACTTACTTCGATATTACAGACACTGCAGGATTCTGTGGTCGAGCGGTCCATCCGGTTTGAATAGGTCCAATGATAATAGCTTACTGCACAACCACAGCTGCACGGACACAGTGAAAAGAGTGTAAAGACATCTTCACACAATTATGAAAAATACCACTATATTTGAAGGATACATCTTGAAAAAAAAGTTAAGATTTGCACATTTCCTTTTTAAAATACTTTTTCAGTGATGTGCTGAGTCAGACAATTGTATTTACACTGCAATAAATAAGTAGGCCTATCTGTTTCCATTAAAAATAGCCTAAACATCCTATATGTTCACATTACCCAATTAGTCTGCTTACTATAGGTAGAACATGGAGACAGGATAAATTATCACACAACTTAATCACTAAAATCCATCACTCAGTGAATTTAGCCAGACCAACTGTCCATTTAATTTAATGTTCTGATACATCTGTGACCAAGGCCATCAGTTCTATGTTGAAGGCTAAGATCAGGCACAACATTTTCGGCAATCTTTTAACTATTAGTCAAAAGTTTCCTTTTTATCAAATTATTGTCTCTATGATTTTCAACTGATGCCCTGTGCTTTACCATAAATATCTCATCACCTATGACACAGGCTCAGATAACAGCTTTGTGCTGGGTTTGAATGAGAGAGAGAGACTCTGAGGCCTTCAGGGCTGGTACACTGCATTTTCATAAACTTTTCACTCTTCACACTATAGCTCAGCGTAAGACCTGGCTATAGAAATTAAAATTGTTTTCAAATAAACGTCAGACATTTTCCCTTTAACTCTGTCCTTAGACTGAAATCACATTTTCAAATCAAATTGAAATTTAATAAAACACACACACAATGAATTTATATTATTATGAATCTATAAATTTCCACTCAGATTGAGTCTGTGTTACTCAAGTTAGGCCACAGCACCAGCCAGAAATGACATGGTGGTGTCAGATTCAGATAAGCAAATTATTTTATTACAGCTCAGCACAAGCTTATCTTTTGAAACCAAAACATCAGCTTCTAGGGTTTCCAACATATTAACTTACCTATAGTTATTTTAACAACACAATATTCAGTCCAATAAGCATTATCAGAGTTTTGCTAAATTTAGAAGAGCAAGAACATATTTATTATAAAATGTTTCCTCATTGAAAACCCTCTCAATCAGGATTTATGTATCTCTGCAACATGCTCTAATTTTAACCTCATATTATATAATTACATTTATTAACCTTATTGTTATTATTTCATTATTTTCCTAGACAGAGTTTAAATCTTGTCTCTGTTTCTTTCTTTTTACTGGGTTCCGTTTACAGAATTTAGTCTCGGACAGTCAGAGAAGGATCCAATAATAATAAAAAAATACAATTAATGGTATCTTGCATCTGCTTTTTCAAAAACATTACATTTGGTTATCAGATTATACAATCCCTCAGTTACTGGTATTTTTCCTTCGTGGTATAATGGCATCCCACCCAATTTACAATCCATGAATAAGCACAAACATCTAGAAATTTGAATTTCTCTTGTTCTCCATTTATTTGTAGCCAGTTAAGTTGCTGTTTAACTTTCTAAACAGAATCATAACATTTCCTTAATAAGTTCTGCAAATTTCTTTGAATTGTGCTTCAGAGCAGAGCTTCTTACAGCATTTCTTTCACACAACACTGTTCGTTTGCATTTCTCACACACATTTCCCACAACAGCCTTTTGATTTATCTTCCCCTCTTCAATGAGATCTTTCAGTCTCTCAGCGTTCCCTCTTTTGTGAAATCATGGTATTTTTCTTAATTTCTCAATACCTTGCATGCATTCTTGGCCATATAATTTTCTCATTTGACAAAATACCGGTGTATCATATTCAGCTAGCTTCTTTGGGATTTTACCATACTGGCAGTCTGATTCTGTGGCTTTTCACACACACGCTAATAATCCACCGGACGTCTCCGTACAGATCTGATCCTTCACCCAGGAGAGACGGGATGGGCGCTTACTCAAACGCCCTATTGACAGACTGATCTCATGAAATGGTGTATGTATGACATGCCAATTCGTATACAATTTTGGCATGCTATCAAGATGCATAATCGCTTTTTGGCTTGTTTATCAAACGCCATTTCATTCTATCCCCCTACACTGCCCCTACCCCTAAACCTACCCATCACACACACACACACACACACACACACACACACACACACACACACACACACACACACACACACACACACACACACACACACACACACACACACACACACACACACACACACACACACACACACACACACACACACACACACACACACACACACACACACACACACACACACACACATCACAAGAAACATTTAGCAGTTTTACATTTAAAAAAAAAAAACATCATTTATTATGTTTATAAATCCATTTACATTGTGGACACACACACACATAATGGTTCGTTTCGGCGTAGACATACACGTGGAATCACACAGCGTACACATACATGCAGAATCACATGGCGTAGACATACACGAGGAGATGATGGTTTGTTTCGGCGTAGACATACACGCGGATAGGCCAAAATGGGAACTGAGGACACAAAAGAACCCACAAGCATTTATACACCCAATGTTTGAACAACCCTTCTCAGTATTTTTCCATACAGGGTTAAAGAAAGAACCACAACACACAAATCGCCCCCCTTCTGTTTTAGGTCTAATTTAGATTAGCTGACACTTTTGGTTCGGGAAAGCTCTCAATTTAGGTGTCCCACCTCTACTCCCTGCTTAGAGGTGATTTTGCAAACTCAAACATAAATGATTAAATGTTCCCCAACAGGCCAAAATTGAGCCTTGAGGAATGCCACAGGCAAGAGGAGCTACATATGAGACAGAGACTCCAATGCCAACTGGTTGAGTTAGAAAGAATAAGATTTAAACCACCTAAGGGCACTTCCTCGGATGGCCACATACTGTTAAGGACAATCTACAGATAACAAAATGTCATTCAATACTCTTAATAAAGCAGATTCAGTACTGTGGTTAGTTCTAAATCCAGACTGGATTTTATCACTATTGATTTCACCATGGTATTTGCAGAGGGCTGGAACAAAACGAGAACAAAAAGAGAAGGCTGTCGGGTAATTTATCAATACGAATATCTGACTGCACCACAGACAATTCAAACAACCTCCAGTTCCCTTCTGGTACAAGTACTGCGTCATTCGTCTTATTAATATAAATAAGACACTACATAATAAAACAATCTCTTTTTATGCTATAATTTGTATTTTCTCATTCATTAGACAGGTACTCACAATGAGAAAATGTTTTAAATTATTTACAACCTGTTATTTTGTTTGCTCACAGATTGATTTTCCTGTACTTCATCTCCAGCTGGGGACACAGCTACACCCATCTATCAAATCAAAAAGCACTGTGAGTTTTGATCAAAGGAATATTGAATTGAATTAAAAACACTTTATTGAAATTTGTTATCCACAACATACAATGCAAAGTACATTCAAAAAATGAATACAATATCCTTACTTAATTTAATTAAAGAAAGTTTTTACACATAATTTAATGTAGTTCATTAAAAAAAAAAGTTTAGTTAGGTCAACACAGTTTAGTTGATTTTGGTCAAATTTATTTACTTGAGTATGTTTCTTAAGTTTATTACATTTGTCAAACTAAATGTTGGTCCAACTTATTCATTTATTTTAAATTATTTTACTTTTTCTTTTTTTCTTAAACATGCAGTTTCTGTCAAGGTTGCATGTGGTAAATTCTACAAAGATTATGTGTGGCACAGAATGACTGATACAAACAGGGAACATACCTTAAATGTTAACAACACATAATTAACAATTAACTGAGGGAACTAAGGTTTCCTTTCAATCAGTCACTAGCCTACATGTTACGTCAGTGACTTACCGAATGGGGGTTTCACTTAGAAGCCTATCACCTTCGAGTTCTACAAAACGAGCCAATGACATTATAAAATCAATTCAAAGATCCTCAATACATAACATCAAATACTCTGAAGTAAAGAGTGAGAGATGCATTCCTGACTTTCAATACGTAACGCTGGTTAGACACACACCGTTACGGGCAAATCTGATTTACAGTATTGCCCCACGATCCTTCTGCCACGTAGCCTTAAGTATTCAGACCAGACAGTCACTTCTTTCTAAAGGAAACACCTTAACAATGGGAATTTACATGTAATCACTCTCTCATAGACCTTTATGGACAAAAGACCAATTGGCTGAAAGTCACACCCACCATACTAGGCAAGATGTTTCTAAACTCTTAAAACCATTATCATCTTCTTGAATATTTCTGTGGGGATGAGATATTTGTACCAGTCACACTGAGACATTTCAAACGATATCACATAATATTGTATAGTAAGAATTGACATTTAAATCGAATAGATTTTAGGTGTTCCATGTGATCATGAGGGGGAAGTAGGATGGGGGTAATTTCAGGTGAAGGAAATGCATGTAAATTAGAGCTATTCTCAATTGATTCACTCAGTGTGATGTAGGGTTGCCACCTGTCCCATAAAATACGGAATCGTCCCGTATTTACAAGCAAAATGACGTATTGCTTTGATACGGGACGCGATTTGTCCCATATTTTACATAGGTCCACACGTAGTTCAATAAACAAATACGGATTTTGCAGTGTGTAGAATACTGATAGCAAATATAAAGATATCCATTTGATAATAAGTAGTACAGGAACTCATTTGTGTGTGATTGCTTTAGCGGCTTTGTTGCCATAGCGGCGGAGTCTAGAGAAGATGCGCTGTGCCAGTGTGCCTGTAAACTTGCGTGGTTTTTAAAAACATGTCAAGCTTGCGTCGCGTCCACTATGGAGTCAATATAATGCCACATAGTTTTGCAAAATAATAAAGTATTGCAAAAGAAAAAAAAGTTTTGCAAACAAAAATAAAGTATTGCACACGAAAAATTAAGTATTGAGAGAAAAAAAAGTTTTGCAAACAAAATAAAGTATTGAGAGAGAAAAAAAAGATTTGAAAACAAAAATAAAGTATTGAGAGAGAAAAAAAGGAAAAGGAAAATAAAGTTGTTTCATTTGCAGCACAACTTTTAATCTGCGCAGCGTTTCAGTGTGCTTGCGATACCGTTTCCCCTGTGCGCATCACTTTTCTGTGCGTGTCTTTGTGGCACTGTTTTGACATGGGGGGTGGAGTCAAGAAACTGGGGCGTGTTCAGCTGACATAGTCACGCCTCCCTCCGTGTGCCATCATCTCCTCGAGACGCAGATCAGCACAGATGAAGGCACCATGGCTGAGCTCATGCGGGTGGAGCGTTTCCTTGTACTCACACTTTTACTAGCATTAAAACGGGCATGATTTTGTTTTGTTATGAATAAATGTGTATTAAAAGCGTTTGCTTAAGTGTCACAATCGCTGGTGAAGATTCCACCATCGGCCATGAGAGGTCGCACTCACCGGAGTACTAACTCATTCTTACGGACTTCATTTCCCATAAACCCACATGCCAGGACTGATTACCATACACCTGTTCATTATCATCATGCCTATTTATACACTGAACTCACACATACTCACTGCGAAGTCTTGTTCTGCCCCGGCGACATTTCTGAGCGCTTATCCATTGTTATTCTGATCTGCCTGTTTACGAACCTGCCTGCTTCCCGACTCTGTTCCTTGCTGCCTGCCGTTTGATCTGTGTTTTCCTGGATTCTGGTTCTTCGACTGTTTGCTGCCTGCCCTGACCCTTGCCTGGTATGACCACGATTTACGCCTTGCCTGTGATACTTCTGCTATTCCTTGACTACCGACCTCTGCCTGTTATTACTGTGAGTTTTGCTTGATTCTAATAAACTGCAAATGGATCCCAATTCACCTGAGTCCTCATTACAGAAGACTTCGCCACATACAGATCCAGCAGATTTCTCTCGCTTCACGCATGAGCTCTCAGCACAAGCCAGCCAGCTGATGATGCATCACCAGCAACTCACGCGGTTGACCAGCATGACGGAGGAACTGGTTAAAGCCGTTCAGAACCTCCATCTTCCACCGTCATCGGCTGATACACCATTACCACGCCAAGAGCCACCAACCGCACCTGTTACAACGCTGACGGGCAGCCTCGACTGGCGTTCCCTGAAAAGTTTGACGGCACCCCGGCCAAATGCAAAGGATTTTTAATGCAGTGTTCCATCTTCCTGGCTCAACAAACAACCCTGTACACCACAGACTCGGGTAAAATTTCGCTAATTTGTTCGCTTCTCACTGGGAAAGCACTCGACTGGGCAACAGCAGTCTGGGACGAACGAACCCGCGAGACAGCCACATATACCGACTTCGTTCAACGCCTACGCGTGGTATTCGACCATGCTGAGGGAGGACAAAGTGCAGGCAAACAGTTGCTCGCTCTCCGGCAAGGGAAACACATGGCAGCGGAATTCGCTCTCACGTTCCGCACCCTAGCAGCACAAACATTATGGGTGGATGACACATTGAAAACCCTATTTCGTCAAGCCCTCAATGAGGAGCTGCAGGCAGAACTTGCATGCCGCGATGAGGATAAGAGTTTGGATCAATTCATCGAACTGGCGATTCGCATTGACAATCTCATCCGCTCTCGCCGAGGACCACGAAGCCGTGGCAACCCAGTGCTCTCTCAGCCCTTCTCAGGCAGTGTGAACCCATGCAAATTGGCCGCACACACATCTCTTCTGAGGAACGGGAGCGCCGCGTCCGAAATCATCTGTGTCTCTACTGTGGTCTTTCTGGACATCTTAGAGCCGAGTGTCCGACCCGACCGTCGCAAATACAGCCCCGCAGGGTGAGTCTACTCATTTCCACTGTTTCTCACCACAACTGCCTAGATCTTCCAGTCACACTAACCTACCAGTCTACAGTAATTACAACCCAGGCATTAATAGATTCAGGAGCCGCAGGCAACTTCATTGATGAGGGTCTAGTTCGTCAGTACAAAATACCTCTAAACTCATGCAACTTTCCTCTGGCAGTGGCAGCACTAGATGGGCGCCCCCTGGGGACCGGACAAGTTCAATTCACCACCACCGAACTTCACTTACAAGTGGGTCTCCTACACACTGAATCAATCCGGTAATACGTCATTCACTCTCCACACAATCCGATCATTCTGGGCTTCCCATGGCTACAAGACCATAACCCACAGATCTCCTGGCAGGACAAGCAGATCATTCAATGGGGTCCTTCCTGTCACTCCCGCTGTATTCACGCCATTCAGCCACTGCCCATCAGATCTACCAGAATGCACCACACCAAAAACTCCACACCAGGCATTCCTTCGGAGTGTGCAGATCTCATGGAAGCTTTCAGCAAGGCCAAAGCATCACAGCTACCTCCGCAGCGCAACACCGACTGCGCCATTGAGCTGCTACCAGATACCATGCCGCCTAGGGGTCGCATTTTTCCTCTGTCCGAACCGGAGGATCTAGCAATGAAAACGTATATACAAGAGGAGCTGGCATTAGACCATCTACATCGCCTGCTGCCGCGGGATTCTTCTTCGTGGGGAAGAAGGATGGAGGTCTTCGTCCTTGCATTGACTACCGTGGTCTTAACGATATAACTGTCAAGTTCAGATATCCTCTGCCATTGGTACCTGCTTCCTTAGAACAACTTCGATCTGCCAAATTATTTACCAAGCTGGACCTTCGATCCGCTTATAACCTCATTCGTATCCGGGAGGGTGACGAATGGAAAACGGTGTTCTCCACTAATAATGGGCACTATGAATACCTCGTCGTCATGCCCTTCGGGCCTGTCCAACAGTCCATCGGTGTTCCAATCATTCATCAACGTCATCTTTCGAGACCTGTTGAATCAATGTCTGGTAGTATACATCGATGACATCCTCATCTATTCAGACACCATGGAAGAACACATACAACATGTCCGAACTGTCTTGCAGCGCCTCATCAATCATCAGTTGTATGCCAAAGCAGAGAAATGTGAGTTTCATCAATCCTCAGTAACATTTCTTGGATATATCATTAGCCCAGAGGGAGTGGCGATGGACGAAAGGAAGGTCCGGTCAGTCGTGGAATGGCCTCAACCCACTACTTTGAAAGAGCTACAAAGATTCTTGGGGTTTGCCAACTTCTATAGGCGCTTTATCAGAGGTTTCAGTTCATTCGCTGCACCACTCACTACCATGACAAGGGGAGGAGGCAACAAGTTATGATGGTCCGCCGAGGCTTTAGAAGCATTCAGTAACCTGAAGAATAGATTCACATCGGCACCCATCCTACACCACCCAGACCCCCAACTACCCTTTGTGGTGGAAGTGGATGCTTCTAACACGGGGATTGGCGCCATTCTCTCACAGCGGCAATGTAACCGCCTAAATTATTCCCCTCGCTTTTACTCCAGAAAACTTTCAACAACGGAGCAAAACTATGACGTGGGCAATCGCGAGCTTCTAGCCATGAAGGCAGCGTTTGAGGAGTGGCGTCACTGGCTCGAAGGAGCAAGACATCCATTCCTGGTGCTGACGGATCATCGCAACCTCGAGTACTTGCGCTCAGCCAAGAGACTAAACCCCAGGCAAGCTAGATGGGCAGTCTTCTTTACTCGGTTTGACTTCTCTATCACATATATTCCAGGTTCCAAGAACATCAAGGCGGATGCATTGTCACGTCAATTCGACAACGCTCCACAGAATACCGTTCAAGACCCGATCATCCCACCCACCCTCATCGTGGCACCGGTTAAGTGGGACATCATGTCAGAAATTACACAAGCACACGACCAGAACCCGCCTCCTACTGCATGTCCCAATGATCGAACCTTTGTTCCTCCAGGGCTCAGGGAGAAGGTGATTCGGTGGGTACACTCCTCCACAAGCTCCGGTCACCCGGGAATCACCACTACAACCAGGCTGATAAAGAACCGATTCTGGTGCGACTCGTTACAAGCAGATGTTACTGTCTTTGTAAATGCTTGCTATACATGCGCGGCAGCAAAGACCCCAAAACAGCTCCCAGCAGGTCTGTTACAACCACTACCCATCCCTCAGCGGCCATGGTCCCACATAGCTATTGATTTCGTCACTGATCTACCGCCATCTCAAGGCAATACCACCATCCTAACGGTTATTGATCGATTTTCCAAAGGATGTCGACTAATTCCTCTGCCTAAGCTACCCACAGCCTTCGAAACTGCTGAACACCTGCTCCAATACGTATTCAGATATTATGGGCTTCCAGAGGATATTGTCTCGGACCGAGGATCTCAATTCACGTCAAGGGTATGGTCACCTTTCTTCAAATTGTTAAATGTTAATATAAGCCTCACCTCTGGTTACCACCCACAGTCTAATGGACAAACTGAACGTCTGAATCAGGAGATATCCAAATTCCTCAGAATGTACTGCCAGCAGAACCAAACGGACTGGAGTCGCTTCCTTCCCCGGGCAAAGTATGCACAGAACTCGATCCTCAAACCCTCTACCAAGTTAACGCCCTTCCAATGTATTCTGGGATACCAACCGCCACAGTTTCCATGGTCCGGGGAGCCATCCGAGGTTCCTGCTGTAAACGACTGGATTCAACGCAGTGAGACCATCTGGAACCAAACTCATGTGCATCTCCAACGAGCTATAAACAGGGTCAAGGAACAAGCGGATCGTCATCGCCGTCCTCATCCTAACTATACACCAGGACAGTGGGTGTGGTTATCCACTCGGGATCTACGTTTACGACTACCGTGCAGGAAGCTCAGTCCCAGGTATGTGGGTCCGTTCAAAATTGTTAAACAGATTAACACAGTGTCATATCGTCTAGAATTACCTGCCACTTACCGCATATCTCCCACCTTTCATGTGTCTCTGTTGAAACCGGCTGATGGTCCGAGGGTTGAGCAAGAGTCCAGAGAAGCAGACCCCCCACCGATGATTGTGGATGGCGAGGAGGCGTTTTCTGTGCGGTCTTCAATCGCTGGTGAAGATTCCACCATCGGCCATCAGAGGTCGCACTCACCGGAGTACTAACTCATTCTTACGGACTTCATTTCCCATAAACCCACATGCCAGGACTGATTACCATACACCTGTTCATTATCATCATGCCTATTTATACACTGAACTCACACATACTCACTGCGAAGTCTTGTTCTGCCCCGGAGACATTTCTGAGCGTTCATTGTCCATTGTTATTCTGATCTGCCAGTTTACGAACCTGCCTGCTTCCTGACTCGGTTCCTTGCTGCCTGCCGTTTGATCTGTGTTTGCCTGGATTCTGGTTCTTCGACTGTTTGCTGCCTGCCCTGACCCTTGCCTGGTATGACCACGATTTACGCCTTGCCTGTGATACTTCTGCTATTCCTTGGTTACCGACCTCTGCCTGTTATCACTGTGAGTTTTGCTTGATTCTAATAAACTGCAAATGGATCCCAATTCACCTGAGTCCTCATTACATTAAGTTAGAAGTGGTGTATATTATTAGCTTTGGACTACTGGCTAGTGCAAACTGTGTGAAAATAGCCAGCACTGTTTATTTCTCTCAGTCTCAGTGTGCACACATTTATAGCATTTAAATGTTTATAGTTTTATTTTGTTAACTAAATGTGTATTAGAAGCATTAACCTGTTGACGTCAAAGTTACTGCTAGTTTTAAGTTGTAAATAGAATGTAATTAACTTGACAGACTTTTATCATTAAAAATATCTCGGACTCATGCTTAAATTGTTTCTTCTACTGGAGAAAATATAGTAGGCTACATGACCGTTACTCCATTAGATGGCGGCAAAGACTGTTTTAATGAGCGAGTCACTCAATAGAGACTTTTATATTGAATTTGTGAATGCAGAACAAGACGCAAATGACAAAAGCTTGGACTATAGCGCCATCGGGCACGGGAAAACCCATAACGGTTTAAATGACAAGATATCGCAGCGGACATTCAAATAGATGTTTTATTATGAACATAGGACTGACCTGAAAACCTAATACAGTAAGCTTCAATTAACTATCAATGAGAACAAACATGTTTACGTTGCTAAGCTATAAATATTTGCACGCATTCTGAGTGAAATGAACAGCTATGGCTTTTTCAGACAATTCCAAACCAAACACTAAACATCACATTAACTGATCTCTAACTACTTTAACTTAAGAGCTGCTAATACACATTTAATTAACAAAACCAACCATTCAAATGCTAAAAATGTGTGCACACTGAGAGAAATAAACAGTAGATGCTGGCTATTTTCACACAGTTTGCATCAGCCAGTAACGTTAATCCACAGCTAATAATAATCACCACTTCCAACTTAAGCAAACGCTTTTAATACACATTTATTCATAACAAAACAAAATCATGCCCGTTTTAATGCTTGTAAAAGTGTGAGTACAAGGAAACGCTCCACCCGCATGAGCTCAGCCATGGTGCCTTCATCTGTGCTGATCTGCGTCTCGAGGAGATGATGTCACATGGAGGGAGGCGTGACTATGTCAGCTGAACACGCCCCAGTTTCTTGACTCCACCCCCCATGTCAAAACAGTGCCACAAAGACACGCACAGAAAAGTGATGCACACAGGGGAAACGGTATCGCAAGCACACTGAAACGCTGCGCAGAATAAAAGCTGTGTTGCAAATGAAACAACTTTATTTTCCTTTTTTTCTCTCTCAATACTGCATTTTATTTTGCAATACTTTATTTTTGTTTGCAAAACAGTTTTTTTCTCTCTCAATACTTTATTTTTGTTTGCAAAACAGTTTTTTTTTCTCTCAATACTTTATTTTTCTTGTGTAATATTTTATTTTTTTTTGCAAAACTTTTTTTTTTTTTCTCAATACTTATTTTTTTTGTGCACTTCTTTATTTTTGTTTGCAAAACTTTTTTTCCTTTTGCAATACTTTATTATTTTGCAAAACTATGTGGCATTATATTGACTCCATAGTCCACCGTTTGAACGCAAGAGAATCTCCAGATATAGAACTTAATATCAAAAAGGTATCAATGGGTTTGTCCAGTAACTCATGATGAACCTCAGGCCAACTGCACACTTTATGAGAAGCATTTCTGTTGCTCAGACTGTCTGACTTAAAGCGGCAGCGCTGACAGACCGGTCTATGTGACACACGCATCCGTGCTTCTAAAGGTAGGCCTATTGTTTTTTTTATGGATAATGTATTTAATATAATATTCCATACATTTTTTAGACAGGTTAATTAATAAATTATAGCCTAATAAATGTTATTATTAATATAATTTATCATTTAACTAGGCTATAATTATCATACATAATAAATAGTCCTGTTATATAAAGTTTGACACTTAAAAAAATATTTAGATAAAAACAAGACAAATAATTACATGATAATATAGTCATAATTTAAGTAAATTAATACAAAAAAATAAACATTTTTGAAATTCAAAAAAGTGATTACTGGTTCCGAATGACTGCTTAAAGGGACAGTTCAGCCAAAAATGAAAATTCTGTCATCATTTACTCGCCCTCATGATGTTTCAAACCTGTATGAGTTTCTTTGTTCTACTGAACACAAGTGAAGATATTTTGAAGAAAGTTTGTACCCAGGCTGCTTTAGGGGCACCATTGACTTCCATAGTAGGAGTCTTCCTATGTGATCAACATAAAAAAAAATGTACACATGTTTGAAACAACTTGAGGGTGAGTCAATGATGACAGAACTTTCATTTTACTTTAGAAATTTATTTCACTTTAGAAATAAATAAAAATCAAATGTAAAATGATATAAAACCTGCTCTGTTGCAAGTTCACATACCTGATCTCATGTTTTCTTATGTTTTATTATTGAGCCTTTTCATGGCGTATTCTTTATTTCTATCATTTATACAAAATGCTACCCGAGTATTTGAAGGTTGAGCACGCAACTGTTTGCTCAATGCTGCTACACACTCTTTTTTTTTAACCACATCTGACCAGCATTTAACGTGTGAATGCTTACTCAGTGTTGCTACACAATCTTAAATCTACTGCAGCCTGCCAGCACAACAGAAGCGAGAGCAAGCAAATCTCACTACATCAGAGATGATGATAAAAGGGACCATGGCTCTCTCATTGGAAAAAGCATAACGTCTAACTTGGATCAAGTGTACCTTGATAACTAATCACATTACAGCCTTGGCATCATTGGCTGCATCCAAAAATGTAGGCAGCTGCATAGAGATCAAGCGATTGGTTGTATGTGGGTGGTTTTTAAACAGAAACCCACTCCCCTAGGCTGGATGCAGATAACATTTCTGTCACATCTAGAGCCACTGGCAGGCCCTCACCCGCAGGGTCATGTGGTTAGTAGTAGGGCTGCACGATTAATCGAAATCGAACCGCAATCGTGATTTGGCTTGTGCGTGATTGTGAAAGCGTAAAGGCTGCAATTTAAAGTAATAAATATATGCCCAGCGTGTCAGTGAATAGCGGCTGTGATCATTAGTAAATGCTGCTCCGTCTGAAAGCACTGAGAGTTTGAGTCACTTATTATTATGTGCTCTTGAAAAAGCAACGTGTAAAACATCTTCACAAACTAGGAATGCTAAGCGTTCATTAACCTGTTGTCCAACAAAATACGTTTAATAAGGTTTTACAGTCAATGGTTTTAACTCACTTCATATTGTCAGTCGAGCTGATGTGGCTTCTTATCACAAAATGTCAATCAGCACTGAATACTTTATTATTACGAAAATACCCAAGAAGGCTTGATCGAAGAACTCAAACACCATATATTGTTGCATGAGTATTATCTTCATGTTTAATCAATCAAAGTGTTTCTATCTTCGTTTTATTCAGCATACAGCAATTAACTATAGATTAGGGGTTTCCTGAAAACGAACGATTACTTCTTCTGATGCAAAATGTGGAGTTTCTGCTCGAGGGCGACCTCTGGCCTCCAGTATGAACTTTTGGGTAAAATAAGAAAAATAATACTTCTAAATAAATTTATATGACAATCCATGTTTTTATTCAATGTACAGGAGTTTTAATCCCCACAGTGGACACATAAGAGGCTCATATTTAATATTAAAGACTTAGACATCTCAGATAAAAAGCACAGATTTTTATAATTATTATTATTTTTTTTACAATAAATCTTAGACCTTTCTAATGATTTTTAGTCATAGGCTGTATGCATATTGTAGCGTCCTGCTACTATAGCAACCAGGCTTGTTCAATATCGTTTAGATGCTTTATTTAAGAACTGTAGGTTACTGTTCTGGCCGTAACCCACGCCGTACAACATGTGTTCCCTCTCGCTCACTCCCAGTCTTAACCACCCGCTTCCTCTCTCCACTCTCTCCAACCCGGCTGAAACCCCACCCCTTAAAGTGACAAACACTAACAGTAGACCCACTTCTTACTAACTTAACACTGTTGAACATCAACACTTAACTAATGTCTTCCAGCATTTTAAATGACATTACACTGCCCCCCCTTAATAAGAAGAACCCTCGTCCACGAGGGGGCAAACAAAGTCTTTGAGGTGTCCAGGCAGGCGCCTCTCCCTTCTTGGCCGCACCTCAGGCTGAGTGTCAGGGCATGCAAGGGTTTGGGGGGTGGGAACATGGGAAACAGGGGAAAGTTCAATGGAAGTGGCTGAATGCGGGGTGCTTGGGGCAGGGGACTCAAGAACAACTGGAGTATGGGGCATGGGCGCTGAGTCAAATTCTCAACATGGCAAAAACTCTCAATCATACACACACACACAAACACAAACAGTGCCTTCAATGAGCCTATGACACGAGAAGGGTCCCAATAGTAGTGCTGGAGGCAGCTGCCAGTCCGGTAGATGCATGTGAACAATATACGACAACGCTGTTCCGCAGTTTTTACACAAACTACAGTACGCGAGAGCAACTACGGTATGCATATTAGGTCATTATTCACCAATACCCAATCGCTTTTGAGCCTGCCTCGAGATCTCTCAGTGTTTACAGCTGACTAGACCAAACGGATACAGGAGAGCAACACACTGTGTAGTCATGACCTTATTTAACACTTTAACTTATATTTTATTCCACTATATGTGTTTATAGTCGAGTATGCGTTCAAAGCGTCGCGCCAGCCACAACCGAGCATCTACCTGCCTCGAGATCACTCAGTGTTTACAGCTGACTAAACCAAACGGATACAGGAGAGCAACACACAGTGTAGGCATGACCTTATTTAACACTAACTTAAATTTTATTCCACTATATGTGTTTGTAATCGAGCACGCGTCCCGTGGGTCTAAACTGTAAACGGGTGTTGAGGCTGCATGGCGTGATGGCTTAAATAAGGTCATGACTACACTACAGGTCATGTGTGTTGCTCTCCTGTGTCCGTTTGGTCTAGTCAGCTGTAAACACTGAGTGATCTCGAGGCAGGTAGACGCTCGGTTGTGGCTGGCGCGATGCTTTGAACACGTGCTCGACTAAACACAGATAGTGGAATAAAATATAAGTTAAAGTGTTAAATAAGGTCATGACTACACTGTTTGTTATGGAACGCCAAAAGGGTCACAAAACGCCATTAACCAAACGCCTGGTATCCAGAAAACGCCGTTATTTGCGGCGTTTTGGACGAAAAGACGGCGCAAAATATGGCGTTCTGTAGTACCAGCGCCGTAAATGACGGCGTTTTCACCGCAGAACCGCTGTTAATATCAGCGTTTTTTTATATGACCCAAAACGCCGTTCATTTTGCCGTTTGGCCTTCCATATTACGCCGTCATTGACGGCGCTTCAGTCTGACAAAGACGGCGTAAAAAGCGGCGTTTTCGATAATATTCAAAACAGCCCCTCCTTTTAGTACACAGCCCAGCCCCATCAAAAGGCGGCAAGACCTGTGTAGTAGAATGTCGATCCACCTCAAGAGTTCTGTCTTTTAACACTTTGTCACTGATATTTGGACCTTCATTGTGTGATATTTGTTTTTTTTCATAGGGCATATATGCGCCTTTTCCTAAATCATATGCATAAGTTAAACTATTTTATAATATTTTGTGTGTATTGTTTGTGAAAACCATAGAGCTATCCTTTGTTCACTAGTTAGTAGCCACTCTTTATTTCCTGACAGGAGTTCAAGTCCTTCTCTCTCTCTCTCTCTCTCTCTCTCTCTCTCTCTCTCTCTCTCTCTCTCTCTCTCTCTCTCTCTCTCTCTCTCTCTCTCTCCTCTGAGAGATGATGCTTCATTCATAATGCTTATTATTAACAGGCGACCTGGCGTTATGCTTTAATAACAGCTAAACATAGGCTTCTTATTGTTGTATAGGGCCTACAATAGCGGTCGGGTTTATTGCTGATTTTTTTAAAAATCCTACACAAACAAATGTATTTTTGCCCACTTGATGCAAACCTTGAGCATAATACATAGGTTTCTGACGAACAAAACGGTAATGTAGGCTATATATACATTTCCGTGCTTTATTCTTAACCTGATGAATTAATTTCTCTCTTACATCGATGCTGCTGAATAAATAAATATAAACACATTATTGCGGTTACAGCAAATACTAAGCATTGTCTCCGTCCTGTTATATATTTTCCGACATTATAGCTGTTCTTTACGGAAGCCCTGAACCGCAAAGTAAAAAAAAAAAATCTGTAAAAAAAAACCAACAAAAAAAACCTCTAGAATTTCGAGATTAAAGTCGAAATGTTTCGAGAATAAAATCTAAATGTTTCGAGAATAAAGTCGAAATGTTTCGAGAATAAAGTCGAAATGTTTCGAGAATAAAGTCGAAATGTTTCGAGATTAAAGTCGTTATATATTTTTAGTAGCTAAAGAACTGCGCTGGTGAAGAACTGGTCCAAACTTTATGTGGCACGTTGACTCGTAAGATTAAACGTACGGTCTCTGCTTGGATTCTCACGAAATGTGATGTGGTTGAAAGTGTATTTCACCAATAATGACCCGAAAGTCATGCAACATATTTTATTGAGACAGTAAAGAATAGAGATGGTTGTCCTAGAAGGATCCGTTCCGATAGTGGGACTGAAAACGAATTGCTATGGAGCAGATGCAGATCTTTCTTCGACGAGATGCTATGGCAATAACTGCATTATTCATATAAATATGGAAATACCCCAAGATGGCTTGAAAAATACACATACACCATATATGATCACATCGTGTGTTAACTGTCCTCATGTTTCCGTCAAAATGTTCTGCTTTTTTATCAACTTAGCAGGATGTTTTTTTCCCCCATTTACTGGAACGTCATATCACTACTTCTAGACCGTTTATTTGTTCTGCGTGAGAGCGCCTGTGGCTTTAAACTGTCGAAGTTACACTACATAAGGCACACATGATCATCTAATTTTGGATAAAATAAGAATAATCCAAATCCGTCAGGTCACGCATATCTGGTCTCTCTGAATTTAAATCTAAATGTATCCACATTGACCCATAGAAATCTTTTACGTGAACACATCCGAAAAAGTGCGGGGATTTTAAGATTATGCTCTCAGGACAGATAGCCTATTAATGTAGGCTATATTGATAAAAGGGTTTATTTAATCATATTCACAATCACAGCAGTTTAGTTTTTGCTATATTTTTTTATCGACTATTATCACAAAAGTTTTGCGTAAATCTGTAGGCTAATGGAAAAAAAGCTTCAGACTGGCGAAAAAATGTGTTAAATGAATGAATTAGATTATGAAGAATGACGATTTCGTGCTTTTGCTTTTATACACACCTTCCGCAATCTATTTTTCAGTTACTTTTAAAAAGTGGTGGCGGGGACAATATTGAGCCTGGCAAAAGTGGTGGGGACATGTCCCACTGGCCCCACCCGTAAATTACGCCTATGATCAGTTTAAATGACAAGTTAATTTCATTTATAAATAGGCCATATCTGTCAATGAGAACAAGCTTTACATTTCAAGCTGTACAACTAATTAAAACTTGAACCCTGCTTCAAAGTTTGCCACTATAGTTTCTTTTAAGATATTCACACTGGTTTTTGCATTTAATGTTTGTCCATCTGGAACTTGTAACTGGGCTAATTGTTGCTAGGTTTGCCCTTTGTGCTGCTCCCTATGTACTGGAAACTATCTCTTGAATCTGTCTGGATACATTCTCAAACCATGAGAGGACTCCAACAGCTACGCAATGTGCGATTTAAGGTTCTGAAGGACGCTAAAAATAGCGCCAGTAATTCTGATTCCCATGCTACTTAAAATTAATTATTTAATCTCTGTAGTAAAAAAAAAAAGAGCGCGCACTCGTCTCACAGCGCGCAAATATTGAGTTATCTTTCAAGTCTTGCGCTTGAACGGACAAACTCGCACAAAAAGTATGTCAACATGTCCATCTTGATGAGTATCCTTGCAGACATAGTCTGAATATGCCATGTGTTTAATTATTTGTAACCTGGCTTGTCCATACTTTTTATTTTATTTTTTAAAACGTTTTTAGTAGGCTGTGTTGACCATGAGAGCTCACTGGTTTGGACGTCCGCAGTCCCCGCTGCTTCAAGATATTTCCATTTTAAAAAAGTTGTTTTGTTTTTTTTGACGAAAAAAAGTTAAAAAAAAAAAAAAATTGTTTTACACAATAGGCTACAAAAAAATACACATTTTAAAGAAAAAAAATAATGCAAAATGCTATATGTATTATAGGCATTATGGAAATACAGACATATATTATTATATAGCCTATATAATTATAGTATAGCTAGGCTATATATTACATTAGACATTTTTCACTGAAGAATATCACTAAAGTTAACACGAAGTCATCCCGCCAGCGTATTTGCATCTTATTTTACAGCGTATGCTATATTTGCATCTTATTTAGGTTATCAAATCCAGGCAATTAGTTGATGAAACATTGATCAATATTAAGATATAATTTTTCCAAAACGAAAGAAGGGATTTGTTTTTTCAGGTTTTAATTGTTTTTAATTGAATGAATCTATTAAAGTGCATAGGCCAATAAAAAAAGAAGAAGATATAGGCTAGCCTACTGGTAATATATATATATATATATATATATATATATATATATATATATATATATATATATATATATATATATATATATATATATATATGTCTAGTGCCAGTAGTTATTACAGAACTGTCTGTAGGTCTAGGAATTGTCTATTGGACAGTATGGATTATTTTTATGATTGAACTGAAAAATTCTCACCGCGCTGCTAGAAACAAAGAACAGCTATAATGTCGGAAAATATATAACAGGACGGAGACAATGCTTAGTATTTGCTGTAACCGCAATAATGTGTTTATATTTATTTATTCAGCAGCATCGATGTAAGAGAGAAATTAATTCATCAGGTTAAGAATAAAGCACGGAAATGTATATATAGCCTACATTACCGTTTTGTTCGTCAGAAACCTATGTATTATGCTCAAGGTTTGCATCAAGTGGGCAAAAATACATTTGTTTGTGTAGGATTTTAAAAAAAATCAGCAATAAACCCGACCGCTATTGTAGGCCCTATACAACAATAAGAAGCCTATGTTTAGCTGTTATTAAAGCATAACGCCAGGTCGCCTGTTAATAATACTAGAACCTGTTGAAAACTTGAACTCCTGTCAGGAAATAAAGAGTGGCTACTAACTAGTGAACAAAGGATAGCTCTATGGTTTTCACAAACAATACACACAAAATATTATAAAATAGTTTAACTTATGCATATATGATTTAGGAAAGGCGCATATGCCCTATGAAAAATACAAATATCACACGATGAAGGTCTAAATATCAGTGACAAAGCGTTAAAAGACAGGACTCTTGAGGTGGATCGACATTCTACTACACAGGTCTTGCCGCCTTTTGATGGGGCTGGGCTGTGTACTAAAAGGAGGAGCTGTTTTGAATATTATCGAAAACGCCGCTTTTTACGCCGTCTTTGTCAGACTGAAGCGCCGTCAATGACGGCGTAATATGGAAGGCCAAACGGCGAAATGAACGGCGTTTTGGGTCATATAAAAAAACGCCGATATTAACGGCGGTTCTGTGGTGAAAACGCCGTCATTTACGGCGCTGGTACTACAGAACGCCGTATTTTGTGCCGTCTTTTCGTCCAAAACGCCGCAAATAACGGCGTTTTCTGGGAACCGGGCGTTTGGTTAATGGCGTTTTGTGACCCTTTTGGCGTTCCATACTGGCGCGACGCTTTGAACGCGTACTGGACTATAAACACATATAGCGGAATAAAATATAAGTTAGTGTTAAATAAGGTCATGCCTAACGTTACACTGTGTGTTGCTCTCCTGTATCCGTTTGGTTTAGTCAGCTGTAAACACTGAGTGATCTCGAGGCAGGTAGACGCTCGGTTGTGGCTGGCGCAACGCTTTGAACGCGTGCTCGACTATAAACACATATAGCGGAATAAAATATAAGTTAAAGTGTTAAATAAGGTCATGACTACACTGTGTGTTGCTCTCCTGTATCCGTTTGTTTTAGTCAGCTGTAAACACTGAGAGATCTCGAGGCAGGCTCAAAAGCGATTGGTTATTGGTGAATAATGATGACCTAATATGCATACCGTAGTTGCTCTCGCGTACTGTAGTTAGTGTAAAAACTGCGGAACAGCGTTGTCGTATATTGTTCACATGCATCTACCGGATTGGCAGCTGCCTCCAGCACTGGCAGGTTTTAGAGGAGCTGCCTTAACCAGTGACGGGTTACGTGACAGCCTTCAGTCCTGGCAGGTTTCTGTGGCAGCTCCCCCTGCCACGCAAAGATTTTACTCCCTCTCCCAATAAGAGACACCAGATGGCAGCAAAGACACTTCATCTTTAGGTTTTAACTCTCAGAACTTAGTGGAATGATATTTTTTAATGTAGTTGAATAAATATTAAATAAAACAAAAAAATAATTTACATAGAAAATGTGGTACTCTTAGGAGTAAATAAATTCAAATACTGCAAAAATAAATAAAACAACACCATAAATGGATAGTATAAATTTTATCGAAGACAGTGATATAACATTTATAATAAATAAAAAATTTGATCACACCTGAGACCTCCATAAAAGGGTTAAAATGATATGGTGTATAAAATTACTAAGAAATGGTAAATTTCTAATCTTGTGGTTGGAGTCCAATCGTTTTTCGGGGTCATGGTTATTTACTTTTGTAGGGCCGCTGAAATCGCTCCAATGGTGGCAGCGAAGGGCGGGTGAAGGGATTTGCGCGTTCGGTGTTCTCAGCTGGGCAAAATGGATCTAATTCCAATTCCTCTTTATCTGACTCCATTTTATCATAATTTAGAATTTAGATTAGAATGCCAATTTGGTTATTTGGTCATTTATGTTTAATAGTTAGACACACATATAATCATTCAGTTTAACCCTTTGTGGAAAGTACCCATTCATGATCTCATAGAGATCGTTAATAATTCCAGAGTAAGTCAGAATAAATCAAAATGTAACAATTTATTAAACAGTCAGGTATAATTCCAATTACATAATCAATTCAAAGATCCTCAAAACATCGAATACTCTTAAGTAAAGAGATGCGTTCCTGACTTTCCATAGGTTACGTAACGTTGACTGGACACAACGTTACGGGCGAATCTGATTACAATATTGCGCCCTGACTCTTCTGCTACGCTGCCTTAAGTATTCAGACCTGACAATAACTTCTTTCAAATGGAAACATATGTTAACAAAGGGAATTTACATTTAATCACTGTCTCAGACCTGTATTGACAAAAGACCAAATGGTTGAAAGCCACACGTACCATACTATGCAACATCTCTTTTAACTCTTAAAACCATTATCTTCTTGAATATTTCTGTGGGGATGAGATATTTGTACCAGTCGCACTAAGACATTTCCAATGATGTCAAACACATATATATTGTTTAGTATTTGTTCATTTTTAGATCATATAGATTTTGGGTATATTTCTAATGGTCACAACCTGAGGGGAAGTAGGATGGGGGGAGAAATAAATACATGTAAATTAGAGCCATTCTAAGTTGATTCACTCAGTGTGACGTTGTCTGCAAAAAGTGTCCTTTGTCCTCAACCAGACAAGCCGGCATTACTTTTTTAAAGCCTTTCAGTCCGCCTCTTGATCCATTGGGTCAAACTCAAGTGGATCCCATGGGATCATAATTAGACGTTGGTTGATATCTCTTGAGATGTAAGTTGTCTTTGTATTGTAAGCAGCTGTAGGGACCTTCCTAGGGCTCTGTGTTCACCGGCTGGACACCCAGTCTCATCAGGTGTATGTAGTTTGAGTTCAACAGGTGGATTAGTGTCTTTCAGGTGTTCTACCTGTGGTTCAGCACATCATGTGGGCATCGATTCATAGAGTCAGTCTCGGACCTTGTGACCTGTTCAGTTAACGTGTCACTCCTTCATGGAGAACTTTCTGCTTCTGTAGCACCTTCCCGATGATAATGTGAACCTCTGTAACAATATCGACTATGAGTCTGATATCTCGGGGAATAATTAACTCAAAAGGGATTTAATATTCATGAGTTTATGAATATAATTTGCTAGTCGTTCATTACGTTTTAAAAATTAATTTCCGATAAGGAAAATGTTTAATTAAACACAAGTAACCTTTAAGGAATTGCTTGAAGTTATCTTACTACGTTTGTCCTGCAAACTAGTTATAGACTTTCAAATCAATTCTGGTAAGGGATTACTGCTTTACGAGAGCATAAGAAGCATTAACTTTACTGATCAGGACAAATTAATATTTCGTATGTTCGTACAGTTATGTTACTAAAATCGTAGCGCTAAGCAGCATTAGGTAACGTTCAAGATTCGTAAGTCTCATTGACTTCATGTATGTGGAACAATAACAGCTTCAACTCAGAAATATCTTTTGGAAGTTTAATAACACAGACTAAAGATAACACTACAATAAACACAGAAAGTACATACTAAGTATGCATCAAGAGAGTAGAATATAGATAGGACATGAAACTAAAATTGTATCTAAACGAAAAGAATAAAAGAAAGCAAAATAGAGAGAGAGAGAGAGAGAGAGAGAGAGAGAGAGAAAGAGAGAGAGAGGATAACAGCGTTCACTTCAGTTCGTTCCACAGAGCCCTCCACGAGTTAATCTCGTTCCAAAACGGAGGTAGCACGACTTTTCAATAGCAGCTTGGATTGTAGAAATAAGAATACTTGCTTTGGTCTTGGCTTCTCGCGTGTACGTGTATTCTGAGTTCAAATGTCCCGCGCGTTCCGTGGTTCCTTTAAAGTCGGCTGGTATTGGCTCTCGGTTTGCGAAGAGGTTTAGCTGGATGCGGCCGGCTCTTGTTGGATGTTCCTGGAAGTTGCTGTTTCCTTCTCTCTGAAGACGTGGGTGGCGGATTGCCGGCGGCGTTGGTGATGCACAGCACGAGCAAAAGGCAATGAAAATGCGGGTTGCATGGGCATTTGTAGTTCATGTAAGGTGACGCCCATTTCCTGGCTGGTCCAATCGATTTGAGCATTTTCGGCGCGAAACCAAGTTCTTTGTTAGGCTGAGTTACACCTCCTGGCTGTTACGCCCATGGAGGCACACAAATGCATTTATCCTTAGAAGTTGGCACTTTTGTAATAATGCATTTCCTTCAAATTCTTTTACAAGATTCAGTACGATTGCATTTTTCTGTTTCTAAAAATATCAAACAACACAGGTCTGAGATGGGGGAATCCACAAATATAAGCTTTCCACTGTCTGGTGGCCTAAATAGTTTGAGTTAACATTCATATAATCCTCCTAATTATTACAGACATACATACAAACATTCAGGCAGAAAAGTATACATTTAGTACGTTTTTAAGGGGCTTTTAACCATCTCTCTAACGTGAGCTGGGGAATCATTTCATTTGTGCCTCTCTATGTGTGTGCGTAAAGTGTGAATTTCGTGGCTGGCCGCTTTGCTTAGGGCCGTTAACGCCACCTGCGGAGCTGGTCGTTGTCTTTCAAAGGTGATCAAAGGATAGTCGCAGACATTTTGGCGTCATTCGCCCATCAATTGCCTTATCGTGATCTGATAGCGTGCTTTACGAGAGGTGCGAGCCATCTGGCCGTTTGTTAGAGGGGCCAGGCGTCATTGTGGCTACAGTCCCCCTTTTTGTTCGGCTGATGTCCTGTGGTCATTATCGAACAACTTATCACAATGGACGGATGGTAGGTGAGTCGGCGGTTTGGCAGCAGGTGTCTGTTACGGCTGGGGAGCCAGCTCGATGAGATCCGTCTCTGCTTCGGGCGTTGTAACCTCCCTCCGTGGTTTCCATCGGAGACCTCCAGACACGGGTGTCGTGAGCTTGGCTGTGGAGGTTCAGTTTGGATTTCGGCCATATGTCGTCTTACTGTGGCGATGTTTACCGCGTTGACACTGGACATGCCAATGTTAAACAGAGTTCCGACGGCGGCGGCGGCTCCGAGCAGTGCTCCCAGGAACCGTTTGGAGCGGCGGTTGTGTCCTCCTAACTCTGCTTGGGTGACGGTCATCTTCTCTAGCTGGTTGAGCATATGCTTGATATCGGCATCGGCGTGGAGGAGAGAGTCCTCTGTCCAGCGAGCACCGGCCCAGCTGTACTGGGCTATTGCACGGGGTAGTGTGCTTTGTAGACGCTATGCGGGGTCAAGTCGGACATACACTTTCTGGGTGTATGTTCGGCAGTTGGTGATCAGGAGTCCGGGTTGCTCTCTCAGTACGATGCCCGAGGCTGGACCTGGTGTGATGATGTCTGGTGGTGGCTGGCCTCTGATTGTCTGGAGGCACAGGAGCAAGATCCACAGTCGCATCCTGTTACAGGCAAGAGAGAGAGAGGTAAGGATGAGGAGGGGAAGAGAGAGAGGGTATCGGTCCGCGAGGTTTGTCCCAGGTTGATGGGACAAGTCTTCTCGTTTCAGGGGCGGCGGTTGGGTTCCGCTTGCATTGGCCCCTAACTGTCTTTCTCTGTTAGTGGCCACATGTCTCTTGATCGGGTTTCGGTGAACCCATTTGAGAACCGTTCTCGGTCCCCGGTTTAGTTGACTCTGGTACGCGACGGGAGAGAGTTTGTTCGTAATCTCCTGAGGTCCCGTCCAGTGGGGTAGAAATTTCTTTGACAGCCGTCGGGGGCCTGTCAAAGGTGGCGGGTTGAGGTTGTGATACCAGGTCTTGACGCCTCTTGTTGATCTGGGTAGGGGTCCTACCCAGTCTTTTTGTAGGTCTGACCCCGGGAACGTGATCCCTCTGCGTTGCAGTGGGGCTCTGTGGTTCGGGTTTGCTGGCTGGAACTGACAGCAAACCAGACATTCTCTGATGTACTCCGCCACATCTTGTTGCATGCCGGGCCAATATGCCACCTGTTTCAGTGTGTCATACGTGGCTCTGGTGCCGAGGTGTCCCGCACCTGGTGTGTCGTGGGCGTACATTAGCATAACCCCCCTTTGCGATCGTGGCATCACAAGCCGTGGCGTTGTGCTGTCATCGGTTGCAACCCACAGAATGTCGTCCTGTATACGCATCATGTGTTTGGAGTTATGTAGATGCTTGAGGTTTGAGTCATCAGAGAGCTCAGAGTCGGTGTTAGGGTGGTTGGAGGGGTCAGAGAGGAGGTCGAAAATTGTCTTTATTGCAGTGTCAGAGGCTTGCACGTCCGCGATGTCGTTGTGGGAAATCTGCGGTGTAAGCGCTAGTGACTGCAAGGCGGGCATCGTGGCTGGTGCTGGTCGCTTGCTGCGGTTAGCACTGCAACGCTGGGGCTGGATGTGGGATTTGGGGTACCCACAAGTCGCCGTAGTGCGTTAGCATCTTGTAGCATTTGTTGCACTTGAGAAAACCTGCGTCACGGTTCCTCCGTCTGGGTGTCATCAGTCAGGTTGGTATGGAGAGGTGAAGTCGGTTCATCCGTTTCCATGACAGGCTGTTGGGAGACTGTGTATACTACAAGATGACTGTTTTCTGTCAGCTCCATTCGCAGACCTGGTCTTTGGTCGCCGGCATGACAGATGTTATAGCGATGAACTTGAAGGGTACAGTGAACAGTGTGTTGTCTGTACTCCCTTTGGGTATCAGTGCGCGTGGAATGGGTCCCATGATGGGTAACACAAGTTCAAAGTCATGAAAGTCATTGCTGATTAGCCATCCCAGCCGAAAGGCTTTGGGAATGTTGATGTCAATTGCTGTGCAGTTGTTGAACAGGATGTAAACAATACGAGATGACACTTCAGTGAGGGGTGTGGCTTCAAGTGTGAGTCCGAGTTTCACACATTCGGGTGAGGGTTGGAAGAAGCCCAACGTGTGGTTTAAGGTTTGACCACATCGCATGTTGAGCCGCACAGCGACCCCTTTGGTGTATGCTGGTATCACAGTTCCTTGTTCACTGACAAGCGTGCAGACTTCTGGGATGGTCTGTCCTGACATGAGATTGTCATGACTGATGGAAACGTGTGGCTGTGAAGTTAATGGAGCCCATACCACGTTACACACGTCTACATGAGCCCGGAGGCGAATCAGAATGTCTGCTCCGATGTAAACATCGTGGGGCGGGTCCGGCAGGACCAGGAAGTAATGGGTAAGGCACCGGTGATTCCATTTCAAGCGCAGCGCACAGATTCCTCTGGCAGACACCATGGAGGAGGGGTATGAGTTCAAAGGGAAACGGGTGCGCTTGCTGGCGTAAGGAGTGTGTGGTGCATTTTCACTGATTGACTGGAACAGTGAGAGACTAATGGCTGAGTTATCAGCCCATAGTGCGAGAATACTGTTCGTTGTGGTGATATCATTCAGCTGTAGGTCATTCATGACCTGGGGGCAGAAGGTATCAGAGTCTTGGGTGAGCTGAAATGTGCAGAGTAGCGAACTTGAACTTGGCTTCGTGGCTGAGGCTGTGTTTTCACAGTGTGCTGCAGGAGGTCCCGTGACCTTTGTGACCTGGCAGTCTGGCTCTGTGGGAGTTTCTGTGACCTCTGTGACTTGACAGTCTTGCTCAGACGATGTGTGTGTCTGAAGGGGCAGAGGGTTGCGCACTTGAGCCCAGAATTTCAGCTGTTTGAAGTCCAGTAAGGGTTCGAAGCGGTCCAGCAGGTCTTTTCCGATGAGAAACGGATACGTGTTCATCGGGGAGACATAGACGGGGTGTACAAGGCTCATAGGTCCAATCGTCAGGTGAATGGGAGCTATGTGCTTGAGCTGGATGTCGTTTTGGCTATATGACTGCACATTTAGCTTGCAAGTTTGAAGGTTAAGAGTGCGATTTTGTCTCTGTGCTTCAAGTCTGAGTTTTTCAAATAGTTGGGCGGAAATCAGCGTGAGATCGGAGCCAGTGTCAACGAGAGCTTCGAGCTTAACTTCCCTTTCCATGGTGATGGTTAGATAGAGTTTTCGAGCCATTCCCTTCTCGATCAGGTTTCCCAGGAGTCTTGGTGTGGGGACCTGTGTGTTGCTTGTTAAGCTGTCGGGATATGTCTCGGGTGTCTCATTGTGAGTGCAAATAGTCAAAACAGCGCTTTCTGGTATCTTGGGGTGACACATGATGCTGTTTTGGTCAGGGGCTGTTGCTGTCAGCGGTAGTGAGTGTGTGCTGCTGACGTGTGGGGGTGCAACAGTGCGTTCAATAGTCTGTGGTTGAGAGACAGTGTTCAGGGTGCTTGGTTCAGTTGCAGGAAGGTCGAGAAGGTGGATTTCAGGTATCCGGCCTAGTCATGCTTTGTCTGGCCCATCCTTCTTGTCTTCCTTGTGAGGTTTCGTTTGGAGAAACTCTTTCAGTGTTCTTATGAGTTCTGCGACTTCAGAAGTGGCTGCACTGTCTTTGTTAGATGTGGGCTCAGGTCTGAGCTTACCATTGTCACGTCGAGAGTGGCCCCTTTGCTGGTTTTCTGGGCTGGGTGGTCTCGGAGGTTCGTTCCGTCTTGGTTGCCGGCCGGCTTCCCAGGTGCTCACCCCCTTTTGGTTGTGGAAGGGGCGAGGCGGGTCCCAGGATCCTTCAGAGCGATAGCTCTGGTGCCGTGGACGGCCGCCATCATGACCACGCTGCCCTCTGCTGGCTTGGAGTGGTTTAGACTCTCTGTTGACGGGTCTGTAAATGTAGTTCTGTTCAGCGCCCTCTAGGGTTAGCTCTGGGCGGTGCTCAGAGACGGGGCAAATGGTGGGCTGTCTTACAGTCTTTTCAGAAATGGTTTTCTGTTTGACGTGAGCTTTGTGAGCTAAGTCTCTCAACTGCTGAGTATCCATACTGCGCGGGCACGCCAGCACCCCCAGGTGGTGACTGATGGTTGGGTGCAGGTTTCGGAGGAACAGAGTTTTGAAGTTGATGTCTTCCTCCATGCCTGGGTCGCATTCGTGCCCCGGCAAGCACGCCGCAGTCGGTTGTAATAGTTCTGTGGTGTCTCAAGTCGGGCTTGCTTGAGGTCCATGGCAGTGATGAGCCCCTGGTCTGACTCAGGGTCGGAGTACTCACGAATTAGAGCTCGTCGTAGATGCCAGTAGTCCGCTTTGACGGCCTCTGGTTGTCGATCCAGAAAGCTCCGTACGTCACGATTAGACGTGGCCCTGAGTAGGTACAGTCTGTCCCAGTTGTTCGCGTGAGCGACAGTTTGCAGATAAAAGTCTATGTCTTTTAAGTATGCGTGGACGTCGTGTCCTCCTGCAGGGTCTGGGCTGAAGGTAGGAATATTCTGGCCAGCTTGTCAAGGTTCTTTGAAGCCCGTGGCTGTTGACCTTGACTTCCTGGAAGGGCTTCCTTTCCTCTGCTGCAGACGGGAATTCGTGGCGACTGGCGGGTGACATTTTGAACGGGGGGCTGTCACCCCCCTTCGTAGCTCTTGCTTCTTGGCAGAAAGGTGCGGAGTAACTGGTCAGGGGAAACTCTGTGTGGTGTGTTTCCCCCTTCCGGTCACGTTGCACTGTGTATGATTGTCTTAGTTCTCTTTGCACCATGTCAAGTTCATCTTTGAGCTCGTGTTCTTGCTGGACGAGCTCATCAATCTCAGCTTGTGCCGACTGCAAATGTTTTGCATAGGCTTTGACTCGAACGTCTCTGTCTTTAAGTTCATTATTGGCTCTCTCCAGGAGGGATTCGCCGCGCCGAAGCTGTTCGTCGAGTTCTTTCCTGGCGTCTTTCTCTGACTGTACTCGTCGGTCGGCGTCGAGACGGAGCTCCTCCAGGGCCTTTCGAAGTCTTTCTACTTCCTTTCTCTGTTCTTTGTCCGTTTCATCAGCTTTCTGTTTGTAGAAGCTGATCTAGACGGTTGGGTGAGGGCTCGGTCTCTCCGGGCCTCCTCGGCTTGAAGCTTTAGAGTTGCTGCATCCTGTTCCAGATTGGCGTAGTTCCCTTCGCTAAACGGGCCTGCGCGATGAGGACGTGGCGAGGCTTCCGAGGATTTTGGCCACCTCTCTGTTGGAGTAGCTCTGCGTTGGGTCGTGTGTCATCAGCTGGTCTAGTTCGGTGTCCAGTTGCTCCTGGCTCAGCTGCCCCAGATTTCCTTGACTGGTGGCGTTAGCGCTCCCAGCCATGTCGCTAGGCGGTCCCACGGGACGGCAGGACTGGATGAACGGGACATGCTGGCTCACTGTGGACGAGAGAAACACAGCACACACACACAGAGAGAGGCCAATGCAAGCTTGTTTTAAAGCTAATGATCTATCGACGGGCTATGCCGTGAGATAGGAATTTTGGGCTAACTGATGTAGACAGTTAGGCAGTTTAACAATTAGATAATTTAGACAATCACGTGGGCGGTAGCCCTGGGGGTCACTTGGTGACCCGCTGCTCGGTCGTCACTTAATTACTAAGTTCTCCTTGGGGTCTCTTGGTGAACTGAAAGGAACACAATTATGACAGTCCAACAGTGAGGATAGAAAAGAGCACAGTGGGGACAAACACAAAATGAATTGGTCTGTGATGCACGGAAAGTAAGCGTGAGCGCTAGAGGTGTTAGAGAAACCTAAAGGGCTAAGCCTGTTACTTTTCGTAAGAGTTTCTGATAGGGCCTACGCACGGTGGATACCAGGGTAGGAGACTTAGGGAAAAGGTGCGGCTTAGAGAACAAGAGAAAAAATTAATGGGCCAAATGCTAAGGATATATTAAAATTCGACTTATACTATGGGTTTTATCCCATTTAGCTCATCCGGGGTGAATTGAGGTCGCTCAGGTGGAAAACCCAGCGGTGTGGTCGGCCTTCCAGACGTTTCCAAACACCCAACTGCCGTGTCCTCGGTCCTTCGTTACTCTGTCGCGTACGCCCACTCAAACAGTTTATGACTTTAAACACAACCTGACAACACCATTCCATCAACCGCCAGTCCGCACAGCAAAATTGGTACTTTCCCTAGAACCCTCTCTTTCAAGAGTGGCCCCCTATTAGGCCCCGGTTTAGGTACTGGTCCCAGAAATTGCCTTGCGTGCGTGAGCTGGACTGGTTGACTTCTTTGGAGTGTCAAATTGCTGATGTCGCCACTGCGGGCCGCAACGGCGGACAGAGATAAAAGAAACCGAGATTCACACACAGCCGGTGTTGGTCACGTTGGTCGGGCAACCCCGCTGATGGAGACCGGTTTGAGACGATTCTCAACTCACCATAGATGCTTGTGAGCCCTACACTAAATACACAAAGAGGGTAAACAGGGGGAATCAAAATGAATTAAAAACCTTTCCTGTTCACTGGATCAAAGGATTTATGATTGTAGGCTAAAAAGGAAGTGGAAAATTACAATATCGAAAGCAATTTAGAACAAGGCAAAGGTTTCTGTCAAATAATGATAAAACAAAAGCACTTTTGATACTGTTTGTAATTACCAGAATTAGCTTAACCCCAATGGGAGGGGAAAAGAAAACTTTTGCAGGAAAAATAAAAATAAAATAAAAATAAAAAAAAATTATTACCTTCGAAGCCAATTTAAATGAAATTTAAATAAGCCTGTAAGGAAAAATCGAATAAAAGAAAGCAATAAAAATACTATCCTATAACGATTACTCGCTAAGTGAGAGTATCAAAATAAAAGAATTAATCAGAGAGGAAATAGGAGTTTAGTGGTGCGCTGACTTAGCAGGGTACAGCCACAAGGTGGCGCCTTCCTTCTAAGTGGACTGTCTGTGATTTAAACCTAATTTCACTTTGAGTTAGAGAAAAGTATTTTTCTTTTTAAACTTCAAATTCGAATAAGGGTGTTTAATCAGCGAGAAAGGAGACTGGGTTGTTGCTAGAAACAACAACAATAACAACAAAAATTGTATAAATGAAACTGTGCACAACAGTAATCAATAAACAATTTATAGGCTCAAACTTACTTTAAGGCGGAATGAAATAGCGGAGAGTGACACTATCCGAATTTATCCACGCGATGGCGCTGTTGCGTCTGCCCTAGACTAGGGTTAGTTAGGCAGAAATTATCCACCAGATGGCGCTATCTGTTTTTAGAGTCGTCTCATGCTCACATGCGGCTTTGCAAACAGGACAGAAATCAGTTTGTTTTAGAGTCGCCTCTGGCGTTCTGCAAGCGGCGTTGCAAACAGGACAGAAAACAGTTTGTTTTAGAGTCGCCTCTGGCGTTCTGCAAGCGGCGTTGCAAACAGGACAGAAAACAGTTTGTTTTAGAGTTGCCCTCTGGCGTTGCAAGTGCGTTGCGAAACTCACAATTATTTCTTAAAAACAAAACACGGGGAGGTTTCTCTCGGTGCTGTACGGGCACGAGAAACAAAAATGGCGGATACAGGAATTTACCGCCTGTCTATCACACATTTAAAAAGGAACTCCAATAGACATTTATCACTATGGCTGACGGGTTTCAGCGTCTTTGATTTAAATGTTTTAGGTTTGAAGATTTTTGGGTAGCTAAACCAAACTTAAACCAGGAGTTGTCGTTTATCTTAACGATATAATATTATTAAGGCCTATTATTGACTCAAGGAGTCTCGCTGGTCAATACCGCGCTTGATTCTACAATACCTTTGTTTGGAAATCACGCGATTTAAATGTTGCGCCTACGGCTGCAGAGATTTCTTGGTTTTCTGTTTCAATATTGGATTTGCGTGTCGTCCGTACTGTCGTTAATACAATCCGACTATTCCAATCATGTGTTCAGTATCTGTTTATGCTTAGGTCGCTTTTAGCGGTACCTTCTCAATTCAAAAACGCGCGTGCGTGTTATTAATACTCCCAAAAATACACAATGAACAGAATATGCAATATTGTCCACATACACAAACGTTTGAAACTTGCCTTATATTTCTCCACCATAAAACTGTAACAATATCGACTATGAGTCTGATATCTCGGGGAATAATTAACTCAAAAGGGATTTAATATTCATGAGTTTATGAATATAATTTGCTAGTCGCTTCATTACGCTTTTAAAAATTAATTTCCGATAAGGAAAATGTTTAATTAAACACAAGTAACCTTTAAGGAATTGCTTGAAGTTATCTTACTACGTTTGTCCTGCAAACTAGTTATAGACTTTCAAATCAATTCTGGTAAGGGATTACTGCTTTACGAGAGCATAAGAAGCATTAACTTTACTGATCAGGACAAATTAATATTTCGTATGTTCGTACAGTTATGTTACTAAAATCGTAGCGCTAAGCAGCATTAGGTAACGTTCAAGATTCGTAAGTCTCATTGACTTCATGTATGTGGAACAATAACAGCTTCAACTCAGAAATATCTTTTGGAAGTTTAATAACACAGACTAAAGATAACACTACAATAAACACAGAAAGTACATACTAAGTATGCATCAAGAGAGTAGAATATAGATAGGACATGAAACTAAAATTGTATCTAAACGAAAAGAATAAAAGAAAGCAAAATAGAGAGAGAGAGAGAGAGAGAGAGAGAGAGAGAAAGAGAGAGAGAGGATAACAGCGTTCACTTCAGTTCGTTCCACAGAGCCCTCCACGAGTTAATCTCGTTCCAAAACGGAGGTAGCACGACTTTTCAATAGCAGCTTGGATTGTAGAAATAAGAATACTTGCTTTGGTCTTGGCTTCTCGCGTGTACGTGTATTCTGAGTTCAAATGTCCCGCGCGTTCCGTGGTTCCTTTAAAGTCGGCTGATATTGGCTCTCGGTTTGCGAAGAGGTTTAGCTGGATGCGGCCGGCTCTTGTTGGATGTTCCTGGAAGTTTCTGTTTCCTTCTCTCTGAAGACGTGGGTGGCGGATTGCCGGCGGCGTTGGTGATGCACAGCACGAGCAAAAGGCAATGAAAATGCGGGTTGCATGGGCATTTGTAGTTCATGTAAGGTGACGCCCATTTCCTGGCTGGTCCAATCGATTTGAGCATTTTCGGCGCGAAACCAAGTTCTTTGTTAGGCTGAGTTACACCTCCTGGCTGTTACGCCCATGGAGGCACACAAATGCATTTATCCTTAGAAGTTGGCACTTTTGTAATAATGCATTTCCTTCAAATTCTTTTACAAGATTCAGTACGATTGCATTTTTCTGTTTCTAAAAATATCAAACAACACAGGTCTGAGATGGGGGGAATCCACAAATATAAGCTTTCCACTGTCTGGTGGCCTAAATAGTTTGAGTTAACATTCATATAATCCTCCTAATTATTACAGACATACATACAAACATTCAGGCAGAAAAGTATACATTTAGTACGTTTTTAAGGGGCTTTTAACCATCTCTCTAACGTGAGCTGGGGAATCATTTCATTTGTGCCTCTCTATGTGTGTGCGTAAAGTGTGAATTTCGTGGCTGGCCGTTTGCTAGGGCCGTTAACGCCACCTGCGGAGCTGGTCGTTGTCTTTCAAAGGTGATCAAAGGATAGTCGCAGACATTTTGGCGTCATTCGCCCATCAATTGCCTTATCGTGATCTGATAGCGTGCTTTACGAGAGGTGCGAGCCATCTGGCCGTTTGTTAGAGGGGCCAGGCGTCATTGTGGCTACACCTCCTTGTCCAATCCTCTCACCTCCAACGGTGCGGTTATCTGGGTAGACTTCCATAGGAGGAAGGCTCCTCTGTAGTTACACGCCATTTGGTGCATGACACCTGAAAAGCATCTTAATGACCTCTTAATGACTGAACACTGATGAACTTAATGAACTTGAAGTCATAAGGAACACATAATGCAGCAAAAAACAAAACATAAAAGTAGGTTCATGTCAGATTGGTGCGATTGGTACATCTTCTCTCAAGTGTTTTTTCAAGGTCATAAATGGTAGGGTGGTCTCATTTAATCATCTAATTCTTCACTATCACTGTAGTGGTAGTGCAATCTAAGTATTCTTGGTCTGAATCACTCAAGGAAAAGCAGCAAAAAGTCAGTATATATTTAAATGATATGCATCAATAAACCATATAAGAATAACAACAATTCAATCACAATTATGAAGGTGTATATCGGTATATAATAACCACTGTGTTTGTTCAGGAATCCCCCAATGTTATTAATGCAGATCTAAATATGATTAGTCATACAATAATGGGGATTGTGTATTCCTGGTAACAGTGTGTGTGTGTTTGTTTGTGTGTTTGTTTGTGTGTGTGTGTGTGTTTGTGTGTGCGTTTGTATGTGTGTGTGGGAGAGTGTGAGTGTGTGTGTGTGTGTGTGTGTGTGTGTGAGAGTGTGTGTGTGTGTGTGAGTGAGAGTGTGTGATAGTGTGTTAGGTATGCTGGCACAGTCAATGACAAAAATAAATTTTGTAATTTTGTAATTTGATTTAAGTTCTCACACTTCAGATTTATCCGTGCTTGATAATGTTTCTGATATTAGCGATGTGTTGAGGAAAACCAGGGGCCCTCTGGTTTGCCAACCATCCCAATATCAGAAGGTTTAAACACTTGGAAGTTTAATTGCAGCAGGTCTGTCTCTGCTTGAGAATTTGCATCATTGACTTGTGATCTGTAGCCATGCATATGTACAATGCATTGTTTTCCCATGAGTTAGTGGATGGTTGTAAATAAAGTCATCATGCAATCTCTACTGTGTGTGTGAAGCTATCTGGATCTGTTAGTGTGAAAAGATGGGCAATAGATCTTTAGTGAAGTAACACTTTTAGACTCTATGCCATCTTTATCGTCTATGATGTGTAATGTTCAGCCTGAATAGATTTGGTCTATTCCAGGTGATGTTGTCGTGAGTGTAGGGTGTGTTCTATGTTCATGTTTGGGAGATGGGTGGAATCTAATCAATATCAATCTGTGTTGCATAATTTAGTACCAGTGCTACACTGGGAGGTCGTGTAGTCATATAGTGAGATGTGAATGACCCCATCATATTTATATTCGCACCCATCTCTCACATCTCAAGTTCTGACAATTTTCCGTTGCCCTGGCTCTGATGCAGGGGGAGGGGGACTTTTGGTCGTCCGTCCTCCAAGGAATTGCAATTGTCAACCTGAGATAGAAACAAATTTAGAGAGAAACAAATTTAGAGAGAAACACAGTTAATTTCTGCTGTTGTTTCAGTTTTTAACACTTAAAGCTGCTCTTGCAGTCGAGCCTTCACAATCTGCTGTGTTTGAGCATTATAAACTCCAGTTCTGCTGGAGAATTTTTCAGGATTAATCAGAAACTTCTAGTCGCTCTCATTACAGTTAGTTTGAGTGAAGGATGAATTGGTTTTCTATTATCTGTGCCACACTTCTAGTTTTTCTAGTTCTGTAGGCATAAGATAATATCACAACTCCCCTCCATTTTGGCACTGGGAATTGAACCAATGAAAAGTATTAGAACCTGCTCAAATTAGAAATTGCAAAGGTCAGAGGTATTGAGTCCTGTTGTGATGGAAACATTTTCATGGTTAGTGCAATTGTAATTCACACTGTAGCCAGATGGCAATTATATGCTCCTGTATATGGTTTTACTGCAGCTATATGGGAAATAGAAGAGTTTCCACTCAGAAGACAAACAAATTCAACATAGACAGACACACATGCAACTTGAAATTGCTATACAATTCCAGTATTGCGATTATTCCAATTTACACAAGATACGTGGCCTAGAATGCATAGCATCTCTACAACCTTTACCTAAGTGTTTAATGCAACACTTACAGTAAAGCAATCATGTGTTTTAAAGAATAAACTTAACTAGCCTATGTGCATCTAGTAGCACAAACAACTATAATGTGTGTTCTATGCGCACGTGTTTAGTACAATTACATATTTGAAAATACAGACAGGATCATTGCAATTTGGATGTTTCAATTATTAAACTCACTGCTATTAGTCTGCTATCCCACTATAAAGAGAGGTCAATAGTTGGAGATCTTGCATGAACACTGCAATTGAGGATATTCATGTCAAATTCTTTACATTGTGTTATACTCAGCAATCAAGATTCCGATAACATTGAGCCTCGCACCGGCCGGGTTTACGATCTCTTGCCACAACTCGTCAGTCTTGGTCATTAAGGCAGAGGCGACTCACTGATATTCTGGACGTCCGTAACCACTGTGATCATTCCAGAATATTTTTATTCAGTTCTCTTGGATCTGACTTCGCTTAATTAATGCAAAATTGTTTCCAATCAGAGGCCATGACCATTATCAATGAATTAAGCGACCAACTTGTTATAACTCTAATGATAACTTTCTATAATCATGCCGTGGTTTTCCACGTTTACGTAATTAGAACAATGTTACAATAATTCAGGAATTGAGGTTGCCCTATTTAGATTGGTCTAACAATTTATTATTGTTCTAAACGGAATAGACTTGTTTAGCCTATCAACCCCTTACAGTCCAAGTATACATACCTTACGCCAATGTGCTAGTCGGAGCTCTAAAACATCAGTCTGGTGTGTTTCACCAAAAACCGCATCTTAGTCCGTGTAACTAACCTGAGCTTAGTTTTGTGGTGTCATGGACACAACATGATCTACTGAGTTATTAACACAACCTACATCATAGTAAGTTTAAATGTATAAAACAAATCATTCGGAAATCAAGGATTTTTAATTATTTTTCTGGTAGCAGAACATTACAAACAGCAAAAATGTGGGAGTTCTGTTTACAGATTTCCCCAGTTTTGTGTCACCTTTCTCCACATAATGTCCTGCTTGGCAATTGTAATACAATGTATATTATATTTTTATTTATAATATAATTATATTAAAAAGAATATCAAATATTAATGTTATTTCTGGTCCATGTTACCTTGTTATTTGAGCTGGCTCAATTAATGAAAAGGTTTTTACTGATTTCTAATACTTTATAAATATGAATAAACGTTTGATTATTCTACTTAACTCTTTACATTTACTGAAATCGTTCATTAGGTTCTCACAGTCGCATAGGGTCCTCGCACTTTCCATTATGCGGGCCCACGATCACATAACTTGTCAGTCTTGGTAATTAATGCCAAATGTTAGGCGGAGCTCTGCAATCTCAGTCGGCGTGCCTCAAAGCTCCACCCAAAACTGGACTGCAGTCCGTTACTATCCTGACACAGATATGCTGAAACAATGGATACATAATGCACTAAAATCAATACTTTCGGAGTAAATCAGAACGAAGTCAAACGCAACAACATATTTGTCAAAGTGTATTAAAGACCGTGATTTTGGTTTGGCCCTGCAGTCACAGCCGACTGGCTTGTTCATTGCATGCACAACAACAGTCAGGATTAAGGCCAATGAGAGGACTCTGTTGTTGTTAACATCCAATGAACTAGCGGCACATGGTGGGTGCAGTCCAATCCCTGCTCAAATTCTGTTTTTGAGAGTGAAGTTTCGTATTGTATTTTCGTGTCAATACATTTGAATATGAAAAAGATGTGGTTCAGGGATGATGTGGCACATTCATTGTATCTCTTTTTAGATTTCAAATGTCTATTTGCTTGATTTAGTCTATTTAAAGACTAACCTGCACGATGGCACAGTGGCAATTTTAACTGATTTACAAAATGTGATAGATTTAGCTTGTGTTACTTCTTTGGCTAAACGCTCCCATGGAACAGGGAGAGAAAGTCTTTGTTCTCCGAGTGGGCGTGGTATGCCCCGTGGGCTCAGCTGAGCCACTCAGAAACATTAAATCATGCGTTTTCTTGACAAAAATAGTAACAATCATCACTATCATTCTGTCTATCAGTTTTAGATTTTAATCTTACCGCCTCTTGATTATTTTTTGTCAAGTATTTTGGATTTTGTAGCAGTAACAGCTATTGGTCAAACAAAAAGTTTTCTTAGCTTTAACATATTGCATTGCATCACCCTTGTTTCTCCCAATTTTGCTTTTCATAAACAAATGCAGTATCAAATCGCATGTTTTCTAATTGTTTCTGAACTTAGATTTTTCATTCTATTGTCTGATCGCTCTCATCGCGCGTTGCACATAGTTAATGAGACAATGGAGACTCATTTAGCTGATTTTATCACATTAGGCTCTAATTTATAGTTCTTCGTCGAGTCTCAGAAAATAGATCGTTCTAGTTTAGTTTCAATCTCTTGTTGCGCGAATGCCGACAAGGAGATCTTTAGCAATTAATAGTAAGAGTTTTCATTTCTTATCTGCGCTGTTGTTAACCATGTCTGATATGTGGTTATGTCTATTCAATCAATTCACAAACTCCGGATTTACAGCACGGTCAAACATTCGGGTTTTCCCAAAACATTTCTAAACAAGACAGAATGAATTTGACTTACCACAACAGCTGAAGAAAGAGAAGCTCAAACCTCTTGATGATTTTAGAATCCAATACTTCGCTGAAAAACATGCTGCTCGTTGTGTTCGAGGAGCAATCACGTCGGGGTCACCAAGCTGTAGGGCCGCTGAAATCGCTCCACAGCGAATGGCGGGTGAAGGTATCTGCACGTTTGGTGTTCTCAGCTGGGCAAAATGGATCTAATTCCAATTCCTCTTTATCTGACTCCATTTTATCATAATTTAGAATTTAGATTAGAATGCCAATTTGGTTATTTGGTCATTTATGTTTAATAGTTAGACACACATTTAATTATTCCGTTTAACCCTTTGTGGAAAGTACCCATTCATGATCTCATAGAGATCGTTAATAATTCCAGAGTAAGTCAGAATAAATCAAAATGTAACAATTTATTAAACAGTCAGGTATAATTCCAATTACATAATCAATTCAAAGATCCTCAAAACATCGAATACTCTTAAGTAAAGAGATGCCTGACTTTCCATAGGTTACGTAACGTTGACTGGACACAACGTTACGGGCGAATCTGATTACAATATTGCGCCCTGACTCTTCTGCTACGCTGCCTTAAGTATTCAGACCTGACAATAACTTCTTTCAAATGGTAACATATGTTAACAAAGGGAATTTACATTTAATCACTGTCTCAGACCTGTATTGACAAAAGACCAAATGGTTGAAAGCCACACGTACCATACTATGCAACATCTCTTTTAACTCTTAAAACCATTATCTTCTTGAATATTTCTGTGGGGATGAGATATTTGTACCAGTCGCACTAAGGCATTTCCAATGATATCAAACACATATATATTGTTTAGTATTTGTTCATTTTTAGATCATATAGATTTTGGGTATATTTCTAATGGTCACAACCTGAGGGGAAGTAGGATGGGGGGAGAAATAAATACATGTAAATTAGAGCCATTCTAAGTTGATTCACTCAGTGTGACGTCGTCTGCAAAAAAGTGTCCTTTGTCCTCAACCAGACAAGCCGGCATTACTTTTTAAAGCCTTTCACTTTAAAAAAAGTAACTCACAACCCTTCATCTGGCACTTTAATGAAAAGAGTAAAAGAGTTCTGAGTATCAACTAAGACTGTTTGAGAACTGCCCTAGACAATAATCATGCGAAATTGCTTTCTTTAGGATTTGTCCCACGAGCGCCATTTTATCATAGTTGTATTCGTGGTTATATCATTCTCTTAACTTTACGGGACAATTTCAAAAGTCGGAACACGAAATAATCACATTCAACACACCCACGTTAACCTAAATAGCGTACATTATTGGGCTTACATTACACGTTTGACATGTTTCAGTAAATTTGCTCGAAAAAAAATCAGGACTAACGTTAATGCCCTTTAATGAGAGAAAGGCCGTAACACACAAAAAAGCACACAACAAGCTGAAATTATATATAAAATACATTTTAGTATTATAGTTTTTTTACCACTAAATCAAGTTTTATTACATGGTTAAAGACCATGTTAACGTATGTTAACGTAAATAACGTTCGCTCTCATTGACATTAACTTATAAAACGCTGATAAATACGAAAACATCGAATTTGTTCAACTTTGTCCGTTTTTAACTAAAATAATTAACGTTAACATTAGTTTTATAAGAGCATTTATTCGGTGACGAGTGAACTTGACGTAGACATCACTTAAATATCCTTATTTCCCGTGTATACATAACTTACGAAACACTTCTAACGTTAAATATCCACACACAAATAACATTAAATCTGTTGTACGCTTTTATCAACACATTTTGTCTGCAATTTTATCATTACCACTTACCTGACGCGTGAACTGCATCCTCAAAATTGCTGCTTCGGTGCTGTCTCCTGGTGAAAACCCGCGAACTGCTCGATGTCCTTCCGCGAAGTCAAACGAGCTCTTGTGCGTATTTATTCATTACAATTAGGCAGATTAAATTCAACAATTAACTAAGGAACTATATATTTATATTAAATATGTAATATAGAAGTGTTGTAGGTCCATCTTCTCATCATAATGCAGATACCATCATAAACAAAACATCTAATTTCACAAATGTTGTTTTGATATATTATCAAATGTTTCTAACAGCCCATTTCAACAGCACAAACACAAATCTATTTACCGTAGTAAAATATTGTGTTGGCCTTAATACTTTTAGAAAATATTGACTGGATTTGCCTTTTTTAGTCCAGTCAACATTTGCAATTCTAAATGATAACTGGATTTGAAAATATCAATTGATTTAATGTTTTTCAAATATATTTATGCTGACTTAATATAATATGTCTTCTTAACTAAGCACAAGAAAGAAAATTTGTTCAAAATTTTTTTGCTCTTCCAACATTTTATTAATTGGCGTTTTTAGAGTGTAGACGGTTCGTCCAATTCACACAAAAATTGAACCAGATTATCTTTAGCCAGTGCCGACAAAAAGTTATGGAATTCAAGTTGATAAATGCGCAAATACATTTTACGTAGCACTTGCGAAAACAGACGTAAGGCTGTATCTCCGCAAAGTTTTATCGTATTCAGACCAAACTTAGTACATATCAGCAGAAGCATGTCCTGAGGCAACATGCAGCATTTCGGCACAGTGCCACCTACTGGTCCGGAGATACAAAAAATGGCTTTTTTTGCTTATCAATTCTGAACCGTTTGTCCAAAAATCATAAAAGTGGTCTTGTTAGATTCGGGACATTGTGTCGAGTCGACTGATATCCATTTTTACCATATCGGACATTTTGTCTGTCGGCCATCTTGAATTATGTGCCAAAATGCTGTATTTTATGAACGCATGAACAGATTGTTACGAAACTTGGTATGGGTCATCACCATAATACCCTGAAGTAGCCTGAGGAGTTTCAAAACAGCGCCACCTAGTGGAGATTTTTTCCAAAAAATGCTAATAACTTTGGGTGTGGTCGACTCATTTTCACGAGACTCATCTCCTTAGACTTCTGAATTGTTGCCGAGTCCAACGATACCACACTTGCCAGGTTTCAACATATGGTTTGTGCGGCGTTGTAATTTAGCGCTTTAAAACAATTAGCTGATATCTTCGAAACCGCTAGTCCAAACGAGACGAAACCAGTGTCAGAAGTTTGGAAACATAGGTCGTTAGGCATGATAGTAAGCCCAAATGTCAAAATTTTGATAGTAAGGGGTAGTAAAATCCAATCAAAGTCAGGTGTCAGGCAGACACCTTATTGTAACTGTTTATTGTCCCATGATGCATAATTTTCCAGCTAAAACTGATCGGGCAGACCAAACCGTAAGTCGTAGTAGAGACTTGAAACTTTCAGGGCTGGTAGTACTCACAACGACTACAGACGTCACTGAAGCCCGCCCCAATCGGCCTGACGGGGGCGCTACAGCGACCAAAAGTACGAAACTGCTCATAACTCCTCAACCGTAAGGCGTAGCCTCAAGTGTCTTATATTGCTGGAATCCATGCCTCAGATTTGCTTGCCCTTCATGCCCCAATTTTGAGATGTTTTAGGTTTTTTGTAAAACCTACTTTTCCAAATTACTCCCAGGTTAATTGCCTTATCGGAACCAAACCACTGCAGAAATGTTCTCTGGAGTCTGATTGTTAATAATTATTCAAAAAAAAAAAAAAAAAAAAATTACATTTTGATTCATTGTTGCTAAGGGTAGCAAAAATTTTCAATGTGACTCTTTTACTAAAATGGCTATAACTTGTGAATGGAATGAGATATTTTCACCAAATTCAGGTCACATGTGTGTGAGCTAAGTCTGAGATCAAAAGAAAAAATTGCATGGAAAAACACATGAAATGGCAATATACGCACCCAAACATTCAGATGAAAAGTAGCCTAAGAAATTTCAAGCCAGCGTTTTTCACAGCATTCACCTCCTTAGACTCCTGAATCCTTGCCGAGTCCAATGATACCAAACATGCCAGGTTTCACCTTATGGTTTGTGAAAAGCTGTACTTTAGCACCTAAAAGCCTTTGCGAATGGCTTCGAAACAGTTAGTCCGATCAAAACAAAACCACAACAGGAAATTTGGAAACATATGTCAATAGCTAAAAAATAATGGCTAAAAGCCAACATTTTGAAAGGAAGTGGCAAAAAAATCCAATCAGTGCAGCCCGTGCTCTCATAAATATGAGTGGCTATAACTTTAAAACAAAATGAGATATTTACAACAAATTTGACACATATTTATGGGCACACTTTGAGGACACCTAAAAAAAGAGCAGAAATGTGTTATAACTGTCAAAAAAACATTTTATTGTTAGTTAAATTGCCTGTATTGCCATGAATGCTCTTTCCCATCTATGATCTAAGTTTATTTGTTTATTTAGATCCCCATTAACCAATACCTAGGCAGTGACTACTCTTCCTGAGGTCCCAAAAAGTAAAAAATACAAAACTACATTAAAGCTGCAAGAGCAATGAAATGATCCTCACACCTGTGCCACAACCACCTTGTGGCTTTAGGAACACAGAGCACGTTGGGCAATACACATCTCAGTACATAAAAATAGGAGGACTATATCAATCATTTGTATTTGCCACATTTCCTGTTACCAGCTGGTGGCACTGTGACTAACTAAAATTTTGCCGAAACATCAGACTTTGTCAGGATGCCACGGACACATCGTTCAACAGAACTTAAGATCTTTGAAATTTAAAATCAATAAGGCTTAAGATTAGACTGACCAAATATGTTGTTCTGGTTCAATCTTAATGAGGATTTGATCACAGTTTACTGTTGTCCACAGGTGGCACTATAACTGAATAAATATTGGCATGTAGACCACCATTGGTGTTCGGGCCCTAATTAAATCAACAACAATCAAATTAAACATACAAATCCCATTAAATGTTCCTTTTAAAACTCATTTTACTTCTTAAAATATGTAATATCTGATAGTAAATCATATTTGTATTCCTCTATATATTATAGTCCATTGTTGTGCAGTGGTTTTCAAAACAAAATACATGACTGTCTGTGCACAGTTTAAAACAGGAGGAAGATCGCTGGTAAAATAATGATGATAATATTAGTCCTAAAGAACTTTCTTGAGAAACACCACATTACTCTTTAAAATCTGCAGCATCTGCAACAAAATCCAGAAATAATTTAAGATCCATTACATAAAATGCTAAGCTAAAAATCTAACAATACAGCTTCTACTAAGTTATTGTCATCACTTTGTGCTCATACTACTCCCTAATATTGATCTGCAATTCATATTTAGACATTATAAAATCACCATTATAACATTTACAATCACATTTTGTGAAATGCATCACTTCCTTTCTAATGAAGTATTGGTTTTGACAATTGTGCCACATGAGTAATGAGTAATGTGAAAACTGAAAAAGACTGGCAGAAAACATTTTGTTTCCACCATATATTTCACATCTATATCTACATCAAAATGTGTGTTTGTTTGTGTGAGCACGTTTGGTCTTTATAAAATATAATTTTTTAAGTAATTTATTTTCCACCATATTTTGTGGTACATTTCAGTTCGGTTGACTTAGGGTTGACAAAACTCGGTATGTGTCATCATCACGAAGCCCTGAGGTAGCCTGAGTAGTTTTGAAACACCGCCACCTAGTGGATAATATAAAAAAAATGCTTATAACTTTGGGTGGGGTTGACTTGTTTTCATGGGAGTAACTTTTTATTCCTCTCATTAATCCTTGCCAAGTCCAACAATACCAGACGTGCCAGGTTTCGGCGCATGATTTGCGCAGCGTGCTAATTTAACAGTAAAAAAAACCTTAGCGTATATCTACGAAACTGCTAGTCTGATCAAGACCAAACCAGCTACAGAAGTTCTGAAACATAAGTTGATAGCCAAGTGTTTATTATGGGGGTAATATTGTAGCTTTATTCCAAACAAATATATTGTTATCCACAAATAAATGTATAGCGATTCAGAAAAAAATGATAATTTCACAAATCAATAGAATGAGATCCACAAATAAATGCAGGAGTTTCACAAAAATGAATTAGATTCACAAATAAATACAATGACATTTGTGAATAACAAAAAAATCCACACATATATTTTTATGTCACAAACACTCATCTCTGCCTTGCATAAGTTGCATTCATTTGTGAATCGCTTCCTGTGCATTTGTGGATCTCTTCTTGCGCATTTGTGGATCGCAGCAAAGAAAAAACGTGATTGGTTGAAGCGAGAACGTGCTACGATTGGTCAGCACGATATGGCCGTTATCTGATTGGCTTAAGTAGACGGTGGGTGGAGTCTACGTATTTGTGGATTCGTTTGAGTCTAGACGATAGAAATGTTTCAAAATCCACGTGCTGTGAAATTATCATTTTTTTGTGAATCGCTTTACATTTATTTGTGGATAACAATATATTTGTTTGGAATAAAGATACAATATTACCCCCATAGTTAATACCAAATATCAAAATATTGACAGTAAGGAGTAGAAAAATCCAATCCAAGTCAGTCAGTTTTTTATGTTTTTTTTCATATAAATGTATATAACTCCAAAATGAAATGAGATATATTTTCACCAAACTCGACACACGTATGTATGGGCTCACTCTTGAGGACACATAAAAAATGGTGGGATTTTGCCTCTTGGTGGCGCTATAATAAAACAAAACATGAAATTCCCATTGACTTCAATGCAGTATTAGGGTATAAAATGTTAATGCTATAATTTACGAATGCATTAGCGTATAGTTACAAAACTTGGTATGTGTCTTCTGCTCCATGCCCTGAAGGTACTCAAAAAGTTTCATTGATTAAATTAGCCTATTGTAATGAAACTGGAAAGAGTACATTCATTGGCTCATGCCGAGAACATGGATACCAATTTGGCCATATTTTGCAAACATATCTTTCCTCCATCTTGTTATTTGTTAAAAACCTGATTTTTCAAAGTCGTCCTAGACGGTTTGTCCAATTTTCACCAAAATGTAACCGTATCGTCTTCATACCATGCCGACAAATAGTTATGGATTTCGTGTTGATAAACAAAACGGTTGTCATATACCACTGCAACAGAGTTGAGCCATGATGCAAAAATTACTCTTGAGGCTATATCTCTGCAATGCTTTGACATATTGACACCAAACTTTGCATGTGTCATTGTCACCTCAATCTGACTACACCACATCAGTTTCGTAACAGTGCCACCTATTGGTCGAAAGTGATAAACCATTAAATCTTTACTATTGACTGTATTTAAAATTTTACAGCTATTTTGCCTAAAACAATTTAATGTCTTTAATGGCTCATTGTTGCAGTTGGTTTGACACATCCAGCCATGCAGGCATGTCTCATCTTCTTCTTTGCGCTTGGCCCCGGTATTGCATAATAAATATTATTAGTCATATTAATATACAAGCACAAAATGTTATATACACACTTTTCAATGTAAAAATAAAATAAAAATAATAATAATCACATTTTAAATCGCAATCGCAATTTTAACCAGAATAATCGCAATTAGATATTTTTCCCAAATCGTGCAGCCCTAGTTAGTAGGCCTACTCCCCTACTAAAGCAGGGTGTTTCTGAGTACTCCACACTGAACAGACAGGTTGTTGGCCAGACTAAAGTGTCCAATGTAAGTGACACCAGGTCAGGCCTCCCTGGGTTGCATTTATATGAATATGTTCAACCCTGAGTAGAGATTGGCTGTTCCCTAGCCATATTCCATTAAAGGGACCCCCTTCTGTTGAAGTGGTTGGTTCCAGGTCTTTGAGTGGCCTGAGTAGGAATTCATGTGAAGTGTATGAAGGTGTATGAAGGTCCTCCTCCTCAGACTTGATGCTCACACATCAAGTGCCTGGTTGAGGATACACTACAGAAGCATTCGCAATTGACAATGAAAGCCACAATGTAAGTTGATGAGTTGATTTATCCGCATTTTAATATGCAAAAAACAACAACAAAAAAACACATTCTGACACGGAACACACATTTCAAAGCAGAATAACTGGCTGTAGTATTGTTTCGAGAAAAAAAAGTAGGTGAATTTAGCATGTTTGCTACATATCTGCGAACATATTATGGAATTTTTATGCTTTAGTAATGTGAAAAACTTACATACAGCACCTTTAACTGAATGTAGCTCAAAGATGCACTAGTCTATACACCTCAGAGACACATGCCAGTAAAAAACAAGAACTTCTTTCTAAAATCTAAATACATTTTAATGCCTAAAAATTGGAATAAACACAGGTTGGCACAACAGCCGCTTAAATGTCAACAAACACTTAAGTCTCAGTTAAGCACAAGTACACAAAAAGGGCATAAGTAAACCAATGTCCTTCAAAAAGGTCTCTTCAATATATATATATATATATATATATATATATATATATATTAAAAGCTAAGTCAAAAATGTGCAAAGTAGCCAAATAGATACGTAAAGTAATTACATTTACTCAAATATTTCACACCACTGGCTATTACATATCATTTGGTAGTGAAAAGTGCTGCATATTTTACTGGTTCAGTATTAAAACAAAATATGTAAATGAAGCTCTTTAAAACACTTAACGGCATGATTTTAACACTATATTGTACTGTTTCCCATTGGGTTATCAAAAGATCACTTAAAAGATAACATAGGGGAGCGCGGGGCACAACCTAACGCAGGGTTAGTTGTAACACACATGGTTTAAAACTTTCCACACATGCCAGGATGATGAAACTTTGTGTATTTACTAGTTGTCATAACATTATTTCGAGAAAAAATTGCGCCAAAATTAAAAAATCTTTGGGAGATATTACCGAACTTGTATTTAACCATAGAAAAAGTAAATTTCTTACTTAGGTTTATTTTTCATCTCTGTTTTTGTGTGTGTGTGTGTGTTTATTTAAAATAAGACAAATCTGATATTATTTGAAGCTTATATCTGTTATTTAAGAGTTGAGATAATTATTTAATGCTGATCTAACCAGCAGAAGACAAGCCGCGGTTCAAATCCCAGTTGCGCAGATGGAGTTCTGTACTTTTATAAATTATTTTAAGAAACCATCAGAAAAGGGTGAATGACGACTGAGAGCCAATGTTCCGAAATTACTAGTTATTATTATGTTTTGAACTATACTGTAAAGCTGTGTTTAGTTATGTTTATTTGTTGTCAAACTCAAAAATTAAAAAATTATATTTTATTGTAAAAAGGCAATCTTGAGTTTATCCCGAGTTAATCTCAAGTTTGTCTTGAATATATTTTTTTATTATATCAGGTAACTTTTAAGCTGTCATTTGATCATGTTACAATGTACCCCACCCACGGGGCATGTTGTCACATTTCACTTACACTCTTTCGGGTAAATCAAGAAAAAGATATACAATGTATTAATGAAACAAAACCACGTAATTGTACTAGACATGTGTGAAATTAATGTGGGGAAAAATAAATACTCTGAACCCCAAGTGGATTTATATGGAAGCCCCGTTTCCGCCACAGTTGAGTAAAAAACTATGATTCTTTAAGTCATAATAATGAGAAACTTTCTCGAAATATTGACTTAATATCTCGAAATAACGAGAAACTTTCTCGAAATAATGACTTAACATCTCGAAATAATGAGAAACTTTCTCGAAATAACGACTTAACATCTCGAAATAATGACTTAACATCTCGAAATAATGACTTAACATCTCGAAATAACGACTTAACATCTCGAAATAATGAGAAACTTTCTCTAAATAACGACTTAACATCTCAAAATAATGACTTAACATCTCGAAATAATGAGAAACTTTCTCTAAATATTGACATTATATCTCGAAATAACGACTTAACATTTAGAAATAATGAGAAACTTTCTCGAAATAATGACTTAATATCTCGTATTATGCACTTAAATCACGCTATAAGTCGCCGGTGTTGCTGATGCTGATTCATGCAAACGAAATTGATTTACTATATCGAAATTATGACATGCTGCTCATTAATCTGCCGCGGCCTGACACAGGATGAATTGTGAACGCATTAAGGAGTATTTAACTGTGGTTTTAGCTATAATGATTAAATTATTGCCTTATCTTCTTATCTAAATTGCATTGAATAGCCATATCTCTGAGCAAACGCGCTCTTGAGAAGATTTTAAACAAGAACGAGCTTTGGTTTAGAAATAACAGAACAGAGGTGGCTGCATGAGGTGGCAACATTCATTGAACAAGTTCATACCTCTGTCTGAACGCAGCCATAAAGTGCGTATCATATGCACGTGCGAAACTGCGTACCATTTGCACGCCAAAACTAGTTTTGCGCGTGCATATGATACGCACTTCATGGCTGTGTTCAGACAGAGGTTGGAAGTTGTTTTACATTCCACGACATTGCTCACTCGTACTATTTATACACATTTTCATTAAGAACAGGCCTGTAGGCTATGTTTGCACACACGGAATTTGTTTTCAGTACACAGTAAAATAAGTCAATAGTTTCTCGTTATTTCGAGAAAGTTTCTCGTTATTTCGAGAAAGTTCCCTTTCAAGGGAACTCCCGTTGCATCGAATGACACTATGGGGAACGCTTGCGTGATGAAGTCATGAAGCACATGTGAAATCAGTCCAATAGTGTGAGGGAACGTCAGAGGCGGATGACGTCATGAACCAGGAAGTATAAAGCCTGCCAAAACAAAGCCGCGCTAGCTTCTGTTGTCTTCAGTAGCGCTTTGTGTGATCAGTGATTCAGTGTTTTTCTAGTTCAGTAAAATAACTTTAAAACAACACTATGGCGGATAAGCAGCAGTTTAGAGTGTGTGTTCACCCTTGCCCTCGTTTCATTACGGGTGGGGACACACACATTCTTTGTGTTGCTTGTTTGGGAGAGGAGCATGCACGGTCAGCGCTCGAGGGCGCTGGCTGTGAGCACTGCGAGGTGCTTCCTTTACGAACACTCCGATCCCGCCTGGCGTTCTTTCGCGAGGCCGTTCAGGCTCGCGTTCCTCAGGGCTCTGGTCCCGCTGTTGCTGAGGCACAGCGGCGATCACAGTCCTGGGGTTCGCAAATGGATTTATTAGCGAGGATAGAGACGGGCCCAGCCTTATCTCTTCCTTCACCTGATAGATCCAGTGCCTTCTCTCTGGGGTTGGAAGCACGCGCTGTGGTTTCTTCCGCCCCGGTTGAGGCACCTCTGATGCAGCTGTCCAGTTCTGAGGATCTGGAAAGTGTTAGTGTCAGAGAAATAGAGGATTCGCCACCTCTGTCACAAGCATTTGAAGAGCTAGTTGAGGTTGTGACTCGGGCTGTAGAGCGATTAAACATTGATTGGCCGCTGATAAGCAGGGCGTTCGTTCAAAGAGCAAGTTAGGCGAGCGTTATCTGCCGACTCGATCACAACCTCAACGCCGGGGTCTGCCGTTTTTCCCTGATCTCCACACTGAGGTGTCGAGATCATGGGAGAAACCAGTTTCATATAGGGTGTATAGTACACAAACATCTAACTATTCCACTATAATGAACTATAAAGAGCACGGTTATGGGGAGATGCCCAAAATAGAAGATAATTTAGCGAGCTATTTATCCCTGATTCGGCATCTTCCTAAAGGCCCCGGCATTACCCACTAAGCCTGTGCGCACAACATCTGCTCTAGTGGGTAAGGCTTATTCAGCTTCTGGTCAGGCTGCAGCATGTTTACACACCATGTCGCTGTTGCAGGCCTACCAGGCTGAATTATTAAGTGATATTGATGAGGGTGGGGTATTGGGCCCGAGTAGTGTGTGAGCTACGTCGGGCCACAGATTTGTCTCTTAGGGCTACCAAGGAGACGGCTAAATCGATCGGCCGCTCTATGGCAGCCTTGGTGGCTACTGAGAGACATCTCTGGCTGAATCTCAGTTCGATTAAGGAGAAAGATAAAAACTTTCTGATGGACGCGCCTGTGTCTCCTTCGGGCCTCTTCGGCAACACAGTTAATACTGTTGTTGAGAGGTTCCAGGAGGCATCCAAACAGACGGTCGCGTTCCAGAAGCTCCTCCCCCGCCGCTCACATTTCACTGGGGCTGCCGATCACAGAGAGCAGCCCCAAACATCAAAAGCCAGCTCTTCGCACCGTGCCACTCAGAAACAGAGTGTGGCTTCCCGTGCTCCCCCTCAGAAAGATTGGGGACACGGGAAGCGCAATCTGCCGCAGCCTTCAAGAGGTAAGACGGATCTGCGGACCGTCATTACTTCCAAGAAGGCTGTGGGAAAAAGGTCCTGACGCCCGAGGGGTCAGGATTATGGGAGCGTTCCTCCCGAAGGGAAGCAGTGTACACCTCATTATACGGTGCCTGTCTCCTTCGGCGCTCTCTGGAGGTCGGTCTGCCAACCCTGCCACCTCTGGTGTTACAGGGCGCAGCGGTCTCCCACGAGTGTGTATCCCAGGGTCCACCCAGAAATGTAGTGGCCCTGGGCTACATGCCCCCTCCAAGGAGGGTCCTAGAGCAGTCAGTTCAGGTGTTCCCTGCCGGTTCGCCGTTACAGGGCACCGTTCTGACAGTTCAACAAAAACCAGAAGCCATTCTCGAGAGGATGGTACCTCTAGAGAACTTCTTGGCAGCGTGGAAGCTACTGCCAAATGTTTCTCGTTGGGTCCTGCACACTATAGAAAAAGGGTATCAAATACAGTTCGGGTCTCGCCCGCCCAGGTTTATGGGGGTCCTACCCTCAGTGGTGGGCCCCGAGCAGGTTCTGGTAATGGAAAAAGAAGTGGAAGCCCTGTTAGAGAAAGGGGCCATAGAATATGTACCTCACTCGGACAGGGAAGCCGGGTTTTACAGCCGGTACTTCATAGTTCCAAAGAAGGATGGGGTCTGCGTCCCATTTTAGATCTTCGGTGCTGAGCAGGCGGTCATGCAACTCAAGTTCAAGATGTTAACCTTGAGACAAATCGTGCCACAGATCAGGTCCGAGGACTGGTTTGTCACGATAGATCTCAAAACGCATATTTCCACATTTCCATCCTTCCATATCACAGGAAGTTCCTGAGGTTTGCTTTCGGGGGGAAAGCATACCAATACAGAGTTCTTCCATTCGGTCTAGCACTCTCACCCGCACTTTCACGAAATGCGTAGATGCAGCCCTGGCGCCTATGCGCCTGCAGGGATTCGTATTATGAATTACATCGTCGATTGGTTGATTCTAGCTCATTCGCATCAGGTAGCGGTTCGGCATCGAGATGTCGTTCTCGCTCACATGAAGGAGTTGGGGTTACGGCTGAGCGCCAAAAGAGTGTGCTTTCTCCACTTCAGAGGACCACTTTTCTAGGCGTGGTATGGGATTCAGTGTCGATGCAGGCGCGCCTGTCACCGGCACGGATAGAGTCTATACTGTCAGCAGTAAAGAGAGTAAAACTAGGCCAGTCACTCACTGTAAAACAGTTTCAAAGAATTCTGGGTCTGATGGCAGCAGCATCCAACGTGATACCTTTTGGACTGCTGTACATGAGACCCTACAGTGGTGGCTCAGAACCAAAGGGTTTTCCCCGAGGGGCAACCCCTTTCGCATGATCAGGGTCACGCGGCGCTGCTTACGTGCCCTGATTATGTGGAAGAAACCTTGGTTCCTGTCCCAGGGTCCTGTATTGGGAGCTTCTGGTCGTCGCAAGATGCTAACGACGGATGCTTCTCTCACAGGCTGGGGAGCGGTCCTGGAGGGTCGCTCAACTCAGGGTCTGTGGGGAGACCACCATCTCTCGTGGCACATCAATCGCCTGGAGATGTTGGCGGTATTTCTTGCCCTCAAGAATTTCCTCACAGACCTCAGGGGCCAGCATGTGCTGGTTTCTGGACAACACATCGGTGGTCGCCTATTTGAATCACCAGGGGGGTCTGCGTTCACGTCCACTATGCAAGTTGGCACGCCAGATCCTCCTGTGGTCTCAGGGGAAGTTTCTCTCCCTCAGAGCGGCTTATACCCCTGTGGCCCAGAATATAGGAGCAGACCTCCTGTCGAGGCAGGGGCTGAGGCCCGGGGAATGGAGGCTCCACCCCGAGGTGGTGGAACAGATTTGGAGGGTGTTCGGCCAGGCTCAAGTGGATCTGTTTGCGTCTCGAGAGACGTCTCACTGTCCACTCTGGTTCTCCCTCACGCATCCAGCTCCGCTGGGGCTGGATGCTATGGTACAGGCATGGCCGAGGCTGCGCCTGTATGCTTTTCCCCTGATCGCTCTGCTCCCGGAAATTCTGGAGATAGTTCGCAGGGACCAAGTGCGCCTTATTCTGATAGCCCCGCGTTGGCCGGGCAGGGTATGGTTTCCCAATGTAGTGTCGCTCCTCGACGGGTGTTAGAAAGGCCGAGTTCAATGCGCATGCTCTGCTTTCTGTCAGTCGTCATCAGCCGAGAGAGCAGAAGGTGCGAGTGGGACTGTGCGTGCAAAGTGTGCGTCAATAAATAAATGTAAGTTGACTGTTTACCAAGTGAATGCTATGCTGGTTAAGGAGTTTATAAAGCCTTTATACGACGTCATCCTGACATTTGAGTGAGTATTTACCAGAGATAAAGCGCGGTTTATCGCGTGCTGTCGATCGCGTGAATGCGCTGACTGGGTCTAATAATAACTTGCAATTCGTATTCTATTCATTGTAACCAGTGTCTGGTTTGTATACATGTGTGTGATCATAACTTTAACAGTTGAGGCACTTGCTTTGCAAGTTAATGAACGTGATGTCTCTAATTACGTGCTTTCAGTTAAATCGCGTCATAACTAGTTTTGGTTTGTGTGTTTTACCGTTTATGACCACTAGGTGGCGGTGTTGGTTTAGAATTTCACTGCTTGGATATTGATTCCTTTATTTAATTCTAATAACTTGAGAATTATGTTAATTGAGAGATTTATGTTGTATTGAGGGAATGTTTGAGCAATGATACTCTAGACTCATTGTTAATATATATCTTTATTCCTTTCTCTTTGTAGACCACACACATATGTACGCATCCATTCATGCTATAAAGCTGTAAAGCCTGTGAACTACTCTGCTGTGTCCATCCAAAGACTGCCAACAATTAAACCTCCTTTGCTTTGAACTGATCAAATCCATTGTGTTCTTACCGACACTCCATTGAAGAATGCTAAATTTAAGCCATCACCTAATACAGTCCAAGAGTTCCAGTACTACTATCGAACAAAGGTCCGTCGAGCCGGATTTGGCATTTCTCGTGGATAAATAACTGATCAGAATCAATATGCAACCTGAAGAAGTAGCTGCACAGATTGTAAGACCTAACGGCAGATCCATCCCCCTGCTTACCTTAAAGACTTTGACCTTACAACTGTGCACCATAGAGCAGTCAGCCAGCCAGTATCGTCTCACATAACACTGCATGCACAATGGTTTGGAGATACTGCAGAGAACTTCCCTTCACCTTCTAACAGAGTATCGAGTCCCATAAGTCAGGGTCCATGGGACACAGTAGATGAATGGTCCGTGGCTGGTGAGAGGGATTCTTCTTTCCGAGATATGGATAACACTAAACTGCAACAACCTAGCGCCATCTATGCCCCAGTGCAGCCAGTTCACCATCCTCAGTCTTCTCCATATCATCGGCCATGGGAGGAATACCAGTCCACGCCATTGATACAGAGATCTTTCCCTGCAAAGGATGGGCTACTATCACATCGTGGAGCTGCACCCTACCATCCACAATCAATGTTGTCTCCCGCTCCTACCTATGGTCAGCAACGCCAGGCAGCTTACACAACAGCTCCATCTCTAAGGCCACCAACCCTTTCTTACTACAGCAGGGGCTCTTCACTCCAGTTTGAATCAGGAACTGGCTATTACAATCTGCCCAACACAGTGCAGGAGAGAACAGTTGAGCCCCGAAGTGACACTAATATGTTAGACATTTTGGGAACAATGATGGGTGAACTTCAGATTATGAAAGATCAGATAATGGCCGCTGCACCTACTAAATCGAACATTGAGTCAGCCATGTGGGGTGAAGCGTACTCAGCATCATCCCTCTCCTTATCAGAGAACAGCTCAGCCAATACCAGGCCTCTATGCAGAGACTCCGGTCCCGCACTGGCATTCAAGAACATACCATGAGTTCCCTAGAGAGACATTGGCTTATCCTAATCAAGTGTGTCATCAGTTTCAGCAACCCACAAGGTCAAAGTCAGGTCATAGAGCTCCTCATTTCTCAAGCGTGAATCCTGCAGGGCAAGAAACCACCTACCGAGGTCCAGTGCCGACCATACCCAACTTCTGCACTAAAGACCCCAGCGAGTTTACTCGGTTAAAGATAGCCCTCGAAAACCTCTTACCATCAGATGCTACGGAACTGTTCCGGTACCAAATCCTGCTAGATCATCTGAAGCTAGATGAAGCTCGTCTGGTGGCAGATTCCTACCTCAATTCACAATTTCCATACTCTGATACCATGGCTGCTCTGAACGAAAGGTTTGGCCAGCCACACAAGTTGGCACTCAAGAAGATTGCCAGAGTGATGGATTCTTCAGATATCCGACGAGGAGATATTGAGGCCTTTGATAATTTTGCTCTGCATATCAGGGCTCTCGTTGGTATGTTGGAGACTCTTGGAGATGAAGGCGAAGCTGAACTCCGATGTGGGTCACATGTAGAAAGACTGTTGAGTAAGTTACCTGCTGAAATGAGATCAGGATTCGAAGACAGATGTACCACCGTCCTGGGTCTGTGTATAACCTTCGTGAGTTTTCTGAATGGCTACAGTATGAGGCCTGGTGTCAAAGCAGTGAGGCACAGATAAGTTACAAGAGCCAGAGACCAGAACGTCGGCGAGAAACCAAACCTACTTCTCGTTCAGCTACCATCCTTCATGGAGCAGATGACATTGTCACGAAGGTAACCTCAGCACCGCCTCAAGTTAAGCCAGTTTCAGTGGAGAAACCTAAAGCCCTACCTAGAGCCTTTTGTCCATACTGCGATAAAGAGGATCATTATCTCAGTCAATGTACCACCTTTCAGACCTTTGATAAGCAGCAGATGATAGATTGGATCCAAACCAACCGTCGTTGCTGGCGCTGTGGACGTGCCCACCAAGCAGCCCAGTGCACACTCAGGAAGCCTTGTAGCATCTGCAAAGGGAAGCATCTGCAAATCCTGCAAGAGGTCAACACAAAGAGTACCAGAGAGGGTTCCTGCCTGGTTAGTTCAACCACTGAAACACTGTACTTGGATAGACCAACTGACTGCAGACGCATTCTCCTCAAGGTCATTAGGGTATTGCTACGCTATGGAGGCAGGATACTCGACACCTATGCTGTCATGGATGATGGGTCTGAGCGGACTATTCTACTTCCTGATGCCGCTCATGAGCTCGGCATACAAGGCCAAGCTGAAAACATAGCCTTCGGACCATACGCCAAGATGTGCAGACCATCAGTGGTACTTCAGTTACCTTTCATATATCTCCTGCAACTGAACCACAGAAGACCTTCAAGATTAATGCAGCATTCACTGCAAAACGCCTTGGTTTGGCTGATTACTCGTATCCCATGAGTTTGCTGGAGAAATATAAGCACCTTAAAGATCTTCCCCTTCAAGCCTTTGAAAAAGTGAGTCCTGTACTTCTTATAGGAGCTGACAATACCCACCTGATCACACCGATTGCACCTGTCGAATAGGTCCACCTGGTGGTCCAGCTGCCATAAAGACAAGGCTTGGATGGACGCTGCAGGGACCAGCCAAGATGGTGGAGACAATTGCAGCCACAACAGTGCCTTTTCCTGTCCCACAACCCTGCTGAACTGGAGCTCAAAGAGATGTTGAAAGGCTGTGGCAACTTGATGTTCTGCCTTTTGCTGTGAGAAAGAGGTGACAAGGTCAGGGAGGATCAGGGCGCCATTAACCTCTTAGAGACCAAGGCGACTCGCGTTAAGGTGAATGGAATTTTACGTTACGCGACACCCTTGTTGCGCAGAAAGAATTCACCACTCTTTTGTGCTCCCAAAGAGGCTGTGGTCCCAAGTCTCCGAGGTATGGAGCAATCGAATAAACAAAAATCCAGAGAAAGCAGCCGTGTACAATGCCGAGATTGAGAAGCTAGTACTGAATGGTGCAGTTACCAAACTCTCAGCTGGTGCCAGCTCTATAACAGGGGAGACCTGGTATATCCCTCACCATTTAGTCAGCCACAATAGCAAGGATCGTATTGTGTTCAATTGCTCTTTCCATTATATGGGACTGAACCTCAACGAATCCTTGATGCCTGGTCCAGCCTTAAGCCCTTCTTTGCTGGGTGTTCTAGTTCGATTCAGGGAGCACTGTGTGGCTATCAGCGGTGATATACGTGGAATGTTCCACCAAGTCCTACTCTTACCTGAGGACAAGCCCCTCCTGCGCTTTCTCTGGCGTGGTATGAGACGCAGATGATCCCCTGACACCTATGAATGGCAGGTGCTACCATTTGGGACCACATGCAGCCCCTGCTGTGCCTCCTTCGCCCTCCAGAGACACGTCTCATCGTACAGCACAGCCAATGAAGATGTGAGACATTCTGTTGACCGATGCTTCTATGTGGATAACTGTCTCCAGAGCTTACCATCAGCTCAAGAGGCACGGCAGCTATTGGATAAACTTCGTGAGCTGCTTGCATCTGGAGGGTTTGATATCCGTCAATGGGCAGTAACGTGCAGGAAGTCGTCAGTCACTTGCCACCAGAAGCCAGATCTGCTAAGCTAGAGCTGTGGCTCTCACATGATAAAGTAGACCCCCGTGAATCCACCTTGGGTCTGAATTGGCACTGTGAATCTGACCATCTAGGATTCAGACACAGACCTGTCACTTACAGTGCTCTAACGATCACGGAACATATATCAGTGTTAGCCAGTCAGTATGACCCCCTTGGTGTAATTCTTCCTTTCACCACTCGAGCCAAGGTGATTGTTCAACAGCTCTGGGCTAAGAACAGGAACTGGGATGATCCACACCTCCCTGAGGATATTCAGCAGGCATGGAAGGTGTGGGAAGCTGAGCTTCAGTACTTACCTCTTGTAGTACTGCCTAGGTGCTACACTCCATCCGGCATGGACAACTCAGAGGTCATTCAAGAGATCCATATCTTCACCGATGCTTCTGAGAAAGCTTACGGGGCAGTCGCACCTTCGCTCAGAAGACCATTGTGGGAATATACACCTTTCCTTCCTCTTAGCCCGATCGTGTCGCTCCACGTAAGCAGTGCTCAATTCCTAGACTTGAGCTGTGTGCTGCTCTTATAGGAGCGCAGTTGGCCAAGTTGGCTGTGAAGGAGCTCACCTTGAAGATCCAGAAGATCACTTTCTGGACAGATTCAACAACCGTCCTCCACTGGTTACATTCTGAATCCTGCCGCTTCAAGGTGTTTGTGGGTACTAGGGTGGCAGAGATTCAAGAATTAACTGACCTTAAAGCTTGGCATTACGTTGACTCTGCCAGGAACCCTGCGGATGATCTTACCCATGGTAAGAGCCTGAAGGACCTTGGTGAACCCAGTCGGTGGACTCAAGGGCCGAAGTTCCTCCTCCAACCACAGAATGCCTGGCCAACACCACCAATAATTCACAGCCTAGGGCCTGATGACACAACAGAATTAAAGAGAAGTGCATTCTGTGGTATGATTCAATCAACACCGCCGACACCAGAGAAGTTTAGTACCTGGGAAGACTTAGGGAACGACGTCATGAACCAGGAAGTATAAAGCCTGCCAAAACAAAGCCGCGCTAGCTTCGAAAGTCTGAAGTAGTCGCTTTGACAGGCATGTAGGAGATATGGCAGGATGATGCAACGCTCGAAACAGTAGCACTGGAGCTGCATGGGGCGGCAGAACAGAGTGGTTCCCCTCCATCAAGTGCCTACCATAAGGCGGAGCTGATTGCACTGAGACAGGTCCAGTTGGACAGCTTTCCTGAAGACTACCATCTGTTGAAGAGCGGAAAGCCTGTTCGTTCTAGCAGCCGCTTACTATGTCTTTCCCCTGAGTTTGACAGAACTAGTGATCTGATACGTGTTGGAGGACGATTGAGACGGGTGGAAGGACTAGACCCAAACACAGTACACCCTATTGTACTGGATCCCAGTCACCCTAACACTTGGTTACTCATAAAAGAATACGATACTCGCCTTTGCCATCCAGGACCAGAACGTGTGTTTGCGGAGCTTCGCCGAAAGGTATGGATACTGAGAGGGAGAGAGGCAGTGAGAAAGCATCAGAGAACATGTCTTGAATGCTGCAAATGGAGGTCTAAGGCAGCCTCCCAGAAAATGGCTGATCTTCCTCCACCACGACTTCGGCTGTTCAAGCCTGCTTTCCATTTGACCGGAATGGACTGTTTTGGGCCTCTTTTGGTCAAGGTGGGACGTCGGACGGAGAAGCGATGGGGACTTCTATTTAAGTGCTTGACCACCCGGGCTGTGCATCTGGAGGTACTGACATCCATAGACAGTGATGCCTTTCTCATGGCACTACGACGGTTCATTGGTCGCCGTGGGAAACCTGCAGAGTTATATTCCGACCAAGGCACCAACTTCAGAGGAGAAACAGAACTTAAGGAAGCCTTCAGTCAGCTCAGTGGTGATTTACAACAGCAGCTAGCGAAACAACAGATTAGCTTCCATTTCAATCCTCCAGCTGCTCCACACTTCGGAGGGTGTAGGAGCAGAAGATTCGTTCAGTTAAGGCTGCTCTCTATACCACTCTGGGCTCTGAAACGGTCACTGAAGAAGTGCTCCGACTGTACTTATAGAAATAGAGGCCATCCTGAACTCCAAACCACTTGGGTATGTTTCAGCAGACATAGCTGATGTAGATCCGATCACCCCAAACTGCCTTCTGATGGGCGGCCAGATGGTTCCCTTCCCCAAGTCATATATCCAGTGTCTGAGCTCCTGGGGAGACGAAGATGGAGGCATTCACAAGTATTGTCTGACAGATTCTGGACTTCCTTCATAAAAGTACTACTTGCCTGAAATGCAGGCCAGAGGAAAGTGGCAGAATCCATCTGCTAACATCAAACCTGGGACAGTTGTAATGCTTGTTGACCCCCAGTTACCCCGTTCATTCTGGCAGATTGGGAGAGTAGTGAATGTCTTCCCTGGCGCTGATAATCGACGGACGGCAGAGGTACAGATAAAGGACAAAGTCTACAAAAGACCCATCTCTCGGCTGATTGTTATGCCAGAGATCCGAGATGAAGGAGATGACACACACACTAGTGACTAATGGTGGACCATATGATGTCGGCCTTTCAGTGGAGCAAATTTGTAACCAAATTTGGGGGCGGCTGTGTTAGAAAGGCCGAGTTCAATGCGCATGCTCTGCTTTCTGTCAGTCGTCATCAGCCGAGAGAGCAGAAGGTGCGAGTGGGACTGTGTGTGCAAAGTGTCGTCAATAAATAAATGTAAGTTGACTGTTTACCAAGTGAATGCTATGCTGGTTAAGGAGTTTATAAAGCCTTTATCGACGTCATCCTGACATTTGAGTGGCGAGTATTTACCAGAGATAAAAGCGCAGTTTATCGCGTGCTGTCGATCGCACGTGAATGCGCTGACTGGGTCAAATAATAACTTGCAATTCTTATTCTATTAATTGTAACCAGTGTCTGGTTTGTATGCATGTGTGTGATCATAACTTTAACAGTTGAGGCACTTGCTTTGCAAGTTAATGAACGTGATGTCTCTAATTACGTGCTTTCAGTTAAATCGCGTCATAACTAGTTTTGGTTTGTGTGTTTTACCGTTTATGACCACTAGGTGGCGGTGTTGGTTTAGAATTTCACTGCTTGGATATTGATTCCTTTATTTAATTCTAATAACTTGAGAATTATGTTAATTGAGAGATTTATGTTGTATTGAGGGAATGTTTGAGCAATGATACTCTAGACTCATTGTTAATATATATCTTTATTCCTTTCTCTTTGTAGACCACACACATATGTACGCATCCATTCATGCTATAAAGCTGTAAAGCCTGTGAACTACTGTGCTGTGTCCATCCAAAGACTGCCAACAATTAAACCTCCTTTGCTTTGAACTGATCAAATCCATTGTGTTCTTACCGACACTCCATTGAAGAATGCTAAATTTAAGCCATCACCTAATACAGTCCAAGAGTTCCAGTACTACTATCGAACAACGGGCATCCACTCCAGTTGCCGGTCAGGAGGGACCTTCTGTCCCAAGCAGAGGGGTCAATATTCCACCCCCGTCCAGAACTATGGAATCTTTGGCCGTGGCCTCTGAGGGGGCCCAGCTCATAAGGTCGGGTCTTTCAACCGAGGTTGTAGATACCATTCTTCACTCCAGAGCTCCATCCACGAGGAAGCTTTACACTCTGAAATGGACAGTGTTCACTTCTTGGTGTAGTAGCCGTCACCAGGACCCAGTTAACTGCCCGGTTGGTGCAGTGCTGGAGTTCCTGCAGGAACGGTTTAATGCAGGTCTATCCCCCTCCACATTGAAAGTGTATGTGGCGGCCATCGGTGCTTACCACACTCTTCTAGGTGGGTTATCTGTGGGTAAAGATCCGTTGGTGTCTCGTTTCCTTCGTGGTACTTTGAGGCTGAGGCCTGTAGTTCGCACTAGGGTGCCGGCGTGGGACCTGGCTACGGTCCTCCAGGGCCTGTCCCAGGCTCCCTTTGAGCCGCTGGAGGAGGTTCAGGCTAAGTTTCTGACTTTAAAAACTCTGTTCCTCCTTGCTATTTCATCTCTTAAGAGGATAGGAGATCTTCAGGCTCTTTCTGTTGCACCCTCGTGCTTGGAGTTTGCACCTGGCATGGTCAAGGCTTTCCTTCATCCTAGGCCAGGTTATATTCCTAAGGTCCCTACTAACGTAGCTAGATCGATTATTCTTCAGGCCTTCTGTCCTCCACCTTTCCTCAATCCGGACCAGGAGAAAAATAATTTGCTTTGCCCTGTGAGGGCATTAGATGCGTATGTCCACAGAGCTGCCCTGTGGCGTAAAACAGAACAACTGTTGAGACTATCTCACTGGCTTATGAGTCGGTCGGACAGCCTTCTCCCTTGGCCGTCCGGTCCCACTCTACTAGGAGTATGGCGGCCTCTAAGGCCCTTATTTCAGGAGTGGCTATGCAGGACGTTTGTGATGCGGCGGGTTGGTCCTCACCGCATACATTCGTCAGGTTCTACTCTTTGGACTTGGACTCTACACCAGGGTCTGGGGTTTTGTCGTCCTAGTGCTGCTTTTTCACACTGGACAGGCACGTCGTTATGGTGGCGTTGGTATTAAGCGTTCCCCATGGCGTCATTCGATCGGAGTTCCCTTGAAAGGGAACGCCTCGGATTCTGACTGTAACCTCGGTTCCCTGAAGAGGAGCGGCGTTGCATCATCCTGCCATATCTCCTACATGCCTGTCAAAGCGACTACTTCAGACTTTCGAAGCTAGCGCGGCTTTGTTTTGGCAGGCTTTATACTTCCTGGTTCATGACGTCATCCGCCTCTGACGTTCCCTCACACTATTGGACTGATTTCACATGTGCTTCATGACTTCATCACGCAAGCGTTCCCCATAGCGTCATTCGATTCAACGCTCGTTCCCTCTTCAGGGAACCGAGGTTACAGTCGTAACCGAGGCGTTTCTCGTTATTTCGAGAAAGTTTCTCGTTATTTCGAGAAAGTTTCTCGTTATTTCGAGAAAGTTTCTCGTTATTTCGAGAAAGTTTCTCGTTATTTCGAGAAAGTTTCTCGTTATTTCGAGAACGTTTCCCGTTATTTCGAGAACGTTTCCCGTTATTTCGAGAACGTTTCTCGTTATTTTGAGATGTTAAGTCATTATTTAGAGAAAACATCTCGAAATAACGAGAAACTTTCTCTAAATAATGACTTAACATCTCAAAATAACGAGAAACGTTCTCGAAATAACGGGAAACGTTCTCGAAATAACGGGAAACGTTCTCGAAATAACGAGAAACTTTCTCGAAATAACGAAACTTTCTCGAAATAACGAGAAACTAAGTCATTATTTCGAGAAAGTTTCTCGTTATTTCAAGAAAGTTTCTCGTTATTTCGAGAAAGTTTCTCGTTATTTCGAGATGTTAAGTCGTTATTTCGAGAACGTTTCTCATTATTTCGATATGTTAAGTCATTATTTAGAGAAAGTTTCTCGTTATTTCAAGATGTTAAGTCATTATTTAGAGAAAGTTTCTCGTTATTTCGAGATGTTAAGCCATTATTTAGAGAAAGTTTCTCGTTATTTCGAGATGTTAAGCCATTATTTAGAGAAAGTTTCTCGTTATTTCGAGAGAAAGTTTCTCGTTATTTTGAGATGTAGTGGTCATTATTTTGAGAAAGTTTCATTATTTCGAGAACGTTTCTTGTTATTTCGAGATGTTAAGCCATTATTTAGAGAAAGTTTCTCGTTATTTCGAGATGTAGTGGTCATTATTTCGAGAAAGTTTCTCGTTATTTCGAGAAAGTTTCTCGTTATTTCGAGAAAGTTTCTCGTTATTTCGAGATGTTAAGTCATTATTTAGAGAAAGTTTCTCGTTATCTCAAGAAAGCTTCTTGTTATCTCAAGAAAGCTTCTTGTTATTTCGAGATGTTAAGTCGTTATTTCGAGAAAGTTTCTCATTATTTCGAGATGTTAAGTCAATATTTCGAGAAAGTTTCTCATTATTTTGAGATATTAGGTCAATATTTCGAGAAAGTTTCTCATTATTATGACTTAAAGAATCATATTTTTTTACTCAACTGTGGCGGAAACGGGCTTCCATAGGACCACAACAGACTATAGTACTTTGGAACAACAAGCTGTGATTGTTTGTTTGTTTTCAACAGATTTTTTTTTATTTTGTTTGTACAGACTTTTAGACAAACATCCTAGTGTGTTTGAATAAGTATGAATAGTTGTTTAATGCTTTTTTTAAACATTGTATATCACCTTTCAGTATATTTGGATCTGCATTTCATTCATGTGAATACATTTCTTATTTTAAAACAGGCTACATGAAGTTGTTCCTGTGACACCATGGTTAGCCCCAAATGTATGAGGAACTTTTGATCCCACGCTGATTGATTCAATATATAAGCAACAAAACATCACCATAGCAACTACAGTGTTCGCTCTTGGAAAGTGAGTTATTTTATCTTTCAGTGATCTTCATTGGCTATGCATTGTAGGCTAATTGTTACCCGCATCAGGGCTGGGAAGCCTGAATGGGGAAGTTGAATGAACCACTGTTGCCGGAGACTAGTGGACTGGCTGCAAGCTCCTGCAAAATTTAATTAACTCTCATTCTTTTCTTAGCTTTCAATGTATCAACAACATTAATTTTACAGAACAACAATTTGGCCTACTGGTTTCTCTGTGACACAACATTCCAATAATGCAAATTACATTTCAAAAATTACTTTTCAGAAGTTATTTTTGTCTTAAGGTCTATAAAACATTAGAATCAAACAATATACATTCACCTGCTACCATGTTGTTTTTACATTTTCACATCATCATAAACATTAATTTCATCTTCACACTGCCACATAAACGAATCTAGCATTTGGCTTCATATTGAACCTCATGTTTTTCATGCAAGTCACCATTTTGGCTTTAGTTTGGGCATTTATGCGCCGCCATAACTGCAGTACTATATGACCATTTAACTTGTTTAAACTTTCTAATCCAATTACAATCCACATATAAAACGCTTTAGAAACATTCACCAACTCTATTCACATGAGTATTTTCTCTCAAATTCACATATCTCTCAAGTTCACTTCAATTTCACATATTTGTCACTCTTGTGTAATCTGATATGACTCATCATTACTAGGCTACAGAATACGTTCTAATAAAACGAACAGTATTTCTCTGCAACCCGTGAACAATAACCATATACAGCTAGCTGATAACCAGTGTTTAACATCAGTTTCAACAAGTTTTTGCTCACCTATAGAACAAAAAAAGGAACACTGTGAGACAGCACCCGGAGCAGTAGCCTACCTTAATTCAACAGCGTTAAACGCCCTCTACAAGAGACAACAACAACACAATATATATACATGCATATATTTTCCAACACATATTGTCATCATTTAGGCTACTCACCCGCTTGTCATTTCAAACCTGTATGACTTTCTACTCACAAAATGTTATATACACACTTTTCAATGTAAAAATAAAATATTAATAATAATCACAATTTAAATCGCAATCGCAATTTTAACCAGAATAATCGCAATTAGATATTTTTCCCAAATCGTGCAGCCCTAGTTAGTAGGCCTACTCCCCTACTAAAGCAGGGTGTTTCTGAGTACTCCACACTGAACAGACAGGTTGTTGGCCAGACTAAAGTGTCCAATGTAAGTGACACCAGGTCAGGCCTCCCTGGGTTGCATTTATATGAATATGTTCAACCCTGAGTAGAGATTGGCTGTTCCCTAGCCATATTCCATTAAAGGGACCCCCTTCTGTTGAAGTGGTTGGTTCCAGGTCTTTGAGTGGCCTGAGTAGGACTTCATGTGAAGTGTATGAAGGTGTATGAAGGTCCTCCTCCTCAGACTTGATGCTCACACGGGTTGCCTGCTTGAGGATACACTACAGAAGTATTCGCAATTGACAATGAAAGCCACAATGTAAGTTGATGAGTTGATTTATCCGCGTTTTAATATGCAAAAAAACAAAAAACAAACAAACAAAAAAACACATTCCGACACGGAACGCACATTTCAAAGCAGAATAACTGGCTGTAGTATTGTTTCGAGAAAAAAGTATAGGTGAATTTAGCATGTTTGCTACATATCTGCGAACATATTATGGAATTTTTATGCTTTAGTAATGTGAAAAACGTCTCGGTTACGGATGTAACCCTCGTTCCCTGAGGAGGGAACGGAGACGTAACGTTAGTAACTAACGAATGGGGGGTTTCGCTTAGAAGCCTATCATCTTCGAGCTTAGAGAAAACGCCCAATGGCGTGCCAATGCCATGGGGCATGCGGAATTTGTATACGTAACTCCGCCTAACCGAGTGAGTATATAAGGAGTACGTAGCAATATCGCATTATGTTACCTGCTTGAGGAGCCAAGACTGAACTCCTGCGTTCTAGGTAGCACAGCTGATGTGGCAACGGGACGTTACGTCTCCGTTCCCTCCTCAGGGAGCGAGGGGTTACATCCGTAACCGAGACGTTCCCTTTCATTCAGTCACTACGACGTAAAGTTAGTGACTAACGAATGGGGGTCCAATTTAATCCCGCCACTCAGCTGTCTTCCAGGGCCCTGCTTAAGTGTGGCGAGTACATAGTCGGACACTGGCTCCACTCGGAGATTGTAGAATCTGGCGAATGTGTTAGGTGTCGCCCAGCCTGCAGCTCTGCAGATGTCTGTTAGCGAGGCGCCATGCGCTAAAGCCCAAGAGGAGGCGACACTCCGAGTGGAGTGAGCCCGAACCCCAAGGGGACATGGTCGACCTTGCTGCTGGTAAGCCAAAACAATGGTGTCCACTATCCAGTGAGACAGCCTTTGCTTTGAGAGAGCACTTCCCTTCCGCTCTCCACCATAACAGACAAAGAGCTGGTCTGAGGTCCTGAACACTGCGTCATGTCTACATAGGCGTGGAGAGCGCGTACTGGACAGAGCAGCGCCAAGGCTGGGTCTGCCCCCTCCAAGGGCAGCACTTGCAGGTCCACCACCTGGCTTTGAACGGAGTGGTGGGAACCTTGGGCACATATCCAGACAGAGGTCTCAGGATCACGTGAGAATTAGCCGGCCCGAACTCCAGGCATGTTTCGTCAACCAAAAATGCCTGCAGGTCCCCGACCCTCTTGACGGAGGCCAATGCGGTCAGCAGAGCCGTCTTCATCGACAGAAACTTAATATCAACCGACCGCAAAGGCTCAAAAGGAGGCCTCTGCAGAGCACTTAAAACTACTGAGAGGTCCCAAGAGGGTACGAGAGGAGAGCAAGGAGGATTCAGTCTCCTCGCCCCCCTCAGGAACCTGATGATCAGGTCGTGCTGACTTACCTGCTTGTTCTCCTAGAGATCGTGGTGGGCAGATATTGCGGCCACATAAACTTTGAGGGTGGAGGGAGACAGCCTTCGCTCCAACCCCTCTTGGAGGAACGAGAGCACGGACCCTTCAACGCATAGGCATTACGAGTGGACTCTGCCCTAGCGGAAGTGATGGTGGCGACCACCGCAGGTGGCAGGCCACTCAAACCTGCCACGTCCCTTCCAGGAGCCACACGTGGAGGCTCCACAGATCGGGACGCAGGTGCCATAGGGTCCCCCGTCTCTGAGTGAGGAGGTCCGGTCTCAAAGGAATAGCCCAGGGAGGGGCTGTCGCAAGGAGTAAGAGTTCGGGGAACCAGGTCCGGCCGTGCCAGTACGGGGCGACCAAAAGGACCTGCTCCTTGTCCTCCCTGATCTTGCACAAGAGTTGTGCAAGTAGGCTCACTGGGGGAAACGCATACTTGCGTAGGCCCCGCGGCCAGCTGTGCGCCAGTGCATCCGTGCCGAGCATGCCCTTGGTCAGGGAATAGAACAGGCTGCAGGGGAATGAGTCGTGGGAGGCCAACAGATCTACCTGCGCGTCCCCGAACTGTTCCCAAATCAGCTGGACCGTCTGGGGATGGAGTCTCCATTCTCCCGGTAGAGGCTGAAACCGCGAGAGCTTGTCGGCTGCGAGGTTCAGGACTCCCGGAATATGGACAGCACGAAGGGATCTCAGGCGCTTCTGACTCCATAGAACGAGATGGTGGGCGAGTTTGAGACATACGGCGGGAGCGTAGACCGCCCCTGGTGGTTGATGTACGCTACTACGGCCGTTTTGTCTGTCCGGACAAGCACATGTTGACCCTTCAGCAACGCTCGGAAGCGGTGCATGGCGAACCGTACTGCCAGCAACTCAAGGCAATTGACATGCAGGAGGCACTGAGGTCCTGTCCAGGATTCTGCGGCTGCTTGCCCATTGCACATGGCACCAACCCGTGGTAGAGGCATCCGTCGCTACGACAACATGCCTGGAAACTCGTTCTAAGGGCACACCGGCCCGTAGAAAACTGAGGTTCGACCACGGGGTGAGCGTCTGTAAGCAGGCCTGAGTCACTTGGACCCAGAGCGTGCCAGACTGCCATGCCCATCTCGGGACTCGATCGCGAAGCCAATGCTGAAACGGGCTCATATGAAGCAATCCGCGCGGCGTCACCGCGGCTGCAGATCCAATATGCCCCAGGAGCCTCTGAAAAGTTCAGTGGAACCGCACTCTTGCTCTCGATTTGACGGAGGCAAGTCAGCAAAGACTGCGCGCTCTTGCTGGTAAGCTGCACGCACATGGCGACCGAGTTGAAAACCATACCGGGAAAAGAGATCCCCTGCACGGAGCAGAGTTGCTCTTCTCCCAGTTGACCTGAAGGCCCAGGCAGACTCGTGCTGGAGCACTAGAACTCTGTGTTCGCACCCTGTTCTCGAGAGTGACTCAGTCTGAGCCAGTCGCCGAGGCAGTTCAGGATGCGAACCCCGTGCTGCCTGAGTGGCGCAAGGACTGCCTCGACAGACTTCGTGAAGTCACAAGAGGACAAAGCTAGCCCGAATGGCAGGAATGTGTACTGAAATGTCCGCCCCTCGAAGCAGACCTGTAGGAACGGTCTGCATTGAGGTAGGAGACAAAGAAGTAGGCGTCCTTCAGGTCAATTGCTGCAACCAATCTACTGGGCCGAGCGCGTTCGCTGCCAACATCTTGAACGGAAGCCTGTAAAGGGATCGGGTCAGGACGGGCAGATCCAGGATTGGCCGTAACCCACCGGTTTTCTAGGGTACAATGAAGCAAGGGCTGAGGAAGCCGGACTTCATTTCGGCTGGAGGGACAGGCTCGATTGCATCCTTCACCAGTAGGGTGGCAACCTCCGCACGCATGACTGGGACATAGGGCCCCACCATGGTGAGCGGACTCCCCGGAAGCGGGGAGGAGCCTGCGCGAACTGAATCGGATCTGTAGCCAGACTCCCAGGAACTGACTCGGGGGGTCACTCGAACCACAGACGTACCCCGGGTGGGGCAGCGAGGCAGCGTGACTGGCCCAGACGTGGGAGGTGTAGCGTCCCGGTGTGGGGGCACAGCCAGCAGCTGCTTCCTGACAGAGGAGACCAGGGAAGGACGCGCGTTACACTGGGGTCTGCTCTGAGAGGCTGGCGAGAGAAAGGGATGAGAGCGGTGCGTCCCGGGGGCGGTGCACACTGCCATCACCACGGCCTGGAGGCCGGCAGCGAAAGGATTTTCCCCCGGCCCTCAACAGTGGGGGGGACCCCAGTGTACCCTAGGGCACGGCCCCATCGAGGGCAGAGAAGGCGGAGGAGGCCGAGCGGTCACGGGAAGCACGGGGACTCCCCGGACAACGTGACCTCCTCATGAACCTCGGGGCGAAAGGCATTGGGGGCAAGGCCCAACAGCTGTCAGGTGCTGTCCCCCAAAAACCAATCGCGCAACCACGAGCACTCGTGACAGGGCAGAGTTCCACACCAGCCCGAGGCTCGCGGCTGCCCGAGATAACATGGCTGTCAACTCTGGGTCAGATCAGGCTGCGCTGACACACCCTAAGGCGGACCACAGCCAAATCGTCATCCCCAAAGGACTCTAGCCCACCTTGGGATGCGGCGATCTAAATCTCACTGCTATCTGGAGTGTGAACTGAACGAACGAGGCGTCAGAGACGGGCCGCTGTTTCAGTCCAGCACTCGTGGGAAGCGATGTGCGAGAGGGGGGCGTGGCCCGAGGAATGAACGTCGGGGGTCTTAATACCACAGCACAGCCCTCAAGTCACCCTGGCCACCCGGGCCACCATCCAAAGTACCACCTCTCTTGGAGAAAGCAGATTGGGGTGTGGCAGAGGGGACTCTCTCTCTCCTCACGGAGATCACTGAGTCTCGACCACAACATCGCGATGGTCACATTCCCGCAGTGGGAACATGACACATCCCAAACACTGCCCGAACGTGCTGAAGCCCAAACACATCGAGCAGCGAAAGTGCCCATAGACAGCAATGGATATCGATCGCACCCGGAAGTGCACGGGCGAACTGTCTTGAAAAAGACGTGCCACGCGCAAGCTCTTTTTGTGAGAGGAAGCCCCACAGTCGATGCCGAAGCGCCCAGGGAAACACACACCAGCTGTCAAACAGACCACTGCGCAGATCAGCAGGCAGGAAGTATGCGATCACTGGAACGCGCCGTTACACCAACACCGACCGGAAAGCTGCTCATCTCGAAGAACAGACAGAGTCTCAGAAGGCTGTAGGAGTGAAGAGGTAGGTCCTCTTGGCTCCGAAAGCAGAAACATAATGCGATATTGCCACGTACTCCTTATATACTCACGCGGTGAGGCGGAGTTACGTATGCAAATTCCGCATGTCCCATGGCATTGGCACGCCATTGGGCATTTTCTCTAAGCTCGAAGATGATAGGCTTCTAAGCGAAACCCCCATTCGTTAGTCACTAAAGTTACGTCGTAGTGACTGAACGAAAGGGAACTTACATACAGCACCTTTAACTGAATGTAGCTCTCAAAGATGCACTAGTCTATACACCTCAGAGACACATGCCAGTAAAAAACAAGAACTTCTTTCTAAAATCTAAATACATTTTAACGCCTAAAATTGGAATAAACACAGGTTGGCACAACAGCCGCTTAAATGTCAACAAACACTTAAGTCTCAGTTAAGCGCAAGTACACAAAAAGGGCATAAGTAAACCAATGTCCTTCAAAAAGGTCTCTTCAATATACGTATATATATATATATATATATATATATATATATATATATATATATATATATATATATATATATATATATATATATATATATATATATATATATATATATAAAGCTAAGTCAAAAATGTGCAAAGTAGCCAAAAAGATACGTAAAGTAATTACATTTACTCAAATATTTCACACCACTGGCTTTTACATATAATTTGGTAATGAAAAGTGTTGCATATTTTATTGGTTCAGTATTAAAACAAAATATGTAAATGAAGATCTTTAACACACTTAACTGCATGATTTTAACACTATATTGTACTGTTTCCCATTGGGTTATCAAAAGATCACTTAAAAGATACCATAGGGGAGCGCGGGGGACAACCTAACGCAGGGTTAGTTGTAACACAATTGGTTTAAAACTTTCCACACATGCCAGGATGATGAAACTTATGTATGTGTGTATTTACTAGTTGTCATAACATTATTTCGAGAAAAAATTGCGCCAAAATTAAAAAATCTTTGGGAGATATTACCGAACTTGTATTTAACCATAGAAAAAGTACATTTCTTACTTATAGGTTTATTTTTCATCTGTGTGTGTGTGTGTGTGTGTGTGTGTGTGTGTGTGTGTTTATTTAAAATAAGAAAAATCTGATATTATTTGAAGCTTATATCTGTTATTTAAGAGTTGAGATAATTCTTTAATGCTGATTTAACCAGCAGAAGACAAGCCGCGGTTCAAATCCTAGTTACGCAGATGGGGTTCTAACACTGCGTTACAATAAGCCCCTATTAAAATTATGCTATTATATTCTATACTTTTATAAATTATTTTAAGAAACCATCAGAAAAGGGTGAATGACGACTGAGTCAATGTTCCGAAATTACTAGTTATTATTCTGTTTTGAACTATACTGTAAAGCTGTGTTTAGTGATGTTTATTTGTTGTCAAACTCAAAAATTAAAAAATTATATTTTATTGTAAAAAGGTAATCTTGAGTTTATCCCGAGTTAATCTCAAGTTTGTCTTGAATATATTTTTTTATTATATCAGGTAACTTTTAAGCTGTCATTTGATCATGTTACAATGTAACCCACGGGGCATGTTGTCACATTTCACTTAGGCCTACACTCTTTCGGTGTAAATCAAGAAAAAGGTATACACTGTATTAATGAAACAAAACCACGTAATTGTACTAGACATGTGTGAAATTAATGTGGGGAAAAATAAATACTCTGAACCCCAAGTGGATTTATATGGAAGCCCCGTTTCCGCCACAGTTGAGTAAAAAACTATGATTCTTTAAGTCATAATAATGAGAAACTTTCTCGAAATATTGACTTAATATCTCGAAATAACGAGAAACTTTCTCGAAATAATGACTTAACATCTCGAAATAATGAGAAACTTTCTCGAAATAACGACTTAACATCACGAAATAATGACTTAACATCTCGAAATAATGACATAACATCTCGAAATAATGACTTAACATCTCGAAATAACGACTTAACATCTCGAAATAATGTCTTAACATCTCGAAATAATGACTTAACATCTCGAAATAACGACTTAACATCTCGAAATAATGAGAAACTTTCTCGAAATATTGACTTAATATCTCGTATTATGCACTTAAATCACGCTATAAGTCGGCGGTGTTGCTGATGCTGATTCATGCAAACGAAATTGATTTACTATATCGAAATTATGACATGCTGCTCATTAATCTGCCGCGGCCCGACACAGGATGATTTGTGAACGCATTAAGGAGTATTTAACTGTGGTTTTAGCTATAATGATTAAATGATTGCCTTATCTTCTTATCTGAATTGCATTAAATAGCCATATCTCTGAGCAAACGCGCTCTTGAGAAGATTTTAAACAAGAACGAGCTTTGGTGCAGAAATAACAGAACAGAGGTGGCTGCATGAGGTGGCAACATTCATTGAACAAGTTCATACCTCTGTCTGAACGCAGCCATAGAGTGCGTATCATATGCACGTGCGAAACTGCGTACCATTTGCACGCCAAAACTAGTTTCGCGCCTGCATATGACGCACTTTATGGCTGTGTTCAGACAGAGGTTTGAAGTTGTTTTACATTCCACGGCATTGCTCACTCGTACTATTTATACATTTTCGTGGGAACAGGCCTGTAGGCTATGTTTGTACACACGGAATTTGTTTCGAGAAATATTTCGAGAAAGTTTCTCTTTATTTCGAGATGTTAAGTAAATATTTCGAGAAAGTTTCTCATTATTTCGAGATGTTAAGTCAATCTTTTGAGAAAACATCTCGAAATAATGAGAAACTAAGTCAATATTTCTAGAAAGATTCTCATTATTACGAGATATTAAGTCAATATTTCGAGAAAGTTTCTCATTATTTCGAGATATTAAGTCAATATTTCGAGAAAGTTTCTCATTATTATGACTTAAAGAATCATATTTTTTTACTCAACTGTGGCGGAAACGGGCTTCCATAGGACCACAACAGACTATAGTACTTTGGAACAACAAGCTGTGATTGTTTTGTTTTTTTCAACAGGTTTTTTTTTTATTTTATTTTTTTTACTTTTAGACAAACATCCTAGTGTGTTTGAATAAGTATGAATAGTTGTTTAATGCTTTTTTAAATTTTATATCACCTTTCAGTATATTTGGATCTGCATTTCATTCATGTGAATACATTTCTTATTTTAAAACAGGCTACATGAAGTTGTTCCCTTGACACCATGGTTAGCCCCAATTGTATGGGAAGGAACTTTTGATCCCACGCTGATTGATTCAATATATAAGCAACAAAACATCACCATAGCAACTACAGTGTTCGCTCTTGGAAAGTGAGTTCTTTTATCTTTCAGTGATCTTCATTGGCTATGCATTGTAGGCTAATTGTTACCCGCATCAGGGCTGGGAAGCCTGAATGGGGAAGTTGAATGAACCACTGTTGCCGGAGACTAGTGGACTGGCTGCAAGCAAAATTTAATTAACTCTCATTCTTTTCTTAGCTTTCAATGTATCAACAACATTAATTTTACAGAACAACAATTAGGCCTACTGGTTTCTCTGTGACACAACATTCCAATAATGCAAATTACATTTCAAAAATTTCTTTTCAGAAGTAATTTTTGTCTTAAGCTCTATAAAACATTAGAATCAAACAATTAATATACATTCACCTGCTACCATGTTGTTTTCACATTTTCACATCATCATAAACATTAATTACATCTTCACACTGCCACATAAACGAATCTAGCATTTGGCTTCATATTGAACCTCATGTTTTTCATGCAAGTCACCATTTTGGCTTCAGTTCGGGCATACATGCGGCGCCATTTTGTCTCGATATAACTGCAGTACTATATGAACATTTAACTTGTTTAAACTTTCCAATCCAATTACAATCCACATATAAAAAGCTTTAGAAACATTCACCAACTCTATTCACATGAGTATTTTCTCTCAAATTCACATATCTCTCATGTTCACTTCAAATTCACATATCTGTCACTCATGTGTAACCTGATATAGCTGACTCATCATACTAGGCTACAGAATACGGTCTAATAAAACAAACAGTATTTCTCTGCAACCCGTGAACAATAACCATATACAGCTAGCTGATAACATCAACAGTGTTTAACATCAGTTTCAACAAGTTTTTGCTCACCTATAGAACAAAAAAAGGAACACTGTGAGACAGCACCCGGAGCAGTAGCCTACCTTAATTCAACAGCGTTAAAAGCCCTCTACAGGAGACAACAACAACATTTTAACCCAAATGAATGTTGAAGAATTTTAAAGGGAGTGTCCTTTTTTCCTCTCTTTTATTTTAACATGTATGTATACATGCATATATTTTCCAACACATATTGTCATCATTTAGGCTACTCACCCTCTTGTCATTTCAAACCTGAATGACTTTCTACTCTGGAACATAAAAGAAGCCATTCAAACTTTGAACATGGTTTAATTCTATGTGCAGGTCCTTCTAAAAAAAAATTGCATATTGTGATAAAAGTTCATTATTTTCCATAATGTACTGATACAATTAAAATTTCATATATTTTAGAATCATTGCACACCAACTGAAATATTTCAGGTCTTTTATTGTTTTAATACTGATGATTTTGGCATACAGCTCATGAAAACCCAAAATCTCAAAAAATTTGCATATTTCATCCGACCCATAAAAGAAAAGTGTTTTTAATACAAAAAAAGTCAACCTTCAAATAGTTATGTTCAGTTATGCACTTAATACTTAGTCGGGAATCCTTTTGCAGAAATGACTGCTTCAATGCGGCGTGGCATGGAGGCAATCAGCCTGTGGCACTGCTGAGATGTTATGGAGGCCCAGAATGCTTCGATAGCAGCCTTAAGCTCATCCAGAGTGTTGGGTCTTGCGTCTCTCAACTTTCTCTTCACAACATCCCACAGCTTCTCTATGGGGTTCAAGTCAGGCCAATTGAGCACAGTAATACCATGGTCAGTAAACCATTTACGTCTTGGTTACGTATGTAACACTAGTTCCCTGAGGGGAACGAGACGCTGCGTTGAAACGCCGTGAGAACGCCTCTGCGTGATCGCGCCGTGAAGCGCGTGTAGAACCAGTCAAGTCAGGAGATAGAACGTCATCGGCGGGGTGACGTCATCGACCGGAAACTATAAAGCATCCGTGAAAACAAACAGGAACTAGCTTCTGCAAAAGCCTGAAGTAAGTGATCACGGGCATGCCGGGAGTATGGCCGGGCGACGCAGCGTCTCGTTCCCCTCAGGGAACTAGGGTTACATACGTAACCGAGACGTTCCCTATCTGGGAACTCGAGCTGCGTAGAAACGCTGTGAGAACGCTTATACCCACATCGCCATAGGACCAAGTGCTCATATGTGTGAAACCGTAGCACACACGACTACGACAACACCTGTGCCCCAACTGTAGATGCTACATCAAGTTTGTAGAACCTTACGAAGGTCAGCGGCGAGGACCAACCCGCCGCGTTACAGATGTCTTGGAGGGAAGCCCCCAACAGAAGTGCTTTAGAAGCAGTCATACCCCTAGTAGAATGCGCCCGGACAGCCAGAGGAGACGGCTGTCCGACCGCTTCATAGGCAAGAGAGATGGCCTCGACCAACCACTTGCTCATTCTCTGCTTAGACACTGGCGCCCCTTTCTTAGGGGCTCCGAAACAGACAAACAATTGATCCGTCTTTCTCCACAGGGCAGCTCTGTGGACATCAAGCATCAAGCGCCCTAACCGGGCAAAGCAGATTTAATTTTTCCTGGTCTGACGTCACGAAAGGAGGAGGACAGAAGGCTTGCAGAGTAATAGGACCCCTCGGGCTCGTATGAACCTTGGGGATATAACCTGGTCTGGAGTGAAGAAAAGCCTTCACCATGCCAGGCGCAAACTCTAGACATGAGGGCCCTACCGACAGGGACTGCATGTCCCCTACGCTTTTAAGGGACGAAATGGCCAATAAAAAGATGGTCTTAAGTGTCAGAAATTTATCTGGCACTTCTTCCAAAGGTTCAAAGGGAGCCTCAGACAGGCCCTGCAGAACAATGGCCAAATCCCAGGTCGGGACCCTCGAGTGTACCACCGGCCTCAACCTCAAAGTGCCACGGAGGAAGCGTGTAACTAAAGGTGTCTTCCCAATGACACTCCACCCAAAGGGGTGTGGAAATCAGCTAATGCCGCCACGTACACCTTTATTGTGGAGGGGGTCAACCCTGCTGAGAATCTCGCCTGCAGGAATTCCAGCACTGTACCAACCGGGCAGTTAACTGGGTCCAACTGGCGTTCTCTACACCACACTGAGAACAATCTCCATTTTAGTGCGTACAGTTTCCTTGTGGACGGAGCTCTGGAGTGAAGGATGGTCTCCACGACCTCAGTCGAGACCCTCTTCTAGGAGCCTAGCCCCTCAGAGGCCAGGCCCACAGTTTCCACAACTCCAGGCGGGAGAAGGAATCTCCCGCCCGGCAGGAAAGGAGGTCCCTCCTGGTCGGAATCTCCATGGGAGAGCCTTCCAGGAGAGATATCAGGTCCGAAAACCAGATCCTGGTCGGCCAGCACGAAGCCACTAGTAGCACACGGACTCCGTCCCGGCGCACCCTCTCCAGAACTCCCGGAAGCAGAGCAATCGGGGGAAATGCGTACAGGGGCAGCCTCGGCCACTCCTGTACCAGCGGGGCTGGATGTGACAGAGAAAACCACTGAGGACAGTGGGAATTCTCTGCCGAAGCAAACAGATTTGCTTTCCTGAATTTTTGCCATAGGAGCTCCACCGCCTCGGGGTGAAGTCTCCATTCCCCGGGCCTTGGCCCCTGCCTCGACAGGATGTCTGCTTCCTGATTCAGGACCCCCGGGATGTAAACTGCCCTGATGGGCGCAGTTTCCCTTGGGCCCACAAGAGGATCTGACGTGCCAGCTTGTATGAGGGGTGAGACCTCAGACCCCCCTGATGATTTATATAGGCGACCACCGATGTTTTGTCTGTCCTGACTAACACATGGTGGCCCCTGAGGTCGGGCAGGAACTGTTTCATTGCAAGAAACACAGCCAGCATCTCTAGCCAATTTATGTGCCATAGCCGCTGATGTTCCTGCCATAGACCCTGGGATGAGCGACCACTCATGATCGCTCATGATCATGAGCATCTGTTGTTAGCGTTACGCGACGAACCTGAGCTCCCAACACCGGTCCCTCGGCCAGAAACCCGGGATCTTTCCACATGACCAAAGCACGAAGGCATCGCGCGTGACTTTGATCGTCTTGAGTGGATTTCCTCGGGGAGAACCCTCTTGTTCTGAGCCACCACTGTAATGGCCTCATGTTCAGCAGGCCAAAAGGTATAACGTTGGGCGCAGCTGCCATGAGGCCTAACAGTTTCTGAAACTGCTTTACAGTGATAGCACGGTCTAGCTTCAGTTCCTTTACTGCTGTGAGGATCGATGCTATGCGTGTCGGCGATAATTGCGCCGCGCATAATTATCGAATCCCACTTCACGCCTAGAAAGGTGGTCCTCTGGGCGGAGAAAGCACACTTTTCTTTGCGTTCAGTCACAACCCCAACCTCGACGTATGTGCGCGAGAACAGCATCTCGATGCTGAACCGCCATCTGCTCGAGTGAGCTAGGATCAACCAATCGTCGATATAATTGAGTATCACGGATGCCCTGCAGGCCTTAGCGGCGCCAGAGCTGCATCCACACACTTGGTGAAGGTGCGGGGTGACAGTGCTAGACCGAAGGAAGTACTCGATATTGGTATGCCTCTCCCCCGAAGGCAAACCTCAGAAACTTCCTGTGATGTGGAAGGATGGAGACATGAAAGTATGCGTCTTTGAGGTCTATGGTCACAAACCAATCCTCGGATCTGATCTGGGACACGATCTGTCTGAGTGTAAGCATCTTGAACCTGAGCTTCGCCACAGAGTGATTTAGTAGACGCAGATCTAATATCGGGCAGCCCCCATCCCCTTCTTTGGCACGATAAAGTAACGGCTGTAAAAGCCTGACTCCCTGCTGGGAGGAGGAACCCTTTCTATAGCCCCCTTTCGCAGGAGTGTCTCCACTTCCTGTGCCATTACCAGAGCCTGCTCCGGGCCCACCTCTGTGGGTAGGACACCGCTGAAAGGAGGTGGCCGCCTTTTGAACTGAATCGCGTACCCCCTCTCTATTATCTGCAGGACCCAACGAAATATGTTCGACAGACGTTTCCACTCGTCTAGAAACTCTACTAAGGGAACCAGCCTCTCGAGGCTGGCCTCTGGTGTACTTTGAGCAACAAGTGCAGTGCCCTGAAACGGCGAACCGGCAGGGAACACCTGACTTGACTGCTTGGGAACCACCCTCGGGTGGCCCGCAGGGACCATCTGCGCCCCGGCGTTGCGGCGGGGTTGGCAGCGTGGCCCCCAGAGGGCACCGCAGGGAGACGGGTACCGTGTGCTGAGGTAAGCACCGTCTTCCTGCGGAGGGGACAACCCTCAGCGTCCTGACGCTTCTGGCGTCAGGGAAGCTTTGACGAGGCCTTCTTGGCGATAAGGACTGTCCTCAGATCAGCCCTACCCCTCGAAGGCCTCGTCTGAGAGCGCCGCCCGCCTCCCAATCCCCTTTGCGGAGAATGCAGGTGGCGGCGCTCTGCCTCTGCTGCGCCCGATGTGAGGACCTAGTACCCGGCTTTTCCCTGGGCTGCTGTTTCTCTGCAGCAGCCGCTGGGGCTTGGATCCGGAGGGGGAGAAACTGTTTTAGCGCCGCTGCCTGTTTCTTAGACTCCTGGAACCTCTCAGTGACCGACTGGACAGCGTCACCGAAGAGGCCCGCAGGAGACAGCGGCGCATCGAGCAGAAAGCTCTTCTCCCTCTCCTTGATTTCGGTGGGGTTCAACCATAGGTGCCTCTCCGTAGCCACCAAGGCTGCCATAGAGCGGCCCACACATCTGGCCGTCTCCTTGGTGGCCCGGAGAGCAAGATCGGCGGAGTGTCTCAACTCTTGAATTATATCTCCCCCCACCTCATCTCTACCTCGGTGTGCAGGTCGGGAAAAAACGGCAGGCCCCGACGTTGAGGTTCCGCTGCACGGGAGTGCAGGAATCGCTCATCTAGTTTACTTTTCTGCCTACGATGAGATTCTGATCTTTCTGCTGGCCAGTCAATATTAAGTCTGGCCACCGCCCTCGTGAGCACCTCCATCAGCTCCTCACTAGCTGGTGACTGAAGTGGCGAGTCTTCAGTCGCGATGCTCTCATCGTCAACCTCCTCAGAGCTGGATAGTTGGAGCACCGGCGCCTCGCTCGGGGGGGAAGAAACCGTAGGGCGGGCTTCCAACCCCTGAGACGCGGCGCTGGATGGTGCAGGTGAGGGCTGAGATAAGGCTGGGCCTGTCTCAAACCCCTCTGCAAGGTCCATCTGTGAACCCCACGACTGAAGCCGCCGCTCTGCCTCGGCAGCAGCGGGACCCGAGCCGTGGGGAACACGAGCCGAAGCACTCTCCTCGAAGAGTGCCCAGCGGGAGCGCAGCATTCTTAATGGAAGCTGCTCATAGTGTTAGCAAGCAGCCCCCTCGAGGGCTGCCTGGGCGTGCTGCGCTCCCAAACAGAACACACTGCCCTTGATAAAACACAGTGGACCAACACCAGCAGCTGACATGGCACCCCAGACCATCACTGACTGTGGGTACTTGACACTGGACTTCAGGCATTTTGACATTTCCTTCTCCCCAGTCTTCCTCCAGACTCTGGCACCTTGATTTCCGAATGACATGCAAAATTTGAGCGACAGTCAAGTGCTGCTTCTCTGTAGCCCAGGTCAGGCGCTTCTGCCGCTGTTTCTGGTTCAAAAGTGGCTTGACCTGGGGAATGCGGCACCTGTAGCCCATTTCCTGCACACGCTTGTGCACGGTGGCTCTGGATGTTTCTACTCCAGACTCAGTCCACTGCTTCCAGGTCCCCAAGGTCTGGAATCGGTCCTTCTCCACAATCTTCCTCAGGGTCCGGTCACCTCTTCTCTTTGTGCAGCGTTTTTTGCCACACTTTTTCCTTCCCACAGACTTCCCACTGAGGTGCCTTGATACAGCACTCTGGGAACAGCCTATTCGTTCAGAAATTTCTTTCTGTGTCTTACCCTCTCGCTTGAGGGTGTCAATGATGGCCTTCTGGACAGCAGTCAGGTCGGCAGTCTTACCCATGAGTGCGGTTTTGAGTAATAAACCAGGCTGGGAGTTTTTAAAAGCCTCAGGAATCTTTTGCAGGTGTTGAGAGTTAATTAGTTGATTCAGATGATTAGGTTAATAGCTTGTTTAGAGAACTTTTTCATGATATGCTATTTTTTTTACCTGTCCTTGAGATTTTTTGAGATTGTGTTTTCATGAGCTGTATGCCAAAATCATCAGTATTAAAACAATAAAAGACCTGAAATATTTCAGTTGGTGTGCAATGAATCTAAAATATATGAAATTTTAAATTTATCATTACATTAGGGAAAATAATGAACTTTTATCACAATTTGCTAATTTTTTTAGAAGGACCTGTACTTACCCCAGTGACACCTAAAGGTCACAGTGTCTAATTTTGTCTGCTTTTATTGAGATTGTACTTGGTTACGCCATGCAATGTATTTTTCATCTTTAGTGTTTGAAAGTCTTTTTTTCAGTTCTTGTGTTGAATAAATTGGATAAATTAAACTTGGATACACCAGTGGATCTCACCAGAGGCAATTTAATTGTCATTTTATTTATTACTTTTTTGTTTCTCTCCCTGTCTGTTTTTCAGGTACACACTGTTTCTTAAAGATTTCCTGGAGTCTGCGGAGCAGAATTACTTTGTTGGATTTTGTGTGCATTATTATGTGTTCACTGATCAACCAGAACAGGTTCCTGCAGTGAAAATGGGTGAAAAACATTATCTGACGGTGTTGAATGTCCCTAGTTCTAACAGATGGCAGGATATCAGTTTGAGTAGGATGGCAAGACTGGAGAAACTTATTGAGAGTCAATTGGTCAATGAAGCCGACTACATTTTCAGCCTTGATGTGGATTCAAAGTTCTATGGTCACTGGGGGGTGGAGTCTTTGGGCCGTCTGGTAGGTGTGATACATCCATGGTTTTATAGTTACCCTCGTAAACAATTCCCCTATGAACGCAGGCCAGAGTCTCAAGCGTTCATTCCTTATTCTAAGGGTGATTATTATTATGGAGGGGCTGTGATCGGTGGCTTAGTGAAAGATGTATATCAGCTTGCTAAAACCTGCCGGGAGCAGCTGGACATTGATGCATCTAAATCCATTGAAGCAGCATGGCAGGAGGAGTCTCATTTGAACAAGTACTTCCTTTATAACAAACCCAGTAAACTGCTTTCACCCGAGTATCTGTGGGATGACAAAAAATCGAAACCAAAAGAGATCAAAATCATTCGCTTCTCTCAAGTTCTTAAAAACTATGCTGAAGTTCGTCCAAACCCTTAGCCTGCTGTAAGGCCACTGAAATCGCTCCAATGGTGGCAGCGAAGAGCGGGTGAAGGGATTTGCGCGTTCGGTGTTCTCAGCTGGGCAAAATGGATCTAATTCCAATTCCTCTTTATCTGACTCCATTTTATCATAATTTAGAATTTAGATTAGAATGCCAATTTGGTTATTTGGTCATTTATGTTTAATAGTTAGACACACATTTAATTATTCCGTTTAACCCTTTGTGGAAAGTACCCATTCATGATCTCATAGAGATCGTTAATAATTCCAGAGTAAGTCAAAATAAATCAAAATGTAGCAATTTATTAAACAGTCAGGTAAATGTATAATTCCAATTACATAATCAATTCAAAGATCCTCAAAACATCGAATACTCTTAAGTAAAGAGTGAGAGATGCGTTCCTGACTTTCCATATGTAAGGTTGGCTGGACGTTACGGGCGAATCTGAATACAATATTGCGCCCCGAACTTTCTGCTACGTTGCCTTAAGTATTCAGACCTGACAGTAACTTCTTTCAAATGGAAACAAATGTCAACAAAGGGAATTTAAATTCAATCACTCTACCATTTGCCTGGATTAAAAGAAGAGACCAAATGGCTCCAGAAACCACACTCATTATAATATGCAAGATATTTCTAAACTCTTAAAACCATTGTTATCTTCTTGAATATTTCTGTGGGGATGAGATATTTGTACCAGTCGCACTAAGACATTTCCAATGATATCAAACACATATATACTGTTTAGTATTTGTTCACTTTTAGATCATATAGATTTTGGGTATATTTCTAATGGTCACAACCTGAGGGGAAGTAGGATGGGGGGAGAAATAAATACATGTAAATTAGAGCTAAGTCATTCTAAGTTGATTCACTCAGTGTGACGTTGTCTGCAAAAAGTGTCCTTTTTTTCAACCAGACAATCTGGCATTACTTTTTAAAGCCTTTCAGTCCGCCTCTTGATCCATTGGGTCAAACTCAAGTAGATCCCATGGGATCATAATTAGACGTTGGTTGATATCTCTTGAGATGTAAATTGTCTTTGTATTGTAAGCAGCTGTAGGGACCTTCAGAGGGCTCTGTGTTCACCGGCTGGACACCCAGTCTCATCAGGTGTATGTAGTTTGAGTTCAACAGGTGGATTAGTGTCTTTCAGCTGTTCTACCTGTGGTTCAGCACATCATGTGGGCATCGTTTATAGAGTCAGTCTCGGACCTTGTGACCTGTTCAGTTAACGTGTCACTCCTTCATGGAGAACTTTCTGCTTCTGTAGCACCTTCCAGATGATAATGTGAACCTCCTTGTCCAATCCTCTCACCTCCAACGGTGCGGTTATCTGGGTAGACTTCCATAGGAGGAAGGCTCCTCTGTATTTACACGCCATTTGGTGCATGACACCTGAAAAGCATCTTAATGACCTCTTAACGACTGAACACTGATGAACTTAATGAACTTGAAGTCATAAGGAACACATAATGCAGCAAAAAACAAAACATAAAAGTAGGTTCATGTCAGATATTGGTAAATCTTTTCTCAAGTGTTTTTTCAAGGTCATAAATGGTAGGGTGGTCTCATTTAATCATCTAATTCTTCACTATCACTGTAGTGGTAGTGCAATCTAAGTATTCTTGGTCTGAATTACTCAAGGAAAAAAACAGCAAAAAGTCAGTATATATTTAACTGATATGCATCAATAAACCATATAAGAATAACAACAATTCAATCACAATTATGAAGGTGTATACCGGTATATAATAACCACTGTGTTTGTTCAGGAATCTCCCAATGTTATTAATGCAGATCTAAAAATGATTAGTCATACAATAATAGGGATTGTGTATTCATGGTAACAGAGTGTGTGTGTGTGTGTGTTTTTGTGTTTGTGTTTGTGTGTGTGTGTGTGTGTGTGTGTGTGTGTTTGGGTTTGTGTTTGTGTGTGTGTGTGTGTGTGTGTGTGTGTGTGTGTGTGTGTGTGTGTGTGTGTGAGTGAGAGTGTGTGTGTGTGTGAGTGAGAGTGTGTGATAGTGTGTTAGGTATGCTGGCACAGTCAATGACAAAAATAAATTTTGTAATTTTGTAATTTGATTTAAGTTCTCACACTTCAGATTTATCTGTGCTTGATAATGTTTCTGATATTAGCGATGTGTTGAGGAAAACCAAGGGCCCTCTGGTTTGCCAACCATCCCAATACCAGAAAGTTTAAACACTTGGAAGTTTAATTGCAGCAGGTCTGTCTCTGCTTGAGAATTTGCATCATTGACTTGTGATCTGTAGCCATGCATATGTACAATGCATTGTTTTCCCATGAGTTAGTGGATGGTTGTAAATAAAGTCATCATGCAATCTCTACTGTGTGTGTGAAGCTATCTGGATCTGTTAGTGTGAAAAAATGGGCAATAGATCTTTAGTGAAGTAACACTTTTAGACTCTTTTTTTATGCCATCTTTATCGTCTATGATGTGTAATGTTCAGCCTGAATAGATTTGGTCTATTCCAGGTGATGTTGTCGTGAGTGTAGGGTGTGTTCTATGTTCATGTTTGGGAGATGGGTGGAATCTAATCAATATCAATCTGTGTTGCATAATTTAGTACCAGTGCTACACTGGGAGGTCGTGTAGTCATATAGTGAGATGTGAATGACCCCATCATATTTATATTCGCACCCATCTCTCACATCTCAAGTTCTGACAATTTTCCGTTGCCCTGGATCTGATGCAGGGGGAGGGGGACTTTTGGTTGTCCGTCCTCCAAGGAATTGCAATTGTCAACCTGAGATAGAAACAAATTTAGAGAGAAACAAATTTAGAGAGAAAACTATGTAGAGAAAAACACAGTTCATTTCTGCTGTTGTTTCAGTTTTTTAACACTTAAAGCTGCTCTTGCAGTCGAGCCTTCACAATCTGCTGTGTTTGAGCATTATAAACTCCAGTTCTGCTGGAGAATTTTTCAGGATTAATCAGAAACTTCTAGTCGCTCTCATTACAGTTAGTTTGAGTGAAGGATTAATTGGTTTTCTATTATCTGTGCCACACTTCTAGTTTTTCTAGTTTTGTAGGCATAAGATAATATCACAACTCCCCTCCATTTTGGCACTGGGAATTGAACCAATGAAAAGTATTAGAACTTGCTCAAATTAGAAATTGCAAAGGTCAGAGTTATTGAGTCCTGTTGTGATGGAAACATTTTCATGGTTAGTGCAATTGTAATTCACACTGTAGCCAGATGGCAATTATATGCTCCTGTATATGGTTTTACTGCAGCTATATGGGAAATAGCAGAGTTTCCACTCAGAAGACAAACAAATTCAACATAGACAGACACACATGCAACTTGAAATTGCTATACAATTCCAGTATTGCGATTATTCCAATTTACACAAGATACGTGGCCTAGAATGCATAGCATCTCTACAACCTTTACCTAAGTGTTTAATGCAACACTTACAGTAAAGCAATCATGTGTTTTAAAGAATAAACTTAACTAGCCTATGTGCATCTAGTAGCACAAACAACTATAATGTGTGTTCTATGCGCACGTGTTTAGTACAATTACAAATTTGAAAATACAGACAGGATCATTGCAATTTGGATGTTTCAATTATTAAACTCACTGCTATTAGTCTGCTATCCCACTATAAAGAGAGGTCAATAGTTGGAGATCTTGCATGAACACTGCAGTTGAGGATATTCATGTCAAATCCTTTACATTGTGTTATACTCAGCAATCAAGATTCCGATAACATTGAGCCTCGCACCGGCCGGGTTTACGATCTCTTGCCACAACTCGTCAGTCTTGGTCATTAAGGCAGAGGCGACTCACTGATATTCTGGACGTCCGTAACCACTTTGATCATTCCAGAATACGTTTGTTCAGTTCCCTTAGATCTGAATTCGCTTAAATAATGCAAAATTGTTTCCAATCAGAGGCCATGACCATTATCAATGAATTAAGCGACCAACTTGCTATAACTTTCTATAATCATGCCATGGTTTTCCACATATACGTAATTAGAACAATGTTACAATAATCAGGAATTGAGGTTGCCCTATTTAGATTGGTCTAACAATTTATTATTGTTCTAAACGGAATAGACTTGTTTAGCCTATCAACCTCTTTCAGTCCAAGTATACGTACCTTACGCCAATGTGTTAGCCGGAGCTCTAAAACATCAGTCTGGTGTGCTTCACCAAAAACCGCATCTCAGTCCGTGTAACTAACCTGAGCTTAGTTTTGTGGTGTCATGGACACAACATGATCTACTGAGTTATTAACACAACATACATCATAGTAAGTTTAAATGTATAAAACCAATCATTCGGAAATCAAGGATTTTTAATTAATTTTCTGGTAGCAAAACATTACAAACAGCAAAAGTGTGGGAGTTCTGTTTAAAAATTTCACCCGTTTTGTGTCACCTTCCTCCACATAATGTCCTGCTTGGCAATTGTAATACAATGTATATTATACTTTTATTTATAATACAATTATATTAAAAAGAATATCAAATATTAATGTTATTTCTGGTCCATGTTACCTTGTTATTTGAGCTGGCTCAATTAATGAAAAGGTTTTTACTGATTTCTAATACTTTATAAATATGAATAAACGTTTGATTATTCTACTTAACTCTTTACATTTACTGAAATCGTTCATTAGGTTCTCACAGTCGCATAGGGTCCTCGCACTTTCCATTATGCGGGCCCACGATCACATAACTTGTCTCAGTCTTGGTCTCAGTCTTGGTAATTAATGCCAAATGTTAGGCGGAGCTCTGCAATCTCAGTCGGTGTGCCTCAAAGCTCCCCCCAAAACTGGACTCCAGTCCGTTACTAACCTGACACAGATATGCGGAAACAATGGATACATAATGCACTAAAATCAATACTTTCGGAGTAAATCAGAACGAAGTCAAACGCAACAACATATTTGTCAAAGTGTAATAAAGACCGTGATTTTGGTTTTGCCCTGCAGTCACAGCCAACTGGTATGAACATTGCATGCACAACAACAGTCAGGATTAAGGCCAATGAGAGGACTCTGTTGTCGTTGACATCCAATGAACTAGCAGCACATGCTGGGTGCAGTCCAATCCCTGCTCAAATTTAGTTCCCTTTCGAACGGTCAGTCGTACTGCGTCGAAGACGCATTGGAATAGTCTCCTATTCTCGAATACTGAAGCATTTATAAAATCACGCAGTGCTACTGCACAGTCAAAGCGAAGTCGAGGCTACTCGCGCGCTATTGGCTGGCCAGTGGTAACTGCATGAACCAATGGCAGAACAGCGTATCTGAGCGAACCTATAGGCGCCAAGCTCGCGAAACTGAACATAAGCCCGCGAACTGAGTGCAAAAGCCCGCGAAGGGTGCCCTTAAAATATGCTGTAATGCCCCAAAAACGTCAGATTTTTCTCCTTCAGCGAAGACTCTTCGCTGATACCAATATTCATTGAATACAAGCATACCTTCACCGCGAGAGACGAGCTGTCAGTGGACTCGAGCTAGCCAGCCCGGACCCCTGCAAGAGTCGGTCTGTCATCAGCGCTCATCCAGCTATCCGCGAGCTGTCGCTCCTTCTCCCCTGCGCTCGCCGGTGAAACACTTCTGTGTATCCTTAAGTACAATAAGAACATGTCACAATTGTGTATAAGGTGCAGAAAAACCCTGCATCAGGAGGATGCCCATGACCAGTGTATTACCTGTCTGGGCAAGGCCCATGCCGACACTGCTCTCTCTGGGTCGGCTGTTCTCACTGCGAGCATGCCCATCTCCTCCCTCCGTTCGCGGATCGCCTTCTTCTCAGAGAAGCGACCCGCCCCTCGCGCTCTCCGCTCTCTTTTCCGTCTGAACCCGGCGGAAAAAGCGGCGGAGCCAGAGGGCTGAATATCCTGGAGGCGAGCTCACGTCGGCCCAGTGCCCGCGTGCCTCGTCTTCGCCTCAGAGAGACGTTTCCCCAGTGACGTTCTCTCGATCAGACCTGCTTCCTCCGCTCGGCGCCGAGAACTGGTCTCGTCGGGCAATGAAGGGCGGTCCACGATGACTCCGTGTCCCTCGTCGCCTCCGATGCCGAGAATGGTCGGGCTCCGTTGGCGACCCGCCCCTCGACATCTCAGCAGCGATCTGGCGCGGCTAGGGCGGTCTGCGGACACCGAACTAATCCGTGTCCTCGCAAAAGCCGTTGGCAGCTGGGCCTGGACTGGGCTTCCCTGAGAGCCCACACCCAGCCGCCTCGGCGAATGGTATCTCCCGGGCGCCAGCAGGCCCGCGGCAGAGCGGCACCCTTTTTCCCTGAGGTGCACCAGGAGCTGGCGAAGTCATGGCGCGCTCCCTACTCTGCACGCCTCCGCCCATCCACCTCGCACGCGCTCTCCATTATTGACGGCGCTGTCGAAAGGGATCTGAGCTGCCGCCGCTCGAGGAGTCAGTGGCAGCACACCCTTTCCCGCCCTCCGCGATAGGCTGGAAGCCCAAAATCGCACACCCTTCCAAGCCCTGTCTTACCACGGCAGCCTGGGCAAACAGGGAATATGCTTCCGCCAGCCAAGCTGGCTCCGCTCTCCACTCGATGGCGGTCCTGCAGGTGTTCCAGGCGAAGCAACAGTCAGGATTAAGGCCAATGAGAGGACTCTGTTGTCGTTGACATCCAATGAACTAGCAGCACATGCTGGGTGCAGTCCAATCCCTGCTCAAATTTAGTTCCCTTTCGAACGGTCAGTCGTACTGCGTCGAAGACGCATTGGAATAGTCTCCTATTCTCGAATACTGAAGCATTTATAAAATCACGCAGTGCTACTGCACAGTCAAAGCGAAGTCGAGGCTACTCGCGCGCTATTGGCTGGCCAGTGGTAACTGCATGAACCAATGGCAGAACAGCGTATCTGAGCGAACCTATAGGCGCCAAGCTCGCGAAACTGAACATAAGCCCGCGAACTGAGTGCAAAAGCCCGCGAAGGGTGCCCTTAAAATATGCTGTAATGCCCCAAAAACGTCAGATTTTTCTCCTTCAGCGAAGACTCTCCTCCGGGCTATGGACGAATCCGGTCCGGACCAGGAGGTTTTTCGTGACCTCAGAAGCGCCACAGATCTGGCCCTTCGAGCCACGAAGGCCACCGCTCAGGCCATAGGCAGGTCCATGGCCAGTCTTGTGGTGTTGGAACGTCACTTGTGGCTAAATCTCACGGAGATTAAGGAGGCCGATAAGACCGCTTTCCTTGACGCTCCCATCTCTCCAAATGGTCTGTTCGGTGGGCGGTTTGGCGCTTCACCACGGCACAAAAAGCGTCCCAGGCAATGAGGCATTTTCTGCCAAAAAGACCCAGCGCCGCCTCTTCAGCTCGGCCGAGAGCTCCGTACCAGCAACAGCAGCGCAGGTTTGCATCTGCGTTAGTTCCCGCACCCGCGATCGCTCCCGTGCGGCCAGCCCACCGTATGACCAACGTCAGCGTCATCACCAGGCGAAGCGCTTCCCACCCAAGCGTCAGGGTCCCCACCCTAAGATCGCGCTGGACCCTGATCACAGGAAGCAGTCCTGACAGGCTGATCAGGAAGAGAGGAGGGGTGAGTTCCGCCCAAGCTGGTCCGTCCTCCAAAAGACTCAGAATTCTCTCCCCACAGCCCGATTTTGTTCCGGCCCGGGGGAAAAATGTTGTTATGTATGTAAAGAATGTGAACAGCGAGCCCGCGCTTGCGCGCGCTCCACTGCATTTTACCGCTGTTATTGCGGGTTCAATAAACAACTTGAACGTTCAACATACGAGTCTTCTTTCTCTTCCACACCACACGCGCGTGACACTATAAAACCCCTGTGCAACTGGGCAGAGGCTTGGAAAGCAATCCCTGGTGTGTCAGAGTGGGTTATAAAAACAATTCAGCTGGGCTATTCGCTCCAATTCGCTCACAAACCTCTGCGATTCGCGGGCATTACTCACACTTCGGTGGAGAGCAACGTAACTCACATCCTCAAAACCGAAGTGAAAAGTCTATTAATGAAAGGAGCTATAGAGGCTCTGCCTGCAGTGCAGAGCGAGTCAGGTTTTTACAGCCGCTACTTCCTGGTTCCCAAGAAAGATGGCAGCCTCAGGCCCATCTTAGACCTCAGACATCTGAACAGGGCCCTTGTCAAACGGCCTTTCAGAATGTTAACATTAAAACAAATCATTGCACAAATCCTCCCCATGGATTGGTTTTTCTCAGTAGATCTGAAAGATGCCTACTTTCATATCCAAATTATCCCACGTCACAGACAGTTTCTGAGATTTGCGTTCGACGGGAAGGCCTACCAGTACACAGTCCTTCCATTTGGCCTGTCCTGGCGCACTTTCACAAACTGTATGGATGCAGCTCTCTCCCCTTTAAGACAAATGGGAATGCGCATTTTGAACTACCTCGATGACTGGCTCATACTGGCCCAGTCAGAGGAAGAACTACAATCTCACAAATCTGTGCTACTCAGCCACCTAGAATGCCTGGGTCTCAGAATAAATACAGCCAAGAGCTCATTGCTTCCCAGGCAGAGAATCTCCTTCCTGGGAACGATTTTGGACTCGACCCAAATGAGGCGTGGCTGTCAAGCAGATGTGCTCTGACTACACAGCAGCTTGCACACTCATTCAAAACGGGAACCAACAGACCCCTGAGAATTTTTCAGAGAATGCTAGGCCTTATGGCATCAGCTTCCCCAGTACTTCCGCTTGGCAGGCTGCACATGCGCCCCTGCAGTACTGGCTGAATTCAGGTTCCCAAGCTTGGCATTCAGGCCAGCTCTGGATCAAAGTGGGCCACGGCTGCATCAAAGCTCTGGTCCGTGGTCAAAACCCCACCTCTCTGAGTCGGGAGTGAGCTTGGGAGCAGTTTCCAGGCGAATGGTGGTCACCAGATGCCTCCAACACGGGTTGGGGTGCTCTGTGCGAGGCGAACCGGCTTTAGGCTCGTGGTCAAACAGTCACGGTTGCACATCAACTGCCTAGAAATGTTGGCAGTAGTGCTAGCCCTCGAGACATTTTCATCACGTCTTTTGGGTCATCACGTCCTAGTCCGTACGGACAACACGACAGTGGTCTCCTACATAAATCGCCAAGGCGGGCTCAGGTCGAGATGGCTCAACCAACAGGTCAGACATCTCCTCCTATGGGCGAAAGACAGAATGCACTCGCTAAAAGCAGTGCATGTGCCAGGCAGACTGAACCAGGGAGCAGACATGCTCTCCAGGGGCCTTGTGTCCCCGGGGGAATGGTTCCTCCATTCCCAAACGGTTCAAATGATATGGGATATATTCGGGAAGGCAGAGGTCGACCTCTTCGCCTCCGAAGACAACTGTCACTGCCCAATTTATTTTTCAAAGAGCAAGGATGCGCTGGCCCACGACTGGCCCAGCTGCCTGCTTTATACTTTTCCGCCGATTCCGCTCCTTCCCTAGGTCTTAAAAAGGATACTCCGTCTACTAGACGTCTCTATGCCCTTAAATGGTCAGTGTTCTCTGACTGGTGTTCAGCCAGGAACCATAACCCAGTGTCATGTGAGATATCACAGATACTTGTTTTTCTACAAGAGATGTTGGATGCAGGATGCACCCCATCCACACTCAAAGTCTACACAGCAGCTATTACCGCATCTCATGCACCTATAGCTGGCCAATCAGTAGGCAGACACGACATGGTCATAAAATTCTTAAAGGGAGCCAGGAGGCTTAACCCTCCTCGCCCTCCTACGGTGCCCTCCTGGGATCTTTCACTGGTCTTACGAGCACTAAAGGACCTCCTTCGAACCGATGCAGACGGCCGAACTGAAACCGCTTTCACTGAAAACCACCCTGCTATTAGCATTGGCGTCAGTTAAGCGTGTCGGTGACATTCAAGCGTTCTCTGTGAACACATCATGTCTGGAATTTGGCCCAGGTGAATCTAAAGTCATCCTCAAACCAAGACATGGCTATGTACCCAAGGTGCTTTCAACACCATTTAAAGCACAGGTAATCACTCTTTCTGCTCTTCCTCCCTCGGAGGATGAGAGACAGTTACACCTGCTCTGCCCAGTTAGGGCGCTAAGAGCACATATTGAGCGGCCCTCCCACTTTAGGCAGTCGGAGCAGCTCTTTGTAAGCTTTGGTGGCCGCACTAAGGGACTTCCGGTCACCAAGCAAAGTCTAGCCAGATGGCTAGTGGACGCAATAGCGTTAGCATACGATACTAGGGGCCTTCAATGTCCCATAGGTGTCAAAGCTCACTCCACCAGAGGCATGGCCTCTTCCTGGGCATCGTCTAGTGGAGTTTCTATTGGTGACATCTGTAGATCGGCAGGCTGGTCCTCACCATCTACTTTTACCAGATTCTACAGCCTGGAAGTCACAGATTCTTGCTGTATAATAATAAGTATTAACGGCTTAGCCCGTCCTTACTAGTTAGGCATATGGGTCTTCATATGCTCAATGCATGACTGAATTTTCCCACTTTACTTGCTGGCCTCTCTGAGCCCAGTATGAAAAGGGATATATATATATATATATATATATATATATATATATATATATATATATATATATATATATATATATATATATATATATATATATATATATATATATATATATATATATATATATATATATATATATATATATATATATATATATCATGATGTGTCAATAACTCTGGTCTTGGGCCCCCTTATAATGCTCAAACCGAGGGAGTACATATCATTGTGCTTCATAGCACGGCGGGATTAAATAGGCTCCCAATGCGTCTTGGCGCGGTCACGATGACCGTTCGAAAGAGGCGTGCTCGGTTACTTGCGTAACCTCGGTTCCCTGAGATAAGGGAAGGAGTACTGCGTAGACAGCCGTGCAATGATGCTAAAACAGCGGGTGATCTTCGCTTCAGTCGAATTAACCTGACGTTTTTGGGGCATTACAGCGTATTTTAAGGGCACCCTTCGCGGGCTTTTGCACTCAGTTCGCGGGCTTATGTTCAGTTTCGCGAGCTTGGCGCCCATAGGTTCACTCAGATACGCTGTTCTGCCATTGGTTCATGCAGTTACCACTGGCCAGCCAATAGCGCGCGAGTAGCCTCGACTCCGCTTTGACTGTGCAGTAGCTCTGCGGGATTTTATAAATGCTTCAGTATTCGAGAAAAGGAGACTATTCCAATGCGTCTTCGACACAGTACAGTAATTTTTTTGTGAATCGCTTTACATTTATTTGTGGATAACAATATATTTGTTTGGAATAAAGCTACAATATTACGCACATATTCTTCTTACTTTTCTGGACACGGAACTGTGCATTTTTAATGGAAGGCCAGAAAGCTCTCGGACTAAATCTAAAATATCTTAAACTGTGTTCCGGAGATAACCCTTTAAGTAAACAAGTACCCCCCGTGTCGCTCTGTCTCTATGCCGGCACCCGACAGACCGTTTTCTGCGCCCTTGCTGCTCCCGCTTGCCACAGAGGATTCCAGCTATCCCTACCTCTTCAGGTACACTCTCTCTCCCTCCCCTGCCATCACTTTGCTAACGTTACATCCCGAGGGTTTCGTCTGTGTGCTCGCTTATCTCGTTGTCATTGGAACGTAATAATTTCTCCCTCAGTGTAGCTGTTTGGATCTGCTCTGCTGTCTGCTCTGGATTTTCATTCTCCTTCGCCTCCTGTTGGTCTGATGTGAGTTAGCACTCCCTCGTACCTGGCTGGAATCCTCCCTGATCATTGATTCTGACTTTTTTGTGTCTTTGTTATTCAATAAAACACTGTTACTCCCTCAACTGATTCCTCCTCTTTTACCATCCTGACAGTAGAAAATCTGGTACCTCTCCTGCTTTATTCAAAAGAAGCATTTGGTAAAAACACCTGCACACTGAGTCATTTTCTATGTATTCTTACTTTGTATAGTAGGCCTACCTGCTTTGCATGTTTTCTATTCAAAACACTTAGGTAATAGCAATGCATAAAGTTTGCCTTGGTCAGTGAAACAGGAATAGGAAACATTCGAGATTCACTTCCTATTGTCATAAAGTTGATGTCATCCTAGCAATACATCCCTCCTCCCATTAGCATTCTCTTGCTTTCTTCATCTGTCTCGTATTCAGTTCTCTGAGTGAATAAGGACACACAACCTAATACAGGAATAATGAAACTCCTTCAAAATGCTAATATCTTTTTTCTCATGTTGGCTGGCCTCTCAACAACTGGGTAGGATGTATTTACTATTTTGTCATTAGTTGTGAAACTGTGGTAACACTTTTAAATAAAATGTAATTTGTTAACATTAGTTAATCTATTAACTTACATGAATTAACCATGAGCAATACATTTTTTTTACTGTTTTTGTTAATATTTGTTACCAGTTAATAAAAATACAGCTGTTCATTGTTTTAGGATAATAATAATAATTATTATTTTTAATAATAATAATAATAATAATAATAATAATTATTATTATTATTATTACAAAATACATGAAACTAATTATTTATACAACTATTATAAATTACTTTATTTTGTTGTATACAAAAGGAACCATTTACATTTCACATATGCAAAACACAATTCGTAGATATAGCTACAACTGTGCAAAAAAAAAAAGAAGAAAAGAAAGAAAGAAAAATAACTTTAGAGTGTTTAAAATGTAGGAGTTTATTCTTGGTGGAAAAACCAGCTGGACCAGCTCAAGCTGTGTTTTGGAACATGATAGCTGGTTAGATCACCCAAATCAGCTAATGCTGGGTTAGACCACCCAAACTATCTATGCCAGTGGTTCTCAAACTTTTTTGGTCATTCCCCACTTTAGGCAAGGGGGAATTTTAAAGCCCCACCTACCCCAATCGCCCAAACACAATGCTAATGAAATGCGCAACAAGCTTAACATGTTCCAATTTATTGAACTAACAAGTATTATCAGAGTAACAAGTTGTATCAAAAATACAAACTATATATGAATGTATAACAGAATGTTCAAAAATAAATAAAATAAAAGTGCAGCTGTGTCAATTTTTTTACTAATTTCAAAAATAGATAAGATTTAAAAGTGCCACTTTGCACTTAGCTGAAAACCCCATCTCACAGAGATATAATGTGGCAAAGGTTAATGTTTCCATGGCGACGCGTCATTTGTCACGTGACACACCACAACCACAATAACAGATCGCCTTAACCTCCTGAGACCCGAGAGTTTGCCTGGTGTGCATTTTATAATTGTTCTTGCTATTTGGCATATGTAGGACCTAATAAGTACAATACCTAAAATTTGTTTTTGTACAGAAAGTAGTTTTTGCAGAAAAAGATGTCCTCATGTGAGGATAGTGGGTCTATCATTACTAAAATAAATAGTATATGCTGTTGAGGCCAGGAGGTCCTAATTAGTCAAAATTCTAAATTTCAGCTTAATACAATAAGTATTATTTACTAGAATGATTTACCAGGATTCTAGTTCGATTCACCTAGATTGCTTCTATTACTAAAATATGTTAAATTTGAATCCCCATATGATGATAGAGACAGTATTGTACATAAATACATGTGTTTCATTCATATAATTTTTTACCTGGGTCATTTTTCTTTCGGGAACTGGGGTAGAAGTTTTTTTGCTGATATTCCAGCCATTATGTCTCACTGACAGTGGTGTAATGTTGTGATATCACCACAAGATGGTTTGGGCAGTGTCCCTAAATGTGGCCAACAGGTCTAAGATTTACAAAATTGACTATCATTGTGTCAAGAGGCAAACATGTAATGTAGGAGTAGGGTTGCCACCTTCAGTGTGCCAAAATAAGGGACACCAACCCTAAAAAAAAATATATATTGTATAAACGATAGAAATAAAGAATACGTCATGAAAAGGCTCAATAAGAAAACATAACAAAACATGAGATCAAGTATGTGAACTTGCAACTGTCACGACTGCTCTGAGACAGAGGGTTGAAGATCCAAATGCAGCTTTATTAGAGGGTAATCCACAATCGTAGTCAGAAAACAGGCAGAAGGTCATACACAAGCAATCAGTCCAATCAAGCAAACAAAACAGAGGAGACAGGCAAAAGGGTAATCCACGGAGAAGGCAAGAAATCCAAGACCAAGAGACATGAAACCAGGGTAAACGCTCAGAAATGCAGTGAAACACAAAACAAGACTTCGCAGTGACAGACAGAGTGAACATGGTTTTTATAGTGTGAGCTAACAAGGTAATGGGGTGCAGGTGGATGTAATCAATGAGTGATGATGAGTCCGGGCAAAGGATTATGGGAGATGTAGTCTATGGTAGAATGACAGTCTGGGTTGGAGTGCCCTCTGGTGACGCGGGCACTCACACTGGTCCATTGTGACATAGCCCCCTCAAAGGAGCGGCTTCCAGTCGCTCCTAAAATTGTCCAGGAGGAGGTGGAGCGGAGGCAGACCTGGGGTGGGATGGAGGGCCAGGCCCGTGGAGTGGAAGTGGGCCTGGAGACTGAGGCAGAGCAGGTGGCCAGGCCGGGCAGGCTCAGCTGATGACCAGGCTGATGCAGGCAGAGCAGGTGGCCAAGGTGATGCAGGCTGGGCAGATGACCTGGGTGATGCAGGCAGCCAGGGCGGAGCAGGCGACCACCACGTAGTGCAGACAAGGTTGGCGACCCCATGGCGGCGCAGACAAGGTTGAAGACCCCCACGGCGGGCGCAGGCAGGTTGGAGACCCCCACGGCGGAGCAGGCGACCACCACAGTGGCGTGAGCGAGGTTGAAGTCCCCACGGCGGAGCAGGCGACCACCACAGTGGGCGTGAGCGAGGTTGATGACCCCCACGGCGGAGCAGGCGACCACCACAGTGGCACAGATGAGGTTGAAGACCCCCACGGCGGAGCAGACGACCACAACAGGGGCGCAGGCGAGGTTGAAGACCCCACAGCGGAGCAGGCGACCACCACAGTGGCGCAGGCGAGGTTGAAGACCCCACGGCGGAGCAGGCGACCACCACAGTGGCGTGAGCGAGGTTGAAGTCCCCACGGCGGAGCAGATGACCACCACAGTGGCTTAGGCGAAGACCCCCACGGCGGACTAGATGGTCTAGAAGACCTCCATGGTGGAGCAGGCAAAGCAGGTGGTCAGCCGAGCCCTCTCTGGACTCGGGACACGAGGCGGGGCGGAGCCTCTCTGGACTCGGACAGGCGAGGCAGGGCGAAGCCTCTCTGGACTCGGCAGGCGAGGCAGGGCCGGAGCCTCTCTGGACTCGGCAGGCGGGCCGGAGCCCTCTCTGGACTCGGCAGGCGGGCCGGAGCCCTCTCTGGACTCGGCAGAGGCGGGCCGGAGCCCTCTCTGGACTCGGCAGGCGGGCGGAGCCCTCTCTGGACTCGGCAGGCGGGCGAGCCCTCTGGACTCGGCAGGCGGGCGAGCCCTCTCTGGACTCGGCAGGCGGGCGAGCCCTCTCTGGACTCGGCAGGCGGGCGAGCCCTCTCTGGACTCGGCAGGCGGGCGGACCCCTCTCTGGACTCGGCAGGCGGGCCGGAGCCCTCTGGACTCGGCAGGCGGGCGGAGCCCTCTCGAGACTCGGCAGGCGGGCGGAGCCGTCTCTGGACGCTGGTCAGGGCAGGAGCCGTCACTGGACGCTGGTCAGGGGCTGGAGCCGTCAGTGGACGCTGGTCAGGGGCTGGAGCCGTCTCTGGACGCTGGTCAGGGGCTGGGCCGTCTCTGGACGCTGGTCAGGGCTGGAGCCGTCTCTGGACGCTGGTCAGGGGCTGGAGCCGTCACTGGACGCTGGTCAGGGGCTGGAGCCGTCACTGGGCGGCAGGCGAGGCAGGGCCGGAGCCTCTCTGGACTCGGCAGGCGAGGCAGGGCCGGAGCCTCTCTGGACTCGGCAGGCGGGCGAGCCCCTCTGGACTCGGCAGGCGGGCCGGAGCCCTCTCTGGACTCGGCAGACGGGCCGGAGCCCTCTCTGGACTCGGCAGGCGGGCCGGAGCCCTCTCTGGACTCGGCAGGCGGGCCGAGCCCTCTCTGGACTCGGCAGGCGGGCTGGAGCCTCTCTGGACTCGGCAGGCGGGCCGGAGCCCTCTCTGGACTCGGCAGGACGGGCCGGACCCTCTCTGGACTCGGCAGACGGGCTGGAGCCCCTCTGGACTCGGCAGGCGGGCCGGAGCCCTCTCGGGACTCGGCAGACGGGCCGGAGCCGTCTCTGGACGCTGGTCAGGGGCAGGAGCCGTCTCTGGACGCTGGTCAGGGGCTGGAGCCGTCTCTGGACGCTGGTCAGGGGCTGGAGCCGTCTCTGGACGCTGGTCAGGGCTGGAGCCGTCACTGGACGCTGGTCAGGGGCTGGAGCCGTCTCTGGGCGCTGGTCAGGGGCTGGAGCCGTCTCTGGACGCTGGTCAGGGGCTGGAGCCGTCTCTGGACGCTGGTCAGGGGCTGGAGCCGTCTCTGGACGCTGGTCAGGGGCTGGAGCCGTCTCTGGACGCTGGTCAGTGGCTGGAGCCGTCTCTGGACGCTGGTCAGGGGCTGGAGCCGTCTCTGGACGCTGGTCAGGGGCTGGAGCCGTCTCTGGATGCTGGTCAGGGCTGGAGCCGTCTCTGGGCGCTGGTCAGGGGCTGGAGCCGTCTCTGGACGCTGGTCAGGGCTGGAGCCGTCTCTGGGCGCTGGTCAGTTGCAGGAGCCGTATCTGGACGCTGGTCAGGGCTGGAGCCGTCTCTGGACGCTGGTCAGGGGCTGGAGCCATCTCTGGACGCTGGTCAGGGGCTGGAGCCATCTCTGGACGCTGGTCAGGGGCTGGAGCCGTCTCTGGACGCTGGTCAGGGGCTGGAGCCGTCTCTGGACGCTGGTCAGGGGCTGGAGCCGTCACTGGATGCTGGTCAGTGGAAGGAGCCATCTCTGGACGCTGGTCAGGGGCTGGAGCCGTCACTGGACGCTGGTCAGTGGCAGGAGCCATCTCTGGACGCTGGTCAGGGGCTGGAGCCCTCACTGGACTCAGGTCAGTGGCTGTGATGGAAGGAGACTCTGGACTGGCGGGTACTGCGGCAGTGCAGTGTTCCTCCTCTGCTACTCCCACAGTGAATGCAGAACCACACAGTTGCAGTGCCATATTTATATAAAATTCCAGAGTCCAATTAGGGTTGTGCAATGGCATGATAGAGCTGAGTGGCTCAGATAATCCCGCAGAGAAAAAAATCATAAGACATACCGAGTCCATAGTAGTCAAATGTGCCAGCTCAATAAAGTCCATTACATAGTCCTCAATAGGACGATCTCCTTGACGGAGACACAGGATTCTTGCTGCTGGATTCATTTCTGGACAGACGTTCACTCGGCTGCTGGATCTGTGCATGGCGAAGTCTTCTGTCACGACTGCTCTGAGACAGAGGGTTGAAGATCCAAATGCAGCTTTATTAGAGGGTAATCCACAATCGTAGTCAGAAAACAGGCAGAAGGTCATACACAAGCAATCAGTCCAATCAAGCAAACAAAACAGAGGAGACAGGCAAAAGGGTAATCCACGGAGAAGGCAAGAAATCCAAGACCAAGAGACATGAAACCAGGGTAAACGCTCAGAAATGCAGTGAAACACAAAACAAGACTTTGCAGTGACAGACAGAGTGAACATGGTTTTTATAGTGTGAGCTAACAAGGTAATGGGGTGCAGGTGGATGTAATCAATGAGTGATGATGAGTCCGGGCAAAGGATTATGGGAGATGCAGTCTATGGTAGAATGACAGTCTGGGTTGGAGTGCCCTCTGGTGAACGCGGGCACTCACACTGGTCCATTGTGACAGCAACAGAGCAGGTTTTATATTATTTTACATTTGATTTTTATTTATTTCTAAAGAACTCTGAAATGAAAATTCTGTGTACATTTCTTTGTTATGTTGATCACATAGGAAGACTCCTACTATGGAAGTCAATGGTGCCCCTAAAGCAGCCTGGGTACAAACTTTCTTCAAAATATCTTCACTTGTGTTCAGTAGAACAAAGAAACTCATACAGGTTTGAAACATCATGAGGGCGAGTAAATGATGACAGAATTTTCATTTTTGGCTGAACTGTCCCTTTAGGCAGTCATTCTGAACCAGTAATTACTTTTTTGAATTTCAAAAATGTTTATTTTTTTGTATTAATTTACTTAAATTATGACTATATTATCATGTAATTATTTGTCCCGTTTTTATCTAAATATTTTTTTTAAATGTCAAACTTTTTATCACAGGACTATTTATTATGTATGATAATTATAGCCTAGTTAAATTATACATTATATTAATAATACCATTTATTAGGCTATAATTTATTAATTAACCTGTCTAAAAAATGTATGGAATATTATATTAAATACATTATCCATAAAAAAAACAATAGGCCTACCTTTAGAAGCACGGATGCGTGTGTCACATAGACCGGTCTGTCAGCGCTGCCGCTTTAAGTCAGACAGTCTGAGCAACAGAGATGCTTCTCATAAAGTGTGCAGTTGGCCTGAGGTTCATCATGAGTTACTGGACAAACCCATTGATACCTTTTTGATATTAAGTTCTATATCTGGAGATTCTCTTGCGTTCAAACGGTGGACGCGACGCAAGCTTGACATGTTTTTAAAAACCACGCCAGTTTACAGGCACACTGGCACAGCACATCTTCTCTCCGCCGCTATGGCAACAAAGCCGCTAAAGCAATCACGCACAAATGAGTTCCTGTACTACTTATTATCAAATGGATATCTTTATATTTGCTATCAGTATTCTACACACTGCAAAATCCGTATTTGTTTATTGAACGTGTGGACCTATGTAAAATACGGGACAAATCGCGTCCCGTATTGCTTTGATACGGGACGCGTCATTTTGCTTGTAAATACACGGGACGATTCCGTATTTTATGGGACGGGTGGCAACCCATACTCAGGAGGTTAATTTCCTTTTTCCTTTTTTTTTTATTTCAAAATATTCACAAACTTGCTTACCATGTCATCAACTATCTGATATTCCGATTCTCAAAAAATTGTAAGTGAGTGTGTTTGGTCGTTTAAAAACCTTTATAAATAATCTTGACATTTCATTAGTAACCATTAATACAAAAATGAAACTGAGATGACGTATTGAACACACACACACACGCACACACACACACACACACACACACACACACACCGCGCAGTCACTCTTTAGTCTACTCTAGTGCGCGGTCTTGCTCCAGAATCCGAAAGATTTGATCTCACGTTACTAAGGGATAAAAAGAAAAAAAATCCTCCCGTTTGGCGCGCCCCACCTGTCACGTCTCTATTCCCCACCAGTGGGGCGCGCCCCACAGTTTGAGAAACGCTGCTTTAATTGATTAATATTAAAGCTGCTGTTCATAATTTTGTGTTCAAAATTTTGAAAAATATTATATAATGAGAATGTACACCATGAATAAATTTTCCATGGTTTTGTCCAGAATTAGCCTACTACGGTATAATAAGTGTTCATCATCAGACTATTTTAAACCGGTCTGGTAGTCAGAAACCGAGCACAGTACCTGCGTGACTCGCAATAGACATAAATAGAGAGAAATAGTTCGGCTACAATGTTCTTCCACCAGAGGCATGCATTTCTGTTTATTAAAGGGATAGTTCACCCAAAAACTAAAATTCTGTCATCAATTATTCAACCCCAGGTCATTCCAATCCTGTATAAATGTCTTGGTTCTGTTGAAGACAAAGGAAGATATTTTGAAGAACATTGTAACCATGCTGCTTTGGGGCACCATTGACTTTGGAATACACAACTTCCCTAGTTATTTTTTGTCACTGAAATTTTAATCAGACTATTTGTCCGGTCGGTCAAGTACAATTCTCTTTTTGTCCCGGTAAAGCGTTAATGTTGAGCCCTGAACACAATTTTCTACAGTTGACACATCACTTACTTTTTAATGTTCTAAATTTGTGAGGTGTCAGATGTGGCTAATGATCAGATGTTGTGTGGTTGGGCAACTTTTCCCTTCTAGGCTGCGGTTGGCCAGTGTGCTTGTTCCGCAGATGCACACTGCCAGCTCTTTCACAAACAAGCTCTCTTTCACAAACAAGCTGTCTTTTACATTGAGCTGTATCTTGTTCCATTTTTGACGGTGTATTACTACACCTTCACAAATATTAACCTGTAAGAAAAAATTTAATTAAAGGGTTATTTCACCCAATAATTCAATTTCTGTCATTAATTTCACATTTAAATCATCACTTTCTCATTGAGGATTAGCCAACACATTTCTATCAAAATTTGCTGCCCATTCTCAATGGGAAAGCATCCAAGCAACATCGTCCAGCAAAATTGCCCAGCAACATTGCTTAAAAAGATTTTCAAAAAAAAAAAATCTTTATGAATGCTTTGATGTGTACAGTCGTACTGCGTCTTTAAGGCGCTATGGGAAATAATCTATTTCTCAAATTGCTGAAGCATTTTTGTAAAATCACGCAGTGCTACTGCCAAGTCAAAACAGTGTCGAGACATCTCGCACGCTGTTGGCTGGCCAGTGGAAACTGCATGAACCAATGGCAGAGCAGCGTAACTGAGCGAACCAAGGGGCACAAAGCCCGCAAATCGCCAAAGGGCCTTAAAATACGCTGTAATGCCCTAAAACATCAGTTTGGACTGGAGAGGTTCAGCATTGCAGTAAACGAGCCTGTTATGAAGCATGCACTCAAAAGAACACAGGAAGCAGTCCTGACAGGCTGGTCAGGAAGAGAGGAGGATTGAGTCCTGCCCAGGCTGGTCCACTCAACCCAACTCTTCTGGTTTCCAGAAGAGAGACTTCATCTGCTTTGCCCGTTCAGAGCACTAAACATCTTTATGCAGAAGTCTTCTCAGTGAAGGAAGTTAGAACAGTTGTTGGTGTGCTTTGGCTCATCCAAGAAAGGGATGCCTGCATCTAAGCAGTCCAGGCGCCTCGGCCAATCAGGTGCACAATTTGCCTTCACCTGTGGCCGTGAGGGCTCACTCTACTAGAGGCATGGCGTCCTCTAAGGCCCTCCTTGCTGGAGTCCCGCTGCAGGAGATCTGTAATGCGGCTGGTTGGGCCACCCCGCACACCTTCATTAGGTTTTGTAGTTTGCACCTCCCTGCAACACCTGGTGCCAGGATGCTCTCGTCTTAAGTCTGCCTGGTTTCCAGCTTCACATTAGGGCAGGCATGTTTTCAGTGTGGCATAGTGGGTACTTGTTCCCATACTTCAGATGCGCAACGCTTAGGGTGTCTCGTTCCTTTTCACAGGGATCAAGGTTTACAGTTGTAACCCGAGATGTTTCCTGTTTATGCGAGACACATCCTGTAGGCACTGCTTAACTGGTCAACGTTGGAAAAATGTATGCAAAACCAATTTAAAATACAATAGAATACAAGAGGCAGTAGAAGACAGAGAATCACAGATTAATAATCCTGAAGGCTTTTCATTCAAGGGAGGCAAGAAACATGATGGTAAATGAGGTAATGAGTAATGAGGTAAAATCTTGTACTATGAGAATCTGACCTGGTGAATCAAAACACCCTGCACAAAAACAATAAAACACATCCCTGTGCATTTGCGTCATCAAAGCAGTAGATGTTTACCCCTGTTGCTCGCTAACAAGGAGCGAAAGGGTGAATGTGACCCAGTTTGACTCCAATAGTGACCCAGGGTGGCAAATCCTCAAGATCCCCCTCGTTCTTTAGAACATTTGCAGTACATTTGCAGAAAGACACATGAGCTGTTATATGCTGATGCTTTGAAAACAAAACCAAAGGTTAAAACAACTAAATATAAATGTGAGGTGAGCAGTGCTATATATTTTTCCACCTTCTGCGTAGACAGCTCTTGTGTCTGTCTGCAAATGTACTGCAAATGTTCTAAAGAACGAGGGGGATCTTGAGGATTTGCCACCCTGGGTCACTATTGGAGTCAGACTGGGTCACATTCACCCCTGCTTATATTTAGTAAATGTCTAAATTTGACTATATTTATAAAGTTTTAGCTATTTTTTTCTTTGTGTATGTGTTAATATAAAGCTTTAAGGATGTCACTGTTGAAGAACAGTGTTGTTTTTTTGTTTTTTTGTAATTCTGGGTCTGGATATTGGAGAATTGCATGGTCTCCCCTAACTTTTTTTTATTGTTCGTGCCAATTATATATTTGTGACTTATTTATTTTTCTCTTGTTAAAACATGTCTCTTTGTAAACACATCATACAGTTTCGAGAGAGGAGCTCATGTGGGGTGCTGCACAATGAGATGTTTTCCAGCATGCTGAAACATTAGATAGATGGTTTTATTGTGTAAAAAATAACTTTGTTTCAGTATGGCTTTCATCCTATTGCAACAGGCGCTGTTTCTGAAATTATTTGGAAAATATTTGAAGTGAAGAGAATGTGAAGTAATAATTGTAAAATACACTTATTAATTAGCTTGTTAGTTATATCCCATTCACCATTTTTCCATTAGTTGATTTGTATAGAGTCACATTAGTAATAATGAGACCACAGTGGTTCCTGTTAATTCACTCCACTTTTCTAAACAATAATTTGTGTTTGCTACAGTATTTGGGTGTATAAGATCACTGCAACACCTCATCAAATTGCTGTGACAAGATCATATTCATCTGTGTATTAAATTTGATATTCCATTCTTCTTAATTCCATTAAGAAAATATATGATCTGCTTCACTTATGCATGATCTGTTCTTGTGTTTCCTCACAGACTAATTTATTTGGGCTTCACCTCCACCTCAGTCAGGTGAGTGTTTTTCAACTGTGTGTCATCAAACATCCATCAAAATAATCTCGAGCAAATGTATCTAAAACATAACAGTTAACAAAATAATGTCTGGGGAAACTACAGCTTGTTTTCACTTGACATACATATTTCAAAGGTTTCACTTTGACAACTTCTGTATCGTAACCAGGTAAGTAGACAGAATTAGTTAAAGATGCATTTGCCTCACTTACAAATTTGTTGGATTGTTACCCCTTATTAAAGTGCTTTAATAAAATTTCCATTGCTGTTGATTTTCATGCATTTTCTATTATCGAAAGAAGAAACATTTCACCATTAGTGCCTCACTCCTGCTCGCTGCTGTGGCGAGTTAACACGTTACTTTGCCATTGTAGCGGAGGGGAATTTGCCACTGCCAGTGGGGGGGAATGTTTAGCACTTAACTAAGGAAGACTGAGTGAGCAACAGGATCCTAGTCCTCCCACCCAATACTGTTAGTCTTTGTACAACTGCTAATTGTATGTTGTGCCTATCGTGTTGCAATATATATATTTATGCTCAAGAGGCGATGAGGTGGGCTTCAGGATTTACTCAATACACGGCAGCCACCTGAAGTGTATAGGTGTACAGAAAACTCAAGGGTTAGTATTGTTGTCTGCAAGATCCACCATCCCCGTGTCTAACAAGATAGGTAAGACGCCCCCACTCCTTAGTATAAGTGACTCAAAATTAACCTAAACAACAAAAATATTTATTTTTGTTAAATGATTGGAGATTTTCTTTTCTTTTTTTCCCTGTTTTAACAGGAGCAGATCAAATTCAAGTTCGGTCTAGTCAAAAATTAAATAAAAATGTGGAAAACAATAAAGAGTGAAAATCAACAAATTTGTCTCTGTTTAAGTTCAATCAACACAAAAACAAAAATTGGTGTACTCTCTTCACAACAATGAAATACTTCACAAATATATTCGTTATCTCGAACTCCCAAATGAGGTTCACTTTGATTCGGATCAAAAAGCTTAGTCCAATTCAAAAATGCAGAAAAATAAATGGAAAAGTTAAATTCTATCCATCATGAGTACACAAATAAAAAAAAATCCAAAAAGGTCCAGGAAAGCGCACGGAAGTATATGAATCCCTTTGCAGGAAAATTCACGAGTCACAGTTCCATGAATGACAACTGTATGATTTAACAGTTCAGTTCTGATCTCTCACTGACAGAAAACAGTTTGCTTACCAGTGTTCAACAGGAAGAGAGGAAAATAATGTACTTCACCACTCTTAGTTTGTGGACGAGGCGCTGAATGATGTCCAACAGATGGCAGGGTAATGTCTCTTCACTCAATAACCCTCAGCGATTGTCCCCGCGATCCTGACGACGACAGCTTGATCCAACGAGGCCGCAATCTCAGCTGATGAAGGCAGATTGAGAAGACGAACAACACGCGGCCCTATCCGATGACTCAGCAGACACTATTCGCACCGCACGATCATTAGCTGCGTTCTCTGTTTTAAGTTCGTTAGAACAAACAAATCAAAAACTGTGTATGGAAACAAAGGAACCACGAGAGTGTTACACTCCTAAGGCGAATCACTTGTTTACCGCTAGCAGGCCTTTTGCACAACTGTATGCACACACACACAGACACGGCATCAAACTCTTTCTGTCACGTGGAATAACCAGCGCAGTAGCGCGATCAGAGTCCTGAAAACAACATCATGCGTCTCCGAGGTCTAACACAGGCACAGACTGACCCCCAATACCTTAAACCACCCGAAGACCAACGCATTCTCCCTCTGCGCCTCAACGCTCCTCTCCTCTCGACTCTCCTACTCACCGTTCTTTTCTTTTTTTCTTACGCGCACCTGTAATGGCCGCGCCTCTGGCAAAAATCAAAATAAAAGTCTCTTCAAAATAAAATTATGTAGATCCCCTACATTCCCCCCTGCTAAACCCTGCCATGCCATCGGACTTCCATTCAGCAACTCAGTCCCTGGAATATAAAGAACAGAGAATAACAGGTAAACATTATTCATAGTGGAAAATATCAGTATAACAATGAAAAGGTTCAAAGTTACTCAGCTAGGAAGTTTGACATAGATTGAAATGAAAAGAAACTTCCAACTTCAAGTTTGCATACGATTATTTCAAGACAAAGTCAGTCCTATACCTAACGGGTAAAGTACCTTTGTTCTGACGTTGAGAACATCTAGGTTCAGGAATACTTTCATTTTCACTTTCTGCATCAGAGCCACCTGAATTTACTGACCCAAGTACTGACTGATTAACTGAATCATTAGCTGATATCTCACTGTCATGATCCCTTATGCCCATGTCTAATTCGTCTGCCCCTCTACACCCTGTGTTTATGTGTGGTGCAGGTGCAAGTGTAACAAGAACATCAAGTTCTTCTGAGTCAGTGCGTTCCTGTCTTGCATGTTCTCTAGATTTACGTCTAGATGTGCAAGATAGTGGTGATGTCTGAAAAGTGCAATGCTTGAGTTGATCCCGATGTACAATTTTACATGGGCCCCCTTTCTCTGGACGAATTGTGTAGACTGGAGTGTCTGCGTGATTCTGTTTCACCACAATGTAAGGTAGGGGTTCCCAGTGATCTTGTATCTTCTTCCTCCCCCTATGTGAATGGTTTCGTAACAGAACACGGTCACCAGGTCTCATGAGTGCTCCATGTGATCTGCGATCATAGACTCTTTTTCTTTGTTTTGAGGCCTCCTGTGCTGCATGGTTGGCCACTTCAACAGCGGTCTTTAATCTGTTGTGATGGTTTTTCACCCAGTCATCAAGATTGTCAACTTCACTGTCTTCCAAGTCTCTCCCGTTAAGGATATCCATCGGCATTCTGGCATCCCTCCCAAACATTAAGTAAAATGGCGAATAGCCAGTCGAAGCATGAATTCTGCTATTATACACCATGACCAACTCAGGTAGATACTGTTTCCAGTTCTTTTTCTTTTCTGGGGGTAATGTCCTTAACATGTCATGCATAGTTCTGTTAAATCTTTCGCACTGGGAGTTTCCCTGTGGGTGATATGGAGTTGTGCGACTTTTTCCGATTCCGTAGACTTTACACAGTTCTTTGATGACATTGGCTTCGAAACATCGACCTTGGTCGGAATGTAGTCGTGCAGGACAGCCGTAATGGATGAACCAATGCTGTACTAGTGCTTTTGCTGTGGTGTGAGCAGTCTGATTTTTGGTTGGCACTGCCACCGTGAAACGAGTGAACATGTCAGTTAAGACAAGGACATTCTCGTACCCTCCCACAGATTCCTCCAAGAGAGAGTAATCCATAGCGAGGACTTCAAGTGGTGCAGACACATTAGTGCACATCATAGGGGCTCGAATTTTAGGGAAAACATCCTTCGCGAGAGAGCATCGCTTACACTCATGAATCCAACTTTGAACGTCTTTGGTCATTGTTGGCCAGTAATAGCTTCGCCTCATACGCTCCAGCGTGCTTCTTTCTCCAAAATGACCACAATGATCGTGCTGACTCTCATACACTTTGAAGCGTAAGGGTTCTGGAACCACCAACTGACACATTTCTTCCCCATCCCGTGGGTCAAGAATAGTTCGGAATAGCACCCCTTTTTTAAGCTTGAGTCGAATGAATTGTCTAACAAGCTTTTTCAACTTCACATCCATGTCTCGCTGCTCGAATGGAGTAAAATTCTTGTTGGTCAGTACGGCACGGTAGACAGGTGCTATATTAGGGTCAATCTTTTGTTGCTCCTCTATATCACTCCAACTATATCCAGGAACTTTCCTTGTCACCGACATCTGAATCAATGCTTGTACTCTCTGCTGCGTTTCAGTAACCGGCCATAAGCATGTGCGCACCTCTTCTGAATTAATTTTGATGAAGTCTTTAGCAGAGTCCTCTTGTTCAGGTTCCACACTAGATGGGATCCTCGATAACACATCTGCATTTGTGTTTTGTCGTCCTGGCTTGTAGTAGACCTCAAAATGAAACTCAGCTAGCTGAGCCATCCACCTTTGCTCGACAGCTCCTAGATTTGCCGTCTCGAGGTAGCGCAAAGGGTTATGATCAGTGACCACAGAGAATTTGGAGTAGATCAAATATTCTTTAAACTTTTCGGTCACTGCCCATTTCAGGGCAAGGAGCTCTAGCTTGAAAGCACTGTAATTTTGATCGTTCTTTTCCGACCCACGAAGACCACGGCTCGCGTACGCAATCACACGCTCAGCTTCTCCTTGTTTTTGACTCAATACAGCCCCAAGACCATGCAGGCTCCCGTCAGTTGTGAGTATGAAAGGCTGGCTGAAATCTGGGTATGCAAGGCATGGCGGACACATTAAGGACTGCTTTAGTTTGTCGAGTGCAGTTTGGCACTCAATCGTCCAGTTAAAAGGTTCCATCATTTTTCTTTTGTCTCCTTTACCAACTAGGGCATGAAGAGGCCGGGCCAACTGAACAAAACCAGGAACAAACCTCCTGTAGTAACTCATGAATCCAAGGACTTGCCTCAACTCTTTGACATTCTTGGGTACAGGCCAGGTTTCCAGTGCCTGAGTTTTCTCTCCATCCACCTTTATTCCTTCACAGGAGATCAGATGACCCAAAAATTTTACCTCAGGCTTTAACAGGAAGCACTTGCTAGGCTTCAGTTTCAAACCATGCTGCCTCAAACGATTGAACACTATTTCCAGCCTTTGACAGTGGCTATCAAAGTCCTTTGAAAAGATGATAATGTCATCAAGGTAGATGAGCAGTATGTCGAATGTAAGATCGCCGAGCACCACACCCATAAGACGTTGAAAAGTCGCAGGAGCGTTGCAAAGTCCAAACGGCATCCTGGTCCACTCAAATAGACCAAAGGGAGTGGTGACGGCGGTCTTTGCTCTGTCTTCCTCACTCATAGCCACTTGGAAATAGCCTGAAGTAAGATCAAGCGTGGAGAACAGCTGCGCATTTCCCAAGGCATCAAGCGACTCCTCGACACGCGCGGAAGAGGGTAAGCATCTTTGCAAGTCACTTTATTCAGCCTTCTATAATCGCAACAAAATCGCACACTTCCATCCTTCTTGATTACAATCACAGCTGGAGATGCCCATGGACTGCAGCTTTCTCTGAGAGTACCTTGAGATACCAAATCTCGAACATGCCTTTTCACTTCCTGAAATACCTGGGGTGGAATTCTGCGATGTCTTTGCTTAATGGGAGGAGCATCTCCTGTAGGGATGTTGTGTGTGACAGCTGTTGTATAACCAAAGTCACATTCGTTTTTAGAAAACACGTCACTGTGCTTTGTCAGCAAGTCCCGGAGTTTTTCAAGCTGAGTTTCAGTGAGGTCTGCAACATTTGTTTGAACTGCAACAGGCAACTGCTCTGTGGTGCTTTCCTCCACTTTTACCTGATGTTGCTGCACAGCTTTGACATGCAGAGCACCTTCCTTTTCCTCAAACTCAACAAGCACTTTTGGGACAACCTCCTGTGGCTTCCACAGTGCTGCTATCCTACATCGCGGCATGAGCTTTACAGCCTTCTCACTTGAATTCAACACTCTGACTGGGACTTTACCATCAGCTGTCCTGGCCAGAACATTAGCAATCAGAACACTCTTTGGCAAACTGACTTCTGATGAGGCCTCGACCAACACTTGGCAGCTCATTCTTGGTGGTATTCTACAGCGCCCTTCCAGAACACGCTCACTGAATGGGGAATAGTGATTGCTTGCTTCCCAGCTACTTTCACAAAACCAATCTTGTCTCCACAGCTCAATGCCTCAGTCTGCATCTTAATGTTAGCCAACACTCGCTGGACTTTTGCCTCCCCGGTACCCTGGCTATACCTGGCCATCTTCCTCATACCTTCAGTGGCCATGAAAAGATCTTTGAGGTCACTTAACACATTCATCCCAACAATGCCGGGTAATCCTTTCAGCTCTGTTCCATTGGAATTACTCTCTTTGATCACAAACACACACTTTCCATGCAACATCTTCCCCATACATTCTACGTCTACTTCCAGACATCCTACTATGGGAATGTCTAAGCCATTTGCTGCTGTAAGTCGGACCCAGTTGGCGGATGACAAGACAACATCTCCAAAGTGGTTCTTAAAATGCGACTCTGTGATAGTAGTCACCTCTGACCCTGTGTCCAAGAGGCAAACAGTCCTAATACCAGCAATCCTCAGTTCGATGGTAAGACAATCACCAAAAGCACTTTCGCAGAGGGCCTTGGACACATTTCCTGCATCACAGTCCGCAGTGTGACTTCGGATAACAGATGGACCTGGACTCTCTAGTACCGGGGTAACTTGATTAGCTGCCTTTTCCATCTCCACTTTGTGTTTCAGAGGTTGAACTCTATTTGAATAGTCTCTGTTATGAGGACAGCGCCGGCTTGTATGCCCTGGCTTACCACACGTATAGCAGATGTATCTTCCTTCACTGTCTTTTAAAGGTGCACTCTTTATTTGACCCTCCTTCTCTAGAGGTGTTACTTTCTCTTTGTTATTCACCATCTGAAAGAGTTCTTCTTGTCTGGCTGCTATCTGTTGAATAGCTTCATGAAGCTTCTCCAGAGTGAGAGGAGCTGAAGAGCTATCTGTTGCAGTGGTAGCGTGAACAACACCTCGTGACCGAGTACTGCTTCTTGAATTACTTGGAACTTGCACTTCTTCTTCTTCTGACCAGGTTATCGCTTCCTGCATAAGCTGGATAAACGTAAGTTCCTTCTCAGCTTTGACTCTCCTCTTCATTTCACGACGTAGCAAGTCATCCGTGAGGCCTAACACAAGCTGCTCTTTCAATACACCATCAGCATCAGGAACCCTGTACGGCTCACGATTCTGGATGATACTCAGCTTCTCCTGCAAATCATAGGCATAAGAGCGAATGGTTTCACCAGGCATTTGTTTGCGGTCATAAAACTCTTTCAGTCTGCTGCCAATGGGAAGTTTGTCCCCATAAGTCTGGTCCAAGGCGTCAAAGATATCATCCACTGACCTCTCATTTCCATTGAGCATAACCTTGACTGTCATCTTAGCCTCATCTTTTAAATACTGCTTGACAAACTCAATTTTGTCTTGTTCTGGAATCTTCATCACCTTAAAGGCGGACTTCATTGAGTTTATCCATTCCTCTACAGTCAATTCACCAGGCCTGGATCGACATCCACTGAACTCTGGAAGTTTACGGTCTCTCGGTATGTAAACGGTAGATGGCGCTCTTTGGGTGGCAGCCTGTTGTTCAATCACGGCTTTAGCAAGCGAAAGCGCTTCTCTCTGCTCGGCTCTGGCCTGTTCCAACATGCCGGCCTGTTCACCAAACCTCTGTTGCATATCTGCAAACTGTCTCTTTAATTCCTCTAGTTCAGCCATAGCGTAGAATCAAGGTCCAGGAACTTACACGTAATTAGAATACTCGCTAGTTTATCCTGTTCGTGACGCCATATGTAGCGGAGGGGAATTTGCCACCGCCAGTGGGGGGAATGTTTAGCACTTAACTAAGGAAGACTGAGTGAGCAACAGGATCCTAGTCCTCCCACCCAATACTGTTAGTCTTTGTACAACTGCTAATTGTATGTTGTGCCTATCGTGTTGCAATATATATATTTATGCTCAAGAGGCGATGAGGTGGGCTTCAGGATTTACTCAATACACGGCAGCCACCTGAAGTGTATAGGTGTACAGAAAACTCAAGGGTTAGTATTGTTGTCTGCAAGATCCACCATCCCCGTGTCTAACAAGATAGGTAAGACGCCCCCACTCCTTAGTATAAGTGACTCAAAATTAACATAAACAACAAAAATATTTATTTTTGTTAAATGATTGGAGATTTTCTTTTCTTTTTTTTCCTTGTTTTAACAGGAGCAGATCAAATTCAAGTTCGGTCTAGTCAAAAATTAAATAAAAATGTGGAAAACAATAAAGAGTGAAAATCAACAAATTTGTCTCTGTTTAAGTTCAATCAACACAAAAACAAAAATTGGTGTACTCTCTTCACAACAATGAAATACTTCACAAATATATTCGTTATCTCGAACTCCCAAATGAGGTTCACTTTGATTCGGATCAAAAAGCTTAGTCCAATTCAAAAATGCAGAAAAATAAATGGAAAAGTTAAATTCTATCCATCATGAGTACACAAATAAAAAAAATCCAAAAAGGTCCAGGAAAGCGCACGGAAGTATATGAATCCCTTTGCAGGAAAATTCACGAGTCACAGTTCCATGAATGACAACTGTATGATTTAACAGTTCAGTTCTGATCTCTCACTGACAGAAAACAGTTTGCTTACCAGTGTTCAACAGGAAGAGAGGAAAATAATGTACTTCACCACTCTTAGTTTGTGGACGAGGCGCTGAATGATGTCCAACAGATGGCAGGTTAATGTCTCTTCACTCAATAACCCTCAGCGATTGTCCCCGCGATCCTGACGACGACAGCTTGATCCAACGAGGCCGCAATCTCAGCTGATGAAGGCAGATTGAGAAGACGAACAACACGCGGCCCTATCCGATGACTCAGCAGACACTATTCGCACCGCACGATCATTAGCTTCGTTCTCTGTTTTAAGTTCATTAGAACAAACAAATCAAAAACTGTGTATGGAAACAAAGGAACCACGAGAGTGTTACACTCCTAAGGCGAATCACTTGTTTACCGCTAGCAGGCCTTTTGCACAACTGTATGCACACACACACAGACACGGCATCAAACTCTTTCTGTCACGTGGAATAACCAGCGCAGTAGCGCGATCAGAATCCTGAAACCAACATCATGCGTCTCCGAGGTCTAACACAGGCACAGACTGACCCCCAATACCTTAAACCACCCGAAGACCAACGCATTCTCCCTCTGCGCCTCAACGCTCCTCTCCTCTCGACTCTCCTACTCACCGTTCTTTTCTTTTTTTTTACGCTCACCTGTAATGGCCGCGCCTATGGCAAAAATCAAAATAAAAGTCTCTTCAAAATAAAATTATGTAGATCCCCTACACCATACTGGTCATTTATGATTCAGCAACATAGATGGATTTAAATCATTCAACCTTAATTTGTTCTTAACCTTAACACAACATTTAAAATATGACAACCTAGGTTTTCCATTGTTTTCTATTTAAACATGTGCTTGATGGACGTGTTTGACCGCTATGATCGCATGTCATTCTGCTGTGTTTTGTTTATGCTTGTAAAGCTGCGTAAAGTTCTTGCAGCGTGGCCATGTTCACTTATTATAGGCATTTTTGGGCTTGCTATTTTCTCCATATTATGTGGTGAAGTGAGAACATAATTGTCATAGTTATTTGCAGGGCTGGGCTGGGGCTAAAATTCCGCCCTGGACAAACCCAGCCCATCCGGCCCATAAGTTACCCCGTTAATGTTTTTTGGGGATTAGGGCCTTAAATTTGAGTAAATAAATACAACTAGGACAGGGACAAATAATTTGAATTTGCAGTTAACAAATTTTAATATTGCACGTTTGTCACACAGAAATGCACTTGACAGTAAAGCACAGATTTTGAGCAAGGATGCATTACAGTGATTTTACTGCTGTTGAAATTCTGTTTGACTTACTCTCTTCTTTGTAACACAAAAGAAGATATTTTAAAGAATGTTGGCAAACAAACCATTTTGGTTTGACTACCATTGAATATTGTATGGACAATATTGCAATAGTTAGGCTAATGTAAGTAATAATAGCAACATTTTTAATAAATACATTTTTCCCAAAACACAATTTTTCTTCACTGTAAGTATAGCTGCTAGGTAAATTATTATAAAGGTGTGGTGGTGCTAGATTGACAAGTTTGTAGGTGTGTGTACTGGCTTTGTACCTTGTGTGGAGGAATAGTTTCTGTTCATTCACTGGCCATAAATGGTGGGAGGGAACATACTCTTGTAGTCTGCACATTGAATGGCAGTCCTGATGGCCAACGTCAAAACTTCGAGGTACAGGTAGCCACTTCAGAGACTCAAAGAGGGATGTGACATGGACTTTTGTTCTAGATCATCTGCAGAAGCTTATGATGCCCACACACTATATGTAATAAGTAATAATAAGCCCTGAATTTCAGCTCAGTGACAGATAATTGAGATTGTGGACAGAAGCCTAAAATCTGTGTTCATTCACACAAGTGACGATCGCTGTTTGAATGATCAAATATGCGATTTGAAAGAGCGCCAATGCAGAATAAATATTTGCAATCCAAGTCCTGTAGTACGAAATGTGTTTTGACTAGAACTGACACCGGCAATGACGACAGACAAAAAAAAAAACACCATGGAAAAAACACCAATTTGGTGACTTTGAAAGTTGTGTAGTGTATGGGTGGCATTAGTCTTGCTAGGTTCTGGGTTTCTTAGAACATTACCGTAGCACTGCAATGTCAAGAGCTTGGACAAGAAGATGCACAGCATAGTTCCTTTAAGTTATAAAGCACAAACCTGTATTTACCAGGCTGTTGCTGAGATGTGATTAGTAAAGCTCAATGGGTTTGAAAGGGATCTTGGCCTGCTAAAGTTGAACAAAGACTAACTTTACAATGAACTACAGGTCCTTCTCAAAAAATTTGCATATTGTGATAAAAGTTCATTATTTTCCATAATGTAATAATAAAATTAAAATTTCATATATTTTAGATTCATTGCACACCAACTGAAATATTTCAGGTCTTTTATTGTTTTAATACTGATGATTTTGGCATACAGCTCATGCAAACCCTCAAAAAAATCTCAAAAAATTAGCATATTTCATCCGACCAATAAAAGAAAAGTGTTTTTAATACAAAAAAAGTCAACCTTCAAATAATTATGTTCAGTTATTCACTCAATACTTGGTCGGGAATCCTTTTGCAGAAATGACTGCTTCAATGCGGCGTGTCACGGAGGCAATCAGCCTGTGGCGCTGCTCAGATGTTACGGAGGCCCAGGATGCTTCGATAGCAGCCTTAAGCTCATCCAGAGTGTTGGGTCTTGTGTCTCTCAACTTTTTCTTCACAATATCCCACAGATTCTCTATGGGGTTCAGGTCAGGAGAGTTGGCAGGCCAATTGAGCACAGTAATACCATGGTCAGTAAACCATTTACCAGTGGTTTTGGCACTGTGAGCAGGTGCCAGGTCGTGCTGAAAAACGAAATCTTCATCTCCATAAAGCTTTTCAGCAGATGGAAGCATGAAGTGCTCCAAAATCTCCTGATAGCTATCTGCATTGACCCTGCCCTTGATAAAACACAGTGGACCAACACCAGCAGCTGACATGGCACCCCAGACCATCACTGACTGTGGGTACTTGACACTGGACTTCAGGCATTTTGGCATTTCCTTCTCCCCAGTCTTCCTCCAGACTCTGGGACCTTGATTTCCGAATGACATGCAAAATTTGAGCGACAGTCAAGGGCTGCTTCTCTGTAGCCCAGGTCAGGCGCTTCTGCCGCTGTTTCTGGTTCAAAAATGGCTTGACCTGGGGATTGCGGCACCTGTAGCCCATTTCCTGCACACGCCTGTGCACGGTGGCTTTGGATGTTTCTACTCCAGACTCAGTCCACTGCTTCTGCAAGTCCCCCAAGGTCTGGAATCGGTCCTTCTCCACAATCTTCCTCAGGGTCCGGTCACCTCTTCTCGTTGTGCAGCGTTTTTTGCCACACTTTTTCCTTCCCACAGACTTCCCACTGAGGTGCCTTGATACAGCACTCTGGGAACAGCCTATTCGTTCAGAAATGTCTTTCTGTGTCTTACCCTCTCGCTTGAGGGTGTCAATGATGGCCTTCTGGACAGCAGTCAGGTCGGCAGTCTTACCCATGATTGCGGTTTTGAGTAATGAACCAGGCTGGGAGTTTTTAAAAGCCTCAGAAATCTTTTGCAGGTGTTCAGAGTTAATTAGTTGATTCAGATGATTAGGTTAATAGCTCGTTTAGAGACCCTTTTCATGATATGCTAATTTGAGATAGGAATTTTGGGTTTTCATGAGCTGTATGCCAAAATCATCAGTATTAAAACAATAAAAGACCTGAAATATTTCAGATGGTGTGCAATGAATCTAAAATATATGACATTTTAATTGTATTGTAATGAAGTTCTTTGTTGAGGGCAGGAAGAAGACACAGGGGTCGGCCTGACTGGGACTTACACACTTTTATTTTCTCACGCACACACAGACGCTCTCTGGCGTATACACTCAAAATCCACGATATGGGTCGCCCCGTTTCACACCGGCACACCGTAGTGGCTCGTACACTCAAGTTCCACGATATGGGTCACCCCGTTCAGTTCTCAGCAATAGCAGTATCTCTCGTTCACTCTCAGCAGCGTGCGTGTAGTCCCAGTCCAATTCTCTCTCTCCGGTCCTCATCTCCTGCGTGGCTTATAACCTGTCTCTCCACGCCAATTACTGAAACAAGAGACAGGTGTTCATCGTTTGCATCTGATTCACTTACGTGCCGCTCGGCCTCTGACTCTCTCTCCCGTCACAGACCTCGCTAAACCACGCCCTCCCCGCCACATGTATCATTACATTATGGAAAATAATGAACTTTTATCACAATATTTTTGAGAAGGACCTGTATTTGAGCAGGACAAATTTTTTTATATTTTTGAGCACAGAAAAGTCTGTTTAGTTTAGTAGCTTAAATATTCCACGGTATTCCCCTCTGTAAAGATTTCCAGTGTAATTTCAACAGTAGCGGCTGTGTGCCTGTGAACCTTCTTTGTGTCTTTTCACGAGTTCACACTTACATCAAATTAAATAGAGTAAATATTATGCGTATTTGGCGTGCTGTCCGGGGGAGGGCTCCGGGCTCGGAATTTTGCCCGAACCCAGAGTACCCCCCCGTGATGGAAATAGTCTAGAATTAGACTACATATATTAATTTGATGTCTTATGTGAGTTTAATTAAGTGAGGAGAAGGGGTGGTGGAGGGATGCTAAGAAAACAGTCAACGACAGGAAGGTAAATCGGCTGTCTATATACACCTCCTATCATTGATTTTTTAATGAGCTCCTCTTGTGTTCGATTAGGTTTAATTATCTGGGTCTGCTTCCACTTAACAGTTTTAATTTCCTGAACGTGCTCCTCCCGAAATTTGTTTATAAAACATCAATTTGTGTGTAATAATCTCTTGATGGGCTGTGATTTTAGTTAAACTTTATCCAACTTTATCAAACATTCCCTTGATAATAAACTTAGACCTAATGCCATTATTGAATCAAACTCACACTCATACAGTGATGATATTATTATTATTATATATTTTTTAAGTTAATAAAGTTTTGCGTTTTAAGATAATTTCAGTGTATTTGTACTACACACTACAAAGTTTGGTGACCAAAGACTGATAACCACATTTACATGCCAAGTGAATCTCTTCAAAGGCAATAGGCATCCTGCCAAAACACCATATTTCTTCACTGTAAATAACTGCAAGGTAAATTATTATAAAGGTGTGGTGGTGCTAGATTGACAAGTTTGTAGTTGTGTGTACTAGCGTTTTCCAATTTATTTCATCATGTAGACTATTTACATTCTCGCGGCTGTTTACAGCTAGATTCACCACAGAACCTGTAATTTTCCCATATCACACGACAAAATTCTGAGTCAAAGTGGTGTTCATCACTTCATAGAGCAGCAGAAACGCAGCACACATTCATTAGCGGCAGCGCTGTGAGGATATTCGCTTTTTGCAGTTTCCCATGTACCCCAAAAAAAGAAGAAAAAAAAACAGTGCCTAATATGGAGGAGGGGAGGTCTCTCCTGTTTTGACCTGTCAATTCAGAAGACAAACCAATGAGTCGCTGTTCCTGCATGATGGGCCAGTCTGTGGCAAACAACAACAACAACAAAAAAACATAACCTTGTATCGGCCCCAAAGTGCGTCGGCCCACCGGGAAAATGCCCGGTATGCCAGATTACCAGTCCAGCCTTAGTTATTTGAGTGGAGAAAAGTCAGCTGTTAATGCGGTTAAAATGCTGGCGCAACACTAATGACCAAGCTTCAATCAGGGTATATAGCACTAGCCACCCATGGCCACCACATAGCTATGCCCCTGATGTATTATCATTATAGACACAATTTACCATGCAATGTTTCAGCATTATAACCATATATCTGTTTCAGATATAAAGAGCGAAGAATCTGCCTCAAGTAAGTACTGTCACTGTTCTTACACTCACTGAAATGCATGCTCCAAATATTCACTTACACAAAAACACATTCACAGAAGTATACATACATTTATATGCATATTTATTTACATTTACTGGCTATTGTGGCCAAGTGACTAATTTATTTAAGAAATGTTGAGGGCTCAAAAAAATAGAGCGTAATCAACATACTCATTTTGTACTACATATTTTATCTCTGCTACTCTCCTGTTATTGGATACTTTTGCTTGATTACTCTAATACCCATATAATGTATTACAGTAATCTGGCCTTGGAGTCATGAATGCATAAATAAACTTTTTGTACATTTGACATCGAGAGCATATGTCGTAAATTAAAGATATTTTTAGGATGGTAAAATTAGGTTTTACAAATGACGACGAAGACCTGACAAAACATCTATCAAGAGTGAGACAGTATTCTAGGTTTTTAGTCCAATAATAATTTTAGTCATCTTCCTTTTTACCTGAATTTAGAAATAGGAAGTTGCTAGTCATCTGGTTTTTAATATCAACTACACATTACATCAGTTTTGTGAGTCTGGGATTAAATGTATGTCATAAGTATTTCATTCATTGATTAAAAAAAGAAAAATGCATTAGTCAAAAATGTAAAAACACATGTAAAAACTTAAAACCTAAAAATGAACGTAAAATTATTAGAATAGAAAAACATGTGGTTACAGCTCGAAAAAACATTTTTTGCGGTGTGTAATTAAACTTAAACTGACCATAAGATAAAGTAATGCTAAAGCCCCACAAATGACAAACACAGTCGACAAGCTTTTTATTAGACTTACAAAACTCTATAAACTATTAAAACAAAACGGCACAACTAGTAGAGCTTAAAAACATATGTAAACGTATGTGTAACAAACACACACACACACACACACACACACACACACACACACACACACACACACACACACACACACACACACACACACACACACACACACACACACACACACACACACACACATGTTGTGTTTCCATGTTTTTGGGGACATTCCATAGGCGTAATGCATTTTATACCGTACAAACCGTATTTTCTATCCCCCTACACTGCCCCTGCCCCTAAACCTACCCATCACAGGAGACATGCTGCATTTTTACTTTTTCAAAAACATCATCACTTAGTGTGATTTATAAGATGTTTTCCTCATGGGGACCAAAAAATGTCCCCACAAGGACAAAAATTTGGATATTGCCATCTTTGTGGGGACATTTTGTCCCCATACCGTAGGGATTACCAGTCCACACACACACACACACACACACACACACACACACACACACACACACACACACACACACACACACACACACACACACACACACACACACACACACACACACACACACACACACACACACAAATAAATAAACAACATTTAATTGAATTACTTATAAAATAGATAAATATTAAACAAATTAAATATAAAACAAATAAAATAGAATAAGATAAAATAAATTGGAAACAAAAACAATAGAGGTAACAATAGATGCAGAAAATGTTACTGATCGACTGCGGTGAATGTGATTTGTTGACTACTTTCTTGTTACGCGGCAAACCATAGGACTTTAATTTTTGACCACCCGTTCCCACCTACAGCAAAGATAAAACTGCCCGGTCCCACAAGATTTATGGGAAACACTTTACAATAAGGTTGTATTAGTTAACATTAGTTGACATATTAGTTAACATGAACTAACCATGAACAACACCTCTGTTAACAAAGATAAATAAATGCTTTATAAGTGCAGTTCATCATTAGTTCATGTTAACTAATGCATTAACTAATACAACCTTATTGTAAAGTGTTACTGATTTATGTTGTGTCCCATGGGATTATTTGGACATAATCCCCATGCAACCCTCTAGACTGTGCACACATATGCATACATGCTAAAAGAAACACACAAACACAAAAGAAGTTGCTGAGTTAATTAGAGTAATTTTAATGAAAGTTGTCAATGGTCATTATTGCTTGCTAAAATGAAAAGACACAACAGAAACTGTGATATTACAGAACACAAATATTCACTGATTGTGTCTCCTATTTCTTAGCATAACAAAAGAGCACCAGGGAAATTATCAGTTGCAATCTCCACAAGGGTAAGTACAAACCTTCCTTCAACAGTTTTGCTCTAATTTATTGTAACTTGTTTGTTGAGTTGTTGGAACCAGAATTGTATTCAGAGCCCAGGAAATACAATCCACTCAACTCAGACACTTCTGTATTTTATGTAATGGCAGTCGTTGATTTATGTCAAGGTAAAGACATCCTTATGTTGTAGCCACGCAATGTGAAGTTGTAGCCTCGCGACCCTATGTTGAGGGAACACATTTTTTTTTTTCTTTGTGGCCATGCCTTCTTATGTTGAGGGAACAACATATTTTTTTTAATTTTTTTTGTGGCCATAGCAACCTGGGATTATCAGAAATGGAAATCATTAATACATTTATATTTTATTTTTAATTAATTACAAAAAAGTGCAGAATTAAGAAATTAGGTAACACTTTATAATAACTGCATGCTATGAAGCATTAGTTAAGCATTTTATTAAATAGTTCATTCATCATTTATATTACATAATTGATACATAAATTGATCATTAATTAATTATGAAAATACTTAAAGGGTTAGTTCACCCAAAAATGAAAATTCTGTCATTAATTATGGCTCAGAAAGGCCTCCATTGGCATCAATGTCATTTCTTCTCTCAAGACCCATAAAAGGTATAAAGACGTCGTTACAAAGTCCATCTCACTACAGTGGTTCTACAATAATTGTAAGAAGTGATGAGAATAGTTTTTGTGCGCAAAAAAACAAACAAAAAAAACTAAATAGGGGTGACCCCATATAGTCGAAGATTCGATGCATCGATATGCGGAGCCTGATTCGACCACCGATCTGACAGTCGAATCTTCGCGGGTGTTATGATAGGAGGATCAGTGTTGGGGAAAGTTACTTTGAAAAGTAATGCATTACAATGTTGCGTTACTCCCTTAAAAAGTAACTTAATAAGTTACTTAGTTACTTTTTAAGAAAAGTAATGTGTTAGGCCTACTTTTGCTCACCTCGGCTGTGCTTTTTTTTTTTCTTTTTTTTTATAACAAAAAGGTTCTATTTTTGTGCAAATGTAAAGACCTCTTCACACCAAAATTAAAATTTAGAGGTAAGGTAGAGAGGTAAAAATAAAAATTCACACACTCTGCTGTGCGCTGCCATTCTGGATAATGGAAGAATAGGATGCAGGAGAAAAAAATTGTACCAATAAAAAATTTAAAAATCTAGTAATTTTTGCTCATGGTTTAACTGAATCATTAAAGGTCAGCAGCAAATTGGTCAATAAAAGTAGATTAAATGCATAAAAATATTCGTTTTATTTAACATTTAATTATTGGAGGTTTGCATATTTTGCATTTGACTGATATTTTTGAGGAATACTCAATTTTTATCCAAGTGAGATGAATACATGCTCAAATTTAGTCTAGACCTGCAATAACTATCATGTTCACACACAACGCCTCTGTACTTACTCTCGATTTGATGGGGACAGGAGAGCTGTCAGAAAAATAAATGTGAAAAAGTAACATGCCTTACTTTTTTGAAAAGTAACTCAGATATTTTGTTGTAAATTTGAAAAGTAATGCGTTACTTTACTAGTTACTTGAAAAAGTAATATTATTACGTAACTCAAGTTACTTGTAATGCGTTACCCCCAACACTGACGAGGATCATACCATTTTGGCAATATGGGGCTGCTCAATGTCTAATTTCACACATAACTACTGGTCTTTGTATGGTAATATTAAGTTTTATACAGCCTTTAATTATGAAAATGCAGTAAAAAAATAAAAAAATAAAAAATAAACGCAAATAGAATGAAGCGTTCAATAAATATTTTTAACGTGTGTGAATAAATCCAACCACCCCTGTGACAGATTTAAGTTTCACTTTCCCTCTTTTTTAAATATATATATATATATATATATATATATATATATATATATATATATATATATATATATATATATATATATATGTTTCCCTCCTGCACTTTGGCATTTTTACATTTATTAGGCTATGCTCTGTGACTTGATTCTGACTTTATTTCGTTTTTATTTATTTTTATTATTATTAGAAATGTATATTCTGTTCCAATTTAATTCTGTACAATTAATGATTTTTTATTGTTTTTCGTTGTGTCTATGCTGGCAGAGGAAATTTTGCAGATTTAATTTAATTTAGCAAAATGTGAAATGCAAATCCTGTCTGCAGTCAGTGTTTGATCGCGGCTTTAATGTTAAGAGAAAACGCTTCACGAATGTTTATCCACCACGTTACCTTTTATTTAAACCTAAATAAGAAACCCATTGTCAATTTTAGATAAAATAACTTAGTTCAATTAGAGAAAACAGACAGTAGAAATATTTATATTGTCTGATTAATAAAGCATGTTCAGAGCAACACAAACGCAGCAGGAGTCAGGAGAGCCAAGAGCTGAAAGACCAGATGATCGCGAAAGATTTGGTTTCAAAGCTCAATGTAAAGGCGTCTATTTAAGTGAGTTTGTCATTGTACTGTGTTGTTGTTGTTGTTGTTTTCATTAAGAATAATAGGCTAATATGTGTGAAGCCTCACAGAGCGCGCGTTTATTAAATTTTCCCACTGTCACATCTGCAGTGTGTAAAAGAAAAGAAAAATAGTTTTACCCTCCTGCTGACTACCTATTGTTGTGCCCCTCCCAACCCGTTCACACACAGATTATTCGACTATCAGTTCGACTATAGAAATATTCGAGAATTCTGGTTTGAATGTGTAAATCCTTAGTCGAGGACACCCCTACTAAATAGCTACTTATAGGCCGATGGGTTTTTCTATTCATGATTCGGATCGCGTGTCAAACCGCCAAACTGCTGAAATCACGTGACTTTGGCACTCCGAACTGCTGATTTGATTCACTGATTCATAACACTCAGAAGCTTCGTGAAGCCCTGTTTTGAAATCGGTTTTGAAGTCTGCAGTGTGCCTGCCCTCAGCTGATGCCAGCATTAACGGCCACTGCAGAACCAGAGCAGTCACCCACAGCAGGAAAGGAGCCCGAGCCCACCACAGAGCTGGAGACCGTACAAATGCCCACCATGGACCCTGATTCAACGGCAATGCCCAATACAGAGTCTGAGCGTGAGGCCACGTCTGTCACAGAGCCGAAAGTAGCCGCTCAATCTGACTGGACAGGCACACAGTGCCGAAGCTCCAACCACACGCTGCGTGTAGGGCACCAAGTGCTCATGGGGGCACCACAAGAAAATTCTCTCAGGCATGAAGTAGCCTATAAGCTTATAACCTTGATCAGCAACCACATGAAAGGCACACGTATGTACAAACAATAATCCATCCTGGGCAATACAAAGCACCTGGTTAAATATTCAATATTAAAGGGTGGCTCCTTACGCCCATCAAAGAGCCAAAAAAGGCATAGTCTATGGGAGGGATGGGTGGGCCAGGCCCGTGAGGCAGTAAAAAAACTGGCCGGATCATAAACTTGGAATTGACTTAAGTATTCACAAACAGAGCCACTAAGACTGTAGTAGAAAGTACCAGACACATGGAAAAACATGATACAAAGACATCATAGCTAAGATTCTCTTGACACAAAGACATCATAGCTAAGATTCTCTTGACACTAACATGAAACGTTAGCCTGGATGCCAGCAGAACTCAACCCCACCCACAACATTTGAGCTCGGGCAGTTCAGTCTGGACTTGATCCATAGAGAAGTATGCCCAAACAGAAACTGTTCGGACCAATGAAATTGTCAGGGCGGGCTTTAGACGATGATGGACAGATGATAAACAGTAACGTAATCATCCTCGTCATCAAATGCGCTTGGGTTGAATTTGTTCTAATCCTAAACGGAGAACTTGTCCGTATATGCATTCACCTTCACTATTTCTCTGAGAAATGATGATCGTTTTGGTAAGTACTCCATGTATCCTTAAATTCTTTTTTACAACACCGGCAAAGATCGTTTACATTTATCTTTTTCTTCTAACGTTACTTATTCCAGCATGCGTGCAGACAGGGTTGCCAAGTCTTACAACAAAACCCGCCAACTACTCAAAACTAGCCCAAAACAAGCCCAATAGCTTTCCACAAGGGTTCTTCTGAAAAAAAAGGCGTTTGTGGGGTAAAATATGTGTTATTTTGGCAAGGTTGCCTGCTAAAATTTGCATTCCTGGGTCTATATATCACATAATTGGGGTCGCTTCAACCCGCGGACATGGAAAACAACCCGTGGGAACACCGCAGACAGGCAACACAGTGCAGTTGAGTTCTGTTGACATTTGACAACTAACGTTATGCGTCGCTCCGTTGCTCTGATTGGTTGTAGGTTTATCCAATTGAGGTCTTTACTGGTTCGGTTGAAACACACCCCATAATTACAGCCCAACAGAGCAAGTATATGTCTCTGCAGGTTAGTAATAGGAGTTACCATAAACAGAGGGACGGTTTCAACTGTGTCACCAGATTTGCCCACGTCACAGTGTGGGTAAGGTTTAGGGGTGGGATCGGGTGAAGGGGATCATTTTCATTGCGTCATTTATAAACACCCATCAGTTTGAAAACACCCACTAATGTAGAAACACCCACTCTTGTTCCGCAGAGACCTCATACTCCAACAGAGTGGTATCAGACTCATATTCTGACTAGATGAGTATGACCACATCAGGCTAATGAAACGTAGGTAACATACTGAAATTCTCCATAGCTGTAACATGAAACATGAAACTCTTGAAATTTGACCTCGAGGGAAGCAAAATTTGAGCACTCAGACTTCTCGACACTCCAATGCTCAGCATCTATGTTCTCGCTCTCAGTCATGGTGCTCTCGCTCTCTGCAGCCTCTGTGTTGTCCCTCTGAGCAATGATGCTCTTGCTCTCTGCAGCCTTGGCATTCTCGCTCTCAGCAATGGTGTTCTCAATATCTGTAGCCTCTGCATTCTCACTCTCAGCCATGGTGCTCTCGCTCTCTGAACCCCCTTTGTTTCTAGCTCTCAGCAATTGTGCTCTAGCTCTTTTGAGGACTTTCATTTCCTGTCTTGTGCCATGTTTTGTGATTCTTTGTAGTTTTAAATGATGATTAGTTTTCCTCAGGTGCCTATTAGCCACTCCCCCTTGTTATCTTGTTAAACTTGTGCCGCGTTCCAGGCAACTCGTTAGCCGTGTTTTTCCAACCTTCTTCGTGTGAAAGTGCACTGGAACAGCCGTCAAACCCGTGACTTCCCACCCGTGAACGCATACTAGATCGATGTACTCCCAATTACGATTTCTGACGTCACATAGCCAAAATCGTTTATCAAAATAAGGTATTGCTCTAACGTTATTTATCCGCAAATGTTATGCATTATCAGCAGCTTTTCTTGCGTTAGCTAATTTTCAGTCAATTGAGTGCAAGAATAAATTAATACCAAATACATTTCCAAATATACAAATAATGTAAAATAAAAGGTTATTTTGCCTTATGTGCCGTTTTGTTCTCCTTATTTTCCCTCAAATAATCGAGGAGTAAGCGACTTTGGCGATTTAAATGATTGTAAATGAGCGTAAACCCTGTACGGTCCGTCATGTTTTGTTTACATCTAGCTACCACAATTCCTGGCGCCCAGGCAGTTTGCCGTGACTTTGCCTGGAACGCTACAAAGTCGTGAGACGTGGTTTGAAGGAGTAACTTACAGGCTCAAAAACCTGTCTGGAGCGCAGCATTGTTTCCCTTTGTGTATATATACCCCAGTACTTCAGTTGTTGTTTGTTGGTCATTGCTCCTGTATTTGTGTTCCTGTCATTGCACTCCTGTCTGTTTGTGGATACTTGTGTTCTTGGGTTTTCTGTTTATGTTGTTTGTTATTAAATAGTTTGTGCTGCATTTGTATTATCACTCTACTTCATTCCTGCTCATACGTTACACCACCACATTGTCTCACATATGCCGTGGCCATAACAAAAATAGGTAAATTGATCATGTCCTTTCTCGGTTACCTTAATATAGCGACTTCCAACAACAAAAAGAAAACAAGATTATAAAGGAACTGCCTACAAACAAAAGTAACAAATCATGAGTTGTGGATGAAATGTTTGAATTAAAGATTTTTATGTTAGTGAAACACTGAGTTTTGGAATAACACAGACCACAACTCTCATTATTTCTTCAATTTAAAGATAAAGAAGAAATGTATATAATTATTATATTGTGGTAGTTGTTCAGAAAGAGTGGCTACAGAGGACTAAGTGTGTGTGAAAGGTGTGTAGGTATGTGGGAAAATGAGTAACACTGAGGTATTAAAGGGCAGGAATGTAAAGAGTTTTCATTAGATTTTACATTTAACAGAGTTTTAACAGTATAAAGTAAATATTTTTTTTATTATTATAATTATAATTTATAATTTATTATGAGCTTTAGTTAAGTATTAAGATCCATGTTCAGCCCACACAAAGACTCATTTTCAAAAAAGGCGGTGGAAGTCAAAACACAGTCTAAAGGAATGGGGCATAACAAGCTGTGAGATAATTACAAGACATTTTTTTCACTGATTATTTTACAGAAACTGTCCTTTTTTAATCTTATTTACAGGCTTTCATACGATCAGCCCAGGGTACTGAGGTAAAAGCATATATATATCTTTTTTTTTTCTTTCATTTTTAATTATTAATACTGCAATGCATTTGTATTTCATTCAAATGTGAATTCCAGCCCAGATGGAAAAGGTATTCTCTTGACACCATGGTTGGCCCCATTTGTATGGGAAGGAACATTTGATCCCATATTGATTGATTCGATCTACAAACAACAAAACATCACCATTGCAACTACAGTCTTCGCTCTTGGAAAGTAAGTTCCTATCTCTCCTCTAATCTTTGAGTTTAAACAATCAAATAAACAATAATTCCTTGTCTCTGCACATATCCTTTCAGCCATAAATTAATAATTGTTAGCTAGATTATGTTCATTACTTGTCTAGCAATGTATTGATTTATATTTAAATGATGTTAACGTTAATTAAATAACACTCTAGGCTAGTTTTTAACCGCACACAAAAGCTGAGAACATACTTGCACCTCATAATGCTTTATGATGCAAGATTAATGTAAACAGCCCACCTCAACCTTTTTGGTAACACTTTAGAATTATGGTCCGTCATTAATAAGTAATGTAGTGATTTATGATCTTAAATATTAATATATTAATACGTTGTGTGGTTTGGGATGATGAAAGGAGTGAGGACTCAATTTGCAGGAGGAAAGGGTTATTTATTCAATGATAAAATAAAAGAAACAGAAACATCCCTGAGGTGGAAGGCAAGACTTGACTTGACGTGATGTGAATTGACTTGGAGCAGGGAAACATGAGGGACATCAGAAAACGATCCAGCACAGGACTGCAAACACAAGGAGAATAAATAGGGTGCAAACAAAAGAGGGTAACATGCAGGGTTCTAAATTAACTTTTTTGATCACCAGCCAATGTGGCTGGTAACTTTCTAAAGTTACCAGCCGATCAGAATTTCCACAAGCCAAATTTGTTTGCGTTGAAAATAAGAGAAATAATGAGTGCCACTGAATGTATTTGATCATTTGACATTGTTGGCATGAAAAACACACACTGTATAAAGTACACAGAGGTGGACAGTAGTGGAGTATTTTTACTTTCTTCTCAAGTACATTTTTAAGTATATACTTTATCAGTGTTTTTCTTTGGACTGGTAAAAACATATTTTTTACTGCACTACATTTCATAAGTAAAAGTTGTTGTTTACTTACCTTTAATACTTAATTACTTTGAAAATATGACACTTTCTTACTTGTTCGCATGTAAAACGTCTTGGTTACGTATATAACCCTAGTTCCCTGAAGGAGGGAACGGAAAAGTTTTCCAAAGAAGAACACTGATACAAGGTGATACAAAGTACATATACTTGAAAAATAAAATTACTTGGAAATGTAAAAATACTGACCCCCTTTGAAAGTACAATGCATACATCAAAATCTATCTGTCTGTCTGTCTGTATATCATTTGAAATGCATGTCTTCAGAGGTGCCATCAGAATCTGAGCCACCCTCTGTTCCTTTTGTTCCATGTTTGCGCAAAAAAAGTCACAATTTTCGTTTTGTTTTTTTCTTTCACGTACATTTCAGATATTTTGACAAAACATAACATTTTCGTGATCAAACACAAGCCATTCACGACACATCAGCCATTTGGCATTACATTTACTTTGTTTCTCTGTCGATATCCTCATTCCCTGCTTCGTTCCTCTTCTCGCCCCCAGATATCTGTCCCTACCACCGCTGTATTTCGTTTAAACGTAACTTTTTAATTTACTTTCTAACTCCCTCCTTTTTCAGTCTATGCTACCTGCTCTGGCTCCATTCGCTCTTCTTCTTCTTCCTTGTTTTCTGGTGGACACTCCGTTCGTTTCCATGGTTTCTAATGCTGGTTTCACTGCAAACTGCGCATGAAACTTCATCGCGTAGCATTACGGCACAGTGTTCATGGGAAATGTAGGAAGTGCTGCCAGGGGGATAAATGACAGAGAACAGAGCCTTTTATGTAACATGCAACACATCATGCTTAACTGGCCAAACTGGCTAGTAAGTTTTTATGAACACCTGCCAAAATGAATTTTAACCTGCATTTGTTAATCTAGAACCCTGGTAACAAGGGACAACAGGTGGGGCAAATGAACCAATGATCAGGAAACAAGGTGGGCGGGGTTAGACAATAGAAATGAGAGCACATGGCACAAACACAACAAGCCATGTGCTCACACCAAACATGACAAGAACCCTGACATTTTGGCTCACACGTCACCTAAGGTGAGTATGAGAGTGTCAGAAGATTCCTTCCTATATTATGGGGTACCAGCCAAGGAATTTCATCTTGACAATTAATAATCATTTCATAATCAATTAGAATGATAAATTGTAGGAAGTGTTTGTCAACTGACCGATTTAAAGGATTTCTGAGATATCGTTTACTTGTAGAGCCTCTTACTGTATTATCAACACAAGGAAGACAAGTGTAATAAAAGGATTTTATTAACAAAAGGATAGACAACAAGAGTAACTAACAACTACTGAATTGATAAAGTGTGCAAAAAGAATGATAAATGCAAGAGAATGAGTTGGATGTTACTATGGCAGTTATCTTGTGGAAAGATACACAGTGATAAGGTAAACCTTATTCTGAATTCAACAAATAAATTGAGAGATTATTTGTTATTAACTGACAGCTATGCAGAATCTAATGCAAATTAGATAACCATTATCTGACGTATTCTTCTCTGGAGCACAGAGAAGGTCCTTATTCTGGAACACACAGATGAAGGAGCCTTGAAGTTGCAGTTTTTAACTTCTGTGCAGACGATCCTTATCCTCTGGAACACGCAGACAGAAGGATCTTTAGAATCTGAAGTTTGTGCAGAAGATCTTGAAAATGGGTTAGTGGGGGTGTGGGGGGTGCTGAGCTTATGGTCGTTGATCCTGTTGTGAACTCCCTAAATTTAGAACTGGAGCTGGAACAACCCAGAAACTGGAAGTCTGGAACCCTGGAACTATCCTGGTTCAGAAACTAGAACAACTCTCTGTCTCAGAGAGAACCTTTTAATCCCTCCTGAGAAGAAGGGAATTGCAAATTGGCACCTTTTAGATCCTGTGTTTTGATTGGCTGATGCTGTCAAAGGTGTCCACAGTATTGCCCTTCACTGACATGAGGTTCATTTGCATATCTTAAAGTTCATATTTAGAACAATGTCTCATAGGTTTCTCCTATGCATAATTCACTTTCCAAAACAAATTCATATTAACCTAGGCATTGTGCTGAAAACATAAAGTCCAAACATCATTGAGTTATGTTGAACTTTTACCTATGCATTCATGTATACCTTAATAGATAAGTTTGTATATTTTGCATGTATACAAACAACATTCTTAAGTACATAGAGTTCTGTTAAAGGAAATGGAAGGTATTTTCTCCATTTTGTGAAGGAGATCCATAGTTTGTAGCTTCAAGCCATACAGCAAAACCAGTTTGTTGAGTCTGAGTTGATGGTCATACACACCTGAGGGACTGGGGTGATTGGAGATGGGATCAGTCTGTGACGTGTTGATGTCAATCGAGTTTGTAATCAATAAAGTGTTACCTAGTCACTATACAGGAACTACTAGTGACCTGGACCATTATTTTGAAGTGAATGATGGTAAACGATGGTTAACCGGCAACAGGGTCATAGGCGGCCAAGGCTCATTGATGCACGTGGGGAGTGAAGGCTGAGCCATGTAGTCAGATCAAAGAGATGAGCTACTGTAGCTCAAATTGCTCAAGAAGTTAATGCTGGTTCTGATAGAAAGGTGTCAGAATACATAGTGCATCGCAGTTTGTTGCGTGTGGGGCTGCAAAGGCACAGACCAGCTGACCCCTGTCAAGCAAACTATATAAAAGTTATTATTACCAAGTATTACTGTCTGAAGCGCTGGAATGGGGCCCCTGGTGGCCCAAGGGGGCATAATTCACATATCTGCTCAAATTCTGAAACAAAGTAATTTGAAACTACGGAAGCCCTGAACCGCAAAGTAAAAAAATATATATATATGTAAAAAAAAAAAAATCTAGAATTTCGAGAATAAAGTCGAAATATTTCGAGATTAAAGTCGAAATATATCGAGAATAAAGTCGAAATATTTCAAGATTAAAGTCGAAATGTTTCGAGATTAAAGTAGAAATGTTTTGAGAATAAAGTCAAAACAGGAGTTTTCAAACTGCGAGCGCCTAGCGAGGCTCAAAATGAATGATTATAGGCCTAAACTGCAGTGATTGTGAATATGATTAAATAAACCCTTTTATCAATATTATTTTATAGCCTACATTAATAGGCTATCTGTCCTGAGAGCAGGGGGCTGGTGGATCATCCTGCTATATTGAATAAAAAGCAGAACATTTAGACTGAAACATGAGGACAGTTAACACACGATGTGATCATATATGGTTTATGTGTATTTTTCAAGCCATCTTGGGGTATTTCCATATTTATATGAATAATGCAGATATTGCCATACCATCTCGTCGAAGAAAGATCTGCATCTGCTCCATAGCAATTCGTTTTCAGTCCCACTATCGGAACGGATCCTTCTAGGACAACCATCTCTATTCTTAACTGTCTCAATAAAATATGTTGCATGACTTTCGGGTCATTATTGGTGAAATACACTTTCAACCACATCACATTTCGTGAGAATCCGAGCAGAGGCCGTACGTTTAATCTTATCGTACGAGTCAACGTGCCACACAAAGTTTGGAACAGTTCGTCACCAGCGCAGTTCTTTAGCTACTATAAATATATAACGACTTTATTCTCGAAACATTTCGACTTTAATCTCGAAACATTTCGACTTTAATCTCGAAACATTTCGACTTTAATCTCGAAACATTTCGACTTTAATCTCAAAATATTTCGACTTTAATCTCAAAATATTTAGACTTTAATCTCGAAATTCTAGATTTTTTTTTTTTTTTTTTTTTTTTTACTTTATGTTCAGGGTTTCAGATCTTTTAATTGTTGTGAAATTTGTCACAACAATTAAAAGAACTGTTTCAAATTACTTTCTTCGAAGTAATTCTTGTTCTTCTTCGAAGTAGTTCTTCGAAGCGCATGTTGGAGTTGCTGCTATAGGAACAGGTCCGTAAAATCACTTGGGAGCAGGCTTTTTTCATGTCTACAGGATTAGATTGCATCTTTTTAAGCTGCTGTCCCAGCCACTGCTATTTTCCTAGAGTAATGAACCAGGAACAATAATAATCATAATATAGACACAGCCAGATTTACTCATTAAGAGATTCAATTTGTGAGGGAATCATTTAGTCTAAGCTGTGCATTAATTTGAACAGCTATTATGGGGCTGGCCGGATACAACAAAGGAGATTTAGATAACACTGTAAAAAAAATGCTGTCTACAGTGCCATTCAAAAAATGGTCTTGAACCTAAAGAAAGTTTGGTAACACTTTACAAAAAGGTTTCATTAGTTAACATTAGTTAATGTATTAACTATGAAAAAACCATGAGGAATACATTTGTTACTGTATTTATTCATCTTTGTTAATGTTAGTTAATAAAAATACAGCTGTTCATGGTTTGTTCATGTAAGTTCACAGTGCATTAACTAAGATAACTTAGTTAACAATCTGTTAACAAGATTTTAATCATGTATTAGTAAATGTTGATATAAACATTAACAAAGATAAATAAATGCGTTATAAGTGCAGTTTATTATTCGTTCATGTTAACTAATGTTAACTAATTAACTTTATTGTAAAGTGTTACCACTTTAAATAATGCTGTCACAGTACAAATCTGCTCACAGGTCAAATCAAACAAATTGCTCATAACAACATTGAAATAAAAACGTAAAGCCTGTACAAATACTATATTGTGAAATAATCGAAATAATTGGGAATCTTGTAACAAACAGTACATTTCACTTCTCTATTATAACTTTTATGTCATTTTGTCCTAATAAAGATTTAGAAATTCATGTTTTAGTCAGGTGTGTTATTTTTTTAAATATGCTTCTACGTGGGACTCGAGATTTGTGTGGTGTGCTGGTGAAGCTTATTAACACTCACTCCGTTCCCATGCCTCTCGGGCCTGCCTTGATTCTCACTACTAAGTACCCCAGTGATCACTAAAGGTCACGGTGTCTAATTGTATATATCTGCTTTGATTGTAAAGATAACTGGAAATTTTAAATTTTTGTGTTTGTCTTTTTTTCAGTTATTGTGAAGGGGGAATTTAATTGCTGTTTTATTTATTACTTTTTCTATCTCTCACCCTCTCTGTTTTTCAGATATACACGGTTTCTTAAAGATTTCCTGGAGTCTGCGGAGCAGAATTACTTTGTTGGATTTCGTGTACATTATTATGTGTTCACTGATCAACCAGAACAGGTTCCTGCAGTGAAAATGGGTGAAGAGCACCATCTGACGGTGATGACAGTCCCTAGTTCTAACAGGTGGCAGGATATCAGTTTGAGCAGGATGGCAAGACTGGAGAAACTTATTGAGAGTCGGTTGATCAAGAAAGCCGACTATGTTTTCAGCCTTGATGTGGATTCAAAGTTTTATGGTCGCTGGGGGGTGGAGACTTTGGATCGTCTGGTAGGTGTGATAAATCCATGGCATTATGATAGATCTCGTGAACAATTCACATACGAACGCCGGCCAGAGTCTCAAGCATTCATTCCTTATTCTGAGGGTGATTATTATTATGGTGGTGGTGTGATCGGTGGCTTAGTGGGAGATGTATATAAGCTTGTTAAAACCTGCCGGGAGCAGCTGGACATTGATAAATCTAAATCTATTGAGGCAGTATGGCAGGAGGAGTCTCATTTGAACAAGTACTTCCTTTATAACAAACCCAGTAAAGTGCTTTCACTCGAGTATTTGTGGGATGACAGAAAACCTAAATTAGAACATATGAAACTCATTCGATTCTCTCAAATTATTAAAAACTATAATGAAATTCGTCCAAACTGATAGAAGCTGCTGTATGAAAACTGTCTAGACAGGCTGTCTTTTTATTGTAAAATAAGTTGTTTCCTCACAGAAACTGTTTGTTCATCTTCCTGAAGCTTCTTTTGTTAAAAAAAAAAATCTACCTTTTGTCTCCTCTCTGACTGTTATAGTTTCCATCAGTACGCTAGTGGGTCCCAAAGCAACACTTTTGGAGTTTCGTTTAGCCTATTGGTGTTTTCAAATTTGTTCCAACTTTTGTGCTAATATTATTTTTCTTTATTTTTTATTACTGTAAGAATTGTATTATTTTTTTATTTTCCTTTCAGATTAAAGGGGTACTTCAGTGCTGTGAAGATGAATCTGCAATTAAACTAGGCAATTTATGTAGTAGAAATGTGAAATATTTTTTTTATTTGGTGCCTTCTAGACTGAGAAAAGACAGAAAATGTATTTTTGTCTCATGGGGATGAAAGACAACAACTCCCAGAATGCACTTATCTGCCCTATGAGGCCACTCTAGGCACGGCTACTGGATTACTGGATCACTTGCCCATTGCGTTAATTTTCATAAAATCAGTTGAGTTAGAGACACTACAATTAAAAACTGAACGTGTCTGTTCAATATAATGTGAGTAAGCCGATTGAGGGTCACGGCACAAACGCAGCAGTCAGATTACATTCATCAAATGAGCTGAGGTAATCGCGGGATTGGAGACACCCCTCGCTGCAGCCTGTAACACGATGATCAAATCCATGTACTGGGTGGTGGTTATGGCGACGTCATACCGATCTAGTATAATACGTATGCGCTGGTCTTAAAGTCCTCATGAACTCAAAATTGAACCTTGTTAGCACATAATACAGGTCTTAGGGTGAACAATTAATCCGTGCAAGTTAATTCACCGAAAAAAATAGTTTGACGTAATCTTTAATCAAAGTCTGAAAAGTTACTTCCGGTCCGGAAACGGCGTTCCTTCTCAGATGACGTCAGTTTGACGGCTTAGGTTTGAAAATGCATAACCACTCCCCTCTAACCGTTAGTCTGCTACGAGCGAGAGATGGAGAGGAGAAGCACTGAAGTAAAACCCTGCCTACTATTCAATATTCCATTTCACTTGGAAATACGTCACAGCACTGAAGAAAACTCACTCACTTGCTACTTTCGGTTCAGTTGGACTTTAAGTGACATGTATGGTCAATATTGTATATTGATGATGTTCTAACCTGTGCAGTAGTAGTACTGATAAATAGTAATAAGTAATTATTGATTAATAAATCATTGTGATGCTGAAGTTATCCTAGTTTCTCTCAACATACATGCAAAACAGTTAAAATTGTAATATATTCTGGTCATATTTGCTTTTGAGTGAAAGCAAAAATGAGTCAAGTAATTGTCTGTAATTTTAATCCTCAAGGTACAATACAACTAGCATGACGTGGTCATACTCTAGTCAGAATAGGAGTCTGATACTGCTCCATTGGGCTTTGATTATGGGGCGTGTTTCAACTGAACCAGGAAAGATAGACCTATAACCAATCAGAACAACGGAGCGACACGTAACATTAGTTGTCAAATGTCAACAGAACTCAACTGCACTGTGTTGCCAAGTCTGTGTTTTTCCCGCGGGTTGTTCTCCATGTCCGCGGGTTGAAGCAACCCCAATTATGTGATATATAGACCCAGGAATGCGAATTTTAGCAGGCAACCTTGCCAAAATAATACATTTTACCCCCCAAACAACTTTATTTTCTTTTTCGGAGAACCTCCCTGGAATGCTATTGGGATTGTTTCGGGCTATAGTCTTGAGTAGCAATTGTGCGACATTGCAATGCAAACCGTGTGTCCTGATTTCGTGAGCATGTTATTAATAATTGTTTTTGCGTGAGCGGTTTGAGTATCTATCCACGTATCCATGCGCGTCCAGTACGTGTTGGATCTGATCCAGTACGTCATCGTGCTACAGGCTGCAGCAACGACTTCTTGGGGGATTCGTGGCTATGGCCGCATTCACAGCGCATGTTCAGTCAGGTGCATTTTCAGATCATGTCTTTGGAATCTTAACTTTCATAGGAATTAATTTGAAAAGTTGAAACACTTTGCTCTCCACCGCTCAGTTTACATGAATGTCCGCAGCTCCCCGGTCCGAGTGCTGTAAGTGCGATGTTGAAAACATGCAGAAATAGCGCCCACTGCTGACTGTAGTCTTCAGCCTCTGGCCAAAAATCCACCTATGACGCAAAATGACGATATTTGCGTCATCTGAGGATTTTTTCTCCATAAATAAAGTACACAATTCTCTCGTCTCAGGGGGATATGAGGGGTGAAAGTACGATGATTTGAATATACTCCCAACTTTCTACTTATACAAAGCTTAATGCTAATCGCTGAAGTAACCCTTTAAGTGTATTCACTTCTTCATTTAACCCACATTTTTACATTATATTTTCATAATTTACAATATATTCATAATGTTGAGTAATTATTCCTTTAAATAATCATGATTTAATCATTCATGTCTTATTGATGTTTTATTTTTTTCCATGACATGAGAAATTTAAATTGCCTTGATCTTTTGACATATAAAATGTATTTGTACCATTAAAACATCCTACAAGCTCAAACATTGTCCTCATTATAAACAATGCATATATGTAATAAAGCTCCAAAAACAGATTCTTAGGATATTTTGGGATTTGTGACAACAAATACATTTGTATATGCCAGCCTCCAGAGCAATACATTGGTGAATAGTTCCCTTTCAGTCGGTCACGTTCGACGACGCCGAACTGACCGATTTAATTGGGATCTGCCTTCAGAGACCTATCTGCTTCGAGTGTTTCTAAACGAGCCAATTGGCATTGGCATGCGGTTCACACTCCGCCCGCAACGCGGGTATAAATACGGAAGTGAAACACTGCATACTCGCTTTCTACTTCGGAGCCAAACATTGAGTCTTCAGTGTTCCTGCGAAGAGTGTATTAACTACGAGTCTACAAATCAAGAGGAGCTCTTTCCGGCTGGAGTTACGGCACAGTGCAGCGGCGGTCGCGAATCTGTGAAGAAGAAAACAGCTGTTCTGACAGCTCGCTGGGCGCTGTGTGCTCGCAGTGGGCTTGCACCCTCTAAACCACTGTGAGCAGTGGCCATCTCCCCTGTGTGCCTCGGCACGTAAAGAGCATTTCCTTCTCTTAAAAGAGCTACACGGTTTGACCCTGCGTCTTTTTCAAGATGTCATTCAAACCGTGTGTTTCTGGATGCAGCCGGTCCCCAGCTGACGGGCACGATCGCTGTCTCACGTGTTTGGGCGTTCAGCACGCTGAGGCAGCGTTCGTGAATGACTCATGTTCCCACTGAGGGAACATGACCATCGCAGTTCTTCGGTCTAGGCTCGACTACCTTAAAAAGGGAGCGGCCCCGATGCGTATCCCCGATCTAGCGGTCCTCCCGCTGCAAAGCAGAGGGCTGCTACTTTGGCTGATGCCTTTGGCGGAGACCTGAGGGTTACAGTGAGGACACCCCCAACAGGACCCCAAGCCCCTCGGGATCATCCTCCGCTGCGCCGGTTGAGCTGCCGAAAGCGCGGCCCGGTCCTTCCACGGGGCGGCCATTACTTTCGGGCCCGGTTGAGGATATGATGTCGGTTGCTGCATCGGTGGACGTGCTAATGGACTTTGGAGATGAGGACTCAGCTGCGTTGCCCCCTTCGGGTGTGGCTTGATCCGGAGCTCACAGCTATGCTTTCCCAGGCCGCCGTGAGCGTCGGGCTCGAGTGGAACCCTCCACCGTGTCCCGAGCCCTCACGGCTGGACGATTGGTACTTCAGGACGGCCCGTGCTGGTTTTCAGCACCCCGCCCCGATACCTTTCTTTCCGGAAGTGCATCAGGAGCTCACGAAATCGTGGATGGCACCCTTCAGTGCCAGACATCAAGGAAGTGGCTCCTCCGTCCTCACCACCCTTGACGGCGGCGCGGCTAAGGATTACGTGGAGATCCCGCCAGTCAAACGGTCGTTTGCGATGCAACTGTGTCCAAAGACCGGTACCGACTGGTGTGGAAATCCGGGTCTCCCCTCTCGGGCATGTAAGTTCTCGTCCGCTCTGTTGGGCAAGTCTTACACCGCCTGCGGAGAAGCCGCGTCTGCTTTGCATGCCATGGCGTTGCTGCAGGTCCACCAGGACAAGGCACTCAAGGACATGCACGAGGGGCCCGACCCAGCAGTTCTACAAGAACTGCGTAAGGCGACGGACCTCGCCCTCCGGGCAACGAACCTCGCCCTCCGGGCCACGAAAGTCACCGCATGCTCCCTGGGTCAGGCGATGTCCACTTTGGTTGTCCAGGAACGCCACCTTTGGCTGAACCTGGCAGATATGCGTGAGACCGACAAGGTGCGGGGCTGCCAGGCCGGCCTCTTCGGCGACGCCATCGAGAGCTTTGCCCAGCAGTTCTCGGTGGCCCAGAAGCAGACGGAGGCGATCAGAAGCATCCTGCCCCGACGGCCCGCTGCTGCTTCCACCCAGCCGTCGGTAGCAGCGCCTCCGCCAGCTCGTCGCCGAGGGCGCCCTCCTGCGTCCGCCTCGGCCTCCGCCCCTGCGAAGCCCAAGCAGCAGCCTCCACCCGGGCAGCAGGCGGCCGGGCACAGGAGCAGCACCCAACCCCCTCAGGGTCCCACTAAGTCCGCTGGCAAGCGCAAGGGCAAGCGGCCCTGAGACGGGCAGCCCAGGGAGAAGAGAAGCTGCTCTGGGGAGATGGTGTCCGCACTCTCCTCCCGGTGGAGGACCGGGGAGAATACATCCAAGACCACCCTGCTGCCAACCAGTCCAGCGGTACCCACATTCTCAATAAAAGAGCAGTTTCCTCCCTCCCTGGGCTCCAAGAGGGCCAGGTTGGCAGTGTGTGACGCCCCCGGGCCTTGCCACTCCTTTCCTTCCCTCTTTTCGCCAGGGGGCAGCACCGTGGGCACCGAGGACGCCAACAGGCCTTCTCACCCACGGTCTGCCCCACCCTGGAATATTCGGTCAACACTCCGGGTGGGTTGAGGGGTGCCCACGGGTCTTGTTAGTTGCGCCCTACTGGCCCAACCGGACCTGGTTCCCAGAACTCTCACTCCTCGCGACAGCCCCTCCTTGGCCGATTCCCCTGAGGAGGGACCTTCTTTCTCAGGGGCGGGGCACTCTATGGCACCCGCGTCCAGACCTCTGGAAACTCCATGTCTGGTCCCTGGACGGGACGCGGAGGTTCTAGGTGGCCTACCACAAGCAGTGGTAGACACCATCACTTCAGCTAGAGCCCCCTCTACAAGGCGCCTCTACTCTCTGAAGTGTAACCTGTTTGTCGAGTGGTGTTCTTCCCGCCGGGAAGACCCCCGAAGGTGTTCGATTAACGTTATGCTTTCCTTCCTGCAGGATGGGTTGGATCGAAGGCTGTCTCCATCCACCCTCAAAGTATACGTCGCAGCAATAGCGCCGTATCACGATGCAGTAGATGGCAAATCCTTAGGTAAGCACGACTTAATCGTCAGGTTCCTCAGAGGTGCGAGGAGACTAAATCCTCCTCGTCCTACCTCAATACCCTCTTGGGATTTAGCCCTGGTGCTCAGAGCACTTCAGGGTCCTCCATTCGAGCCTTTGCAGTCCGTGGAGTTGAATATTCTTTTCATGAAGACAGTTCTCCTGATTGCATTGGCTTCAATCAAGAGGGTAGGGGACCTGCATGGACTCTCGGTCGACGAATCGTGCCTAGAATTCGGGCCGGCCAACTCTCACGTTGTCCTGAGACCCCAGCCTGGATACGTGCCCAAGGTTCCCACCACTCCCTTTCGGGACCAGGTGGTGAACCTGCAAGCGCTGCCTTCAGAGGAGGCAGACCCAGCCCTAGCTTTGTTATGTCCCGTCCGCGCTCTTTGCGCTTACGTTGACCGGACTCAGAGCTTCAGATCCTCACAGCAGCTCTTCATCTGTTACGGAGGCCAGCAGAAGGGAAAGACTATCCAAACTCTTGGATCCCAAAACCGAAAACAGGAACACTCAACGACTACAGCTACCACGCCACACATTTTTTTAAAGACACAACCATGCCGTCAACAGCCACCCCGCTGCAAACACCATCAGGTAGGCTGGCCAGTGTAGTCCGATAGAATGGATGAGACACCATATTTTGCCATTAAAAGTTTATTTTGCCCCAAAATGAAAATTCTGTCATCATTTACCCCCATGTCATTCCAAACCTGTAATACTTTCGTTCATCTCCAGAACACAAATTAAGATAAGAGATTTAGGCTAAGAGATTTTTCCAATAGAGATCATTAAAACTAAGAGATTTCTGTCCTTCTATTGAAAGTATTTTCACTCAAAAATCTGACACCTCAAAATGTTTATAAAGAGATATAAAGATACATAAATGGATAAATAAATCAATATAAGACAAGTCTTCTGAAGAGACTATTCTCATCTCTCATCTTCTATTCTCAATATAGACATTCTGGACAGCTAGGCCATTGCTGTATGGTCACGAAAGTTTATCATTTGCACACGTTTTCAAGCCTTGCCAATTTAAGCATTTGAGCACAAGACGACGCAAAAGAGAACTCACGCGTGCTGTGTTTGTGTGTGCTCACATCCAAAGTGCACACAGAAATCTGCATGTCTCAGACCGTGTCCAAATAATTAAAGTAATTTTTTAATTCCCTCAAATTTATCTCAAAATGCCTGTCTTGGTATCCTGTAAACCTAGTCAGCCAAGGCTTAAGTGAATGTAAACCGTTTTTTAATGTTTTTCAATGTAAAAACCACGCAAACGTCATAAGTTAACCTCAGACAACAGTATACATTTCATGACCCCTTTAAAACGGTGCACTCTTTCCACATAGTCTCCATTTATAAAGATGGGCGGATGGCAGATTATGATTGGTCAGATCGCCTGTCAATCAAACTCCTGGTGAAGGGTGAATTGGGTTGTAGTCATTTAAACTGTCAACAACAGGCTTCTTTAGGACTTGGATGATAATGGCTGATTTAAGGCAGGGTGGGAAAATGGCTTGTGACAGGGACAGATTAAAAATGTTTGTAAAAACAGCAGCAAGTTCAAAGGCACAAACCCCCAGCACCTTTCCAAGCAATCCATCGGGGCCTGCTGTCTTCCTTGGGTTCACTGACTTGAGCACATGTCTCACCTTGTGTTCCTGTACAGTCAGTGTCTGAGTGCCTGTATCAGGAGGAGATGCATGTTGAAGTGGAGACTTCATTTCAAAACGAGCAAAGAAACAGTTTAGCTCCTCTGCCAGTCATGCACTGGTGTCACAGCCAGTGATGGTGCTACCCTTGAAGTTTGTAAGATGCTGCACTCCATACCACACACGCCCTGTGTTGCTGCCAGTAAAGTGTTCCTCTATCTTCCTCTTGTAGACCAGTTTAGTATCTTTGATGCTTCTTTTTAGGTTTGCTCTTGTGGTATCGTAGAAAGCCCTGTCACCTGATTTGAAGGCCATATCACAAGCTCTGAGGAGAGTATGGACTTTTGATGTCATCTAGGATTTCTGGGTGACCTGAAGTATTGGGACACCCTCCAAATCATTAAATTCAGGTGTTCCAATTATTTACATTGCCACAGGTATATAAAATTAAGCACCTTGGCATGCAGATGCTTCTACAAACATTTGTGAAAGAATAGGTCGCTCTTTGAATTCAAGCCTGGTACCGTGATAGGTTGCTACAGTAAGTCCATTCGTGAAATTTCCTCACTAATGTTCCATGGTCAACTGTTAGTGGTATTATAACAAAGTGGTGTTGATTTTAATATAGACTCGGAGCAGTTGTTTCTTGCGAAAAACACACTGAACAAAAATGCGTCACTCTTTACTGCGTGTTCAACAACATACATCACTCTTCTTCTATAAAACAACCAGAATCACAGAAGCAAGCTTACAGCTCCACCTAGTGGTCAAATAGTGAAACTTAAAAGGAGGTATTCACATGACATAGCTTTATAACTTAAACAGCTTTAACTGAAATACACACAAGCTTAATATAAATATTCTGGAAGTGGAAGCAATTGGGAACAACAGGAACTCAGCCCTAAAGTGGTAGGCCAAGTACAATCACACAGAGCAGAGCCAGTGCAGAGTCAATAGCTACAGACCTCCAAACTTCGTGTGGCCATCAGATTAGCCCAAGAACAGTGTGTAGAGAGTTACATGGAATGGGTTTCCATGGCCGAGCAGCTGCATCCAAACCTTACATCACCCAGTGCAATGTAAAGCATTGGATGCAGTGGTGTAAAGCACACTGCCACTGGACTCTAGAGCAGTGGAGACGTGTTCTCTGGATTGACGAATCATGTTTATCTGTCTGGTAATCCAATGGATGCGTCTGGGTTTGGTGGTTGCCAGGGGAACAGTACTTGCCTGACTGCATTGTGCCAAGTGTTAAGTTCTGGGGGGGGTTATGGTGTGGGATTGTTTTTCAGGGAACACTTGACTGGCCTGCACAGAGTCCTGACCTCAACCCAATAGAACCCAAAAGTCTTTGGGATGTGCTGGAGGAGACTTGACAGAGTGCATGACTCTTGCATTGTCAATACAAGATGTGGACCAAAAATTGATGCACCTCTTGAAGGAAATAACACGACAGCATTTATTTTCACCAAGAGGTGCATTCATTTTTGTATTGACAATGCAAGAGTCAAGCACTCTGTCAAGTCTTCTCCAGCACATCCCAAAGACTTTTAAGGGCTGGACTCAGAGGTGCCAATTCATGTGTGAAAATGATTCTTCATGCCTCCTCCCAACCATTTGTTCACAGTTTGAGCCTGACTAATCTTGACATTGTCATCCTGGAATATGGCCATAATGTATCTTCCTATATGTTTGTTTAAGAAATGAAAAGCTACTCCATCAATTAAGGTCAGAAGAACTGTTGCCTAACACATAATGTATATAATGTATAATAAAATATAAAACAAATAATCTGGCACAGTGCCAGAAAACATACAATTTCTGGACTTCTAGAAATAACAGAAATACATAAATAAACAAATAATGAATGCAAAAAATATATAGATGCACATTTCAGTTTTTAACAAAGAGCTGCCTGAGCTGCTGCAGAGGGGGAACTTTTTTGTTAAAAACCACCAAACCCAGACTCATCCATTGGATTACCAGACAGGGAAACATGATGCTTGACTGCATGATTATGATAGAATTTACAAAGCTCTGCAGTGGAGATTGTCATACTGAGGTGATGTTGCTTCTTGGCAAGGGAAGACGTACCTGCGGCTCGTCGCTTACTTTTATGTTTTTCCGTGCTGGCATGTCGGCCAATGGCGGCTTTCCCTTGACTTCTAATGTCCACTTCATAGTGACACAGTGTTCTTTTTGATATAAATTCGTGTTTTTTTTGTCCATTCCAGATTTTATGAGGTCTGACGTTTCAGCATGTTAACATAATGATATGACATAGCCAGCACATCATGGAGGCTTGATTACGTTTTTCACCAATGATATATCAGATATTTATTTGACATCGCTTTCAGCCAATCATTTGTTTGACCAGAGCTCTTACGACATTAGACACTATGCTGCTGTGTCCAAATAAAGATTCTAGAGTGGGGTTTTTTTAGGCGGAATCAGCGCAATGTCCGGCACTGCAATGTGCAGTGTCTGGTTTGAGGCTACGCCAGACGCCGGACGGGGGGCTTAAAACCCGTGTAGCTACTCGTTGGTCATTAAACAGTCCACGCTTCTGAAGTACTGATGTCTTTTAGTACTCTTTTATTTATACATTTGAGACACTGTGAAAACTAAAATGTAAAACAAAGACAACAAACACAGGTTTTACATACACCCATAAAGACCCAAAAATCAAATAAGGAAATACATAAGATTAACTCATTTACCGTGTTTGCCTGTAACCAACAGTAGAATCATCAGGAGCCCATGCATATCTCAATTGATGTTTGCCATTCTGTTGACACTAATACTTCCGGGTTAAATAACCCAGGAAGAGTCACATGACCAATCAGTACAACTAATAAAATCCAATACCACCAGAATTAACTAAATTAAGACATTTGCACAAATAAATCACATTTAAATCAAAATACAAAAGAAAAAAGGGAAAAATAAACATTAACCCCTAAACCCCCACCAATATTAAATACATGTATACACCATACACAGCTGACCTACCAGTGTCAGCTACACTCCCACCAAATGACCCTTGATTTAGTTGAAACATACAAATGCAAAGTGTCATTTCCAGCCAACACAATACATAAATCAAACACACCGATATAAACCCCATAAACAAAAAAAAAAAAAAAAAAACAATTTATTCAGCATATGAAATTTGATCATGATCACAGAATACCAACTAATACCACTTTAACTCCATTCTACTAACATAGGGTGATTGTTTCAATTTTTTGCTACAAGAACTACCAGCTTTTGGATCGGACGTTCAACTATAGAGGGTTTAGTGAGGCGTTCACCCCTTTTTCCCAACTTCTGATCTCCCATCTGAATTTTAACTTTCCGCACCAGTCCATCATCATCCTTGAAAACTTCCAGAACCCTAGCCAACCTCCATTCATTTCGGGGAACTTCCCCTTCCTTCACAATGACAATATCATCTATTTGCACATTCCGTCTTGGTGTGTGCCACCTTTGCCTGAGGGAGATGTTAGCAAGATATTCTATCCTCCATCTGCTCCAAAACTGTTCACTCAAAAACTGTACTTGCCGCCATCGTCTCTTCGCATAAAGATCTTCCTTAACAAATACACCTGGCGGAGGAAGTGGGACAGATGACTTCATGGTAAGCAGGTGGTTAGGGGTTAAAGGCTCTAGACTTGTGGGATCACTGAGACCATCTACTGTCAATGGACGGTTGTTAACTATAGACATAGCTTCATAGAAGAATGTACGTAAAGAAGCATCACTTAGTCTCCCAGCATTTTGTGCCAAAACGGATCCCATTACACTCCTGACAGTTCGAATCTGCCGCTCCCAAACACCTCCAGCATGACTTGAACTAGGCTTATTCAGACAAAAATTACACTGCTTAGTCGCCAGATATGCTGCCACTCTTTCTTTACTCACTTCTTTTAAGGCATTCTTCAACTCACTCTTTGCCCCTATGAAGTTAGATCCTTGATCTGATCTGATGTGTCTAACAGCTCCACGAATGGCTATAAAACATCGTAAAGCATTGATGAATGCATCGGTTGTCATATCTTCCAACATCTCTACATGGACAGCTCTGGAACAAAGACAGGTGAAAAGGAGACCATATCGTTTATATATCTTGCGACCTTGCTTGGTATAAAAGGGACCAAAACAGTCCATGCCACAATAAGTAAATGGCGGAGAGGATCCGCATTTATCGCGAGGCAAATCCGCCATCCATTGTTGTTCTGGTGGCCTACGAGCTCTCCTACAAAGAACACACTGCCAAATATACTGGGCTACTACCTTACTGCCACCGATAATCCAAAAGTCATTGGCTCGCAGTTCATTCAGAGTCTGCCCCCTGCCTTGATGTTGAATTTTTTGATGATGGGGAGCGAGAATAAGGGATGTGATGACACCATTGCTTGGAAGGATTGCTGGATTCCGTAATTCAAGAGACGCAGATGCCCTCCTCAATCGTCCTCCCACCCTCATTATGCCATCTTGCATGAATGGATCTAGCTGATACAGAGGATGGTTAGAAAGCAGCCTCCCAGATTCCTGACTGAGTACATACAACTCTTCTTTAAAGGCGTCCTGTTGTGCAAGCTGAATGAGAGTGAATGAAGCCATCCTTCTTTCCTCTACACTTAAAGGTTCTGGTGTCTTACGCTTTCTTGCTAGTCTTTGAACCCGGGCAATAACATTCACGGCTGTAGTCCATTTTGACAATCGCGATAATTGCTGTTGAAAATCCACTTGCATTATAATCTCGGTCCTCAATACTTGGACGGCCTTGACCTCAGGATCTCCCACCAACAGCTCTAACATTCCTTGTTTAGCAACTACCTCCTCTTCCCAGAGGAATCTGGGCCCCGTGAGCCAGTCTGAATTAATCAGCTCTTCTACCGTGAGACCCCTCGAGGCATGGTCAGCGGGATTCTCTCCTGTGTTGATATAGTACCACTGTCTTGGATTTGTGGTCTCCCGGATTCTCTGGACATGGTTAGCAACAAAAACATGAAACCTTCTAGCTTCATTATTGATATAACCAAGAACCACTTGTGAATCTGTCCAAAAATATTCTCTTTCAACTTGGAGTACCAGTTCTTCCTTCAGCATACTACTCACAGCAGCAGAAATCACTGCTGCAGTTAACTCTAATCTTGGTATAGTGACGACTTATATGGGGGCAACTCTTGCTTTCCCCATGACCAAAGCACAATGTACCTGGCTTTCACTCACCAATCTGATGTAGGAGCACTGACCATAACCTTGACTGCTAGCATCAGAAAAATGATGCAATTCAGTTCTCAGAATCTTTCCAAAGTTCGGAGGCACAAAGCATCTTGGGATCTGTATCTTTCCTAGATTGGACAGATCCTTCAGCCAACTCTCCCACCTTGGCCTCAACTCAATAGGTAGTGGTTCATCCCAACCGATGCCCTTATGGCACATCTCCTGCAGCTCCTTCTTTCCAGATATAACAAATGGAGCCAAGAACCCCAAAGGATCGTAAATTGAAGCCACCATGGAAAGAATTCCACGCGTAGAGGGTTTATCATCAAACGCAACATTAAAGGTAAAGGCATCACTCTCCACATCCCACCTGACCCCCAAGACATTTTGTACTGGAAGATAGTCATGATGGAAATCAACGTTCTTCACTTCAACAGCACGATCACCCATGCTAATTGACTCCAGCACTTCTCTGTTGTTAGAAATAAATTTGTGAAGATGCAGCTTTCCTTTAGCACACACAGCTTGAGCTTCTTTCACCAACTTGATTGCCACCTCAACAGATTCCAGGCTATTCAAGGCCATCATCTACATAGAAATGATTTCTGATGAAACTAGCAGCCAAAGGATACTCGCTCTCATTCATACTGGCAAGATACTTCAAGCCATAATTGGCACAACCTGGAGAGGATGATGCTCCAAAGAGGTGTACTTTCATACGATATTCTCTGGGCTCTGTATCAGTATCTCCATTTGCCCACCACAGGAAACGCAGATAGTCCCGATCTTCTCGAATGACATGAAATCTATGAAACATTTTCTCAATGTCACACATAACAGCGACTGGATTTTTACGGAAACGGCAAAGCACTCCAGTCAATCTATTGGTAAGATCAGGCCCAGTCAATAGATGGTCAATCAAAGCAATACCTTCATACTTAGCTGAACAATCAAAGACTACCCTGATCTTATCTGGTTTCTTAGGGTGATAAACACCCTGATGTGGAATATACCACACATTTCCCATATCTGGTTGCTCAGTTGCTATTTCTGCATCACCATCTCTAAAGACACCCTCCATGAATAGCACATAATCACGTTTGAATTGAGGATTCTTGTCCAGTTTTCTTTTAAGGTGCTTCAGCCGTCCTAATGCAAGCTTCTTGTTATTTGGAAGATGGGGACGCGTCTTAAAAGGAAGGGGCATCTCAAGGTGGCCACATTCATTCTGATAGACACCCTCTTTTACAATCTGCAGAAACTGAACATCCTCCTGTGATATGCTCTTTTCACCTATTGGAGTATCTACAAAATCCAGCTCAAGTGCTCTAATAACAGCAGCAGGTGTCACAGCGGGAAGTTCCTTGACTGCCATACGGTGGCATAAACCCATCATGTCCTCAGCATTCACACACTGTGGAGTTCCTCCTATGATGCTCCAGCCCAGGTCAGTCTTGATGGCATAAGGCTCTTCATTTCCACCAGTAATGACTTCTCGAGGTGCCAGTGCTCTGGAGCAGTCATAGCCAATCAAAAGACCTACTCCACAATCCATCTGACCAGGCATCTCATTGGAAATCACTTCTAGATGTCTCCACCTTTTAGCGGTTTCATAGGTGGGAATGTGTGCGCGCTCAAATGGAATGAAGTCTCTTGTATAAACGGGAGGCAGGCAGATAGGACTGTCTGAGGATAACCCTCGAACTCTAAGTCCACTGACTCTCTGACTTTCCACGATGGAGTCTTTTCCCATCATAGTGGAAAGCCTTAATTTTACAGGTTACATTGATGCTTGCAAGCTTTCACATACTTCCTGGTCAACGAAGGTGTGACTACTCTGAGTGTCTAATAAGGCATATACACAGACTTCAGACTTTGAGTTAGACAAAGACAGCCATACTGGAACAATCATAGATGTTATACCACCTTTTCCTCCATTCACACAGCATGATAGAAACGATGCATTCTCTTCAGTCTGCAAGGCGGTCTGTGAAGGCAACTTGTCACCTGGCTGACGATCTTCATGTAGTGGAGTTGGATGGTGCTTCTTATAAACAGCACACACAGCCCTATTTCTGCAGTCTTTGGAGCCATGTCCCCTTCTCAAGCATGCAAAGCACAACTTATTCTCCAGAACAAACTTTCTCTTTTCCTCCGCAGTTCTTTCCAATAGTTCTTGACATTCATGAATGAAATGACACTCATTACAGAAAATACATTTAATGGCATTTGTGCTACGCACCCATGCGGTCTTCAATCCACCAGACTCATCAGTTTTGCCATCGACAATGTTACTGGATATGCTTGCTGCATCCAAATCCTTTGCATCAGTTGCCAGTGTGTTTACTCTTGAGCGCTTAATTTCCCTAGATGGCTTCTCTTCAACAATTTTTAATGCATACAATGACGACACCGGATTACACGCGATGCGTGCTTCCTTTGAGACAAATGAAGCAAACTCACCAAAGGTTGGATAATCTTTGTCTTGGTCTAGCTGTTCCGTAACATAACGGTTCCACCTGTTTGTCACCCAGTTGGGAAGCTTAGCCAGCATCCTCTGATTCTCCTCGCAGTCATTCAGCACCTGAAGACCCTTGATATGTGGCATAGCATCACTACATGATTGCAGAAAGTCACTGAACTCTCTTAACTTGATATACTCTGTTGCACCAATCCTAGGCCATCTGTTAAGTTTCTCTCTGAAGGCACGTTGAACCACAAAGGAGTGACCATATCTGGCATTCAACTTCTCCAATGCTTGCTGATAGGCTTGATCGTCTTTCCTGTAGAAGCTGCCTTCCAGAGCTGATCTTGCTTCACCATCAATATACTTCTGTAAATAGAACAGCCTATCTGCTGGATTTAAGCATTCTCCCTCTATAAGGGCCTTAAAGGTTGTGCTCCACTCTATAAACTTCAATGGGTCACCAGAAAACACACAGGGTTCAGGAGTGGGAAGTCGAGATAAGGCTATTGATCCTCGTAACGCATGTACTAAGGATACGTCACTTTGTGTAACTTGCTGATTTAAACATGTGTTAGGAACAAGGGGTCTGGGGTTGCTCAACTCACCGCATGCTGAATCACACTGCTGACTCTTCACTCTTAACTCCTCTTCTGTATACACCCGGAGCCTTGCTTCCATAACCTCAATGTCTCTGAGATTTTCAAGCTTTTTCAGTTGCCGCCTTTGTGCATCAATGTCAGCCTCCATTTCCACTTCAGCTTTCTTTGCAGCCAACAACGCAGCAGTCTCCGCTCTTTTTGCTGAAATGCTTGCTGACTCTGATGAGGATTTAGAATGGTTACTAATGACCGTGGCTCTAGAAACGGTGGATCCATATATGGACCTAGCATACTCACAGTCCAGCAGCATGCGTAGCCTTGCCCTCTCAGCCTCAGCATCAAACTCCATGCCATCTTCCACTAGACGTACCCTCATTATTTTCAACAAGTCTGCCGTTACAGCGCAACATGCATCAATTTTCCTCCTAATTTCTAATTTCTTGGTGGTGCTTGATGTCACATGTTGTCATACAACTCTTTCAATTCAAATTCTTGCTTCTCCACCCCATCCATCATATCGCACAGATCACTCTCAGAGCACTCATGTTTTAACTTTGAACGAACATCTCTAACATAAATCTTCCAATTCTCATATGTAGATTTAAACTTCCTCTCTTTTTTAGCCAGTTCTTGCTCTTTTAACTTTTGCATCTTTGGTGTTAAACGTTTATCACGGGAAGATTTTCTAGTTTCATTCGTCTTTAATAAAACAGAATTAAGCTCTTTAAGTCTTGCCTCAGATTTCTCTGTGCATGTTGTACATGATGCATGGCGATCTCTCACAACACACTCCATGATCTCAATCTCTGGCATATTAATCTCAGCAATTAAAACTGCTTGCTCTTGTAGTGGAAAATCATTTTGCTCAGCTAAATCACCCTGAAATGCTAAATCACTCTGGACTGACATTTCTACTCTTAGAAGTTACACTTTAAACAAAAAAATACAACATATAACAGTGAATCACAATGCAACTTAAAATAAACTTAATTTCCCTTTTTAAAATGAATTCAATTTTACCAACATTATAATGTTCAACACAAACATTCACAAAACTTAAGAAAAAAATTATCCCTTATTAAAATGTCTCTCTCTTTTCATGATATCTTTATCTTATAACACTTTTACTTAACTTATAAAACCATCCATCATTTGCCAACAATAGTATTTAATGTTTGCTAAATCTAACCTGCTGATGCACAGATGAATCAAGGCTGTGTACGAAAATCCTCCATTGTCCATATAACAGAACTGCACGCCGAGACCCGTAGCAGTCCACCGCGAGAAAAGGACACAAAGCTGCACGCCGAATCACAGGACACAGCCGAACAGCACTTGAAGGAATAGTATGACAGAGTCGTGCCCCTGAACAATAGCTTCGATCACCACCATCTATGATCACCGCAGGAAGCAGCCGACCCGCACGCAGATCCCAGAAGCGGCAGGCCACGCGAAGACGCCGGAGAATCACCACCAAACAGACCCCGGAAGGATGGAATTAGGCAACGTTTTCACTGTAGCTACTCGTTGGTCATTAAACAGTCCACGCTTCTGAAGTACTGATGTCTTTTAGTACTCTTTTATTTATACATTTGAGACACTGAAAACTAAAATGTAAAACAAAGACAACAAACACAGGTTTTACATACACCCATAAAGACCCAAAAATCAAATAAGGAAATACATAAGATTAACTCATTTACCGTGTTTGCCTGTAACCAACAGTAGAATCATCAGGAGCCCATGCATATCTCAATTGATGTTTGCCATTCTGTTGACACTAATACTTCCGGGTTAATTAACCCAGGAAGAGTCACATGACCAATCAGTACAACTAATAAAATCCAATACCACCAGAATTAACTAAATTAAGACATTTGCACAAATAAATCACATTTAAATCAAAATACAAAAGAAAAAAGGGAAAAATAAACATTAACCCCTAAACCCCCACCAATATTAAATACATGTATACACCATACACAGCTGACCTACCAGTGTCAGCTACAACCCGGACTGTCCAGCCAAAATCCGAATGTATGGCCACCCTTCTGAATGCTGCTTTCTATTTTTTTCCTCTTTTTGAAAGCTGTGAAAACTGTTGTTTCAGTGCGTTGTTGTGGGAAGAGCTTGTCTACGCTTACACATGTGATTATCTCATAATGTAGTTCAAGCAAAAATTTTGCAGATATAAGTCGTAATAGTAAGTTATGTAGTACATATCTGATTAATCTCACATAGATACATTTCTTTGAGGTAAATAACCCAGCGCTTTATTGTACCTAATCTTTAGCTTCAGTGGAGCGTGTGTGCTCAAACAGCAACTCAAAACATTTTAATAACTATGATTGGGGCTGTCATATTCATAACATTATTATTGTATACACTATTGTAATAAAACCTTGTAACTTCTTTGGGCTAAGTTGCTGTGTTTCAGCATGTTGTTAAGGGAACTCTCTGGCCCAGTAATGGTTGCCAGATTTGGCTAGGCTTTGGATATGTGGATTTGGAGACATAGCACATTTAGCCACATTTGGCCCAATTACGGACCAAAAGGGCTGGTCTTATCTAGGAAAGATATAGCCATACTGACCGGGACCAGTAAACACTAAAAAAAATTAATGTCTAAACCATAGACTGTAAAAAAATATGGATTTAATGTCTGTGACGTCACCCATAGGATTCTGAAGAGCAGTTTTGATGTGTAAAGTAGGGACGAGCTGGCTTTTGCCATCTTAGCAGCCATAAGCCACATGTGACTCCTGGATAACAGAAAATGGGCAAAGAGGCAGGACATGGGCGGAGCTGAGGTGATGCAGTGACTAAAAGACAGCAGATAAATGGCTACCCACCTGCCACTCAAAATGACCACGCCCTTAATTATGGGGCACTTTAAGTCTTAATATAATTTAAACTAATGAGATATAAAAAAAAAAATCACCCCCTCTCAGTTGTCATGAAGGGCAAAATAAGCCGTTTAGTCCAAAACTAGAATTTGTACCAGGCTGTAAACATGTTTTTTTTCTGCTGTAAATTTAGCCATTTTAACAATGAGGCTCAATGAGGATTCTGATCCCTAGTGGCCAGTTGATGAACTGCAGTTTAAGTCACTTCCGTATTGGCTTCGAGAGACTGCAGGAGTTTGCCACTTGGTCTAAACATAAGATTTATTTACTTGAATTGCATCATGCATTATATCATTTTAACATAAACAAATTAATAAACTTAATGTAAATCATATTTGTAAGTCATACATAAATGAAACAGGTAACTTTTCTGTAATTGTATTAATACGGTTGTGGTAATCAAACAATATGCAGGATAAAAAAAAGAAAAGGTTTGTGTCTACAGCATTGCTTAGACACAAAAGACATCAAGAATCAGTGTGTCACAAGCACGCCAGGCTCCACCCACTCCCAAGCACAACGCACTGATTCCCCTGAGTACTGATCACACACCCCTGCACATCATCCTCACCTCATCACTGCCAGCACTTAAGCCCCCCACACACAGTCAGTCACTGTCCGGTCTCATTTGTAACAGGACTTACCTGTTTACTTACCTCAAGGGCTTCCAACGTGTTACTTACCTGCTTCCTAGTCTCCAGTTTGTCTCCTCGTCTTTGTATCTTGGCTTCCCCGTCTTCCTGGCTCCAGCAACTCGTCTTCAATATCTGCCTGCAAGCAAACTGAGTAATACCATCCAGTTATCCACCATTCCTGAACTATCATCTATCTGACTATGCACAGATCCAGTTATCACTCTGCTTTTCAATAAAGTGTGCTTCTCACCGTTATCAGTTCTCTGTGTCTGTCTGTCCATAACACAGTGTATGAATCTCAACGATGGTGACAATAAAAAACAACAACAACAAAAAAAAACAGATAAACATCAACTTTGAACATAAAACAAGCAAAAGTAAAAGTAATTAGTAAGAATCAAAGAAAATTAGTCACAATTCAGATCAGAGATGGAAATAACTTTTTTGTCCACCAGCCACTTTCTTGTTTTTAACCGACAATATGTAACTGCTTATTAAATACTACAAGCTCTACAATACTTAAGCAGTTTATTTAATCTCAAGTCTCAATGAAATGCTGATATTTTCTCTTTCTCTCTTATACACACACAAACCATGAACTGATATACATTTCATTAAATGAGTAGGGCAGATTAAAAAAAAACTAACATTCCTCCACCCATCCTCCCCACTCCCAGTCCAATTTACTCCTGCTCATCAAAATCAGATTCTGAAGTTTCAGAGGTGCTTTCCTGAGCGTTCTTCTTCCCGTTCTTCTTCCCTTCCATGAACTGTGGCCTTCTAGGCCGGATGCTAGCCTGATGCCAGAGCTGGATAGCAGGGGTGGGGTCATAATACTCAATAAAGGGACTGGATAGCTGGACAGTCAGTAGGTCAAAGAGGCTTCTTGATGTAAGACGGGACCTCCAGTCACTTTTCTACTAACTTCATTTGATCGAAGCCTCTTTCACAGTCTGCAGTAAAGGCTGGTATGGTGAGAAGGAGGTCAGCTGAGGATGTCGGGGCACTGCGATTGCAAAGAACTGTTGATTTCTGGCCAGGTCTTCATGTGGAGACTCTCTCCTGTCTCATACAGTCTGGTCTTGAGAATGGTCCACTGATCTGGGATGAGCTCAACAGCGACCCCCGAGGATGTCAGGATACTCTGGAAGTGTCTAGTTAATTTCTCCACTTCTGATTTACCAAATTCTGAAAAGAGATGGACATAATGAAACAACAATGAGTTATATGCTTTCATGACTTTGTAGATGAAATGTTATATATGAACCTAACCCACATACCTTTAGAGCGATCTGCGTCAGGCCAGCTGTTCAGATTCACTAACTTTTTCTAGCTTTGAGAATCCCTATGCTCATGTCGGTGAAGAGACTTTTCAGACTCTGGCAGAGTTTGTCGAGCAGCTCAAACTTGGCCTTAATGACACGGTTTAGGACACTGTCATCATTCTCGTGCTTCTTCATATAGGCTTTTAGCTTGGGCCCAGGTCTGTGGTACATTTACATTAGTAAGTTTATTTAAGATATTCAGCTAAGCAGCAAACACATTAACACAACTTTTCAGTTCTCACTCTGACACTCACCTGGTTTTGTATTTTGTGAGCATTGTTTGGGTGGCTGTCAGGCAGCTGTGTACTTCAGCCACTGTGATAGCTGAGGTTTGAAGAGAGAGGCTGCTGAGGTAAGTCAGGCAATCATGCATGAAGTTGCGAAACGCCTCAGTTATTAACATGCATACGCTGGGATACTACCGTGTATCCTTGAGACTGAAGTGAATTTTATCCTTAAAATTTTCCATGTAAAACGCAGTGCAGCTGCACAGCATACCTAGCAGGTGTATAAGCGTGCTGATTGGCTGTGCTGTGGCAACTGCTGGAACCTATGGCGAGGCGGCAGAGCGGAGGGAACCAATGGGGGGCCTCCCGTGTTCCCGCCCGCGCCTCCTGCCTGAATTTGCATAGCGCGTCTATAAAAGACCGTGTCACGCCATAGGAACTCAGTTTAGAAATCGACTGAAGCGACACACTGAGCTAGCACTAGCCCGGTATGCAACGCAATACTCATTCCCTTCTCTCAGGGAACCGAGGTTATGTTAATAACCGAGTCGTTCCATTTTGAGAGAATCACTGTGTTTACATGTTTACACATGTGTAAAATGCCATGCGTGCAGATCTCCACACTATAAGGGCATGCAGACACTACCACCCCGTATAGGGAGAATGAACTACTCGGAGCCGACCTTGGTGGGCTTCCGAAGGGTAACCATAGCGTTTTTATAGGCCGGGAATAATCAGGCCTTATAAAATTGTCACCAGACGTAGTCAGGCTTATAGTCTAGTATGCTTGCGAGTACATTAGTGCTTATAGTACATCATATGAGAGGAAACCCACTTGCAAATCGGTAATGTCAAACTTATAGCATCTGATAAATGTGGACGGAGAGGCCCAGCCTGCCGCCACACAGATATCCTCCAGTGGTATCCCACTAGACCACACCCATGAAGAAGCCATGCCTCTCGTGGAGTGGGCTTTGACGCCTAAGGGGCAGATGAGACCCTTAGACTGATAAGCCAGCGAGATAGTATCCACTATCCATCTTGACAATCTCTGGTTTGTGACCGAACTACCTTTAGAGCGGCCACCAAAGCAAATGAAGAGCTGTTCGATTGCCTAAAAGCCGCGGAACGCTCTATATATGTCCTGATCGCTCTGACTGGACAGAGCAGGTTCCTGCCTTTTTCTAATAGTCATCTGCCCCAACAAGTAAAGTCATAACATAATGACACCGTTGTAAATTATTAGCTAATGATTAATTAAAGCAGACATCTGGAAGTTGAAATGCATGGCTTTGACCCGTTGTGGTAATTAACACATTAATTTACATAGTTCATAAAATATGTTATTAAGGAATTAATACATTATGACACATTTAACTAATAACAATGAAAAGATTACTTAATCTATTAATCATGTCGAAATCTTCATTAGTTGCTGATGCAGTAATCATTAAAAAAATAGGTTAGTTAACCATTAGTAACACATTAACTCATCATTATCTGTGCATTAGTTAAGCATGATTTAATGCATATTAGTGCACCCGTATTGTAAAGTGTTACCATTATTTCTTTATAACAAATGTAATACTATAGTGGACCAGTGCTTCATAGTTGCTGCTTAACCTTTTTGTTCTACGTTTAACATTGCAAAGTTTATTTTGTACAACCCATTGTCATGCATGTAAACACAGGTTGTTTTGTTCATTGTGCAACAGAATGCCTGTATTGTGCTTGATTGATATGGTGTGGGTGAATCACATATAAACTACCCAGAGATAATAATTAAAAAAAAAAAAAAAAATTCAAATGTTTCTGCGATACATAAATGAGGTTACATTAACATTAAATGGAGATTTCTGCTAAAGTCTCCTGTTTCTCAGACTTGTCTCCTGAGACAAAACCTCTGACATCATAGGGAGAATGAACTACTCGGAGCCGACCTTGGTGGGCTTCCGAAGGGTAACCATAGCGTTTTTATAGGCCGGGAATAATCAGGCCTTATAAAATTGTCACCAGACGTAGTCAGGCTTATAGTCTAGTATGCTTGCGAGTACATTAGTGCTTATAGTACATCATATGAGAGGAAACCCACTTGCAAATCGGTAATGTCAAACTTATAGCATCTGATAAATGTGGACGGAGAGGCCCAGCCTGCCGCCACACAGATATCCTCCAGTGGTATCCCACTAGACCACACCCATGAAGAAGCCATGCCTCTCGTGGAGTGGGCTTTGACGCCTAAGGGGCAGATGAGACCCTTAGACTGATAAGCCAGCGAGATAGTATCCACTATCCATCTTGACAATCTCTGGTTTGTGACCGAACTACCTTTAGAGCGGCCACCAAAGCAAATGAAGAGCTGTTCCGATTGCCTAAAAGCCGCGGAACGCTCTATATATGTCCTGATCGCTCTGACTGGACAGAGCAGGTTCCTGCCTTTTTCTAATAGTCATCTGCCCCAACAAGTAAAGTCATACCATAATGACACCGTTGTAAATTATTAGCTAATGATTAATTAAAGCAGACATCTGGAAGTTGAAATGCATGGCTTTGACCCGTTGTGGTAATTAACACATTAATTTACATAGTTCATAAAATATGTTATTAAGGAATTAATACATTATGACACATTTAACTAATAACAATGAAAAGATTACTTAATCTATTAATCATGTCGAAATCTTCATTAGTTGCTGATGCAGTAATCATTAAAAAAATAGGTTAGTTAACCATTAGTAACACATTAACTCATCATTATCTGTGCATTAGTTAAGCATGATTTAATGCATATTAGTACACCCGTATTGTAAAGTGTTACCATTATTTCTTTATAACAAATGTAATACTATAGTGGACCAGTGCTTCATAGTTGCTGCTTAACCTTTTTGTTCTACGTTTAACATTGCAAAGTTTATTTTGTACAACCCATTGTCATGCATGTAAACACAGGTTGTTTTGTTCATTGTGCAACAGAATGCCTGTATTGTGCTTGATTGATATGGTGTGGGTGAATCACATATAAACTACCCAGAGATAATAAAAAAAAATAAAAAAAAATTCAAATGTTTCTGCGATACATAAATGAGGTTACATTAACATTAAATGGAGATTTCTGCTAAAGTCTCCTGTTACTCAGACTTGTCTCCTGAGACAAAACCTCTGACATCAGCAAGAAACAGTGGAGCTCTCACACTCGTCTTCTCTGAAGTTTTAGAAGAGACCTCAACAACATCACTGTAATGAGGTTCGTTTGTTGGAAGGAAGAAGACAGGGTCGGCTTGACTGGGACTTACACACTTTTATTTTCTCTCACGCACACACAGACGCTCTCTGGCGTATACACTCAAAATCCACGATATGGGTCGCCCCGTTCAGTTCTCAGCAATAGCAGCTTCTCTTGTTCACTCTCAGCAGCGTGCGTGCAGTCCCAGTCCAACTCTCTCTCTCCCCCGCTCTCCCGGCCGCGGCTTAAATGCGCTCTCTCCACGCCAATCACTGCAACCAGAATCAGGTGTTTATCCTCTGTGCTTGACCTACTTACCTGGCGCTCCGCTCTGCACTCTCTCTCCCGCTGCAGCCCTCGCGGAACCACGCCTCCGCCACATACCCCCACCGCCCGACTCAGGCCGGGAGCCATCCGGCCTGCAGCCTCCCCCTCCTTCGGGAGAGGAAGTCGGCCACAGCCATCTGAGCACCCGGCCTGTGGACCACCTTGAATTTAAAAGGCTGTAACGCTAGATACCAACGGGTGATCCGCGCGTTGGTATCCTTCATGCGGTGGAGCCACTGCAAGGGAGCGTGATCCGAACAGAGGGTGAACTCCCGCCCCAGGAGGTAATAGCGAAGGGTGAGGACGGCCCACCTGATGGCCAAACACTCTTCTCTATGGTGCTGTACATCGCCTCTCTCTTCGAGAGCTGACTGATGTACAGCACCGGCCGCTCCTCACCCTCCACCTCCTGGGACAGGACTGCCCAACCCCTGTCCGATGCGTCAGTCTGCAGTAAAAAAGGGAGAGAAAAGTTAGGAGCTTGTAGGAGCGGCCCACCACACAGAGCTGCCTTTAACTGAGTGAACGCCTGCTGGCACTGCTCCGTCCACTGAACTGTATCTGGTTCTTCCTTTTTAGTTAGATTAGTCAGCGGGCTGGCGAGGTCCGAATAATTAGGTACAAACCTCCTATAATATCCCGCCAGCCCCAGGAACTGTCTAACCTCCTTTTTGGTCTTAGGTCTTGGACAGGCTGCAACTGCTGCCGTCTTATTAATTTGGGGACGCACCTGTCCATGACCCAAGTGGAAGCCCAGATATCTTACCTCCACCCGCCCAATTGCACACTTCTTCGGGTTGGCCGTGAGCCCAGCCCTTCTCAGCGACCTGAGGACCGCTCGCAACTGCTGCATATGACGCTGCCAGTCCCCGCTATAGATGATGATGTCATCCAGGTAGGCAGCGGCATATGCAGCATGCGGCCGGAGCATTCGGTCCATCAGGCGCTGAAAAGTGGCCGGTGCCCCGAACAACCCGAAAGGAAGGGTAACGAATTGGTGTAACCCAAACGGCGTGGTGAAAGCTGTCTTTTCTTTGGACACTGGGGACAAGGGGATCTGCCAGTAACCTTTTGTTAAGTCCAGCGTCGAGTAAAACCGAGCAGTACCTAGCCGATCAAGCAATTCGTCAATCCGTGGCATGGGATAAGCATCAAACTTCGACACCGCATTGACCTTTCTGTAATCCACACAGAACCGGACCGAGCCGTCAGGTTTTGGAACCAAAACTATCGGGCTCGCCCAGTCGCTGTTGGATTCTTCTATGACCCCCATCTCTAACATTGCCTCTAATTCTGCCTGGACCACTGTTTTTGTGTTCCGGCAACCGATACGGCCTGCTGCGCACCACTACGCCCGGCTCGGTCTCAACGTGGTGTTGGATGAGGTCCGTCCGACCCGGTAGGGGCGAAAACACGTCGGCAAACTCGGCCTGTAATTGTTTGAGGTCTATGAGCTGGGAGGGCGAGAGGTGATCTCCCCCCGGGACCAGAGCGGGGGATTGTGCTTTTTGCAGCGCCTCTGGCCCGAGATCCTCCTCTCCACTCACCACCGTCGCCAGCATCACAGCCTCGGCCGCAACCCATTTTTTTAATAGGTTGAGGTGATAAATCTGACGTGCCCCGTCCCTATCGGATCGAATTACCTCAGGTCATCTGTGCTTGACCTACTTACCTGGCGCTCCGCTCTGCACTCTCTCTCCCGCTGCAGCTCTCGCGGAACCACGCCCCCTCCGCCACAATCACACACTGTGCTCAGACTGTTCTCCTCAGCTAGAGACTCTGAAGAGACCTCAGTAAATAAGGTTAACGTTTCTCTTAATTGTTAATACAACAAGAAAGCTGTACAATTTATGTGCATAGGGCACATCATTTGTTAGTCTTTAACTAAGGAGAAAAATATGAGCACAATGTGTGAAGTTATTGAGATCTTTTATGAAGCTTTAGAGGTAACAAAAGTGAGAATTCCAGAGACTCTAGCTGAGGAGAAAAGTCTGAGCACAGTGTGTGATGTTATTGAGATCTTTTATGAAACTTTAGAGGAGACAAATATGAGCAATCCAGTCTCTCTAGCCAAGGAGACACATCTGAGCACAGTGTGTGATGTTGTTGAGATCTCATCTAAAACTTTAGAGGAGACCACTGTGAGAGTGTTAGAGTTTTTGTCTCAGGAGACAACCGTGAGAACCAGGAGACTTAAGCAAAAGTCTCCATTTGATCTTAAACTAACCTAATTTTTGTCTAGGAGAAACATTTGAGATGCTAAAGAGATCTCACTTTGGATTTTTCTTTCCTCTGGGCAGTATCTGAGTCAGTTCTCCATACCATGGCTGACTCGTCCATAGCGGGGCTATTAAAAGCATTGCGTGTTTACTCTGCGCGATCCTCCTGATTAACTTAGGTATCAGCGCGATCAGGGGAAAAACATACAGGGGAAGTCTGGGCCATTCATGGGCCAGTGCATCCTTGTGCTTGGAGAAATATATTGAGCAATGAGTGTTGTCTTTTGAGGCGAAAAGGTCGACTTCTGCCTCGCCAAAGACCTTCCATATCAACTGAATCGTTTGCGAGTGAAGCGATCATTCCCCTGGATAACATGCTGCCTCTGGATAACATATCCGGGTCCCTGATTCAGGATACCTGGCATGTGAGCTGCTTTCAGCGAGCTCATGTTGCAGACCCAGCTCGAGCACTGCAGATGCTGAGGCCATCTGACCTAACATCCTCTGAAATGTCGAGAGGAGTGCAAGCGCTCGCCTTGAGCGACACTGCTAGAATCTGAATTGCGCGTGCTCGATCTGATGTCAGCCACGCTCTCGTTTGTATTGAGTCTATAAGTACTCCAAGAAAACACGTATCCTGGGTTGGAGAGAGTGTGCACTTTTCTCCATATTGATCCTGAGAACCAAACATTCTAGATGGTTGAGGAGCCAGGACCTGTGAGTCATCAACTGAGTCTCTGATTGGGCTATGATAAGCCAATCATCAAGGTATTTGAGAATGCGCATTACCCTTAGTCTCAAGGGAGCGGCAGAGATATACTGTGATACTGTGAACTGATAAGCGTGTCCCTCGAAGGCGAATCTCAAGAATGGCTTGTGATGGGGCTCTAACTGAATGAGAAAGTATGCATCTTTCAGATCCAATGTGAAAAACCAATTTCCTGGCCAAATGTGCGTGAGGATTTGTTTCATGGTCAGCATTCTGAATGTGCCCTTCATCAGTGCTCTGTTCAGCTGTCTGAGATCTAGGATGGGTCTGAGCCATCCTTCCTCGGAATGAGGAAGTAGCGGCGGTAGAAGCCTGACTCACTTTGCAGCGGGTGCATGGCTTCTATCGCTCGCTTCTCTAGCAGCCTCATAACTTTGGCGCGAAGCACTTGACTCACGCTGCTTCTTACCAACGTCTCTACCACCGCGCAAAAACTTTTGCGCGGGGGGTCTGCGAGTGAACTGCAACGAGTAGCCTCGTTTTATAACATTCAACACCCATACTGATATGCCCGGGATGGCCTGCCATGCCTGTATACATGTAGCTAGGGATTGAATCATATTCAGGGATGGACCACTTTGTAAAAGGGGGCCGGTGGCCCGATTTTCTTGTGTTTGTGACACTGTCATATTGATAATGTTTTGCAGCTTGCACTGTGCGGTGGGCGCACACATTTCATTCAGAGCACTCATAGTGCGGGATTCCCTGGGGATATTGATAATGTTTTGCAGCGCACACTGTGGTGGGCGTGTACATGACATTCATACCACTCATAGCGCGGGACATAGGGTGCTGTGTGTGTAAAGTGTTCACGTGTAGGGGTGCAAACTGTGTAGTTGGCACCTTGCCTACTGAGGTTGGCACACTGCCTACATATGAAAAGCTCTTTTGTGATTTACACTTGGTGGTGCGCACTGTGTAGTGGGCAACGCGCCTCACATTCAGAGCGCCCGTGGTGCGGTTGTGCTGTGTGAAAAATGCTTGAGCGCAGGGGTGCAGACTGTAAGTGGGCACATCTCCTACATAGAAAAGCTCTTTTCGTGCTTTATTTAGGTTGCTGTGAAAATGGCGGCAGTGTACAGGCGAGCATGATTTATAACAGGCTCGTTGGCTGTGAAATTGAAGTCTCCAGTCACCTGACTGCAGGGGACTGAGAGACGCAGATTGAGAGAGTGTGGTGGCGGCCCAGCCGGCCAGCGCTAGTGTGCAGACAAACTGATTTAACAACAGGTTATTTGACTGCAATATTTACATCTCCGCCACGTGAATAACGGGGGACTGGGAGAACGTAAAGGAAGTGTGCAACCCTGTGTGCGAAAGTGCACCGTCTCATACCACTGTACCAGCATTTCTAAGCGTTTATATTGCCGTAAATACAGTGTTATGTGTGTAGGCTTGCGTGTTTCATAACAGGCACATTTACTGCAGTATATAACCTCTCTAGTCGCCTGCGTAGAGGGTACTGGGAGAAGTGTAGAGAGTTAAAAACAGGCGCCAGGCTTAGTCGGCATTTTAGTACGCTGCAGTGAGGAGGCTGTGACATAAGCCGTGCTCCCAATAGCGTAAGCAGCGGCGTAGGCCGCGCTCCCGACATCCCCAGACAAATTGAGAGCGTGCGCCTTAGTAACCTTGCCGCCATTTTATGTACGCTACAGTGCGAGGAGGCTGTGAGGTAAGCCGTTCTCTCGACCTCTCCAGCAGCCAGCGTTCTGGATGGGTGCGTCGCTTTTGACTGCGTGGGGCCTCTGCGCGAGGCGCAGGTGGACGAGGCATTTGAAACAACGCACTCGTTACAAAATAATACACAGAAAGCAGTAAAGGATAAATAACGCCGGATAGCGCAGCTGGAACGACGGTGACTGAAGGCGGATGATTCTGGCGTCCTCAGCAAGTGCATGGGTTCCGCTGAGGTGCTCTTTCGACGGCGGCTTCAAGTCCAGAGATCAGCGAAGTGAAGAGTCGCTGAAGGAGATTTTAACTGAGTTCCTATGGCGTGACACAGTCTTTTATAGACGTGCTATGCAAATTCAGGCAGACGGTGCGGGCAGGAACACAGGAGACCCCATTTGATTCTTCTCCGCTCTTCCGCCTCGCCATAGGTTCCGGCAGTTGCCGTGCCTGCACTGCGTTTTATATGGAAAATTTTAAGGATGAAATTCACTTCAGTCTCGAGGATACACGGGAGTACCCCAGCATATGCTACCCAATACGAGTGATTCTCTCGAAAGAAACATGAAAAATACTGGATCCCAGCAGGTTTGGTAGTGGCGTGCTTTGCTCTTCTGCACTGCATTCACCCCTTCAGCATCTGGTGACTGAATCTTTATACAAAATCTGTCAAATCAATAAAGAAAAGTCATTAGTCAATTTATAATTTGTATAAGTGTAAGTTAGTTTGATTTATTAAATTACACTGAACAAATTCCTGACAGTAAACAGACCTAACCTTTTAACTTAACATTCAAGTTCTCTACATGCTGTTTTACTAAACGAGGTTCGGGAGGAACATGTCAGATAATTGACACAGGTGGAGAGTACTCAGCTAATCAACAAAGAGGTATATATGCAGCCGTCCTACCTTCATTTTGTTGACAGTTTTTCAGCACGGACGGCCTTTCTGACAGTTTGCCCCGCCCACCCACCTACACTGTCCAAACGTCTCCTCGACTCCACGCTGCTCAAAGCAATGCTACAATGCTAAAATCTTTTCTTTCAAATTTATATACAGCTTCCATCAGTATTCAAGGTAAAATAATTTCTGCTTTTCCTGAGATGTAATCGTGCTTTGCCGTGATTCACAATCACGAGTCTGTCTTCTAACATTTTCGATTCACAAACGTTAATAAGCAATGTGCTGTTAACGTGGTGCGTTGAAGCCATGAAGACAGTATCAGTGAGAGCAGTGCTCGGACAGCGTAAAGAGTGCACTGACTCACACAACAGGGAGATCTACAACAGTTCCTGTCTTAAGATAATGTATATGGCACCCATCAAACTTGCGATCTTGCAGCCTCCGTGTACTGCAGTACAGACGAATACTTTACAATTAACGTTACGAGAAGTGTGTTTATCATGGAGCGTGCAGTCGCCGTGGTGATGAACAATAAATATGCTTTCTGGTAAAGCGGGTGAACGTATGGTGAGGCTAAATCACTAAAATGATGGCAATGCAACAGGTTGCATCATGCCATACAATCAGCCACAAGTTGAATCAGCTGATAATCACTGTCTTGATTCAATATTTCTCAAACTTGATGCACATGCACGGTCGTATTTGGGAGCACCCATTTTCTTAAATGTTACATAAATACCTTACAGTATGCTATTGTATAACACGTGTATCAATGTTTATTGTACAGCATCTATATCTAAGGTTAAAAAAAAAAAAGAAATCACGATACTGCAAAGGTACTGATTTAATTTAATAGATGTGAGCACTCATGTTTCAAATCTGAAAGTGGCGCTGTTGTGCGTTCTACTGGCTTGCAAAATAATTCTTCAGAAGGATTCAGTTTCAGAGCATTTCGCATCAATGAAAAACGCAGTTATGCTAAACAAATTCTTATGAACAATTACAACGTTTTCTTTACCATGATTTATATCGTAATATGTTGTATACAGTGTAAGACTATATTTTGTCTCCCTCATATTAATTGAACAAGAATCCCACAATAATAAGGCATGGGCATTTCAAAATAAGAGTCCCGTTCGGTTACACAATGTGTCTCACTATTTGTCCGCCTAAATTTTTATCCTTTTTCTCCCACAGGAGCTCAGTTTCTCAGGTTAATTTTCTTCACTGCCCCAGCAGTGCTGTTCCTTCTACTCCCACAGGAATTCAGTTTCTCTGGCGAATTTTCTCCACTGCCCCAGCAGTGCTGTTCCCTCTGCTCCCACAGCAGCTCAGTTCTCTGGCTAATTTTCTCTACTATCACAGCAGTGCTGTTTCTTCTGCTCCCACAGGAGCTCAGTTTCTCTGGCTAATCTTCTCCACAATTACAGCAGTGCTGTTCCCCAGAGCAGTGCTGTTCCCTCTGTGCTGTTCACTTGGGAATTTCCTCCTGTCCAGCAAACATTGAGTCTTAAGTTTTTTCCTGGTTCTTTCCTGAGTTAGTGGAAAGTTTCCATGCAGCGAGTCAGCAGAAAGCTTCCACGCAGCGAGTCAGCAGAAAGCTTCCACGCAGCGAGTCAGCGGAAAGCTTCCACGCAGCGAGTCAGCGGAAATCTTCCACGCAGCGAGTCAGTGGAAAGCTTCCACGCAGCGAGTCAGCGTGAAGAGGAAAGTCTCCCATGCAGCGAGAAAGCGGAAAGTCTCCCACGCAGCGAGAAAGCGGAAAGTCTCCCAAGTAGCGAGAAAGCAGGCAGCGAGAAAGCGGAAAGTCGCAGTGAGAAAGTGGAAAGTCTTCCATGCAGTAAATCAGCGGAAAGTTCCACGCATCAAGTCAGTGGAAAGTTTCCACACAGTAAGAAACCGGCACGTTTCCAGGCAATAAATAAGCGGAAGTTCCTTGCATCAAGTCAGTGGAAAGTTTACACACAGTAAAAAAACGGCACGTTTCCAGGCAATAAATCAGCGCACGCAGGTAATCAGCAAAAAGTTCCCACGCAGTAAGGAGTTGCACATTTCCACACAGTAAACCAGCAGAACGTTTCCACAAAGCAAGAAAGTGGAAAGTTCCACGCAGTAAGTCAGTGGAAGTTTCCACACAGCAAAAGCAGCACGTTCCTCGCAGTAAATCAGTGAAAGTTCCCACGCAGTAAGGCAGTGGAAATTTCAACACAGTGAGAAGTGGATCAGTTTCAACACAACAAGGAAGGATAAATTTCACACAGCGAGAAGTGGGCAGTTTTCCACACAGCAAGGAAAGGGCGGTCTCCCACATACAAGACCACACCCTGCTCTCACCAAGAACCGTACGATTCGTGAACCAACAGGGCCGCCCATCGGTGACACAAGCCGCTCACGGGCCCTCCCGGTCAAACAACCAGGCCCCTGTCTCATGTCAGCCGCCAAGCTCTGCACTTCTTGGGGGGTAATTAGCAGGTGGCTGTCCTATGCTTACTAGCTTTTTGGGGGGTACTCTGGGTTCGGGCCGAAGTCCGAGCTCGAAGCCCTCCCCCCCGGACAGCACACCAAATACGCAATTGAATTAACTCTCTACAAATTATATGTAAGTGTGAACTCGTGAAACTGTTATTTAGCCTACCTGGTCTAGGTGCTGGGTAAGTCCCTGGTAACCCCTCAAAAAAGGGTCAATGGCCCTAAAGAGGTGAGAAACCCACCATGTGCCTCCAAACCTAGTTGGTACAAGGGGATTCTGGACGCACCATCAGTTGCATATACCACCAACTTGCCACTCTTCTCCACAGACCTTCCTCATCATGTTATCTATTGCCTGAGTGATGTTCTCACTCTTTCTCCACATCCTGTATCCCTACAAAGTGGACCTCCACCTTGCCTCGGTTGCACAAGCATGCATACAGCATTTCCTGTACCATCACGGCAGTGTCAGTAGACCCGTCCGACATAATGGAGAGGAATTTCACTGTCGCTATCTTTGACTGAAGGGTCTTCCTCTCAGCTGCAGCTATGTGCTTAATAAACACCCTGGCTTGCTTCCGATTCACGTATGTGCTACCTGTGCTAAATCCCTTTTTCTCATCTAATCTATAAAATGAAAGTGGAAAAATAAACAATGAAAAGTAAAGATAGAAGTAAATATTGTACCACAGATTAACGTTATAGGCTACTTTATGCATATAAAATAGCCTAGCTAACTGACATTAGTTACATGGGCGCTACATTCTTTTGACCTTATTCAGCATTTAATCTAAAATCTACAATTAAACATTTCATAGACAAAAAAAAAGAAAAAGAACCGTTCTTGCTTTGCTATTTGTAATCTTGAAATAGCCTTCCTTTATTCGCGATTGCGTGGGCGTTCCTAAACAGTATTATCATCTTATCTAACTGGGCCATCTTCATGGCAGCCTTATTCTCCGGGGCTGCTTTTCCCTGTGCTCTCTTTTTTACCTGGATGTGGCATTTGGATGATTCGTGGTCTTTTATGGCTTCCAGTTTTAGGTTTAGTCCCAACAATGAAACTATTAGTTTTGGCACCTTCTGAAGCTGTGTTGACGACATACCGAGCAAAAAATTGTCAGACTTGTCTTGTCGTAAACTAACCAATCGCGGGACTCCCCATTGTCTGCTTTTCTCCATCGTTCTTTAAAAACAATTTTTTTGACCTTCGCCTCTTTGTCCACTGGCTCCTCCTGAGATGTTTTCTCTGCAGACCTCTTAACACCTGCGATGTAATGCCACATTTCTTTTTTTGAAGGTGTGCTTCCTCTAAAAGTGTCCACCATCCAGGTGAAACAGTATGCTATTTTTATTTACCCGCTACGGTGGCCCGCTACAACACAAAATCACCCGCATTTGGCTGGTGGCGGGTGCTAATTTCCATCCCTGATTCAGATGCAAACTTTATTCATGCCGCAATGCATGCTGGGACCCATGGGAGAGTTGTGATTGGTGGTACCACTCAGTTTCAGTACCCAGACTCGGCCCACTACTGGCTAAGTGTAGTATTTTGTTGGCATGATTGTGGCACATTGCCGGCAGTATGTCAGCTCAGTTTCAGTACCCAGACTCGGCCCCCTACTGGCTAAGTGTAGGATTTTGTTGGAATGATTGTGGCCCATTGCCAGCTCAGTTTCAGTACACAGACTCGGGCCAGTACCGGCTAAATGTTCAATTCTTGTCGGTGTGATTGTGGCCAAATGCTGGAAGTTTTGGCAGCCAGACAGTGTATTTGGGATGATTCTGGGGTGTCATTGATTCATAATCAAAGCCTTAATTAATATTTATCCTCCTATTTATAATGATTAATTCCAGTTGATTTTACTCAATAGAACTACTGATTTGAGTGTCGTCTGGCCTATGTGTAACACAGCCCCTAACATGCTAGGAGTGCAGTAACAGTGTTTGCTTTGCCTGGCTTCCATAGATTAAATATGAATTTGTCTTTCATTTTTATTATATTTTATTCATTTTATATTTCCTTTTACTGAAACACTAAAGAATCAAGATGAATATTGCCTGTACTACTGTCTCTCACTGAGAGAAAGCACATGTTATCAGTATGTTTTGGTTAGGTGCTTTGTTGAAATGTAGTTAAGACTCTCCAACCTTGGGAGTGCTGTGAGTTTAGTGATATGCTCTGCTAGCTATCCTTGTGTGGAAATTTACCATGACTGTGCATTTTCTCTGAGCCAATCAGAATCATACACCTTGTAATAATGACATGGCTAGACCTTGAAAACAGTATAACTGTTGGGACAATTGTATGTACGGTACGACGAGACTGGTAGAGTGGAAGTGCAGCCTACGAACTCCTTGTGAAACTTGAAGCTGGCTTCTGCTGATGAAACTGCAAACTATTCTTAAGTAAAAAAATGTATTTAATTAATTGCACTCCTGACTCTTTGTCTTCATTCTTCACTACTGGTCTCTGGGTCTAAGCTGTTATACCCCTAACAGAGATAACAAGGGGGAGGGATCGGACAGAGACACGAGCACATGGCCCAAAACAACAACACACCACATGTGCTCCAAAAGACAGGACAGACATGTGACACAAAAGGCTTGTTCGACTTCATCCAGCGATGCGCAGACCGATCGGCGGCTGACTAGAAGCAGTGCATGCCGGTTAGAAATTTTGTCCGACTTGAGGCAGCGCCGACAGCACGTGGCTGTGACGAATGTCAACAAAGTACAAAGTACGGCTGATGCAGCCGGTGCAGATTCTCAAGGGTGACTGCACAAGCTCTGATGACGACACAGCTGATCCACGATAGGCCGGATTCACCACATGACAGCGATCACGTGTTTCGTGTTTATTCGTAAAACTGACGTTACACTAATGCTCACAAATCATTAATTTATAACAGTAAAATATCTTTTCATGTAGTCGCGATGTTATATTGTCATGTTTATCAAACTAAAACTGATAAAAAACACGTTGACCCCACTTCATTGATAGTTTATTTGTTGAACTTTATTCTTGTCAAAATAGACGCTTTATTAAGCTGTGCATAAAGTATTGAATGAAAATGTAATCCGAAAAATCGGTGTATTTGAGAAATATTGCATTTATTGAACTTCAACTGTGATAAAGTTTGCAAAAACAGTGCAAGCGTCACTGCGGGAAGCAGAAAGTGTCCGACTTCACATATCCGTTTGTAGCTCCTCCCCGCCTGCACGGAGCTACTCTCGCCGATCGAATGCATCCAGCCGCAGCCGATGTCGAACACACCTAAACACTAGGAGGTTATAAAGGGGACAAATCAAGCAGGGAAATGAGGGAACACAGGTGGGGCAAATGAAACCAATAATGAGATAACAAGGGGGGTGGGATCTAGACAAAGACAGAAGCACAAGGCCAAAAATAACAAAACACCACATGTGCTACACGAGACAGGACAGGCATGTGACAGTTCTCGTAATATTTTCATCAACAACATGGTTTGATTAAAAGCCGCTCAGGATGGCTGAGTGAGTTTTTGTGCGTCAAGAGCTCTCAGTTGTGGGGAAATGCTAAATGGCCGCTCGGGACAATAAGTGTCTCTGGCCGTGACGATAGTCAGTTAGTGGGGGGGAAATGTGTTAGATAGTCAGGGGTATAAACACTGGTTAGAAGTGCTTCTCAAGGGCACCAAGAGAACCGTGAAGTGACCCTGAAACCAAGAAACTGAGCTGTGTATGATGCTGAACCTGAAAGACTGATTCGTTCTACTGCAGGATTATATTGACAAGGGGAATTCCAGAGTATCTTTAAATCATGATATTACCATTGATTTTTGGTTAAAATATCAGTATTGCTTCGACATTAAATGAGGGTGCAAGAGTGATGTTAAAGCAACATCACTTTGTAGTGTTAATTCAATGTAATTTGCGTTGACGCATCAACACTGGCTCAGTATGGTTTCATTGATTACCTGCTATCTGGGAAGCTATCAACCCTTTCTCCTCCCTTTCTTGCTTGTAGACATTTAATGTTAAGAACTTTCCTCAAATCCTCCAACTTTTCTTCAACTGGGATACCATATACAGGTCCTTCTCAAAAAATTAGCATATTGTGAAAAAAGTTCATTATTTTCCATAATGTAATGATAAAAATTAAACTTTCATATATTTTAGATTCATTGCACACAAACTGAAATATTTCAGGTCTTTTATGGTTTTAATATTGATGATTTTGGCATACAGCACATGAAAACCCCAAATTCTCTCAAAAAAAATTAGCATATTTCATCCGACCAATAAAAGAAGAGTGTTTTTAATACAAAAAAGTCAACCTTCAAATAATTATGTTCAGTTATGCACTCAATACTTGGTCTGGAATCCTTTTGCAGAAATGACTGCTTCAATGCGGCGTAGCATGGACATGGAGGCAATCAGCCTGTGTCACTGCTGAGGTGTTATGGAGGCCCAGGATGCTTCGATAGCGGCCTTAAGCTCATCCAGAGTGTTGGGTCTTGCGTCTCTCAACTTTCTCTTCACAATATCCCACAGATTCTCTATGGGGTTCAGGTCAGGAGAGTTGGCAGGCCAATTGAGCACAGTAATACCATGGTCAGTAAACCATTTACCAGTGGATTTGGCACTGTGAGCAGGTGCCAGGTCATGCTGAAAAACGAAATCTTCATCTCCTTAAAGCTTTTCAGCAGATGGAAGCATGAAGTGCTCCAAAGTCTCCTGATAGCTAGCTGCATTGACCCTGCTCTTGATAAAACACAGTGGACCAACACCAGCAGCTGACATGGCACCCCAGACCATCACTGACTGTGGGTACTTGACACTGGACTTCAGGCATTTTGGCATTTCCTTCTCCCCAGTCTTCCTCCAGACTCTGGCACCTTGATTTCGAATGACATGCAAAATTTGAGTGACAGTCCAGTGCTGCTTCTCTGTAGCCCAGGTCAGGCGCTTCTGCCGCTGTTTCTGGTTCAAAAGTGGCTTGACCTGGGGAATGCGGCACCTGTAGCCCATTTCCTCCACACGCCTGTGCACGGTGGCTCTGGATGTTTCTACTCCAGACTCAGTCCACTGCTTCCGCAGGTCCCCCAAGGTCTGGAATCGGTCCTTCTCCACAATCTTCCTCCTTCTCATTGTGCAGTGTTTTTTGCCACACTTTTTCCTTCCCAAAGACTTCCCACTGAGGTGCCTTGATACAGCACTCTGGGAACAGCCTATTCGTTAAGAAATTTCTTTCTGTGTCTTACCCTCTCGCTTGAGGGTGTCAATGATGGCCTTCTGGACAGCAGTCAGGTCGGCAGTCTTACCCATGATTGCGGTTTTGAGTAATGAACCAGGCTGGGAGTTTTTAAAAGCCTCAGGAATCTTTTGCAGGTGTTTAGAGTTAATTAGTTGATTCAGATGATTAGGTTAATAGCTCGTTTAGAGAACCTTTTCATGATATGCTAATTTTTTGAGACAGGAATTTTGGGTTTTCATGAGCTGTATGCCAAAATCATCAGTATCAAAACAATAAAAGACCTGAAATATTTTAGTTGGTGTGCAATGAATCTAAAATATATGAAAGTAAAATTTTTATCATTACATTATGGAAAATAATGAACTTTTATCACAATATGCTAATTTTTTTAGAAGGACCTGTATAACACCTTTCGTAAAGGGTCCATCACCTGTAATCAAAATAATAAAATAATCGTTACGGTGTGTACAGGCCTTAAAGGTCCCGTTCTTCGCGTTTTTTCGAAGCTTTGAATATGTAATGTGTTCATGTTTCGTGTGTAAAAAACACAGTATTTTTCACACATTTTACTTATCTGTATACCACTGTTTTCACTGATGTATAAACGGCCTGATGATTTCCTTGTTCTATGAAGTCCCTCATTCATAAACTTCAGAGTATTTGATCTTTACTTCAGAGTATTTGATGTTATGTTTTGAGGATATTTGAACTGATTATGTAATTAGAATTATACATGTACCTGACTGTTTAATAAATCGTTACATTTTGATTTATTCTGACTTACTCTGGAATTATTAAAGGGTACTTTCTACAAAGGGTTAAACGGAATAATTAAATGTGTAGCTAACTATTGAATATAAATGACCAAATAACCAAATTGGCATTCTAATCTAAATTCTAAATTATGATAAAATTGAGTCAGATAAAGAGGAATTGGAATTAAATCCACGTTGCCCAGCTGAGAACACCGAACGCGCGAATCCCTTCACCCGCTGTTCGCTGCCGCCATTGGAGCGAACTCAGCGGCCTTACAGCTTGGTGACCCCGACGTGATTGCTACTCGGACAGACGAGGCCGACGTTTTTCAGCAAAGTATTGGATTCTAAAATCAACAAGAGGTTTGAGCTTCTCTTTCTTCAGCTGTTGTGGTAAGTCAAATTCATTCTGTCTGGTTTAGAAATGTTTTGGGAAAACCAAAATGTTTGACCGCACAGAACCGAGTTTGTGAATTGATTGAATAGACATAACCACATATCAGACATGGTTAACGACAGCGCAGATAAGAAATGAAAACTCTTGCCATTAATTGTTAAAGATCTCCTTGTCGGCATACGCAACAAGAGATTCAAACTAAACTAGAACAATCTATTTTCTAAGACTCGACGAAGAACTATAAATTAGAGCCTAATGTGATAAAATCAGCTAAATGAGTTTCCATTGTCTCATTAACTATGTCCAACGCGCGAAGAGAGCGATCAGACAACAGAATGAAAAATCTTAGTTCAGAAACAATTAGAAAACCTGCGATTTGATAATGCATTTGTTTATGAAAAGCAAAATTGGGAGAAACAAGGGTGATGCAATGCAATGTTAAAGTTAAGAAAACTTTTAGTTTGACCAATAGCTGTTACTGCTACAAAATCGAAATTACTCGACAAAAAAATAATCAAGAAGCGGTAAGATTAAAATCTAAAACTGGTAAACACAATGATAGTGATGATTACTATTTTTGTCAAGAAAACACATGATTTAATGTTTCTGAGTGGCTCAGCTGAGCCCACAGGGCCTACCACGCCCACTTGGAGAACACAGACTTTTTCATATTCAAATGTATTGACAAGAAAATACAATACGAAACTTCACTCTCAAAAACAGAATTTGAGCAGGGATTTGACTGCACCCAGTAAGGGTGTACAATATATATCGTCTGCGATAATATCGTAATTGTTGTTTAACAATATATAACGATGTGCGGAGTATATCCCTCACACTCACGCAGAGAGTGCAAGCATACCCAACGTGATGTAGTTTGTTGATTAGACTAATGCGGGTGCGCATTTCACTTTCCGCTTTCACTGCATGCTATATTTATATCATTTAATATAGTTAATGTGATATTGATTTTATACAAGTTCATTATTGTATTCTAAACAAGAAGTTAATATTAAGTGACTTACAGTTTAGACTTCCATATTGCCTGTTTTTGCTCTATTTCGCCACCGAAAAATAGTTAAAAAAAATACACAGCACTGTATCTGCGTCTCTGAGCAACACAGCTGTGTTTTCATATTGAAGGAATCAGCTTTTTGAATGAATCAATTGAATCAATGACTCTGATAGATTAAGAGAGTCAAATGCTTCGTTCCTTGAATGAATCAGCTGTTTGAATGAATCGGTTTAATCTCAATGACTCACTCATTAAACGTGGCTTGCTGCCACCTACTGGCGGTTTGAATTTTACAGTTAAAGTATCTTTTCATGTTTTAAATAATTTCAAATATCAATATTATTCAACATTTTGTTTTAAACATCAAAACATTATTTATGCATAACTGCAGGATATTAATTTGTCACTTCTGAGCTGTGTAAATTATATAAATGCCACTTCAGATGCAGCTTCTGTGTTTCCTCGGCACTGCAAAGATACATTTTGTTGATAAAATTATTATTTAATTTGATTGGTAACAGCCCTATTGTGTCTTATTATAATTGATTTTTATTAATTTTATGAAATTGACACAAAAGATGTAAAAAAATAAATGTATCAAGGTAAAAGATATTATTTCTGTCACTTCTGTGAGAAGACCACCACACAGAATATGAAGAATATCATAAACTTTAGGAGTCAGCTGACCATGGCAGTCCTACACCTGCCAAAGTACCAGCACAAATACACACGCAACAAAATATCCTCTAATTATTGTTATCGAGAAAATCCCAGAAAATATCGAGATATCTTTTTTTGTCAATATCGCACACCCCTAGCACCCAGCATGTGCTGCTAGTTCATTGGATGTTAACAACAACAGAGTCCACTCATTGGCCTTAATCCTGACTGTTGTTGTGCATGCAATGTTCATGCCAGTCTGCTGTGACTGCAGGGCCAAACCATGCAGAATCACTGTCTTTAATACACTTTGACAAATATGTTGTTGCGCTTGACTTCGTTCTGATTTACTCCGAAAGTATTGATTTTAGTGCATTATGTATCCATTGTTTCCGCATATCTGTGTCAGGTTAGTAACGGACTGGAGTCCAGATTTGGGGGAGCTTTGAGGCACACCGACTGAGATTGCAGAGCTCCGCCTAACGTTTGGCATTAATTACCAAGACTGACAAGTTATGTGATCGTGGGCCCGCATAATGGAAAGTGCGAGGACCCTATGCGACTGTGAGAACCTAATGAACGATTTCAATAAATGTAAAGAGTTAAGTAGAATAATCAAACGTTTATTCATATTTATAAAGTATTAGAAATCAGTAACAAAAAAATTAATTAATGGAGCCAGATCAAATAACAAGGTAATAGCTACATACTTCATGGACCAGAATAACATTAATAATTGATATTCTTTTTAATATAATTATATTATAAATGAAAATATAATATACATTGTATTACAATTGCCAAGCAGGACATTATGTAGAGGATGGTGACACAAAACTGGGGAAATCGGTATACAGAACTCCCACACTCTTGTGTGTAATTTTTCACTACCAGACAAATACTCCAAAATCCTTGATTTCCGAATGATTGGTTTTATACATTTAAATTACATCTAAAGAGGGCAACCTCAATTCCTGATTATTGTAACATTGTTCTAATTACGTATACGTGGAAAACCATGGCATGATTATAGAAAGTTATCATTAGAGTTACAGCAAGTTGGTCGCTTAATTCATTGGTAATGGTCATGGCCTCTGATTGGAAACAATGCATTAATTTGCATTAATTAAGCGAAGTCAGATCCAAGAGAACTGAATAAAAATATTCTGGAATGATCACAGTGGTAACGGACGTCCAGAATATCAGTGAGTCGCCTCTGCCTGGATGACCAAGACTGACGAGTTTGTGGCAAGAGATCGTAAACCCGGCCGGTGCGAGGCTCAATGTTATTTGACATGTAAAAGATTTGACATGAATATCCTCAACTGCAGTGTTCATGCAAGATCTTCAGTTACTGATCTCGTTATAGTGGTCAATAGCAGTGAGTTTAATAATTAAAACATCCAAATTGCAATGATCCTGTCTGTATTTTCATATTTGTAATTGTACTGAACACGTGCGCATAGAACACACATTATAGTTGTTTGTGCTACTAGATGCACATAGGCTAGTTAAGTTTATTCTTTAAAACACATGCTTGCTTTACTGTAAGTGTTGTAAGAAACACTTAGGTAAAGGTTGTAGATGCTATGCATTGCAGGCCATGTATCTTGTGTAAATTGGAATAATCGCAATACTGGAATTGTAAAGCAATTTCAAGTTGCATGTGTGTCTGTCTATGTTGAATTTGTTTGTCTTCTGAGTGGAAACTCTGCTATTTCCCATATAGCTGCAGCAAAACCATGTACAGGAGCATAGAATTGCCATCTGGCTATACAGTGTGAATTACAATTGCACTAACCATGAAAATGTTTTCATCACAACAGGACTCAATAACTCTGACCTTTGCAATTTCTAATTTGAGCAAATTCTAATACTTTTCATTGGTTCAATTCCCAGTGCCAAAAGGGAGGGGAGCTGTGCTTTTGCCTACAAAACTAGAAGTGTGGCACAGATAATAGAAAACCAATTCATCCTTCACTCAAACTGACTGTAATGAGAGCGACTAGAAGTCTCTGATTAATCCTGAAAAATTCTCCAGCAGAATTGGAGTTTATAATTCTAAACACAGCAGATTGTGAAGGCTCGACTGCAAGAGCAGCTTTAAGTGTTAAAACACAGAGACAACAGCAGCAATTAACTGTGTTTCTCTCTAAATTTGTAACTCTCTAAATTTGTTTCTATCTCAGGTTGACAATTGCAATTCCTTGGAGGACGGACAGCCAAAAGTCCCCCTCCCCCTACATCAGATCCAGGGCAACGGAAAATTGTCAGAACTTGAGATGTGAGAGATTGGTGTGAATAAAAATATGATGGGGTCATTCACATCTCAAAATATGACTACACGACCTCCCAGCATAAAACTGGAACGAAATTATGAGTTGATTGATAAACACAGATTGTTATTGATTAGATTCCACCCATCTCCCAAACATGAACATAGAAAACACCCTACACTCACGACAACATCAGCTGGAATAGACCAAAATCTATTCAGGCTGAACATTACACATCATAGACGATAAAGATGGCATAGAGTCTAAAAGTGTTACTTCACTAAAGATCTATTGCCCATCTTTTCACACTAACCGACCCAGATAGCTTCACACACACAGAGCAGTAGAGATCCCATGATGACTTTCGAACAAAGAAACATAACATACGCTATTTACTACCTTCTCTAAACATCGCTAATATCAGAAACATTATCAAGCACAGATAAATCTGAAGTGTGAGCACTTCAATCAAATTACAAAATTAAAATTTTTATTTTGTCATCGACTGTGACTTAGCCAGCATACATAACACACACACACACACACACACACACACACACACACACACACACACACACGTTGTGTTTCCATGTTTTATGGGGACATTCCATAGGCGTAATGTATTTAATACTGTACAAACCGTATTTTCTATCCCCCTACACTGCCCCTGCCCCTAAACCTACCCATCACAGGAGACATGCTGCATTTTTACATTTTCAAAAAACATCTTAGTGTGATTTATAAGATGTTTTCCTCATGGGGACCAAAAAATGTCCCCACAAGGACAAGGATTTTGGATATTGCCATCTTTGTGTCCCCATACCGTAGGGATTACCAGTACACACACACACACACACACACACACACACACACACACACACACACACACACACACACACACACACACACACACTCTGTTAACAGTAGGGTTGGGAATCGTGATAAATTTTCCGGTTCCGGTTCTGGTTCCGATTCCGCCTAATGATTCCGGTTCCGATTCCGGTTCCATTAAAATTATTAAACAAATAGTGGTAAAGGAAAAAGGCATAATACGCAACTCAAACAATCCTTTTTGTGTTTATTATATGATCTCTGATTCATTTACAGGTTGGCAATGTCAAAAAAGTCCTGTACTGTACATATATTACAGTATTAAAAGCATTCTTGCAAAAATATTATATATATATATTAGTTATATTTATTAGTTATTTGTATATTAATTTACTTGGTTTACCGTTACTTGGTAACGACGTCGAGCGAGTAGGTGGCAGAATGAATAGCGTTGTTCACCTAACGTTTATATTTTTGAACCGTTAGTTTTGTTACCAAAGCTTCAGTACGTAATGGCACTTGCGTCTATCTGCCACGGATGTACTGCAAATACTCTAAAGTCTAAACTAAAGAATGCTGACGACGAGCAGAAATTATATGTACAGCTCTCTGCTTGCAGTATGTCAGTCACGCTCATCAGGACTCGAGAACGGTTCGCGGGTGCGCGCCCGAGTTCGGAAGACAGCATTCACGCTTGATGTGGTATTTTCACAGCATACACGCAGGTTCAAGACTCGCTTCTCGCTCCCTACAGTGCAATTCGCTAGGTAGCTATACATCCGCGCTAAAATATCACGGTGAAAGTCATCATAGCTTGCGTAGTATAGACCCAGCTCCCAACCCAACTTTGAGAATAGATTAACGGCGATATGTTTTTTATCGCCCGATAAGAGTCTCACGTTAACGCAGCACGTTAACGCCGATAACGGCCCACCACTAGTTAATTGTTTGCACTTCTGGAAGCGGCAGGCAACGTAATTAATAGTCATGATGAGGTTAGCTGTCGCCCGCTATTAAAGGATACGCTCCCAGCGCTTCGCACACACATTGCACCAGAACCGTTTTCGGAACCGAAACTCGGGAATTTTGCGCGATTCCGGTATTTTTCAAAAATAAGTATCGGTTCTGCATAAGAACCGGTTCTCGGTTCCCAACCCTAGTTAACAGGAATACACAATCCCCATTATTGTATGACTAATCATTTTTATATCTGCATTAATAACATAGGAAGATTCCTGAACAAACACAGTGGTTATTATATACCGGTATACACCTTCATAATTGTGATTTAATTGTTGTTATTCTTATATGGTTTATTGATGCATATCATCTATTTAAATATATAAATTGCACTGACTTTTTGCTGCTTTTCCTTGGGTAATTCAGACCAAGAATACTTAAATTTCACTACTACTACAGTGATAGTGAAGAATTAGATGATTAAATGAGACCACCCTACCATTTATGACCTTGAAAAAACACTTGAGAAAAGATTTACCAATATCTGACATGAACCTACTTTTATGTTTTGTTTTTTGCGGCAGTATGTGTTCCTTATGACTTCAAGTTCATTAAGTTCATCAGTGTTCAGTCGTTAAGAGGCCATTAAGATGCTTGTCAGGTGTCACACACCAAACGGCGTGTAACTACAGAGAAGCCTTCCTCCTATTGAAGTCTACCCAGATAACCGCACTGTTGGAGGTGAGAGGATTGGACAAGGAGGGTCAGATTATCATCGGGAAGGTGCTACAGAAGCAGAAAGTTCTCCACGAAGGAGTGACTCGTTAACTGAACAAGTCTCAAGGTCCGAGACTGACTCTATGAATGATGCCCACATGCTGTGCTGTACTTCTACCACGGGTAGAACACCTGAAAGACAATCATCCACCTGCTGAACTCAAACTACATACACCTGATGAGACTGGGTGTCCAGCAGGTGAACACAGAGCCCACTGAAGGTCTCTACAGCTGCTTACACTACAAAGACAATTTACATCTCAAGAGATATCAACCGTCTAATTATGATCCCATGGGATCCCATGGGATCCACTAGAGTTTGACCCAATGGATCAAGAGGCGGACTGAAAGGCTGTAAAAAGTAACGCCAGATTGTCTGGTGGAGGACAAAGGACACTTTTTGCAGACAACGTCACGCTGTGTGAATCAACTAAGAATGACTCTAATTTACGTGTATTTATTCCACCTAAATCTCCCCCATCCTACTTCACCCCCTCATGCCGTGACTATCGGAAATGTACTCAAAATCTATACGATCTAAAAGTGAACAAATACTACACAGTATATATGTTTGAAATCATTGGAAATGTCTTAGTGCGACTGGTACAAATATCTCATCCCCACAGAAATATTCAAGAAGATAACAACGGTTTTAAGAGTTTGGAAATATCTTGCATATAATGAGTGTGGCTTCTGGAGCCATTTGGTCTCTTCTTTCAATCCAGGCAAATGGGAGAGTGATTACATTTAAATTCCCTTTGTTGACATATGTTTCCATTTGAAAGAAGTTACTGTCTGGTCTGAATACTTAAGGCAACGTAGCAGAAAGTTTGGGGCGCAATATTGTAATCCAGATTCTCCCGTAACGTTGTGTGTCCAGCCAACGTTACGTATGGAAAGTCAGGAACGCATCTCTCACTCTTTACTTCAGAGTATTTGATGTTATGTATTGAGGATCTTTGAATTGATTATGTAATTGGAATTATACATGTACCTGACTGTTTAATAAAATGTTACATTTTGATTTATTCTGACTTACTGTGGAATTATTAATGGGTACTTTCCACAAAGGGTTAAACGGAATAATTAAATGTGTAGCTAACTATTAAATATAAATGACCAAATAACCATATTGGCATTCTAATCTAAATTCTAAATTATGATAAAATGGTGCCAGATAAAGAGGAATTGGAATTAAATCCATGTTGCCCAGCTGAGAACACAGAACGCGCGAATCCCTTCACCCACTCTTTGCTGCCGCCATTGGAGCGAACTTAGCGGTCTTACACGGGTATAAAGCGGAAGCAATCGCCACACACCATTGTCATTCACTTCGGAGCCGAACGGTGTTCAGGTCGAAGACTAAAACTACACTGCTATTCAGCAAGAGAGAGAGAGAGAGAGAGAGAGAGAGAGAGAGAGAGAGAGAGAGAGAGAGAGAACGCTCGTGTTGGCTTTACAGCAACAGCGCGACCGCGTGCTCACCGCTGCAGTAAGACAACTGCTGTTTTCACAGCACTTCTCAGTGAGTGCAGCACACAGGCTACACTATTCAGCAGTGGTGCTCCCGAAAGAAGCTTTGGGCCCCTACCAGGGGCGTCCAGTTGTGACTTTCGGGGCACCCGCTGATGAGCAGATGTCGATCGCTGCATCGGAGAGGGAGTTTCAGTTCTCGGAGGATGAAGACTCAGCTATACTGCCTCCCTCTGGGAGAGTGGCAACGGTTGAGTCAGACCCTGAGTTGACGGCTATGCTTTCCCGGGCCGCCGAGAAGGTTGGGCTTGAGTGGAACCCTCCACCACATCCCGAACCTTCGAGGTTGGATGATTGGTTTCTCTGGGCGGCTCGTGCTGGTTCTCAGCGTTCCGCCATGGTGCCATTCTTCCCAGAGGTGCATGAGGAGCTGACTAGGTCATGGGCAGAGCCTTTCAGTGCCAGAAACAGACCTAGTGGCTCCTCCCGCCTCACTACCCTCGAAGGCGGACAGGCTAAGGGTTACGTGGGGATCCCGCTGGCTGAGCAATGCAACTGTGTCCGGCAACTGCTTCCAACTGTCATGGTTACACGCATCTCCCATCCAAGGCCTGTAAATTCTCTTCCAACCTCGTTGCGAAGGCTTACAGGTCTTGTGGACAGGCCACGTCCGCTCTGCACGCCATGAGTCTGCTCCACGTGCACCCGGTCCAGGTGTTCATGGACCTGCACGAGGGTAGGCCTAACCCAGAGCTCCTCCGCTGAACAGTTCTCGGCTGCCCAAAAGCAGACGGAGACCATCAAGCACATCCTGCCCCGGTGGCCAGTGGCAGTCTACATCGCGCCGGGGGCGCGGAGCCGCCCGCGGGAAGGACTTTCAGCCCGTTCAGGCCGCTGCCAAGCCAGATGGCAAGCGCCGTCATAAGAGACCCTGAGACGGGCCGCCAGAGATGGAGGAAACTGCTCTCCAGGAGATGGCTGTAGCACCACTCCTTCCCAGGCCGTCTCACTAGCTCATCCGTACCATCAGACTCGGCTATGCGATTCAGTTCGCCCGGCGTCCCCCCAAGTGCTTCATTGTACCCAAGAAAGATGGCGGGTTACGGCCGATCTTGTATCTGCGGTTCTTGAACCGGTCCCTTCACAGGCTGCTGTTCAAGATTCTCACGCAGAAACGCATCTTCAGGTGCATCCATCCCCAAGATTGGTTTGCAGTGATCGACCTGAAGGATGCGTACTTTCATGTCTCGATTCTCCCTCAACACAGGCCATTTCTTTGCTTTGCGGAGCATATCAGTACAAGGTCTTACCCTTCGGGCTAGCCCTGTCGGCCCGCTTCTTCACGAAGGTTGCGGAGGCAGCCATTGCTCCCATGAGTGAGCGGGGCATTCGCATCCTCAACTACCTCGACGACTGGCTGATTCTGGCGCAGTCGTGAGGGCAGTTGTGCTAACACAGGGACATGGGCTCAGACACCTCAGCCAGTTGGGGCTTCGGGTCAACTGGGAGAGGAGCAAACTCTGCCCTACGCAGAGGATCTCTTTTCTTGGGATGGAGCTGGACTCGTCGCCCAGACAGAGTGCCTCACTGAGGAGCGCGTCCAGTCGGTGTTGAACTGCTTGAATTAGTTCAAACGCAGAATAGCGGTACCACTGAAACATTTTCAGAGGCTCCGAGGGCATATGGCATATTCTGCCGCAGTAACGCCGCTCGGATTACTTCATATGAGACCGCTTCAACGCTGGCTACACGATCAAGTACCAAGATGGGTTTGGCACAGCGGTTCCCTCCATGTCCAAGTGATGCAGAGTTGCCGCCAAACCTTCAGCCAGTGGTCGGACCCTTCATTTCTACGGGCAGGAGTGCCCATAGAACAAGTGTCCAGGCATGCTGTTGTCTCCACGGATGCCTCATCCACCGGCTGGGGTGCCACGCACAATGGGCTTGCAGTTTTGGGTCTGTGGATGGGACCCCAACTGCAATGGCACATCAATTGCCTGGAGTTGATAGCAGTTCGTCTTGCACTCAGCCGCTTCAAGGGACCGCTCAGAGGCAAGCACGTTCTGGTCCATTCGGACAGCACTGCGGCCGCTGCGTACATCAACAAACAGAGAGGTCTACGCTCCTGTCGCATGTCACAACTCGCCCGCCATCTCCTTCTGTGGAGTCAGAAGCATCTGAGGTCGCTTCGCGCCGCTCATATTCCGGGTCTGCTCAATCGTGCACCCGACGAGCTCTCACATCAGCAGATGCTCCCGGGAGAGTGGAGACTCCATCCCCAGGTGGTCCAGCTGATATGGAGCCGCTTCGGGACCGCGCAGGTAGACCTGTTTGCCGCCCCGGACTCGGCCGATTGCCAGTTGTTTTTCTCCCTGACCGAGGGGACCCTCGGCACAGACGACCTGGCACACAGCTGGCCCCGGGGCCTATGCAAGTATGCCTTTCCCCCAGTGAGCCTTCTCGCACAGATACTGTGCAAAGTCAGGGAGGACGAGGAGAAGGTCCTGTTGGTAGCTCCGTATTGGCCCAGCAGGACTTGGTTCCCGGAACTAGTGCTCCTCGCGACAGCACCTCCTTGGCCCATTCCTCTGAGGAAGGACCTCCTGACTCAGAGATGGTGCACCCTTTGGCACCCGCGTCCGGAGCTCTGGAAACTCCATGTCTGGTCCCTGGAAGGGACGCGGAGGTTCTAGGTGGTTTACCGCAGGCTGTGGTGGACACGATCACTTCCTCTAGAGCTCCGTCTACAAGACGACTCTATGCGTTGAAGTGGAAACTGTTCGTCGACTGGTGCTCCTCTCGCCGAGAGGACCCCAGGAAGTGTTCGGTTGGGTCAGTGCTTTTCTTCCTACAAGATGGGTTGGAGCGAATGTTGTCTCCCTCCACTCTCTAGGTGTATGTTGCCACTATCGCTGCAAATCATGACATGGTAGGTGGTAAGTCCTTAGGGAAGCACAATCTGATCGTCAGGTTCCTGAGGGGGGCAAGGAGACTAAATCCGCCTCGCTCTCCCTCTATACCCTCTTGGGACTTAACTCTGGTGCTTACTGCACTGCAGAGAGCGCCCTTTGAGCCCTTGCAGTCAGCTGAGTTAAAAGTTCTTTTTCTGAAGACAGTAATCCTGGCTGCATTGGCCTCCATCAAGAGGGTAGGGGACCTGCAGGCATTTTTGGTCGACGAATCATGCCTGGAATTCGGGCCCGGTAACTCTCATGTAATCCTGAGACCCCGGCCCAGATATGTGCCCAAGGTTCCCACCACTCCCTTCTGGGATCAGGTGGTGAACCTGCAGGCTCTGCCTTTGGAGGAGGCAGACCCAGCCCTGGCTTTTCTCTGTCCCGTCCGTGCCCTACGGACGTACGTGGACAGAACGCAAAGCTTTAGGTTTCACCCCCACGGCGGTCCCATATGTGTATTTTTCCACGGTAGTGCTCCCTTGCGGCGAGCCCGTGTCTTTCCCTCGGCAGACCCCACTCTGCCGTCTCAGTCTGGTGTTGTTCCCCCGCCTACTTTGGCCGGGGCCACCCCTGGGACTTCCGTATTTTGTACTGCCCACAGCCAGTCCATACGTGTATTCTCCACATGGAACTCCCTCTGGGCTTGATGTGGCTTCCGCAGCGGTCCCCTGGGGCATACTTTCCCAGCATTATCCAATAGTCTGCTGAGGGGGTCTTGCGGAACAGCAGTGTAACTTCCCCTGTGTGAGTTTCCTGCCCGGTACAGACGGGGTCTGAGGGGCTCTTCGCGGGGCGCTGGAAGTGGTAGTAACTGTGGCATTTTCCAAAGGGATCCCAATTCGTCGGTGACGTCTGACGTACGTCGAACGTGACCGACTGAAAGGGAACGTCTCAGTTACGTATGTAACCCTCGTTACCCGAAGGAGGGAACGGAGACGTACGTCCCGTCGCTACAGTTGCTGTACCATCACTGCAGACTGAGTCTCTAGTTCGGCTCCTCAATGAAAAACAATGATCGCTTCCGCTTTATACCCGCGCTGCGGGGCGGGGTGCAATATGCAAAAGCACGCACGCCGATAGCCATTGGCCAGTTCTCTTTATCTCGAAGCTGATAGGGGCTCCCTGAAGTGATCCCCAATTCGTCGTTGATGTGTGACATATGTCACCGTTCCCTCCTTCAGGGAACGAGGGTTACATATGTAAGCGAGACGTTTTCTCTGTCCTAAAAACGGCCTGATGATTTCCTTGTTCTATGAAGTCCCTCCTTCAGAAATACTTAACGAATTCTGATTGTGCCAGTGGTTCCCGTGTTGTGATTCGACAGCAGCTTAGAGCACGTTGCCCGGCAAGGTCACGCCTCTTACCATAACGGGGAGATGCATACGCTCAATGTTATTGTAGACATGGCGACAAACACTCTCTACAAATGCAACACTTCCTCTTCTTCACGTGGGACAGCAACAAGACCATGCCCCCTTTTTTGCGTATTCTTGTGGGTGGAGGTCAGTCAACAAACTGTTCTAGTGAGGTAATTAAAGCAGGAAGTGCAGGGATGTAGTACAAACCGGCCGTTCGCTGTAGGCTTTGAAAGGAAACCTCTGTTAAATAAAATATCTGGCTTGGCAAACTTTGAGCTTTATAATTTTACAGGTATTATTTATGCTCTAACAGCAACATTACACACTAACTAGAGTTTGAAAAATGGGATCACGAAGAACAGGACCTTTAATGCTACTCGCCGAAGTAACCCTTTAAGATGCTGATCTTAAATGCTGACCAGAGGACACGAGCTGGGTTTAAATCCCAGTTGTGCAGGCGGGGAATGTTGTAACACTGTTTTACAAGGTCCCCTTATTAGACCTATGTTATTATATATACATTTATTAATTATATTGAGAAACCATGAGGAAAAAGGTAAATAAAGACAGAGCCAGTGTTCAGATTTTTGTTTATGTTTTGAACTATACCGTATAGATATGTTTTGCTGTGTGTTTGTTGTCAAACTCAAAAATGTGCATATTTTTAATTATTAAAAAAGCTATTATTTTATTAATATAGTTTTTTAAAGTTCATTTAATTTTTATTTACAAAATATTTTAGTTTATCTTGGATATTTTTTTTTATTTTTTTATTTTTTTTTATATCAGATAACATTTTAAGCTATCATTTGTTTCACTTGGTCATGTTACAATGTGCCCCTATACATTACCCCCACCTGGGGCATGTATTCACATTTCACATCCATTCTTTCAAGGTAAAAAAGTATAGGCTGCATTTATGTAACAAACCACATAGACGTGTGAAATTAGTGTGGGAAATAAATAAATATTAAACTAAGAAAGTCAAAAAGCGTTAGGTAACCGCAAGCGTTTTGCCGCTTTCTGTCTTCAGCTTGATTGAAAATCTAGACGTGTGCTTTCCCATGTGAAACTACTAGCTATATGTCAATGTGTTACAACACTGTCCAATTTAAGAGCAGTTCCCCCGGAATTCTATATGCAAAGACAAACATATTTTTACGGTTGTGTCACTGTAGAAGTGTGTTACTCCAGCTTTATTAAAACGTTTCGTAAAACGTTTCGTAAAAATGTCACCTGCACAGTGCACAGCAAATGCTTCTCAGTGTATTCTGTAGCCTACTTTGTAATTATGCAAAAGAGCATTGGAAGTTCGCCTCAAACAATGCAATAGGAATAGATAACAACTGAAACCCGCGTCTTTAACAATCAAACAGTTGACGTGTCATCACAGCAACATACCCATTGTTATTCACTTGCTTGCTTCCTCTGTTTAACATTCAGTTCTCCGAGTGACAAAACCCAATAGCCTAACCTACAGGAATAATGAAATACCTTCAAAATGCTAATACCTTTCTTCTCGTGTTGGCTGGCCTCTCAATAACTGGGTATGTATTACTATTTTGTAATTTGTAGCTGAAGAATTGTTGCCTTTAGTGTTTGGATCTTAAATGAACTAAAACAAATCTGCGAGAGAAAATTGGCTTGACGTCTGACATTTGATATTTGCTAGAGACCGAGCCTCTGAAATATTCAAAAGATCGTTTACGATTTAGCATACTGACAATAAACATGCTTTTCGTTTTTTTATGTAGAAGTGAACACACAAAGTTTTGTATGTGTTTTAATCTGCCTTGAGGTATTGCAACTGATATTTATAATGTAATGGTACAAGATAGGGACCGTCTACGAAGTACAAAACGAAGAGCACAAAATTATTCCATCCTAATACTTCACTCTTAAACACAACTCTTACTTACTTTTGCTAACATATTATTTCAGTTTTCCATAGTATAAATATTAAAAGTGGTAGTTATAATAGTGTTGTTAATAATAACATTTTTATGATATTAAATGTGTACAATTCAATCCCAGATCCATTGGGTATGTCCTAATAGCCTTCTACTAAAATAACTACAATCAGATGGATTTACTATCATAGCCTAAGAGATGCAGAAAAAAAATGCTATTGAATTTTAAATGTGCTGATGTTAAATATATTTAAAATACATCTAATCTATAAATAAATCTAAAGGGTGTCTTGTTACTGGCTCCTAGGAACATTTCCATTTAGAAGTAAAACATCACACATGCAAATGTGAATAAATACTTATTTATCTAAAACAAATATGGTCTTCTGTCTCAGCTCCAAAGGCTATCTTTTTACTGGTTCCTAGAGGAATATTTAGATGTTTTATTTATAGAAGTAAAACACAACACATGCTATTGAAATGCAACAATTGAGAAAAAGCTCTCAAAGCCGTCCAAATCTTGTGCAGTATACCACCCCAAAGGAACATTTTGCAGTTGTTTTGACTGAGTTTTATTCAGACTTTAATTAAATTAATCTTTAAAAATGTATCTTTTCTATTGTGTCTTCAGAGGGTGTGTTGTTTATTTATTTTAAATAAAAGTATACAAGCAAGGCTGGCCCAAGCGTTTTAATTTTATTTGGGAGCCCCTTTGTGCCACCAATACGATTGACCAGTTGTCAGTGCTTGATTATACACACACTATAAATCTAACACACCAATTATCAAATGTATTAGTTGTAGCTGTGTTTTTGCCCTTCTACAGTTTTTAATTGTAACACTAGCAACCCACAAGAGTGGCCAGGGGTTAATTTGCACTTTAATATTCAAAGTCTTACAGTACTAAGTGGCATACTTAATGTGGTGTACTGAAAAGCAGCTAAATAAACCAGCAGACAATGCATTTACTGTAAACAAGTTAACCACTTTAATTAGTTTTGGATAAGAATGTGCAAAAGTGCAGAACAATTAACTACAAATAAAATAATTTAAGATGAACACTATCATTCATATATTTCATATATATATATATATATATTATGTAATTGTACAAAATGGACAATATTTAATTTGAATAAGACATAAAAAATTAACATATAAGATTTACCTGTAACAAGACAAGAATAATACATTTATTAACATTTAAAGGTATAGTTCACCCATGGAAATTCTGTCATCATTGACATTTACTTATCTAGGTCTGTCATCAAGGTTGTTTTAAACCTGAATGAGTTTCTTTCTTCTGTTGAACATAAAAGTTATTTTGAAGAACGTGGGTAACCAAACTGTTGCCAGTGACTTCCATAGTATATTTTTCCTTCTATGGAAGTCAATGGGGACCATCAACTGTTTGGTTACCACATTATTCAAAATATCGTACTTTGCATTCAGGAGAAGAAAGAAATTCATACAGGTTTGGGACCACATGACATACCTGTTTGACAGGCATTTAGTGTGTGCACGCTTCGGGGGTATGCACTCAGAAAAAGTGTGTGTCAGAACCGCAGACAAATTAAATGTTAAACTGGAAAGGCTATAAAGCACTTGCAAATAATGAACTTATGTGACTGTGAAAAAGTGCAGTGTCCCGGGAGTGTAACTCTACCGATGTGTTAACATGTGATGTGAATGTACAGCGATTTGTACAGTTGGGTTAACGATACTCTCAGCTCACGATTCTATACGTATCACGATACTTGGTTCACGATACGATGTGAATCATGATATTTTGAACTGAATGGAAAAAAATAACACTTAACATCAAATAACAGGTTTATTTTTGAAACATAATTGAACATTGTTCAAAAGTATCTTTGTTGTACTTACAACTTAAAGAATTTTTACTATTTAAATTTAAATCAAGATTTAATTTAAACTTCTGTTAAATTAGCAACTGTTTAGGTGTCACTGACCAATAAAACAGAATTTATCACGAAATTAGAATTGGTACAGAAAAAGAGAGAATTTCTTAAAGCTGTAAAAGTGCAACAACAGCAACAAAAAAACATCAAGTAGTGTTCTGTTCAAATAAGTTCAACACAAAAGCTTCAGGGTTAGTTCAGGTTACTTACAAAAAACAGTACGTCTACATTTTCTGGCAGTAGCTGGGATAATTGTGCATTTACATTAGCCCCTGCTGAAAAAAACATGTTCACTGGGAACAGAAGTTGTTGGGATTGTGGGGTAAGCCTTAGCAAGAGGGGAAAGAAGGGGGTACATTTGAGCTTTTTCTTTCCACCATTTCAGTGGACAGTTAGGGGAATAGATTGGTCCTTTTTGTACATGTCAATCTCTACTTCTATCCTTTCTGGGCTGGTGGTTCAGAAAAAAAGTTGCACCAAAATCTTCCTATGCTGTCATTTGGCTAGGTTCTTGCTCATCTCTGTGTGCTGTACAGTATCTCTTTGATGGGCTGCACTAGTTAGATCTCCATCACTGGCACCTCCCTCCCTTTTTTTCTGTTTGCTCCACAGTGGCAGCCTTAAAAATATAATAATATAAATAATTAAGGTATAGTCAATATAATTTAGGTTACACACACATGTAAATGTTTGCACAAAGTAGTTTACACAGACATGCAAATGGAGTGAAAAACAAATGCAAATTCACAGATTCTCACACAATTAGTAATGCAGACATTCCCTCTTGTTACTGGTTTGATTTGTTCTTCACGTTGTTCAGAGAATAAAATCTGGGGCCCAGATAGTACACTCTAGCAGATAATCCTGTTCCTCTGTGTATCATCTTGAGAGGTTTTGCAGAAGGCCATCTTCATGTTAGCTATAGTTGTAGAGTCTTTCTCGTCCAGTATCATGCTCTGTTCGATCATGGATTTCAAGGACTGAGGTTCATCAGACAGGACAGTGGTGGCTTTTTTCAGTGGTTTAAGGAGGTATATGATTTCTTCTGCATCACTGATGTTGATACTATCCATAGTATCGAATTGATAGGCATTTTTGCACACCTCTGTGCTCAAGAGGGCTGCCGTTACAGCAGCTTGTAGCTTGAGATGGCTTTCTAGCACCTCCATTGAGCTGTTCCATCGTGTATCAACATCCACGATAAGCTTATGTGATGCGATCTCAAGCATCTTTTGCTTTGCCCACAAGCAGAGTTGTTGCTTTGGCACTGCGGTGAAAGAAAGCCACGACGCAGGGAACATGCAATCCTGTTTGCGAAGCAAGATTCAATGTGTGTGCAAAACACTTAATATGAGGTGACGACCCGGCTTCTCTCACTGCCACATCAATGTTGCGTGCATTTTCTGTAATGACAGCAATACTATGAACAGATTTTTCAAGCTCCCACTCTTGTATGGCCGCTTTTAAAAATTTGGCTATGTGTGACTTAAAAAGTGGGCCAGTCTGAAGCACAAAACGGCTCAGGTTATGTATATAACCCCCGAGCACTGCGTCGGAACGACGAATTTGGGGACACTCCCTAAGCAACAGCGTGTCTGAAGTATGAATGAAACTATCCCAATCCTGATTGGTGTTGCGTCATGACGTAGCTGTGACGGCATACCCGGAAAATACATAAGGGGGGAGCCGGCGCCATAGTAACAGCAATTATCGCGATGAAGCATGCGCTCCAGGCGTGCCGAGGTGTGGTTATATACATAAGGGTTATATACATAACCCGAGCCGTTCCCTTTCGAGGGAACTCACACTGCGTCGGAACGACGAATTTGGGGAACGAGTACCCACTAGGCCACACCGAGGGTAACGCCTGCCCTAGTGTGAAGCCGGAGACCGGGCACAACTAGGACTGGAGCACCCTAGCGCCAGGCGTCGCAGGGAGGTGCAAGCTATAGACAGCTGTACATAACTCCTGTGCAGACTCCACTTCCCTTCTTCCGCCGTCATGTGAGGCGGAGGATGAAATGCCTGAAGAACCAAAGACCTGACCACACTAGATGGTACCTTGGGCACGTAGCCCACCCTAGGATGTAAGATGGCCTTTACTCCGCCAGGGGCAAACTCCAGGCAAGTCGGCGTAAGCGCCAAAGCCTGAAGGTCCCCCACTCTCCTCAGAGAAGTGATAGCTAAGAGAAAGGCCAACTTAAGGGTCAGGTTCTCTGACTCTAGTGGCTCGAAGGGGGCCTCAGCCAAGGCTTCAAGTACCACTGCCAGATCCCTAGGTTGGAACTCTGGAACGAGCTGCAGGCCTCACCCTCCGAGCCCCACGGAGGAACCGTACAACCAGATGGTGCCTACCCAAAAAGGCCCATCACTCACAGGAGCGTGGAAAGCCCAAAGGCAGCCACGTACACCCGGAGTGTGGACGGGGTAAGACCTGCAGAGAAACGATTTTGGAGGAACTCCAGCACTGAAGCCACTGGGCAGTTAACTGGGTCCACCTCACGCTCTCTACACTAAGTGGAAACATGTTCCACTTCGGGCTGTACACCCTCCTGGTGGAAGGAGCCCTGGAGCTGAGCAAGGTCTCGATAACATCTGCTGACCGTCCAGTCTATAGGTACTGGGCCCTCAGGGCCCGACCCAGAGATCCCAAAACTCTGGGCAGGGGTGACATATTGTGCCCCGTGCCTCAGACAGCAGATCCCTCCTCGGCGGGACCTGCCACGGGAGACCGTCTAGCAGTGCTATAATGTCCGAGAACCATACCCGGTCGGCCTGCAGGGTGCTACTGAGAGTAGGCTGATCCCTTCTTGGCTGACCCTCCCAAGACTCCCGGGAGCAGAGTGATCAGGATATGCATACAGACGCAGCCTCGGCCGCGTCTGAACCATGGCATCCAACCCAGCGGGCTGGATGCGTGAGAGAAACCTCGCACATGGCCTCCACCACCTCTGGGTGGAGTCGCCACTCCCCGGGCCTCAGCCCCTGCCTCAACAGGATGTCATCTCCCTGATCTTTGACCCCCGGGACATACATTGCCCTGATGGACAACAGTTTCCCTTGGGACCGCAGGAGGATCTGATGCGCCAGTCTACACAGAGGGCGCGACCTCAGACCCCTGCCGATTGAGGCACGACACGACAGCTGTGTTGTCTGTCTGCACCAGGACATGGTGACCACGGAGGTCCGGGAAAAGCTCCTGAGAGCTTTGTAGACCGCCATCATCTCCAGGCAATTTATGTGCCAGGAGGAATGACGGCCCTCCCATGGGCCCCTCGCGGCCGTCCATGACTACGCCCCAACCAGTGAGGGAGGCGTCTGTTGAAGCAGATTTCCGCAACAGGACGCTCCCAACACTGGCTCTGGGACAGAAACCAAGGTTTCTTCCATATGACTAGGGAACGAAGGCCACTGCGCGCTACCCTGATCATACAGAATGGATTTCCTCAAGGAAAGTCACCTGGTTTACTTCTGTATCAGGACATGGTGGCCGCGGAGGTCCGGGAAAAAGCCCCTCAGAGCTTTGTAGACCGCCAGCATTTCCAGGCAGTAAAAGTGCCAGGAGAAATGCCGGGTCTCCCACAGACCTCTCGCAGCGGCCGCCATGACCACGTCCCAGCCAGTGAGGGAGGCATCCGTTGAAACGGTCTTCCGGCAACGTGATGCTCCCAACACTGGCCCCTGGGCAGAAACCAAGGTTTCTTCCATATGACTAGGGAACGAAGGCATCTGCGCGTTACCCTGATCATACAGAACGGTCTTCCTCGAGGAAAACCCCTGATTCCCAGCCACCACTGTAAGGGTCTCGTGCAGCAGGCCAAGAGATATTCTGTTGGACGCAGCCGCAATGAGCCCCAGCAGTCTTTAAAACTGCTTCACAGTGATGCTGTGGCCTAGCTTCACTTTAGAGACCACCGCCCGAATGTACTTGATACGTGCGGGAGACAATTGTGCCCACAACGTAGAGAATCCCATACGACTCCCAGGAACACTGTTCTCTGAGAAGGCGTCAACACGCTACTGCGTGTAGAGTCTCAACCCCAAGCACTGAGAGCAGCCAAGGACGACACCTCAATGCCGAACTGCTGCTACCACAGAGGGGAAGGGCTAGGCCATATGGACGAACCCGGTATTGGTACGCTTTGCCCCCAAAAGCGAACCTCAGGAACTTCCTGTGACACAGAAGGATGGATACAGGGAAGCATGCGTCCTCTTTAGACCCGTCGTGACAGACCAGTCCTCAGACTGGATCTGAATCACAACGGAGTAACTGTAAGCATCTTGAATCTGAATCTCCTCAGAGAACGATTCAAGTACCTCAGATCTAAAGTTGGACGCAACTCGCCATCCTTCTTAGGAACTATGAAGTACCGGCTGTAGAACCCGGACTCCCTGTCTGGCGGAGGAGCACCTTCTGTGGCCTCCTTACCAACGGGGAGTGGACTTCCTGTTCCATTACCCGAACCTGCCCAGGGACCACTGCCGTCCAGACCACCCCACTGAACTTCGGGGGAAGGTAACTGAACTGCAGTCTGTATCCCCTTTTCTACAGTACGCAGGGCCCACACATATATTCGGAGGCATAACCATGCGCCAAGATAATCTGCTAAGGGAACCAGCCTCTCGAGGCCGGCCTCTGGTGTCAACCGAGCCTCCTCCCGACCCCTGAAGCGGCTAACCGGCAGGGTGAAATCGAGGAAGATTTTCGGTGTGCGTACGCGTTTGCTGGACTGCCGCAAGTCTTGCTAGAGGCGGCTGGTACAGCACACGTGCGCGGGGGAACGATGTGGCCCGAAGCATACTTGATGGCGGGAGCACAGCATCGATTCCCGAAAACTCCACAGGGGAGGCGACCTCGATCGCTCCTACCCGGGAGAGGGGCTGACAGCAGGGGCCTCATCTAAGGGAGCAGCTCTACAGGGCCGCAACACTAGGGCGGACACTGGGAATAGCAATTGCCTGAAACTGATGTGTCCCGCAGGCCACAAGGCGGCGAGAACAACATCAACTTCACGAGGTCTCCACCTTAGATGAATATCCAGACAAGTCAAACACGCTTAGGTGACATAATTAAAGTATCCAACTTATTAAAGTCAGATAACATGACACTCAATTCCTCTGAATTAAATGCCATCATAATCAGCCAACCCGTGCAACCTGGTCTGAATGATAGGCTGAATAAAAAATACATCTAACTCCTCAAAGTCAGATAATATTTTAATTTAATTCCTTGGAATTAAATACAGCCACAATAAGGTGAAACATGGTCTGAATGATAGGCTGAATATCTAACTCCTCAAAGTCAGATCATATTTTATTTAATTCCTCAGAATTAAATGTAGCCATAATCATCAGACGACACTGTTTTATTGTATTTATACGGACTCATAAACCACGTTGCCTCAGCAACGTGGTTCAACCTCATAATACAATTGGCTTTCATCGCCGAGAAAAAGCCAAACAGTATCACGGTGAAACATGGTCTGAATGACAGGCTGAATATCTAACTCCTTAGAGTCAGATCATATTTCATTTAAATCCTCAGACTTAAATGCAGCCATAATCATCAGGCAAAACTGTTTTATCGTAATATACAGACTCGTAAACCACACGTTGCCTCAGCAACGTAGCTCAAGCCGTTAAGCCAACCAGTATTCCATGCACACCGATCGCAGACCCATAACCTGCGCGCTGCCTCGGCAATCGTGAGATTGAGTCTTGCATATAAGAAGTGGCGAGCTCTCGTTATAACTTCGACTGCCCCGATGCTGAGCACGTCTAATTCCCCAGAATCAGACCGTTCAAGCATCGGGTCCTCCGCCCCGGGGGAAGAAGCCGCATCGCGGGCTTCCACGCGGGGAAGGAGAACATCTGAACTGACAGACAAAGACCGGGAAGATGCCTCAGCAGTCCCAAGTCTCGCTGACATGTCCATCCGTGAGCCCCATGACGCCTCGCCGCACCGCCGGCGCACGCGGACCGATCCACGGGCTCACGGGGCTGGCCGGCCTCATTGAACATGGCCAGCCGCAGAAGCACCCTGAGCGGCAGCTTATCACAATCGCCGCGGGCGGCTTCCTCGAAAGCCGCCCTAGCGTGCTGCACGCCCAGGCACTGTACACTAAGCATATGTGTGTCCGTGCCCGACCTATAACTGGGACACTGGTGCACACAACGCTAGTATTGCCCGCCCGGAGTCGCCAACTTTATATATATATATTCTTTTTTGTGACAAACAACACCAAATAGACAGACAATTTGAAACACAGAGCGCTATGCTGAAGAGCGATAACTGCCGTTACTATGCGCCGGCTCCCCTTATGTATCTTCCGGGTATGCCGTCACAGCTACGTCATGACGCAACACCAATCAGGATTGGGATAATTTCATTCATACTTCAGACACGCTGTTGCTTAGGGAGTGTCCCCAAATTCGTCGTTCCGACGCAGTGTGAGTTCCCTCGAAAGGGAACTCTTCATTTACCTGTGGTAATAATGTGCCGCGACTGTGATGCCTCGATGTCCACCCGGCAGATGTTATTGCCACATACTCTCAGCCTTTTTCAGACCATCCGTCACGTTTGCTTTAGCTTCATACTGGAATAACCTCCTGACTGAAGTGCGGGCATTACGCAATATGGTACCTGGGCTCCAGTACCTTCACCAATTAGCGAAATTCCAACATTGTCGACAACATAAAATGTCTTTTGCGATAAAAACTCTAATGCACCTGGTTATTTCTTGAGCTTTTGCATTTGACTGATACCACATTAAAGCAAAACTGTGTTGTATAGATGTTTGGCCTTCTTTCACTCTTTTTCTTTGCTGTAGGTTGTCGTTTTAAATGAGATGACACATCATATTTGTAGTGTTTGACGCTGTGTATAACAGTGTTTATTTACAGTATTTACACAGTTTGTGTTTTGTCTGTTTTTTTATCGTCCTGTTGAGTGACTGGAAAACCAAAATGATGCTAGACATCGGACTTGTAAGTGGACGGGGCATCCTGTATTTCAATTTTACTCAAAACCAATTTTGCCGTGCTACTGCTCAGTTCATGCAGTTGAGTGTGAATGTATGCATGAGGCAGCAGCAGCAGAAGTGAATGCATGTTTCCTGCATGGAAATGTTTATTTAGGTCCAAGTAACAAGACACATCATTAGCAATTGAGATAAGAAAACAGAGAAACACATGAGAAAACCACAAAACATGCACACAATGTGCAGGCATTTTGTTTTCACACATGATCACTGTATGTATTTGTTAAATGAGGGTGGCATTTAAATGGAGGTGTTTCCCAAATGAAAAAAAAGAGATATTTGTTTTGAATGATGTTTCTAATGTAGAGAACACACCTGGGTTTTCCACGTTTTTCCTTTCACATGTACTTTGTAGAGGGTCCCTGCCTGGCCTTAAGAGCTTGTCAATCCTAGAACATATGCATTGCAACGCATTGAGGAGGGTTAAAACATATATTTTGTGATGTGTGTTCAGTTCTACGTTCTAATTTTTTATCTAAGAATCTATTAAAAATAGCTAAATTACAAATCAGTATAAAATGTTTGCAAAAAGGGACCATCTGGTCATAACTGTATTATATCAAATTACAGAATAGGTTTTTTGAATGGGGTAGCCTACTGCATGTATACACAAAGGGAAGTCGGTTGAAACCATCAGATCCGGTTTTACAGGTTTTGTTAATTATTGTTGCTTTAAGCGGTGCTTGCCAAAGGCAATGAATCACTATTATTCTTCTCCATACTTATTATTCTTCTTCCACATAATCTGTCTGAGTGCTATTCCTCCTGCACTGTTTGTCATAGACCCATGAATGAGGTGTCAAATCAACCGGGTTATTGAGGAGTGGTGTGCTATATCTTTTCTAAGCCATTGGGTATACGATGTTGTAAAAGTAGCCGAAAAAGTTCCATAGACATCACTATTGTTCTTCTCCATACTTATTATTAGTGGTGTTTGACGAAGGTGTCAAATTTTGTGGATTATTGAGGAATGGTGTGCTATATCTTTTTTAAGCCATTGGGTGTACGATGTTGTAAAAGTAGCCGAAAAAGTTCCATAGATTTTGCATTGAGATGAAATTTGACGAGTCATAGCTCCAAGCGAGGATTTCGTAGAAACTTGTGGGTAAGAGTGCATGCACACCAGTGTCACAGCTACAAAATTGATAAATCTAAAATCAATAGGCTTAAATTATTAAATTAATGTCAATCATCAAATAATCATTAATCAGAGAAGACCCAGCAATGTTATGAGAGATTTTAGCAGTGTGCGCCTGCCTGGCTCCTGTCAGTGTCTAAGAAACAAGGATCAGGGTGGCTGGGGTGACAGGTTTACCTTAACACAGAGACGAACCCTTGACAACTAAAGACCCCCGTTCAGAGACCATGACACCCATCAGCATCTGCTCAGTGTACTCTCAGTGTACATTTGAAGAGGCATTTTCCAGATCTATTTTATATACAAATGGACGCTTTCATGCAGTCGTTATGTGGCGAAATGCGTATTTGAACTAAAGCTAGTGATTTGAGTAATCAAACCATATCCCCACAGAAACATATAAACAAATCAGAAACTCATTCAATTTAGTTTTTATTTTATTTATTATTATCGTTACACATTTTAATTAGATAACCATTAAGTGTTATAAAGTAGAAGCAAATAAAGTATGAAATATACATATAATATACAGATATTGTGTTTCAATATGAATTTCAGTGCTTTATGTGTGAAGATGGCCTTTGACTGTTTTATATGAAATGGTAACATTTTGCAATAAGAGTCCATTTTTAACCTTAATTAGGTTAATTAAAACATTTTAACATGTTATCTCTTACATTAGTTACTGTACTGTGAATTAACATGAATGATCAAGGTATAATTCATATACTAATATTTTTTATATTTAAAATTTATAATAAACAGTTTGCCATTGTTTTATTAAAAGAAAACTGCACGCATTTTAAATGACAGGTTTATTTATTAACAGGTTGTAATTTAATTCAGTAGCATTCATCCTGAATCACAAATGAGAGAAGCACCTGAATGGAAATGTTTATTTAGGTCCAAGTAACAAGGCACATTATTAGACATTTTTACAGTTATAATTATTCACTAAGAATCGATTGACATTTTTCGCAACTGAATATCTGTCGAATATTCATCACCCTATGTCAAACCAACATTATCAACGGTAAACGTATCCGTATCTGTTTAGGAGATGAGGTATAATTGGACTGATGAAAAATCACATGAAAATTACCATCAGTCTGTGTGGATAATTTTTCACATCTTTTCATACTTTAAAGTACATGAAACTATTAAAAATAGCTAAATTACAAATCAGTATAAAATGTTTGCAAAAAGGCACCATCTGGTCATAACTGTATTATATCAAATTACAGAATAGTTTTTTGAATGGGGTAGCCTACTGCATGTATACACAAAGGGAAGTCGGTTGAAACCATCAGATCTGGTTTTACAGGTTTTGTTAATTATTGTTGCTTTTAGCGGTGCTTGCCAAAGGTTTATTGAGGAGTGGTTTGCTATATCTTTTCTAAAACATTGGGTATACGATGTTGTAAAAGTAGCGGAAAAAGTTCCATAGACATCACTATTGTTCTTCTCCATACTTATTATTAGTGGTGTTTGACGAAGGTGTCAAATTGTGTGGATTATTGAGGAATGGTGTGCTATATCTTTTTTAAGCCATTGGGTGTACGATGTTGTAAAAGTAGCCGAAGAAGACCCATAGAATTTGCATTGAGATGAAATTTGATCATAAATTTCATAGCTCCAAGCGATGATTTCATAGAAACTCGTGGGTAGGAGTGCATGCACACCAGTGTCACAGCTACAAAATTGATAAATCTAAAATCGATAGGCTTAAATCGTTGAATTAATGTAAATTATCAAATAATCATTGATCAGAGAAGAGCCAGCAATGTTATGAGAGATTTTAGCAGTGTGCTCCAGCCTGGCTCCTGTCAGTGTCTAAGAAACCAGGATCAGGGCGGCTGGGGTGACAGGTCAACCTTAACACAGAGATGACCCTTTGACAACTACACTGTAAAACCCGACAAATTACGTAACTCAAACCATTTGAGGAAACGGATTGCTTCAAACCAATTAATTTTTAAAACCATTAAGTATGAGTTCTGTAAACTCATATACATTGAGTTAAATAAACTTATATTTTAGTGTTGTTTTAGTCAATCATTAGTGTAAACTGAACTTAAAGGGTTACTTCAGCGATTAGCATTAAGCTTTGTATCAGTAGAAAGTCAGGAGTATATTCAAATTATCGTACTTTCCCCACTCATATGACCCTGAGATGAGAGAATTATGTATTTTATTTCTGGAAAAATTCCTCCGATGACGCAAGTATCGTCAAATATCGAGAGGCTTAAGACTACAGCCAGCAGGAGGCGCTATTTCCACATATCAACATCGCACTCACAGCACTTTGCTCTGGGAGCTGCGGAGATTCTTGTAAACGAAGCTGTGGAGAGCAAAGCGAGTGTTTCAACTTTTAAAATGAACTTCCTATGAAAGTTAAGCTTCCAAAGACATGAACTGAAAATGCACCAGACTGATCACGCGCTGTGAATGTAGCCGCCGCGCCCGCGAAACCCGCGGTTGATGTGATGACCGTGACACTCAGGCTCACTCACATTATATCGAACAGACACTCTTAGTTTTTAATTGTAGTGCCTCTTACTGAACTGATTTTATGAAAATGAACGTGGAAGGCAAGTGATCCAGTAATCCTAGCTGTGCCTAGAGTTGGAGGGCAGCGAAGTGCATTCTGAGAATTGTTGTCTTTCATTCCCATGAGACAAAAATATATTTTCTGTGTTTTCTCAGTCTAGAAGGCACCAAATTCAAAAATAATTTCACATTTCTACTACATTAATGACCCAATTTAAATACAGATTCATCTCCAATCTCCCATCTTCCCAGTGCTGAAGTACCCCTTTAAAGATTTTAAGTAAATTTTATTCATTCAGTTTGAATTCAGGAAACAAATCTAACTAAGTCTTAACAATTACATGGTTACTTAAATGGTTTTAGGAAACTGATTGCCACATATGGTTTAAGTTCATCAAACTCAAAGTAATTAAGTTTCATAAGACTAAGCACAACCTAACATTGGTACAAAATGATGACAGAACAGGAGGGTATTATTAAGTATTTTATTGAAATATAACATTTACATCAGAAATACAGTATTCTATATATTCAAAAATGTAACATTAAAATTATCTTTTCAGACTTTTTAACCAAATAACACATGTTTAAAAAAAGTCATAACATTTAAATAACAAAAATATAAAATAACTATGTTGTAACACTAAAAGAAAAGTTGATAATTTTTATATAAAAAGGAAAAATTTTTAAATGCAAAAAAAATTTACTTTAGTGTTGCTTGCTGTTGTTCAATACGCTATATGTTTATACTTTTCCTACTCTCCGTGCACTGCTCCTATAAAAATCTAACAGCCACAGTGATGCTCTCCAGTGTTGTACCACTCTTAACTGAAAACCACTCTTAACCATCCTGCCAGAAAAAGATTGGGCAGATTGGGCCTCAACTCTGTGTTTACTGTGTAAGTGACTGTGGGCAGGAGTCGTGAGAGGACAACGGTGTCTCGGGATGGTGTCGTTGTGGATGCGCTGGATGCTCATTCCAGCTTGATTTCATCTGCGTCTATTACCTGGGTGGCTTGTATGATTGTTAACAAAATATTCCCCAACGGCTGCGTAAAATATTTATGGATACAATGCGCCTGTGTATGTGGCACGCCGTCTGTCGCTCTCTTTTATGTCTTGTTTTGGGCTGTTTTTATGTACTCCCTTGCTCTTTAACTACGCTGAGTCTCTTGTCTCTTGTCTCTTGAAGGTCGGAGATCTAAGCCCTTTTTCAGAACTTGTTCCAACAGACTATTGCTTTTATAACACTCCCGACCGCCCTGTTGGCAGAGGTGTGGATTAGCCATCATCATTAAGAATAATTTTAGATCCCGAAGTCGGCCATTACTTTCTACCACATTCATAAGCTTTGAAGCCCAGCTCCTACTACTTGACTGGTCTGAACCCATTGTTATAGCTGTGATACAGGTGCTGGTCATATAATTAGAATATCATCAAAAAGTTGATTTATTTCACTAATTCCATTCAAAAAGTGAAACTTGTATATTATATTAATTCATTACACACAGACTGATATATTTCAAATGTTAATTTCTTTTAATTTTGATGATTATAACTGACAACTAAGGAAAATCCCAAATTCAGTATCTCAGAAAATTTGAATGTACTTAAGACCAATACAAAGAAAGGATTTTTAGAAATATTGGCCAACTGAAAAGTATGAACATGAAAAGTATGACAATGTACAGCACTCAATACTTAGTTGAGTTTCCTTTTGCCTGAATTATTGCAGCAATGCGGCGTGGCATGGAGCCCATCAGTCTGTGGCACTGCTCAGGTGTTTTGAGAGCCCAGGTTGCTCTGATAATGGCCTTCAGGTCTTCTGCATTGTTGGGTCTGGCATATCGCATCTTCCTCTTTACAATACTCCATAGATTTTCTATGGGGTTATGGTCAGGCGAGTTTGCTGGCCAATTAAGAACAGGAATAACATGGTCCTTAAACCAGTTAACCTTGGACCTCATAAAACACAGTGGACCAACACCAGCAGATGACATGACACCCCAAACCATCATTGACTGTGGAAAGTCTGGAAACTTTACACTGGACCTCAAGCAACTTGGATTGTGTGCCTATCCTCTCTTCCTCCAGACTCTGGGACCCTGATTCCCAAAGGAAATGCAAAATGTACTTTCATCAGAGAACATAACTTTGGACCACTCAGCAGCAGTCCAGTCCTTTTTGTCTTAAGCCCAGGCGAGACGCGTCTTACTCTGTCTGTTGTTCAAGAGTGGCTTGATACAAGGAATGCGACAGCTGAAACCCAAGTCTGTATGTAGAGGTTCTTGAAGCACTGACCCCAGCTGCAGTCCACTCTTTGTGAATATCCCCCACATTTTTGAATGGGTTTTGTTTCACAATCCTCTCCAGGGTGCGGTTATCCCTATTGCTTGTACACTTTTTTTCTACCACATCTTTTCCTTCCCTTCGCCTCTCTATTAATGTGCCTGGATACAGAGCTCTGTGAACAGACAGCCTCTTTTGCAATGACCTTTTGGTTGTCTTTTGGACAATTGTCAAGTCAGCAGTCTTCCCCATGATTGTGTAGCCTACAGAACTAGACAGAGACCATTTAAAGGCATTTGAAGGTGTTTTGAGTTAATTAGGATTTTCCTTAGTTGTCAGTTATAGTCATCCAAATTAAAAGAAATAAACATTTGAAATATATCAGACTGTGTGTAATGAATGAATATAATATACAAGTTTCACTTTTTGAATGGAATTAGTGAAATATATCAACTTTTTGATGATATTCTAATTATATGACCAGCAACTATATATTGGCTACCTCATTTAATTAAATATTTTATTGCAGACTTTTGTAGGAGACCTCATCACTGAATATGATTGGATACTCTCACTAGATGATTTTAACATCTTTGTGTGATGTCCATAAAAACAGTTAACGTCTGAATTCCTGAACGTCATTGACTCTTTTAATCTGCTAAAATGGTTTACACTTCCTACACATAACCAAGGACACACTTTGGACTAATCTATACCTGACATCTCTCATCTCCTATCATTCTCCCATCGTATTTAATATGTTTCTTTCTGCTATCTCCAACACAATTGCATCTGGCACAAGACAAACCCATGCTTATTCACCCCTTTTCTGTCAGGACTTTACAAAGCTCTATAATGAAGCTAGTTGTTTCAAATCTTTTTTAACTAATCAAAGTGTTTCTGTTAAAGTAGGAAATTTGACTTCCTCTCCAGGTAAGCTAATTTGTGGTGTACCTCAGGGGTCTATTTTAGCACCCACTCTTTTTTTTTTCTCTATACTTACTTCCATTTGGCTCCATTTTTGATAAACATGGTGTTTCCTTCCATTGTTACGCAGATGACATGCAAATCTACCTGCCTGTAACCAGGAAAAACAATAGTGCTCTTAAAACTATATCAGCGTGTCTGGATGATGTCAAAACACGGCTTTCCAAAAATGCCCAGTTCTTGAACTCCACAAGTGAGGAATCTGGCTGTGGTAATTGACAACTGCCCGAAATTTGACAAACAAATTAGCTCTGTTGTTGTAATGGTTGTGTGCAGGCAGGAAGACAAAGACAGGCAGATACAATTCCAAACATGGTTTAATCTCACTAAAAGGCAAGACAGGCAAACAGGCAACAGCACAAAACACTTAAACATCACTATGTCCAGACAAAGACTGTATGAAAAGGGAAGAACTTAAATAACAATCAGAAATGAGATAATTAACAGGACACAGCTGAACTTAATTAACTCAATGATGGTAACCAAGGAAACAGAGAAGTGGTGGGAAAACTAAAGGTGTGTCTTTCTGCTTCCCATAGCGATGCTCGCGCTGTGTTTGCATAATTGCCACAGCTGAAGTGAAATAAATGCAATATTTGTCAAACACGGATGTTTCAGAAGACATTTTCATTCAATACTTTATGAAGGCTACTGCTTAATACATCATCTGTTTGTACAAGAATAAAGTTCAACATACACCAGCAATGAGGTGGGGTCTACGTTTTTATCAGTTTTATTGCATGACAATATAACATTGCGACAACATGAAAAGAGCTTTTACCATTATAAAAAACTTATTTGTGAGCATTAGTGGAACAGAAGGTTTTAGAATAAACACGAAACACACATGTGGTGAATCCGGCCAATTGTGGAACAGTTGTGTTCGTCATCAGAGCTTGTGCAGTCTCTCTGGAGAAGCTGCTCAAAATGCACCAGCCGGCTCTCATACGTCACAGTCATGTGGCGCAACTTCAACACTGCCTGAGTGCACGCGATGAGCAATAAGCAGTGCTCTGTTACGTGCAAATTCACTCATGATGTTGAAGTGTGTGTGACGTGGGACTGCGCTGCTTAGTGTATTCTCTGTGTTTGGAGAGTTTTATTTATTGTGTGCATCAAGGCCGAATAAACAACACACACACATCTACAAGTATATATACTGTATATTTGAAGATTGTATGCCCATCTGCAACAGCTGATTAAACACCCTCGTTCCAGTTATTTGTATGGTTCTTGCTCTTATCAAGACCTGTAGTGATTACTACACAACAATAGATCCAGCAATAGAACTCATATACAATCCTTTTCAATCTGCCTTACACTCTTTAACTCTTTCCCGCCGTATGGCAAAAAAGTTGCCATGATCAAACAAAGATGGAGTAGACACCCTTAATACTTGCACAGTCCTATTGCTCGTTTTGGGTCGACATTTCATTCAGTTACATTAAGCAGTTTTGATTTTTATGATGTTTAATGTTGATGATCAGATCACGATATTTTACATATGCATCTGCTTACATACTTGTTTTTTGTTTGTTTGGTTTTTTACTTCTTTTTCGCTTGTGTTTTGATCAGAAGAATCATACTCATTCAGATGATACAAAATAGTGCCCCCTAGCGTATAACAGTGACAACACAGAAACATAAAATTCTGTGTTTGGCGGGAAAGAGTTAAACAAGGATCGTATGGTGTTAGGCCCTGCTGTAGAAGATGCTAAAACAGCTTCTACTAATCACAGCAATCTTGGAATTATTTGGAAGTGAAAGAGACAATGTGAATTTGTAATTGTAAAAGGCATGTATAAATATGAGCAAGACCTCACCAGAATTCTATGTATCTGGGAATTAAATGTGATGGGTAAATTCATTGAGAAATGATATGATCTGCTGTACTTATTGATGATCTGTTATTGTGTTTCCTCACAGACTCATTTATTTTCTCTACACCTCCAACTCACTCAGGTGAGTGTTTTTCAACTGTGTGTGATAGCTACATCCATCAAAACAATCTTGAGCAAATATCTAAAACACACACACACACACACACACACACACACACACACACACACACACACACACACACACACACACACAACAGTTAATAATTGCTTATTACTTTTTCTGTACGGGGTCTTCACATTGATTACATTACTCACTAATCCTAAATATTTTCATTTACTTATTGATTAATTTCTATAAGTTCATACATCCTTTCTAACATAAAAAATACATTATCTATCATTGACATTGTAAATGGATAAGTGGGCTAGTTAGCATGTTATATTTATTTGTTGTTTGATTACATTTATTGTCAACAGTAAACATTTAAAGATTCAGTAAGCGATTTTTTGAGAAACACTGTTGAAAGTGGATCTGACCGAGCACCAGAAGGGTTATGATCAGGCAAGAGCTTTAAAGGGCACCTATTATGCCCCTTTTTACAAGATTTAATATAAGTCTCAGGTGTCCTCAGAGTGTGCCTGTGAAGTTTTAGATCAAAATTCCTAACAGATCATTTAATGTACCATGTTGAAAATGCCAATTTTGGGGTTAAAGAAAAATTAGCTGTTCAGTGTGTGTTTCCTCTTAAATGCAAATGAGCTGCTGCTCCCCACCCAGAGGGCGGAGCCTTCACAGCTCGTGAACACCAGAACACCTAATGAAAACTGAAACATGATATCTGTGTGTTTTGATGATCATATCTATCGCAGACATGTTCATGTGACATAGCAGTTCTTCATCATCATGAAATATTATCGTCTGCATGCATTTTGAAGCCTTTTCGATATCAACTTAAACTCACACACACATGCTCCTGTCATATGCGCACAGAGCTGGATGTCAGCATCCGTGAGTAGTCATTACACTAGTTCTCTTGCATATGTTATTGCGATTAAACTGCCAAATGATCACAACGTAATGAAGACAGTTGGTTGTGCCTGTGCACGTATGCAGTTACAGAAATCTTGTGTGTATATTAGATCCATCTGTCTAACATTACTAAAGTGAAAGCAGATTAATACAGTATGTATTGCTCTATCTGATTTTAAAATGAATCGAACAACAGAAATTCACTCAGTGCTCTTGACTGACTGAACTTTAGTAGCATTAATAAGAACACATCGTTTACTACGAGGCTGACTCCAGTTCCTTTTTCGCCAGCTCCTTATTCGCCAAACTATCCGTTCCACCTTAAAAATGTTGAATGGTTGTTAACCCCGCCCCCATTGCGTTTGGCTCTGTTTTTTTTAAAGGAAGAGTAGTACTAGAAATATGAGTTTGACATTAGAGGTTGTCTTTTTTGGATAGGGCAGCATTTTCATTAAACAGTAAAATTCAAATTCTAGTTCAATGTACTTTTGTATTTAATCTCTATTTCTTACTAAATGTCTTGTTTTTTAAAAGTATAGAGGATCATAATGTCTTAAACTGAGATTTAATGTTATGTCATAATGTACTTCATTCTAACACGTTTATGTTTATATATATATATATATATATATATATATATATATATATATATATATATATATATATATATATATACATACATACATACATACATACATATATATATACACACAAACACAAACATTTAAATAGGTGGCATTAATTTATTTTTTCACAAGTTCTAAACAAAATCGAGCACATAGAGGTAAATTAATTCTCAAAAGAAATCCACATTACAGCATTTTCTGATGTGTAGTTGTTGAAATATGACCCCCAGAACATGCATCTCCATGCAACTATATGAGTCGACAAAGCAAAATAGAGGTGTCATTATTTAATTATTATAAAAGTTCTCAAGAAAAACACAATGTAGAGGTATAGAGAAGTGTATTCTATAGAGATGTTTTGCAATACAACATTTTCTGATGTGTAGTTGTTGAAATATAACCCCAGAACATGCATCTCCATGCAACTATATGAGTCGACAAAGCATAATAGGTGTCATTATTTAATTATTATACAAGTTCTCAAGAAAAACACAATGTAGAGGTATAGAGAAGTGTATTATCTAAAGATATTCTGCATTACAACATTTTCTGATGTGTAGTTGTTGAAATATAACCCCCAGAACATGCATCTCCATGCAACTATTGAGTCGACAAAGCATAATAGAGGTGTCATTATTTAATTATTATACAAATTCTCAAGAAAAACACAATGTAGAGGTATAGAGAAGTGTATTCTATAGAGATGTTTTGCAATACAACATTTTCTGATGTGTAATTGTTGAAATATAACCCCCAGAACATGCATCTCCATGCAACTATATGAGTCGACAAAGCATAATAGAGGTGTCATTATTTAATTATTATAAAAGTTCTCAAGAAAAACACAATGTAGAGGTATAGAGAAGTGTATTATCTAAAGATATTCTGCATCACAACATTTTCTGATGTGTAATTAATGAAATATGACCCCCAGAACATGCATCTCCATGCAACTATATGAGTCGACAAAGCATAATAGAGGTGTCATTATTTAATTATTATACAAATTCTCAAGAAAAACACAATGTAGAGGTATAGAGAAGTGTATTCTATAGAGATGTTTTGCAATACAACATTTTCTGATGTGTAATTGTTGAAATATGACCCCCAGAACATGCATCTCCATGCAACTATATGAGTCGACAAAGCAGAGGTGTCATTATTTAATTATTATACAAGTTCTCAAAAAATTGAGCACGTAGAGGCATAGATAAATGTATTATCTATAGATGTTCTGCATTAAAACATTTTCTGATGTGTAATTATTGAAATATGACCCCCAGAACATGCACCTCCATGCAATTATATGAGCCGACAAAGCATAATAGAGGTGTCATTATTTAATTATTATACAAGTTCTCAAGAAAAACACAATGTAGAGGTATAGATAAATGTATTATCTAGAGAAATTCTGCATTACAACATTTTCTGATGTGTAATTGTTGAAATATAACCCCCAGAACATGCATCTCCATGCAACTATATGAGTCGACAAAGCATAATAGAGGTGTCATTATTTAATTATTATACAAGTTCTCATAAAATTGAGCACGAAGAGGCATAGATAAATGTATTATATAAAGATATTCTGTATCACAACATTTTCTGATGTGTAATTATTGAAATATGACCCCCAGAACATGCATCTCCATGCAACTATATGAGTCGACAAAGCATAATAGAGGTGTCATTATTTAATTATTATACAAGTTCTCAAGAAAAACACAATGTAGAGGTATAGAGAAGTTTATTATCTAAAGATATTCTGTATCACAACATTTTCTGATGTGTAATTATTGAAATATGACCCCCAGAACATGCATCTCCATGCAACAATATGAGTCGACAAAGCATAATAGAGGTGTCATTATTTAATTATTATACAAGTTCTCAAGAAAAACACAATATAGAGGTATATATAAGTGTATTATATACAGAAATTCTGCATCACAACATTTTCTGATGTGTAATTGTTGAAATATAACCCCCAGAACATGCATCTCCATGCAACTATATGAGTCGACAAAGCATAATAGAGGTGTCATTATTTAATTATTATACAAGTTCTCAAGAAAAACACAATATAGAGGTATATATAAGTGTATTATATACAGAAATTCTGCATCACAACATTTTCTGATGTGTAATTGTTGAAATATGACCCCCAGAACATGCATCTCCATGCAACTATATGAGTCGACAAAGCATAATAGAGGTGTCATTATTTAATTATTATAAAAGTTCTCAAGAAAAACACAATGTAGAGGTATAGAGAAGTGTATTCTATAGAGATGTTTTGCAATACAACATTTTCTGATGTGTAATTTTTGAAATATGACCCCCAGAACATGCATCTCTATGCAACTATATGAGCCGACAAAGCATAATAGAGGTGTCATTATTTAATTATTATACAAGTTCTCAAAAACTTGAGCACGTAGAGGCATAGATAAATGTATTATCTATAGATGTTCTGCATTAAAACATTTTCTGATGTGTAATTATTGAAATATGACCCCCGGAACATGCATCTCCATGCAATTATATGAGCCGACAAAGCATAATAGAGGTGTCATTATTTAATTATTATACAAGTTCTCAAGAAAAACACAATGTAGAGGTATAGATAAATGTATTATCTAGAGAAATTCTGCATTACAACATTTTCTGATGTGTAATTGTTGAAATATAACCCCCAGAACATGCATCTCCATGCAACTATATGAGTCGACAAAGCATAATAGAGGTGTCATTATTTAATTATTATACAAGTTCTCATAAAATTGAGCACGAAGAGGCATAGATAAATGTATTATATAAAGATATTCTGTATCACAACATTTTCTGATGTGTAATTATTGAAATATGACCCCCAGAACATGCATCTCCATGCAACTATATGAGTCGACAAAACATAATAGAGGTGTCATTATTTAATTATTATACAAGTTCTCAAGAAAAACACAAATGTAGAGGTATAGAGAAGTTTATTATCTTAAGATATTCTGCATCACAACATTTTCTGATGTGTAATTGTTGAAATATGAACCCCAGAACATGCATCTCCATGCAACTATATGAGTCGACAAAGCATATTAGAGGTGTCATTATTTAATTATTATACAAGTTCTCAAGAAAAACACAATGTAGAGGTATAGAGAAGTGTATTATATACATAAATTCTGCATCACAACATTTTCTGATGTGTAGTTGTTGAAATATGACCCCCAGAACATGCATCTCCATGCAACTATATGAGTCGACAAAGCATAATAGAGGTGTCATTATTTAATTATTATACAAGTTCTCATAAAATTGAGCACGAAGAGGCATAGATAAATGTATTATCTAAAGATATTCTGTATCACAACATTTTCTGATGTGTAATTATTGAAATATGACCCTCAGAACATGCATCTCCATGCAACTATATGAGTCGACAAAGCATAATAGAGGTGTCATTATTTAATTATTATACAAGTTCTCAAGAAAAACACAATGTAGAGGTATAGATAAATGTATTATCTAAAGATATTCTGCATCACAACATTTTCTGATGTGTAGTTGTTGAAATATAACCCCCAGAACATGCATCTCCATGCAACTATATGAGTCGACAAAGCATAATAGAGGTGTCATTATTTAATTATTATAAAAGTTCTCAAAAAATTGAGCACGTAGAGGCATAGATAAATGTATTATCTATAGATGTTCTGCATTAAAACATTTTCTGATGTGTAATTATTGAAATATGATCCCCAGAACATGCACCTCCATGCAACTATATGAGTCGACAAAGCATAATAGATGTCATTATTTAATTATTATACGAGTTCTCAAGAAAAACACAATGTAGAGGTATAGAGAAGTGTATTATCTAAAGATATTCTGCATCACAACATTTTATGATGTGTAGTTGTTGAAATATAACCCCCAGAACATGCATCTCCATGCAACTATATGAGTCGACAAAGCATAATAGATGTGTCATTTTTTATATATTATACAAGTTCTCAAAAAATTGAGCACGTAGAGGTATAGATAAATGTATTATCCAGTGAAATTCTGCATTACAACATTTTCTGATGTGTAATTGTTGAAATATAACCCCCAGAACATGCATCTCCATGCAACTATATGAGTCGACAAAGCATAATAGAGGTGTCATTTTTTAATTATTATAAAAGTTCTCAAGAAAAACACAATGTAGAGGTATAGATAAATGTATTATCTAAAGATATTCTGCATCACAACATTTTCTGATGTGTAATTATTGAAATATGATCCCCAGAACATGCACCTCCATGCAATTATATGAGCCGACAAAGCATAATAGAGGTGTCATTATTTAATTATTATTCAAGTTCTCAAGAAAAACACAATGTAGAGGTATATATAAGTGTATTATATACAGAAATTCTGCATTACAACATTTTCTGATGTGTAATTGTTGAAATATGACCCCCAGAACATGCATCTCCATGCAACTATATGAGTCGACAAAGCATAATAGAGGTGTCATTTTTTAATTATTATACAAGTTCTCAAAAAATTGAGCACGTAGAGGTATAGATAAATGTATTATCTAGAGATATTTTGCATCACAACATTTTCTGATGTGTAATTGTTGAAATATAACCCCCAGAACATGCATCTCCATGCAACTATATGAGTCGACAAAGCATAATAGAGGTGTCGTTATTTAATTATTATAAAAGTTCTCAAAAAATTTAGCACGTAGAGGCATAGATAAATGTATTATCTATAGATGTTCTGCATTAAAACATTTTCTGATGTGTAGTTGTTGAAATATGAACCCCAGAACATGCATCTCCATGCAACTTTATGAGTCGACAAAGCATAGTGGGGTTGTCAAATGATCATATTGCATGGAGATGAATGTTCTGGGGTCATATTCAACACGATCTCATGACAATGCATCAATAGAATGCAGTGTGCAATCTCGTAGAATGTATACGCCAAAATGAGTTTTAGCGTGCAAATGGCACGCTGCTTTTGGCGTGCATATGATACGCACTTTATGGCGTGTATATGACACACTTTTGGGTAGGGTGAGGGTGGGGTGTGGGGTTCGTACATATAATACGCCATAAAGTGCGTATCATATGCACGCCAAAAACGGCGCATACCATGTGCACGCTAAAATGAGTTTTGGTATACATTCTACGAGATTGCACACTGCATTTATTGATACGCATTTTCGTGAGATCGGGCTCCACATTCCAACAACTACACATCAGAAAATATTGTGATGCAGAACATCTATAGATAATACATTTATCTATACTTCTACATGCTCAATTTTTTGAGAACTTGTAAAATAATTAAATAATGACACCTCTATTATGCTTTGTCGACTCATATATTTGCATGGAGATGCATGTTCTGGGGGTTATATTTCAACAATTACACATCAGAAAATGTTGTGAAGCAGAATATCTTTAGATAATACACTTCTCTATACCTCTACATTGTGTTTTTCTTGAGAACTTGTTTAATAATGAAATAATGACACCTCTAATATGCTTTGTCGACTCATATAGTTGCATGGAGATGCATGTTCTGGGGTTCATATTTCAACAATAACACATCAGAAAATGTTGTGATGCAGAACTTCTTTAGATAATACATTTATCTATACCTCTACGTGCTCAATTTTTTGAGAACTTGTATAATAATTAAATAATGACATCTATTATGCTTTGTCGACTCATATAGTTGCATGGAGATGCATGTTCTGGGGGTTATATTTCAACAATTACACATTAGAAAATGTTGTAATGCAGAATTTCACTGGATAATACATTTATCTATACCTCTACGTGCTCAATTTTTTGAGAACTTGTATAATAATTAAATAATGACACCTCTATTATGCTTTGTCGACTCATAGTTGCATGGAGATGCATGTTCTGGGGTTATTTTCAACAACTACACATCAGAAAATGTTGTACTGCAGAATATCTTTAGATAATACACTTCTATACCTCTACATTGTGTTTTTCTTGAGAACTTTATAATAATTGAATAATGACACTCTGCTTTGTCGACTCAAATAGTTGCATGGAGATGCATGTTCTGGGGTTATATTTCAACAATTACACATCAGAAAATGTTGTATTGCAAAACATCTCTATAGAATACACTTTATCTATACCTCTACATTGTGTTTTTCTTGAGAACTTGTATAATAATTAAATAATGACACCTCTATTATGCTTTGTCGACTATAGTTGCATGGAGATGCATGTTCTGGGGTTATATTTCAACAACTACACATCAGAAAATGTTGTAATGCAGAATATCTTTAGATAATACATTTATCTATCTACGTTGTGTTTTTCTTGAGAACTTGTATAATAATTAAATAATGACACCTCTATTATGCTTTGTCGACTCATATAGTTGCATGGAGATGCATGTTCTGGGGGTTATATTTCAACAACTACACATCAGAAAATGTTGTAATGCAGAATATCTTTAGATAATACATTTATCTATACCTCTACGTTGTGTTTTTCTTGAGAACTTTTATAATAATTAAATAATGACACCTCTATTTTGCTTTGTCGACTCATATAGTTGCATGGAGATGCATGTTCTGGGGGTCATATTTCAACAACTACACATTAGAAAATGTTGTAATGCAGAATATCTTTAGATAATACATTTATCTATACCTCTACGTTGTGTTTTTATTGAGAACTTGTATAATAATTAAATAATGACACCTCTATTATGCTTTGTCGACTCATATAGTTGCATGGAGATGCATGTTCTGGGGGTTATATTTCAACAATTACACATCAGAAAATGTTGTGATGCAGAACATCTTTAGATAATACATTTATCTATACCTCTACGTGCTCAATTTTTTGAGAACTTGTATAATAATTAAATAATGACACATCTGTTATGCTTTGTCGACTCATATAGTTGCATGGAGATGCATGTTCTGGGGGTTATATTTCAACAACTACACATCAGAAAATGTTGTAATGCAGAATATCTTTAGATAATACATTTATCTATACCTCTACGTTGTGTTTTTCTTGAGAACTTTTATAATAATTAAATAATGACACCTCTATTTTGCTTTGTCGACTCATATAGTTGCATGGAGATGCATGTTCTGGGGGTGATATTTCAACACTACATCAGAAAATGTTGTAATGCAGAATATCTTTATATAATACATTTATCTATACCTCTACATTGTGTTTTTCTTGAGAACTTTTATAATAATTAAATAATGACACCTCTATTATGCTTTGTCGACTCATATAGTTGCATGGAGATGCATGTTATGGGGGTCGTATTTCAACAACTACACATCAGAAAATGTTGTGAAGCAGAATATCTTTAGATAATACATTTATCTATACCTCTACGTTGTGTTTTTCTTGAGAACTTTTATAATAATTAAATAATGACACCTCTATTATGCTTTGTCGACTCATATAGTTGCATGGAGATGCATGTTCTGGGGGTCATATTTCATTAATTACACATCAGAAAATGTTGTAATGCAGAATATCTTTAGATAATACATTTATCTATACCTCTACGTTGTGTTTTTTTTGAGAACTTTTATAATAATTAAATAATGACACCTCTATTATGCTTTGTCGACTCATATAGTTGCATGGAGATGCATGTTCTGGGGGTCATATTTCAACAATTACACATCAGAAAATGTTGTGATGCAGAACATCTTTAGATAATACATTTATCTATACCTCTACGTGCTCAATTTTTTGAGAACTTGTATAATAATTAAATAATGACACATCTATTATGCTTTGTCGACTCATATAGTTGCATGGAGATGCATGTTCTGGGGGTCATATTTCAATAATTACACATCAGAAAATGTTGTGATACAGAATATCTTTAGATAATACATTTATCTATGCCTCTTCGTGCTCAATTTTATGAGAACTTGTATAATAATTAAATAATGACACCTCTATTATGCTTTGTCTCATATAGTTGCATGGAGATGCATGTTCTGGGGGTCATATTTCAACAATTACACATCAGAAAATGTTGTGATGCAGAATTTCTGTATATAATACACTTATATATACCTCTATATTGTGTTTTTTCTTGAGAACTTTTATAATAATTAAATAATGACACCTCTATTATGCTTTGTCGACTCAAATAGTTGCATGGAGATGCATGTTCTGGGGGTCATATTTCAATAATTACACATCAGAAAATGTTGTGATACAGAATATCTTTATATAATACACTTCTCTATACCTCTACATTGTGTTTTTCTTGAGAACTTTTATAATAATTAAATAATGACACCTCTAATATGCTTTGTCGGCTCATATAGTTGCATGGAGGTGCATGTTCTGGGGGTCATATTTCAATAATTACACATCAGAAAATGTTTTAATGCAGAACATCTATAGATAATACATTTATCTATGCCTCTACGTGCTCAATTTTTTGAGAACTTTTATAATAATTAAATAATGACACCTCTATTATGCTTTGTCGACTCATATAGTTGCATGGAGATGCATGTTCTGGGGTTCATATTTCAACAACTACACATCAGAAAATGTTGTGAAGCAGAATATCTTTAGATAATACATTTATCTATACCTCTACATTGTGTTTTTCTTGAGAACTTGTATAATAATTAAATAATGACACCTCTATTATGCTTTGTCGACTCATATAGTTGCAAGGAGATGCATGTTCTGGGGGTCATATTTCAATAATTACACATCAGAAAATGTTGCAATGCAGAACATCTATAGATAATACATTTATCTATGCCTCTACGTGCTCAATTTTTTGAGAACTTTTATAATAATTAAATAATGACACCTCTATTATGCTTTGTCGACTCATATAGTTGCATGGAGATGCATGTTCTGGGGGTTATATTTCAACAACTACACATCAGAAAATGTTGTGATGCAGAATTTCTTTAGATAATACACTTCTCTATACCTCTACATTGTGTTTTTCTTGAGAACTTTTATAATAATTAAATAATGACATCTATTATGCTTTGTCGACTCATATAGTTGCATGGAGATGCATGTTCTGGGGGTCATATTTCAACAACTACACATCAGAAAATGCTGTAATGTGGATTTCTTTTGAGAATTAATTTACCTCTATGTGCTCGATTTTGTTTAGAACTTGTGAAAAAATAAATTAATGCCACCTATATAAATGTTTGTGTTTGTGTATATATATATATGTATGTATGTATGTATATATATATATATATATATATATATATATATATATATATATATATATATATATATAAACATAAACGTGTTAGAATGAAGTACATTATGACATAACATTAAATCTCAGTTTAAGACATTATGATCCTCTATACTTTTAAAAAACAAGACATTTAGTAAGAAATAGAGATTAAATACAAAAGTACATTGAACTAGAATTAGAATTTTACTGTTTAATGAAAATGCTGCCCTATCCAAAAAAGACAACCTCTAATGTCAAACTCATATTTCTGGTACTACTGTTCCTTTAAAAAAAACAGAGCCAAACGCAATGGGGGCGGGGTTAACAACCATTCAACATTTTTAAGGTGGAACGGATAGTTTGGCGAATAAGGAGCTGGCGAAAAAGGAACTGGAGTCAGCCTCGTTCTCTTACTTGTATGCTGCTGTTAATGTTCTGGTGAGGAGATAAACATAGATGACTGTGTACAGCTCTCTGAGGGCGGGCTCTACCCTAAAACGGCAAGGCTTTTGCAGTGTGATGGCACACTGCAGGAATCTGGAAACCGCTTGCTGAGACACTGCTTATGATTTATGGGGATTAAAAAAAAATGATGGGTGAATTTTTACCATTATAGGGTGGTTGTGTATACACACTGCCAACACACATTTATGTTATAAAAGTGATTTTTGCACAATATAGGTGCCCTTTAAACCCCGTGTTAATATTAGAAGAGCTTTCCACTGCTGGAGAGCCTAAGCGGGAAGGGTTGAAAATACCGGGTTGCATTGTTTCTGCTCCATACGTGAGTAACTAACACTGAACTCTTGCTTGTATACTCTTGTGTACTGTACTGTAAGTTTATTTTTTGTTCTTGTCATAAATTTGTCATCTTCACTTTATTTTTCGTGAACCATTATGTTTGGGTTGATTACGAATATAATAAGTGTTTCTCAGAAATCGCTTACTGTACCTTTAAGCCTTCTCAGAATTCAAACATATAGCCTATATATTTTTTTAAATACCTCATAGAGGCAGTCAATCATTTTAATCAGTTAATCAATATTTTGACCAATAAACACTATTTTAATTCCATATATCACTTCTATAGATCACTTTTTTATTACATTTTTTTTTTGTAATTCCTGGTAAACTGATAAATGGCTCCATCTGCTGGGTCATCTGCCACTAGAGCACTGTTCATAAGGAAACAGTGTTCACACAGGTCAAATAACTTATTTAATGAATTTTTCATGTTGATACTATTGTGTGATTCAGCCCTTCATCCTTATTTGAGATGAGTTATGCATTTTAGCTTCATAATAAGACAAAGAAAAACTAAGCGAAAAATAACATGAGAAAATAAAGAGTATTCTCTTTACTGAATTATAGGAGAATGTATTCTGATTATAAACACTGACCATGCAGAGTTTCAGTATTATAACCACATATCTTTTTCAGATATACCAAAGAAGACCAAAGAATCTGCCTCAAGTAAGTAGTCAAGGAAAGTGGAAAGTCACTCATGGAAACATATGCTCAAAACATACACTTACACATATTAAAGCACAGACACTTCACATATTTTATGCACATACACTCATACATGTACACTCAAAAAAAAATTGTAAGCCTTTTTTTTTTTAAGATTAAATTGAATAAGTCTTACATATTTTAATCCTTAAATGATTATTCAATTAAAATGTTTATCACATCATCGTTCAGGGAGAAAACTGGGCAATTGTTTATTTGTTTTTTTTTTGCGTTCTACGCGTTAAAGCACAGAAGCAGTTTGAGGGGATAAAGAGAAGACGTTGCATAGCAATCTATTAATAATGTGACTAATTCGTTTTCTAGTTTTATATTTTTTGTAGTTTGTATGGTTAATATTAATGTAGGCAAAAGGTAATTTGGCCCACACATTGTTAATTTTTTTTTCCATCCGGCCCTCAACCTAAAATGAGTTTGACATCCCTGGCCTATCAGACACTGACATTGTTTAGTCCGAGTGCACTTTATAGTTTCCTGGTCATGACGTTACTCTCCCTGTGACATTCCGCAATGCCAATTGACAGGTTTCACAAGTTCTTCAAGACGCACTCAAGCAGAGCCATTCACACAGCATCACTATATGACACAATGTCCCTTCTCAGGAGTCAGGAAACAATGGTTATCAATATCAACCTGAGGCATTTCATAATATCACAAGGGAAACATGTACAGGGTTAAAGCAACGATCTTAGAACTGAGCCTAGCAGCATTCCATACTGAACTTTTGTGATATGTGATGTGATTGAGCCACAGCTTAATGTTGGCTTAGCAAAGAGTTTGAGAGAAAATCTTAATTATTGTTGGATTATATGATTTGGACCACAGAGGTATACCCAGTGGCGGTTTTACATTGAATTGCACCCCGGGCAAGACCTCCTTCGAGCGCCCCCCCACCCCACATGCAAACATACGGTTAACTGATATTTATATATGTTTTATTAATAATTTTCGTAGACACGTTAAATTACTGAAGGCTACCAGGCAAGCTAACTAAGTTTATTAAATTAATTCACAATATGCACATTCACAATTCACATTAATTTCTTATCTTAAACCAAATACAAGCTGACAAAAAGATGAGCTTTTTTAATTTACTGAAGGCTATAAATGAAATGATATTAATTTACAATGTGCACATTCATTTTTAATCTTATGGCAAATCTGGCTTTGTAAGTATTTGTTAGTTTGTTAATATTTCTTTGTTAATTACATTATGAATGACATTGCATAGGCCTATTTTCAATTAAAAATGTCAAAATTAGAAAAAAAGTTTATTCATTTGATTTGCCTGAATATATTATACATTAACCCAACTGATGGGAATAATAACTGAACTTGTAACCATTTGTTGAAAAAAAGCACAATATTATTATGAAATTAGATCTAAATGAGCTAAAACGTATTATTGTTGTTGTTTAAGCAAAGCAAGCAAGATAGCAAAAAGGGTAACAAAAAAGTTATACCCACCAATTAACCCTTCATTCATAACATGGACACTGTAATAATCATACAGAGAGAATATAGTTTATCATACCTTTATCTTTTCTTCTTTTTTTCTCTTCTTTTAGTTTTTTTCTAAACAAACGTCAATCCACCTGTCACTCAAGTTGCCACGCCCTTAATTATGCAGAGCCTGTCCATAGTGGCCAGTCAAAGAATTACACTACAGTTCAAATCACTTCCGTATTAGCTTCAGGAAAAAAGGGGGGAGAGGTTGCCGCTCGGGAGAGAGCCAGAGGTGAACTGTCCCCCGCCCCCCCTCTCACACACAGGGCACCTGCAGCTGCAGATTGTGCAGAGGGCATCAGTCACTCAGTGCAATGATAGATAAAAAAATTTTTTACTGCTGGTGACGGTGCCATGTGTCATGAAAAATGCCGCCCCGGGCGACTGCCCGTTTCGCCCGTGACCAAAACCGCTACTGGGTATACCACGCCCCACAGTTAATGAGTTAGGTTACATATTAGTTGTGTTAGCTCTGTCACACATATACAGGGCCTTCTCAAAAAATTAGCATATTGTGATAAAAGTTCATTATTTTTCATAATGTAATGATAAAAATTTAACTTTCATATATTTTAGATTCATTGCACACCAACTGAAATATTTCAGGTCTTTTATTGTTTTAATACTGATGATTTTGGCATACAGCTCATAAAAACCCAAAATTCTCAAAAAATTTGCATATCATGAAAAGGTTCTGTAAACAAGCTATTAACCTAATCATCTGAATCAACTAATTAACTCTAAACACCTGCAAAAGATTCCTGAGGCTTTTAAAAACTCCCAGCCTGGTTCATTACTCAAACCGCAATCATGGGTAAGACTGCCGACCTGACTGCTGTCCAGAAGGCCATCATTGACACCCTCAAGCGAGAGGGTAAGACACAGAAAGAAATTTCTGAACAAATAGGCTGTTCCCAGAGTGCTGTATCAAGGCACCTCAGTGGGAAGTCTGTGGGAAGGAAAAAGTATGGCAAAAAACGCTGCACAACCAGAAGAGGTGACCAGACCCTGAGGATGATTGTGGAGAAGGACCGATTCCAGACCTTGGGGGACCTGCGGAAGCAGTGGACTGAGTCTGGAGTAGAAACATCCTGAGCCACCGTGCACAGGCATGTGCATGAAATGGGCTACAGGTGCCACATTCCCCAGGTCAAGCCACTTTTGAACCAGAAACAGCAGCAGAAGCGCCTGGCCTGGACTACAGAGAAGCAGCACTGGACTGTCGCTCAAATTTTGCATGTCATTTGGAAATCAAGGTGCCAGAGTCTGGAGGAAGACTGGGGAGAAGGAAAGGGCAAAATTCCTGAAGTCCAGTGTCAAGTACTCACAGTCAGTGATGGTCTGGGGTGCCATGTCAGCTGCTGGTGTTGGTCCACTGTGTTTTATCAAGGGCAGGGTCAATGCAGCTAGCTATCAGGAGATTTTGGAGCACTTCATGCTTCCATCTGCTGAAAAGCTTTATGGAGATGAAGATTTCGTTTTTCAGCATGACCTGGCACCTGCTCACAGTGCCAAAACCACTGGTAAATGGTTTACCGACCATGGTATTACTGTGCTCAATTGGCCTGCTCTCCTGACCCGAACCCCATAGAGAATCTGTGGGATATTGTGAAGAGAAAGTTGAGAGACCCAAGACCCAACACTCTGGATGAGCTTAAGGCCGCTATCGAAGCATCCTGGGCCTCCATAACACCTCAGCAGTGCCACAGGCTGATTGCCTCCGTGCCACGCCGCATTAAAGCAGTCATTTCTGCAAAAGGATTCCCGACCAAGTATTGAGTGAATAACTAAACATAATTATTTGAAGGTTGACTTTTTTTTGTATTAAAAACACTTTTCTTTTATTGGTCGGATGAAATATGCTAATTTTTTAAAATAATGAACTTTTATCACAATATGCAAATTTTTTGAGAAGGACCTGTATGTTCTTTGTATTTGGCAACTGCATGCATTATTACAATTGCTAATGGTGCACAGTGCAGGAAACCTGCACAAAAATGCATCCAGGCTAACAGAAACACATTAACACAACAGAAGTTAAGATATTACACAACTATTCACTGATTGTATTTCCTATTTCGTAGCATAAAAAAAGAGCAGGAAAACTTACAGCTGCAATCACTACAGGGGTGAGTACAACATTTTCTTCAACAGTTTTACTCTAATTTATTGTGACTTGTTTGTTGAGGTTTTGGAAACGGAACAAATGCAATATTTCTGCAATACAGTACCTGTCAACAGATTGGAAACAATCTTTTAATGTTTTTGAAAGAAGTCATGCTCACAAGGCTGCATTTATTTAATTATTAATAATTGCTTTCTGTTTTAATACATTTAAAAATGTAATTTATTCCTGTGATGACAAAGCTGAATTTTCAGCATCATCACTCCAGTCTTCAGTGTCACATGATCCTTCAGAAATCATTTTAATACGCTGATTTACTACTCAAGAAGCATTTCTTCTTATTATTATCAATGTTGAAAACAAACATTAGGCATGACTATACCCCAGCATGTCTGAAGTACGTGTGCAACACGTCAGTCTGGATTGGCTACAGTAGTTGTTGACGTCACTGACACTCTGGCGGCCAATGTCATCAGTTTTTTTGTATTTAAAAAAAAATACCTTTGGCAGGGTGCATGGTTCCATCCCATTGCAAAAAAACTTCCCATTGCACAAAAGGTTCTTTGTAGTGCAGAAAGGTTCCTTAGACTATATAATGGTTACAAAAAAATGGTTCTTTAAAGAACCTTCCACAAAACGGTTCTTCGGGAAATGGTTCTTCTATGGCATTGCCATGAAAACCCCTTTTTGGTTCCCTTTCATTCAGTCACTCTGAGTAACGTCAGTGACTGACGAATGGGGGTTTCGCTTAGAAGCCAATCATCTTCGAGATCTTTGAAAATGCCCAATGGCAGTGCCAATGCCATGGGCATGCGGAATTTGCATGCGTAAATCCGCCCCACCATGTGGGTATAAAAGGCAGTTCGCTGGCAACCTCGCATTGTGTTTCTGCTTCGGAGCCAAGAGCATCTCTTCACTCCTGCAAGCCTGACTTCTGAAGTCCTCTCACCAGTCTTTGAGATGAGCGGTTGTCCAGGGTGTTGGTGTGACGGCGCGTTCCAGCGATCTCACATTGCCTGCATGCAGATCTGTGCAGTGATCTGCAACAGCTGTGTGTGTTTCCCTGGGCACTTCGGCACTCTGCACAGCTTTCTTCTCACAAAAAGAGCTTGCGCATGGCACGTCATTTTCAAGACGATTCGGCTGCGCACTTCTGGGTGCAATCAATATCCGTTGCTGTCTCTGGGCACATTCACTGCTCAATGTGTTTGGCCTTCAGCACGTTCGGGCAGTGTTTTCACGATTCAGTTCACGCAGGCTACTCCCCGCTTCCGGGGAGTCCGCTCACCATGGTTGGGCCCAATGTCCCAGTCATGCGTGCGGAGGTTGCCACCCTACTGGCGAAGGGTGTGATCGAGCCTGTCCCTCCAGCCGAAATGAAGTCCGGCTTCCTCAGCCATTACTTCATTGTACCCTAGAAAACCGGTGGGTTACGGCCAATCCTGGATCTGCCCTTCCTGAACCGATCCCTTCACAGGCTTCCGTTCAGGATGTTGGCAGCGAAAGCCTTCTCGAATGCATTCGTCCAGTAGATTGGTTGCAGCGATCGACCTGAAGGACGCCTAATTCCTTGTCTCCTAACTCGACGCAGACCGTTCCTACAGGTCTGCTTCGAGGGGCGGACATTCAGTACGTGGTCCTCCCATTCGGATTGCTCATATAAGACCGCTTCAGCACTGGCTTCGCAATCGAGTCCCAGATGGACATGGCATTCGGGCACGCTCTGGGTCCCAGTGACTCGGGCCCAGGGGCGCCACCAGGAATTTTGGGCCCCATGACAAAAAAATCTAATTGGGCCCCCTCTGCGCAGCTTTTGTGGATATACATATATATTGTGATATATACAGTATACTGTTCTGTATTACCGCCACTTTATTACATACATTAGATATGATAGAATTGTGGGTGTGGGGGTGTGTGTGCGTGTGCGTGTGCGCAAGCTTCTTAAATAAATTGCCCTTCATGATGGGAATAATAAAGTCTAGGGTTTTTTTTAGCTAATAGTAACCACTGTAAATAACAAGCAGTTCAAAACAATATTATAACGTGACTTAACAAAAACATATTACAAAAATAAAACAACATAAATATGATAAATAAAACTATTTAACAAGTATTTTAACATTTATCATATTTTAACAAGTTTATTCTATAGAAATTATTATTATTATTATTTTACTTAAAATGTTTTACGTTTGTGCTTGAAAATAACTCTTACTATCCTTAATTGGTCTTGTTATTTTGCATTTTAGGCTTATTTTAAGTAGGACGTATGTGTATTTTGCACATGTTTTTGTTGCAAGTGTAATTTTTACGTTTTTTTATAGTTCAGATGCATGGTAATCACTGTTTTGTGACTTCGGGAGGCTCTGTTATAAAGCACATACAAACAGTATTACTTAAATTGAACATGAATAGTTAGTATGTTACTACCTCATAATGATCATGGCACTCTGATCTCTGTTGCGTTCTTCATGAATGATGTAGTTAGTAGCGCGTGACCGACCAAGTAGAGTCAGTGTTTCTCACAGTGCCACCTGCTGGTGAAATAATCACTACACGTTTGCTGCATTGGGAGATTTTTTGCAATATATCTGCGGGTTGTTTTGAACAAACTGTAAAACTGGGACATTTCCAGTTAGGGACAGAACACCAAAAAGCGGGACTGTCCCCTGGAAACGGGTCGTCTGCTCACCCTACTCTGTGTTTATGGTATGTCGGACTGACTTTCTGCAACTAAACACCATCACTGATGAGAGTGCTAAGCCAAGACCAAACCATTTAATGCAGTTTCAAGGGGTGGTTGGTCAATATAGATGTTTATTCAATTCAATTGGGGATATTTAACTTTTATTGCCAAAATAAGTAGAATCAAAGATATAATTCATTTTATTATGATTTTAAAAATACTCAATGATGATGGTTTATATAGTGTATAATATAATAACATTTTTAAATGAGTTTTTACCTATTTGTTGGGGCCCCCTGTCAGTCAGGGGCACTTGGAATTGCTCTAACTTTTCCCCCCTATACAGTGCCCATGCTCGGGCCTGCCTACAGTCCCTCACCCTGTGGTCGAACCTCAATTCTACTGGCCGGTGTCCCTTAGAACGACAATATCCAGGCATATTGTTGTATCAACAGATGCCTCCACCACGGGCTGGGGCGCCATATGCAATGGACGTGCAGTCGCGGGCTCCTGGACAAGACCCCTGCGCCTCCTGCATGACAATTGCCCAGAGTGGCTGGCAGTACGGTTCGCCCTGCACCGCTTCCAAGCGTTGCTGAAGGGTCAACAGGTACTAGTCCGGTCAGACTACACGGTTAGTAGCATACATCAACCACCAGGCTGGTCTATGCTCCCCCCATAATTCTCAACTCGCCCGCCATCTCGTTCTATTGAGTCAGAAGTATCTGAGGTCCTTCGTGCTGTCCATATCCTGGGAGAACTGGACCGTGCAGCCTACGAGCTCTCACGGTTCAGCCACTTCCTGAAGAATGGAGACTCCATCCCCCGTCGGTCCAGCTGATTGGGAACAGTTCGGCGACACGCAGGAGACACCCCAGAGAGCCTTCTCGCACAGCTATTGTGCAGCATCAGGGAGGACAATGAGAAGTGGAACCTCTTTGTCACCTGGTGTTCTTCTCGCCAAGAAGAATGCTTACGTACAACGGGACGCAGTGTTCAGGACCTCAGACCAGCTCTTTGTCTGTTATGATTGAGAGCGGAAGGGAAGGGCTTTCTCAAAGCAAGGCGGTCTCAAATGTGAAGTGTCACATTAATAATTCTGAAAATGTCAATTTATGGTTTTACAGTGCAAATTATACAATGATATATAATTATACAATTATAACAGTATTTTACTGTAAAATTACATTAAATGTAAGGTTAGATCTATTACAGTTATTCACCGTATATAGTAAAGAAACTTACTATTAACCAACTAAACCAACTCATTTTAAATGGGCAGTGTTATATTTAATCATTTCTGGCTACTTGAAAAATATGTTTTATTGGGGTCTAAAAAGTGAAATATTTAATGATCTATAAGCAATTAATAGATTTCTATGTACACTAATTATAAAAAATAAATGGTCATACACACAAATTAACTGGATCAATGCAATAAAACTGTTAGAAAAAGGTTAGACTTAAAAGATTCCTTACCCATAGGGCAGTGGTCCCAAACTCTGGTACTCAGTCTTACGGTCTAGGCTCGACTTCCTCAAAAGGGCAGCATCCCCAATCCATGGTCCTCCTCCCGCTGCAAATATATATATATATATATATATATATATATATATATATATATAAAGCTGAAATATAAATAAAATTGATTATTATTATTATTATTAAAGAAGAGGGCTGCTTCTTTGGCTGATGCCTTTGGTGGAGACCTGAGGGTTACAGTGAGGACACCCCAGAAGGGACCCCAAGCCCCTCGGGATCCTCCCCCCTCTGCTGCGCCGGTTGAGCTGCCGAGAGAGCGGCCCGGTCCTTCCCACGGGGGCCGGTCATTACTTTCGGGGCTCCGGTTAAGGATATGATGTTGGTTGCTGCATCGCGGGACGAGCTAATGGACTCTGGAGATGAGGACTCAGCTGCGTTGCCCCCTTCGGGTGTGCTAGCATTGCCCGAGCCTGATCCGGAGCTCACAGCTATGCTTTCCCGGGCCACCGTGAGTGTCGGGCTCGAGTGGAACCCTCCACCATATCCCGAGCCCTCACGGCTGGACGACTGGTACTTCGGGACGGCCCGTGCTGGTTTTCAGCGCCCCGCCCCGGTACCTTTCTTTCCGGAAGTGCATAAGGAGCTCACAAAATCGTGGATGGCGCCCTTCAGTGCCAGACATCGAGGAAGTGGCACCTCCGTCCTCACCACCCTTGACGGCAGCGCGGCTAAGGGTTACGTGGAGATCCCGCCAGTCGAACGGTCGTTTGCGATGCAACTGTGTCCAAAGACCGGTACCGACTGGCGTGGAAATCCACGTCTCCCCTCTCGGGCGTGTAAGTTCTCATCCACTCTGTTGGGCAAGTCTTACGCCGCCTGTGGAGAAGCCGCGTCTGCTTTGCATGCCATGGTGTTGCTGCAGGTCCACCAGGCCAAGGCACTCAAGGACATGCACAAGGGTGGTGGGTAGCAGAGTGGGCAATGGGGACGCCACCAGGCCTTCCCACCCACCCTCTGTCCAAACCAGGAGTGCTCAGGCAACACTCCGGGCCACCCTCGGGCCTCCCGAGTTGGGCCGGAGCACTCCGCCGCTGCCCCACCCCGGCACGCTCAGGTGCCGTTGGTCCCGCTTGTACGGTCCCTGGGGGCCTGGCTAGGTCTTCCCAGGCCGTCTTGCTGGCTCATCCGTACCATCAGACTCGGCTACGCGATTCAATTCGCTCGCCGGCCTCCCAAGTTCAGGGGCATCCTCTTCACCTTCGTGCGGAGCAGCGATGCCCATGTCTTGCGGTCAGAGATCGATGTCCTACTGGCGAAGGTCGTGGTCGAGCCAGTTCCTCCAGTCGATATGAAGTCAGGGTTTTACAGCCCTTACTTCATTGTGCCCAAGAAAGGCGGTGGGTTAAGACCAATCTTGGACCTGTGTGCTCTGAATCGGGCCCTACACAAGCTCCAGTTCAGGAAGTTGACGCAAAAACACATCTTCGAGTGCATCCGTCCCCAAGATTGGTTCGCAGCGATCGACCTGAAGGATGCGTACTTTCATGTTTCCATTCTCCGGAGACACAGACCGTTCCTACGCTTTGCGTTCGAGGGGAGGGCATATCAGTACAAGGTCCTGCCCTTCGCGCTGTCCCTGTCGCCCCACGTCTTCACGAAGTTCGCGGAGGCAGCCATTGTTCCGCTCAGAGAACGCGGCGTTCGGATCCTCAACTACCTCGAGGACTGGCTGATACTGGCCCAGTCTCGGGAGCAGTTGTGCGAACACAGGGACATGGTGCTCCGTCACCTCAGCCTGTTGGGCCTTCGGGTCAACCGAGAGAAGAGCAAACTCTGTCCCACACAGAGGATCTCTTATCTCGGTATGGAGCTGGATTCGGTCAACCGGACTGCGCGCCTCACAGAAGAGCGAGTCCAGGCTGTGCTGAACTGCTTGAATACGTTTAAGGGCAGCACGGCGGTCCCACTGAATTTTTTTCAGAGGCTCCCGGGGCATATGGCATCTGCAGCCGCGGTAACACCGCTCGGATTGCTACATATGAGACCGCTTCAGCACTGGCTTCATGGCCGAGTCCCGAGATGGGCGTGGCAGAGCGGCAGGTACCGGGTCCCAGTCACCCCATACTGCCGCCAAACCTTCAGCCCGTGGTTGGACCCTTCGTTTCTACGGGCGAGAGTACCCTTAGAACAGGTGTCCAGGCATGCTGTGGTCTTCACGGATGCCTCATCCACGGGTCGGGGGGCCACGTACAACGGGCACGCAGTTTTGGGTCTGTGGACGGGGCCCCAATTGCGTTGGCATATCAATTGCCTAGAGTTACTGGCGGTACGTCTGGCACTGGCCCGGTTCAAGAAACCGCTTCGGGGCAAGCATTTACTGGTCTGTCCAGACAGCACTGCGGCCGTTGCGTACATCAACCGTCAGGGTGGTCTAGGCTCCCGTTGCATTCTCCGGCTCGCCCGCCATCTCCTCCTGTGGAGTCAGAAGTTTGTGAGGTCACTTTGTGCCATTCACATCCCAGGTGCGCTGAACCAGACAGCCGACGAGCTCTCTCGCCAGTCGACACCTCCGGGCGAATGGCGACTCCACCCCCGGAGCGTCCAGCTGATATGGGACCACTTCAGGGTGGCACAGGTAGACCTGTTCGCCTCCCCGGACTCGACCCATTGCCAGTGGTACTATTCCCTGAACGGAGGTACCTTAGGCATAGATGCACTGGCGCACAGCTGGCCCCCGGACCTATGTATGCGTTTCCCCCAGTGAGCCTTCTCGCACAGACACTGTGCAAGGTCAGGGAGGACGAGGAGCAGGTCTTGTTAGTTGCGCCCTACTGGCCCAACCGGACCTGGTTCCCAGAACTCTCACTCCTCGCGACAGCCCCTCGTTGGCCGATTCCCCTGAGGAGGGACCTTCTTTCTCAGGGGCGGGGCACTCTATGGCACCCGCGTCCAGACCTCTGGAAACTACATGTCTGGTCCCTGGACGGGACGCGGAGGTTCTAGGTGGCCTACCACAAGCAGTGGTAGACACCATCACTTCAGCTAGAGCCCCCTCTACAAGGCGCCTCTACTCTCTGAAGTGGAACCTGTTCGTCGAGTGGTGTTGTTCCCGCCGGGAAGACCCCCGAAGGTGTTCGATTAACGTTGTGCCTTCCTTCCTGCAAGATGGGTTGGATCGAAGGCTGTCTCCATCCACCCTCAAAGTATACGTTGCAGCAATAGCGGCATATCACGTTGCAGTAGATGGTAAATCCTTAGGTAGGCACGACTTAATCGTCAGGTTCCTCAGAGGTGCGAGGAGACTAAATCCTCCTCGTCCTACCTCGATACCCTCTTGAGACTTAGCCCTGGTGCTCAGAGCACTTCAGGGTCCTCCATTTGAACCTTTGCAGTCCGTTGAGGTGAAAATTCTGTCCATGAAGACAGTTCTCCTTATTGCATTGGCTTCAATCAAGAGGGTAGGCGACCTGCATGCACTTTCGGTCGACCAATCGTGCCTAGAATTCGGGCCGGCCAACTCTCACGTTGTCCTGAGACCCCGGCCTGGATACGTGCCCAAGGTTCCTACCACTCCCTTTCGGGATCAGGTGGTGAACCTGCAAGCGCTGCCTTCGGAGGAGGCAGACCCAGCCCTAGCTTCGTTATGTCCCGTCCGCACTCTTTGCGCTTACGTTGACCGGGCTCAGAGCTTCAGATCCTCACAGCAGCTCTTAATCTGTTACGGAGGCCAGCAGAAGGGAAAGGCTGTCTCCAAGCAGAGGTTAGCCCACTGGATAGTGGATGCTATCGTCTTGGCCTACCAGTCCCAAGACGTGCCTTGCCCGTTTGGGTTGCGAGCGCACTCAACAAGGAGTGTTGCCTCCTCCTGGGCGCTGGCTCAAGGTGCCTCGCTGACAGATATATGTAAAGCTGCGGGCTGGGCGACACCTAACACGTTCGCTAGATTCTATAGCCTCCGTGTAGAGCCGGTATCTTCCCGTGTACTCGCCCCCAGTGGCTAGTAGCGCGAAGTGCCTGTTCTAGTGTCGGCTTGCAACGCCACTGCCGCCCCAGGGGCCGGATACGTGCGTCTATACTCTCCAGTTGTGTTCCCCAGAAATGGCTAACCCTGTGAGCTCCTCGGCTACCCCTTGGGGTCAGACGTAGCGGCCGTCTGACGCCAGGCCTGCACCCGTATGCTTGTGGAACGTGTGTGTGGGATGGGGATCCATATGTAGCGGTTCCCTAACGGCAACTCCATATGTGTATTCTCCACGGTACCAGTTACCCTAATTGGCTAGCCCCGTGTCTTTCCCTCGACAGAGCTTCCTCTGGCTTTCCTGGAGGTGCTCTTCCCCCCTGGAACCAGGCTGAAACCACCCCAGGGACTGCAATATGTTGCACTATCCTGCTAGGTTAGTCCTTATGTGTATTCGCCACCTCTCCTTCCATTGAAGGACATGGCTCTGCAGCGTGCCATCTCCCCGAGAACGGGCATGCTTTCCCAGCGTTATTCAATAGTCCACTGAGTGGGTCTTGCAGAAACAGCAGTGACTGTTCTTCACTGCCGGGAGCCCTGACTCCCGCTCCAACATAGGAGTGGTCCAACGAGCTCAGGCAGGGCGCTGGAAGGGCCATCATCCCTGGCGTGTTGGTAGGGATCCCAATTCGTCGGTCAGTTCCGACGTACGTCGAACGTGACCGACTGAAAGGGAACGTCTTGGTTACGTATGTAACCCTCGTTCCCTGAAGGAGGGAACGGAGATGTTCGTCCCGTCGCCAGGTGCTGTGCTTCCGCTGAAGGACCCGGCACTAGTTTGGCTCCTCAGCAGAAAACGAGTATGCGGTGTTTCACTTCCGTATTTATACCCGCGTTGCGGGCGGAGCATGAACCGCATGCCAATGCCAGTTGGCTCGTTTAGAAACACTCGAAGCAGATTGGTCTCTGAAGTCAGATCCCAATTCGTCGGTCAGTTCCGACGTACGTCTCCGTTCCCTCCTTCAGGGAACGAGGGTTACATACGTAACTGAGACGATTTGCAAGCTCTGTCGACCTCTCCATCTTGCTTAGACTTTGCCCCAGGAATGTTATCTAACATCCTCATCCTGACCTCAATGGATGATCTATTCTTAATCGTTCACCTGGTCACTCTTGAAGCTTTCTGCCCACCACTGTTTACAACAGAGGATCAGGAGAAACGTCACCGAATGTGTCCAGTCTATGCTTTTCAGTCTTAGATCCACCACACTTGCCAGTCGCGCAAGTCAGAGCAACTCTTCATATGTTATTGGGGCCGCAACAGGGGGGCGGCCACCATTAAGCAAACAATATCACACTGGGTGAGAGATGCCACATTTTCCATGTGTACAGAGTTTTGAGAAGTTTTGGACTTTGCGCACACGATAGACTTCATAATTATGTCCTTATCTTCTAAACCAAGCCAAGAGCTCTGGAGAATGTGAAATGTTCCTATTTACAGCATGTTTTTGCTGTGGTGAGAAATGTAGCTGATCACATTTATGTTTGTTGATTTCTTGAATGCAATGACCAACCAAAGGTGTTTAAGTTAGAATCCATTCACAGCTCAAACGTTTTTGTTCAGTGATGAGTTCTGCCCACTCTTGCGAATGCTCTCATTAACAAAGAAAGACACGATGTAAGAGATTTGGGTAACGCTTTAGATTACGGCCCGGAAAGTACCACGTAATTAAAGTGAATTTACAGGGTAATTTTCGGTAATTATAGTGTAACTATAAAGTAAGCAGGTGCAGGTATAAGGGAACAATATGTAATATTGTGAGAATAAAGGGGTAACTAGCTCGGAAAGTACTGCGTAATGAAATCGAATTTACAGGGTAATTATTTTGTAATTATAGTGTAACTATAAAGTAAGTAGATGTAGGTATAAGGGAACAATATGTAATATTGGGAGAATAAAGGGGTTAGGGTTGGGCGATGTCCCCTAAATTGGCAGTTGACGATGTTTACATTAAAACATCGCGATGGACGATGATATCGTCGTTTTTTTATTTTTTTTTAAATAAAAAATATATAATTTACTATAGGTCTAAATGTATTTTACTATCTCTTTACATGAATACTATTGTCTATTTCGTTATTTTGCTAACCCAAATAAGGACTCACCCGCGCTAGGTTGCACGTGAGGGGAAACAAAGTAAGGAGTTGTGCACTTTTTATTTTAATATACCTCCTTACATAAATACTATTATTATTATACTATTATACTATTATTATATTATACTACTATTATTATTGTTATTATCCCCGTGTTTTGTATGTGAATACTGTTGTACGTGAATATATTACCACAGAAGTGAAGCACAAAGAATTGTTTTCAAAGGAAATAAGTTCGCAGTTACATCGCAGCCATGAAAACATATGGATTCATGCCGAATGAGAGAGAGAGGCTGAGCCCAATTAAAGATTTGCCAGCTTTTCAAATATGTTTGTACCCGATTTTCCGATTTCCGCAAACTTTAACAATAGGCATAACCAAAAGGCTAACAGTTAGTCCATTTTATCCCACTGGACATCACGTTTCTTTTCATAAATCTTCACTCGCGTCACACTCATTTCCGCAGGGAATTGTAAACGTTTCTTCCTTTCGTTTGCTTATATTTAAGTCTATTATAGCCTACCCATTCACATACTTTACTGTGGTGAAGTAGAAAAAAACAATGTAGGACGAATACCTTTTTACTTCCAATTTTATTCAACACAGTTTGTTCTTATTAGACTTGCGTCAAGTTTATTTAAATAGCGCAATTCACGCACACACACACGCCGCCGATTTTTAATTTTGTTTTCTCTGGCAGTGCATACCCAGCAAGCAATAGCCGTCATTTCACCGTCTAGGTTAACTATAGACCCGATATAGCCCGGCTATGAGTAACCCACTTTTAGCCAAAATAACTTTGAATTTGGTTACAAGTCATTTTTGCCCAAATAATTTGTGCTACGTATGATATTCCATCATGTAAGCAAAGTGAAGAGTGATTACAAGGTGTTTGGTTTAATTTATTTCATGTTTTATGCGTATAGGCTGTGCATAGCCACAATCTAGCTCATATATAGACCGGCTAGTTTGCAGCCCACTTGTAGCCAAAAGTCAAAACTGATTAATTGTTTTTGGCAATGTAGCACAATGATATGGTTGATATCCCATAATGTTCGCAATGTCAGTAATATCTGCAAGATGTGTCATGGTCATGTTTCATGACATGGTCTATCTGGGCTACGTGTAGTCTGCTTTTAGCCCACCCGCATTTGTAAACATATTAATTAATATTATATTTATCATTCACTTAAAATGTAATACAGTCAAATAATATCGTAGATCGTATATATTATTTGTCTCTCTTCCATTTTAAGTTAAATATAAAAATGCGATTACAACTCTCAACCGCTAGATGGCAACTGTAGCCTGGATTACTGGCAACGCCAGATCTCGCGATAAACTTTTCTGTTTTTAGTTTTTTTTTTTACACACGAGGAGAACAACAACGGGCAACAGCAAACGTTAAAGGACATTCTTTGGCCTTGTAAGTATCTGTGTTTTTAAATACATGTGTTCATTATATTATTTGTTATTGTGTAGGAACCCTGATATTTTAGCTAGTAACATTGTAGAATAAACCATGTTGTGGTTAGCTTAACATGCTACATGTATCTGTAGCCTACCTTCAAGTCGATAAACAAGAAGCATGTGCATATTATAATTTGTTATGAAAGCCACAAATATGCTTTTACTCTTTTGATCATTATATGAAAATATGAGTCTTTGACTTAGCAAGGCAAAGTTGTATAGCACATTTGATTTCAAAAAGCCATAAGTGCTTTACATAAAACATAAAAACAACATTTGGTAATGTAAAAAGAAGACATTTAAAAAGCACTTTAAAATTGCTCAATAGAAAATAAAAACATTAAAAAACAGGAGAGTAAAAGTATAAATCAGTATTCCTTCCCATTTAATAAAAGGCAGCGGCAAACAGTAATGTCTTTAAACTTGATTTAAAAGAGTTAAGAGTTGCAGCAGAACTGCAGTTTTTCTGTGAGTTTGTTCCAGATAAATTGTACATAAAAACTGAATTCTGCTTCTCCATCTTTAGTTTTGACTCTGGGGACAGAAAGCAGACCTGTCCCAAATGACCTGAAAGGATGGTTCATAATGCAGCAGAAGATCAGAAATTTACGTTGGCCCTTAACCATTCCATGCTTTAAAAGCCAGCAGTGGTATTTTGAAATCAATTCTTTGACAGACAGGAAGCCAGTGTAAAAAACTCAGAACTGGAGTGCCGTGATCCACTTTCTTGGATTTTAAGACATTAGGTTGACTGGAAATTATCAGCAATCAGTCAACAAAGCACAGTAATGAATATACAGAACAGAACACACATGCACAGTGCACACACACACACACACACACACACACACACACACACACACACACACACACACACACACACACACAGAGAGAGAGAGGAATAAAATCATCTCTATCTCATTCTAATGCAAAATGGTTGCTTTTAAACCCAAAAATGAAAATCTGTCATCATTTATTCACCCTCAAGTTGTTTCTTTCGTCTGTTGAACACAAAATAAGATATTTTGAAGAATCTGGGTAATCAAACGGTTTATGGACCCCACTGACTTCCATCGTATTTATTTTCCTACAATGAAAGTCAATGGCTATCAAATGTCTGGTTATCAACATTCTTCAAAATATATATTTATGTTCTACAGAAGAAAGAAACCCATACAGGCTTTGGAACAACTTGAGGGTGAGTAAATGATGACTGTCTCTTTAAACATGTCACATACACGTATCTTAACCTTTTAATGCCCAGCTCTAGTGTGCATACAAGCAAAGAGAATGACTTTGTCACAATTACTGTAAATAAAGTAAAAATAATGTCAACAATGCTTTTCTTGTGTAATGTTTTTTCTTATTTGGCAGATGCTGTGATGACCGACTTCCCAGCGGCAACAAGTTAAGGAATGCAATAAAGCCAACAATGTTTTATAAACCAAAAAAGGGTTACGTCTTTATTTTGTCATTCTTTTATATATATATTTTTATTTTATTTTCGTTGTTAATATTCCATATTTCTTATCCTAATTTTATATTTAATTGTATTTTTAACATTTTGTTTGTTCATTTTTATGTTTTGATCTTGTTGAATTATCTTAAGTTGTCTATGTTGTTAATGTTCTTTTTTTAAATAAAACCTTTATTTTTAATTTGTTTGGATGGATTGTTATTATTGAGAACCTGTTATATTTGAGTGGAAATAATTCTTTAGCTATTTTGTTATCTGTTAGGTGTATATATAGTCATTCGTTAGCCGTCTATTTGATGACTGGTCTGTTCTTGGGCTATGATTAGACGTCTATTAGATTTTCACTGACAGACCAAATTCAGCCTTGTTTTAGCCTAGACCCATATTTGCTGTCTATTAGACGTATATATGTAGTCGTTCAATAGCCGTCTAATCATGGGCTATGATTGGGCGTCTATTCTTGGGCTATGATTAGCGTCTATTAGATTTTCACTGACAGCCCAAATTTAGCCTTGTTTTAGCCTAGACGTCTGGGCTATGTTTTAACAGCTATTAGACGTCTTTTAGACGCAAAATTGCTTGCTGGGTAATCAAACAGCCTAAATGTCTTGACCCTGTGGAAGATCAAATTCGCTCTTCAGACGTTTTACAACACGTGTTGCTTTGCAACATTAGGAGAAAACATTAAGACAAAGATATTCGAGAAGGAGTCTATCCAGCTCGTGTCCTACAATTATCTTAAAGCTGACGCATCTTTGTGGGGAAATAAAACATTTTTTTAAAACTAATATTTAATTGTCTTAATCTTTATGTTACCATTATTAACTGATAATCGTTTAAATGTTTTACAGGCTGTATTGTGTTGTTTCACTGGGAAGTGCTAAAATAAACACGCATGCTTATGAAATGGATTATTTAAAAATGTAGGCTATATATCTGGCATAGACTACAGTATTTAAAATAGCATATATGCTTTAGTTATACTCTCAATTTAATTTACAGAGCAATCCCTGCAAAGTGTTTAGTTTAACTATAGAAGAGGATTAGTGTGTGTCGCACTCGCAACGGGGGGCGTGGCATCACGATGGTGGCGCTCCATCGTGATCTTGGTTAGCCATCACGATGATATCGTCCATCGGCACAGCCCTAAAAGGGGTAACTAGCTCGGAAAGTACTGCGTAATGAAATCGAATTTACAGGGTAATTATTTTGTAATTATAGTGTAACTATAAAGTAGGTATAAGGGAACAATATGTAATATTGGGAGAATAAAGGGGTAACTAGCTCGGAAAGTACTGCGTAATGAAATCGTATTTACTGGGTAATTTTCGGTAATTATACTGTAATGTTGTACGTGTTTAGGCAAAAACACATGTCAAGTTTGAGGAATAAAGGGGTAACAACCAGGAAAATTACAAATAAGTATACTGTAAGTATTTTTATAACTAAGGGCTAGCTATTCTAATATTACATGGTACTTATGGCATACTATACCTAACAACATGGAAAATTACAAATAACTATACTGTAAGTTTTGCATAATTGTATAAGTATTGACACTTCCAGATGAGAACACAAAAACATTTTTAAATATTACTTTTATATTTGTTTATTACTGTGAAGCTGCTTTCAAACAATATGTAGCCTATAGTTTAAAGCACTATTTAAATATGTTTTAACTTGACATGATGGAGATATTGCATGCTAAACAATCATTTGGGAGCAATTTAGAAAGCACATCCACTACATAACTTTTTTTGTAATAATAAGTGTCATATAAAAGTTTTTTTTTAGTAAGTTCGTAAGATTCATAAGGTTTTTGCTATGATTTGATTTAGAATCAAGGTTACTTACCTGAGTGTTACAGATAATTGGTCTGCTATTCTGTTTGAAAGGCATTGGAGTCGGTGAAATGTAGTGGAAAATAAACTTACCTCTTTTCAGCTGATCCCAGAAAATAAAATATTTATATAACACGATAAAACACACTTGCATTTTACAGTAGCCTATAATTTATATGATTTGATTTACATGTTTCAAGGCAAGTAAGACTAAATTAATTAATTACTGGCAAAGATACCCTCTTGTTACACGTAGTTACAGGGTAACTACATCATCTACGGGCTGTAAATTAAAGTGTTGCTTGTTACCCCCTTGTTACACGTAGTTACAGGGTAACTACATCATCTACTGTAAATTAAAGTGGTACTTGTTACCTTGTTACACGTAGTTACAGGGTAACTACATCATCTACGGCTGTAAATTAAAGTGGTGCTTGTTACCTTGTTACACGTAGTTACAGGGTAACTACATCATCTATGTGCTTTAAATTAAAGTGGTGCTTGTTACCCCCTTGTTACACGTAGTTACAGGGTAACTACATCATCTACGGGCTGTAAATTAAAGTGGTGCTTGTTACCCCCTTGTTACACGTAGTTACAGGGTAACTACATCATCTGCGGGCTTTAAATTAAAGTGGTGCTTGTTACCCCCTTGTTACACGTAGTTACAGGGTAACTACATCATCTGCGGGCTGTAAATTAAAGTGGTGCTTGTTACCCCCTTGTTACACGTAGTTACAGGGTAACTACATCATCTACGGGCTGTAAATTAAAGTGGTGCTTGTTACCCCTTGTTACACGTAGTTACAGGGTAACTACATCATCTGCGGGCTTTAAATTAAAGTGGTGCTTGTTACCCCCTTGTTACACGTAGTTACAGGGTAACTACATCATCATCATAATTTAAAAATGTTTTGTGTTCTCATCTGGAAGTGTCAATACTTATATAATTATGTAATACTTACAGTATAGTTATTTGTAATTTTCCATGTTGTTATAGGTATAGTATGCCATAAGTACCATGTAATATTAGAATAGTTAGCCCTTAGTTATAAAATACTTACAGTATACTTATTTGTAATTTTCCTGGTTGTTACCCCTTTATTCCCCAAACTTGACATGTTTTTTTGCCTAAACACATTCAACATTACAGTATAATTACAAAAAAATTACCCTGTAAATTCGATTTCATTACGCAGTACTTTCCGAGCTAGTTACCCCTTTATTCTCCCAATATTACATATTGTTCTCTTATACCTACACCTACTTACTTTATAGTTACACTATAATTACAAAATAATTACCCTGTAAATACGATTTCATTAAGCAGTACTTTCCGGGCTAGTTACCCCTTTATTCTCCCAATATTACATATTGCTCCCTCACCTACTTACTTTATAGTTACACTATAATTACCGAAAATTACCCTGTAAATTCACTTTAATTACGTGGTACTTTCCGGGCCGTAATCTACAGCGTTACCGAGATTTGTTATTCAGTATGTAGACATGATTTTAATGGAATGATTTGAGATCGCAAACTGAGATGTGTGACAGCTTTTTAGTGATTGTAGAGTAAACACTCTTTCACACTTTTGAGGCTATGTAGTTATAATCCATTGAATAAAAGTATTGTTTTTATTGTTTGGTGCTAAGAGAACCAATGGCCAATTAAATGCTGCAAAGTTTTAGAAATTATATCTACATAAATGCACGGATTCACTCTCTAAATTTGAAATTGACAGTGATAGCACGGGACAAAAATATGGCATGTAAAAAATAGATTGCTTGATGTAGGCTAAATTACAAGGCGAGTATTAATTTAAATATATTTTTTAAAACTCCATTCCAATTATTTGTAAAAAAATGACTTGTAAATAATCTTAAATGTCTCACTGTAAATTGTGGGAGACATATACTTTACTGCACTTTATTTTCACTAATTTCCGCATGCTCAGTTGTTCGATTCTTAACAATCCATCTCACAGTAAACTAAAATGTGATTTTTTTAATAAACTTTTAGCTAAAGTTCAGGTAAAAGTTCAGTTGTAAAAATAAAAAATAAATAAACTGCAAATAACTAATGAATTGTGTTTTTTATCTCAACATGTTTATTATGATGCATAATCAAAATTTTAACATTAAGAAAAATATGTATATATATATATATATATATATATATATATATATATATATATATATATATATATACACATATTTTTGCTTAATATGTTGCTCTCTTTGACACATTTTGTATCTGGGGTCCCTGCTCCATGTCTCTATCGTCTAAGTGGTCCTTGCCCTGAAAATTTTTAAAGATCCCTGTTTTAATGTGTTTAATAGTTTGAAATTCTTTTTATAATTTTTTGTCAGCTATGATCCAGTTATGATATGAAATGCAAACTTATAGCACCACCATTGTAGAGGTTTGCGATCTTGAGATATGCAATGGCTTACACTAATAACTATCTAACATTATTCCAAACAGCTATTCCCATTTGCAGTGTCAATTGTCAGCCCAGCAACACAGTTCAATAAATCCACTTGAGAAACGTTGTTGAAATAAAAGATGAAAATCTCCGGTTTTATTGCTTGGTTTCAGATTTACAAAAGAGAATGTGAGCTGACTAATACACTTATTCTAGTTACTATATTGAAATAAAAGATTCATGATAGAGAATTAACTAAAAGTTAGCAGTTAGCAGGTAAGAAAACCGTTCGCTTCCACAGTTCTCAAGATCTGAATCACATAATGAAAATCAACGCAATGTAGCCGGAGTTGACCTGTTCTTAAAGAGGCACTATTTTACCAATATGTACCAAATCCTAATAAACACATGAATTTGAATATGCTTTTAACCTTTTAAGTATTGTATAACATTTTAATCATTACATGAACTTCTAAATGAAATTATTTACCCTTTTAACATTAATTCTTATTCACATTACTATGAATTGTGCTTTGGCCTCTACAACCATCCTGTCAATTTTGGGGTCTCTTTAAGGTCTTTATCACCAATACACTTTTAGGGCAGAAAAATCAATAGAGACACAATAGGGTTCCAGCACCTCCCTATACAACAGACTTTTGAAAAGGTGGAAGTCAAAACACAATCTAAAGTAATAGCTGTGAGTAGGAGATAATTGCAAGACATCACAAATGTTAACAACTGATTATTTTACAACTGTTATTTATTTTTATTTTTATACAGGCTTTTATACAGTCAGCCCAGTGTACTGGGGTAAGAATCTAAACCCTTATTTTTATATCATTTTTATTGTTATAATTTTTTTTTTATCATTTGCATTTGAATTTTCATTTCATGAATTTTTATGTGAATTTCCTCATTTAAAACAGCCCAGATGGGAAAGGTCTTCCCTTGACACCATGGTTAGCCCCAGTTGTATGGGAAGGAACATTTGATCCAACGTTGATTGATTCGATCTACAAACAACAAAACATCACCATAGCAACTGCAGTCTTCGCTCTTGGAAAGTGAGTTCATATCTCTCCTCTAAACCTCACTGACTTTGAGGCGGACAGTAGTGAAGTATTTTTATTTTCTACTCAAACTTTATCAGTGAACTTTTACTTCACAAGATTTAATATTAAAATATTTTGTTTCATATTGAATATCATTTTTGCATAAGTAAAAGTAATTACATTTTTTACTTGAGTACAAGTACGAAAGTACTACATTTTTAATATAAGTATTAAAGGTAAAAAAAGAAATTATGAAATGTAGTGTAGTAAAAAGTACAACATTATGCTTTGGAATGTTGTGAAGTAAAAGTTTTCCAAAGAAGAACACTGATAAACTACATATACTTGAAAAATATACTTGACAAAATTTTAAAAATACTTCACTACTGTCCGCCTCTGATTTGAACTAAATCAAAATAAACACGGATGCCTTTTCAGTACAGCTGAGGCTATAAATAAACGATGGGGCATTTCACATGCAGAAGCTTAAGTTAGACAGCATGCTACATGCTTTAGATCAGAGGGGTATTCCAGAAAGCAAGGTTATCTTCGCGTCAAACATACACTGAACTCTTGGTTAACCCAAACCTTGATTACTCGAGGAATGCTGGTTCCAAAAACACATCCGGAAATCAGTCAACCCAGAGTATGTTCAAGGTTAACACACAAGACATTCTCAACAGAGTTGAATCAACAAGTCACCATGGAAACGGATGCTAAGAAAAAGTGTGCCATATACTACTACTTCCTTCTTCTTTCGTTTAATGCTGATTTCCATATTTGGGGAATAAACAAATTATATATAATTTGAATTTAAAAAATACTGATTAAGCTAAGATAGCATGCGGCTGTAAAAGCTTCCACATTGCTTGAAAGGTAAGATATATATCATATGCTTTATTTATTATATACTTTTTTATTTTTTTATTTTTTAGTATTTAGTACTGCCCTTCGGACGCAACTTAACCCCTTGCCTGTAAAAGATCGGCGACAGCCCCAGATTACTGTTGTACAACATTCAAAGCACTTTTAAACATCACCCTCTGAATTCATCTGGAAAAACTTGCTATAATTATAAAGATTAAAGCCTCTAGCTTCGTTATTTGACAACTGTTTATGATAAAATGAGGTTGCAGTGACATTATATCATTATTTATGTTAGGAGTGCAAAATAATCGATCTGTAATGAGTAGCAGCCTTTTTACTATATGTCAAAATGCCAAACTGGCAAAAATGGGGGGTGACAGGCAAGGGGTTAACAAATTATTAAGTCACTGATTCTTGAGATATGGGATAAAACGTCCCAATCCCAAAAGCCTTTTTATCTTAAAAATTAAGAACATCAACACACCAAAAACATGTAAAAAGTTACATCTAAAAGAAATGTGTATACTCAGCCATTGCTTATACATTGAAATAATTTCTTTAGTATTATTTTTAAATCACTTTCTATACTTGGAAACACATGTAATTTAACCTGTCCTTAGCATGAGGTCACAATGTAAAACTGCCAAACAAAGTGTGTAAAAATTCAACAAATTAAAAAATACACAGGTATATTAAAAGGTGTATATCAAACAATACAAAAAGTAAATATTGAATTATATTTCCATTAAAAAATAGCTATAAAAGTTGTGTCCTCACTTTGCGCTCATTTTTAAACAATCAATAATTTCATTCGATCTTTGAAGTAGACTATTAGATAGAGATAGCTTCGATATTTGATCAGTATGATACTTGGACAGACACTTTACTATTCTGAAAAAATAAATAACGAGATACAAACCTGTAAATATTCAATCGACTTTTCTGAAATTGAAAACAAAATATTAATGCATTGGTAATTTCCATTTCTGAATGTAGCTGATATGGTCACGCAGGTTTGTGCATTAAACTCAAAAAAAGCCTATCATGTTGTTCCCCCGAACATGACCCCTTCTCTGCCAACGTTTTGAACACTTGGTCATGTGTTTATTTATTTATTTTTATTATTATTATTTTAAATAACGCATAAATGCCTAAATAGAAAGAAATCTACAGCTGAACCGCATTGTTTTGATTCAGTGTATTTTAAGGAATCAAGTAACTCACTCATTAAGACAATGACATGCTGCCACCTGCTGTCTGTTTTAGTTTCTTATTAAACGTATCACTTCATGCCATATATTTGGATTAACGTGACGTTCATACATTTAATAAAGTTGCCCCTGGACTTGAGTTTATGGAAGTAGGCTAAAGACTACCACCTCTTAATAGAACAAATTGTTTCTGTTGCTGTCAGTTTTGTTTTTGGAAGTTACATTAAAATGCAATGGTCTGGTATCAGCGTCAGTAGGCTGTACTTATTGTATTTCGGCCACACCACAAGGTGTCACTGTGGCCTCAACGTTTTACCCTCGCCTACTCTGAGCTCGATTGCTATGTTTGAGGTAAACCCCGCCCTCCTCATTACCCTACGCACGAATAAATGTTGGAAGAAATAAATGCATAAATAAATAAATATAGAAATAAATAAACAAACAAATAAATAAATAAATAAATAAATGTAGAAATGAATAAATGTGGAAATAAATAAAAATATAAATAAATGTATAAATAAATAAAAGAATACACAAATATATATGGAAATATAAATAAATACATAAATATGGAAATAAATGTATAAATAATTAATCATTTTTGTTTTTGTTTTTCTATGTATATTTATATATATATATATATATATATATATATATATAAATATATATATATATATATATATATATATATATATATATATATATATATATATATATATATATATATATATATATATATATATGTATATATATATATATATATATATATTTATATGTTTATTTATTTATTTTTGCTTTTACATTTCTTTGTATATTTATTTATATATTTATTTTTAATATTGGCAGCCCTGACATTCCATACATTAATACAGTGTATACATTTCTCTTGATTTAACCTGAAAGAATGGAAGTGAAATGTGACGACATGCCCTTGGTGGCGGTACATTGTATCATGACATCTTAAAATGTTATCTGATACAAAAAAAAAAAAAAAAAAATATATATATATATATATATATATATATATATATATATATATATATATATATATATATATATATATATATATATCCAAGACAAACTAAAATATTGTAAATGTAAATAACTTTTTTCAAATAAAATAATGGCATTTTTTAATAATGTTTTTCTTTTTTTTGAGTTTGACAACAAACACAGCGCAAAACTTAACTGTTAAATAAAATATATAAAATGTAAATAATATTAAATTGTCTAATTTTAAATAAACACAAAAAACAGAGATGAAGTAGGACAAGTAGTAAAATGTACATTTTTTTCCCTATATAGTATTGATATGGCAACTAGTAAATACACTAAGTTTTGTCATGCTGGCATGTGTGGAAAGTTTTGAACCATGTGTGTTACAAATAACCCCGCTCACCCATATGTAATAACAGCAATTTTGTTTTTAAAAGATAAAAATCTGCTAATATTTGAGGATTAGTGAGGTCAACCAGCATTGCAACATTACTTTGGTTAAAGACCATGTTGCAGTTGTTTTGAAGTATTTTTATGTTCTTAAACTTATGTTAGTTAAGGGCAATCATGTCATGTTCACTTTCAGAAAGACAGGATACCTGCAGGTGATTGTCTTAGAAAATTAATTGCAAACAAATTAAATGTAAAATTGAATTAAGTGACATGTAATTATTCTTTATGTTTACAAATTATGCATCTAAATATTGTACATATATCCCATGTACTTATACAAATGAATACATATTCAATTCTAAAACAAAACATTGTGTGTACACACATTACACACACACACACACACACACACACACACACACACACACACACATTGTGTTTTGTTTTGCTGTGCTGCATGTGGATGACGTAGTCACTCGGAGAAAGGAGTATGAATATTAAGTTCCCTTTCAGTCGGTCACGTTCGATGTACGTCGGACGTCACCGACGAATTGGGAATCACTTCAGGGAGCCCCTATCAGCTTCGAGATATAGAGAACAGGCCAATCGGCCATTGCCGTGCGAGATTTGCATCTCACGCTCCGCCCCGCACTGAGGGTACAAACAGGACGCGAGAGCAGCGCACTATTGTCATTCACTTCGGGCGAGCAGCGTTGATGAAAGCAAGACTGCTTTTCTAAAAGAGAGCCTATCTACAGAGAGAGATACTCTAGAGATCTAAAGGAACGCTTTGTGTTGGCGAAAAGGCACAGTCAGCATGACCGCGTGCTCACCGCTGCATCTGCATAACAAACTGCTGTTCTCACAGCAACTGTCGGTTCGGGGAGGGCGTTTGTCTCAGTGAGTGCAGACACAGAACCGCACTTATCTCCTGTGTGCTGCCGCGGTCTTCCCCTGGGTGCTTCAGCACTGTTGCAAGAGCGTTTCCTCACAAAAGAGCAACACGGGTGTGACACTGCGTCTTTTTCAAGACGTCATTCCACCCGTGCGTTTCTGAATGCGGTCGTTTCCTGTCTGGCGGCCACGATCCCTCTCGCGCATAAGAGACTGTGTTCGTGGGTGATCCATGTTCTCTCAGAGCGGGATCACGTCGGCGCTGTTCGTCTCACCTTCCTTGTGAGGGGTTGAGTGTTCAGCGCGCCGTGTGCCGTCTAGCTGCCGGTTAACAGCGCGGGTTGTCACGGCAACCCAGCGCGCGCGTCGCTCGGCCGCTTCAGATCTTGTGGTCGAGACTATGAAACCTCAAATGGGGTTGAGTCCCTTCGTTTATACCCCGATCTAGTTTCTTTTCTGGTGCACCAGAAAGGGGGCTACTTTGGCTGATAAGCCTAGGTGACCTGAGGATTACAGTGAGGCTTCCCCGCCGAGTACATCTCTGTGGGCCCCCCACTCCTCTAGCGCATCGCAAGCATGTGAGACTGTGTTTGTGGGTGGTTTGTGCTCTCTCGTGAGAGCACAACCACGTCGGCGCGTTGTTCATCTAGCCACTTTCATAAGGGCTTGAGTGTTCAGCGCGCCGTGTGCCGTTTCACGGCCACACTCACTATCTAACATGCCTGCTGGTAGCTTACAGATGGAATTGCTGGTCCTTTAAAAAAAAAAAAAAAGGGGACCTAGCGCTTCATTTGGGGCTCTAGCAGAGGACAGATGTCAATCGCTACATCGGAGAGAGGGCTGTTATGTGGTGAAAATGAAGATGAGGCTGAGATTCCCACTGTAATAGTGAGTGCTCATGCTGATTCATACTTGACGGCCATGCTTTCCCGGGTGGCATAGTGCAACGCGTAAATCGCCTTGCCCGCCCCTTGCCTTCCCAGATGTGCATTGGAGAGCTTTGGCATTTGGTCCCAAAATATGGAGCGCCATAATCTATATAGTTTTCCTCTCTCTCACTACTCTCATCGGTCCGCCGACGGGTAGTTCTGAGCCAAGGTTGAGCTGCGCTGGCGCTGGCCTTGGGACGATGTCCATCCTGACCCAGAAACGACATTGAAGTCGGCGCCAGAAGCAGATGGAGGCGATGGAGGCGATCAAACACATCCTGCCCCGGCGGTCTGCTGCTGCCTCCACCCTGCCACCGGCCGCAGCACCTCCACCTGCTCGTCGCTGAGGACGCCCACCGCCTCCCCGCTCTCGCCCCAGCCCAGCAGCAGCCTCCACCAGGGCGTCGGCGTGGAGCCGGCCGCGGGAAGAACGTCCAGCCCGCTCAGGCCGCTGCCAAGCCAGGAGGTAAGCGTCGCTGTAAGAGACCCTGAGACGGGCCACCCAGAGGTGGAGGAGACTGCTCTTTGGGAGATGGTTGCAGCACCACTCCCTCCCCCGGAGGAGGGCCGGGGGAGCTCGACACATTTAACATCTGGAACCCCAATTGTCAATAACAGAGCGGTTTCCTACATCTCTGGGTGCTAAGAGAGCGCGCTTGGCAGTGTCTGACGCTCCCATGCCTTGGCACCTTCAAGCGCCTCTCTCATCGCCAGCGGGGGGGGGTGCTGGGAACGCACACGAGCTGCCTCCCCACGTTCGTGCAAGTCCCCAGCGGACGCAGACCCCACAACAGGCCGCTCCCATGCCGTCTGTGTCGGGTCTTTGCGTGCCGCCGCTGCCCGCTGTTGATGCGTCTGTGGTGCCGTTGTCCCGCTTGCGATTGTTGGGGCCTGGCTAGCGCTCCCCAGCCCGTCTCGCTGGCTCATCCGTACCATCAGACTCGGCCACGCGATTCAGTTCGCCGGCGCCCCAAGTTCAGGGGTTCGCCCGCCTCTGTGGCGAAGGAGAATGCCTCTGTGCTCCAGGGGAGATCGCAGATCCTACTGGCGAAGGGCCGCGATAGAGCGGTCCCTCCAGCCGATATGAAGTCCGGGTTCTACAGCCCGTACTTCATTGTACCCAAGAAAGGCGGCGGGTTACGACCGATCTTGGATCTGTGGTTCCTGAACCGGTCCCTTCACAGGCTAACGTTCAGGATGCTTACGCAGAAACGCATCTGCAGGTGCATCCGTCCCCAAGATTGGTTGGCAGCGATCGACCTGAAGGACGCATACTTTTATGTCTCGATTCTCCCTCGACACAGACCGTTCCTACGCTTGCATTCGAAGGACGAGCATATCAGTACAAGGTCCTACCCTTCGGGCTGGCCCTGTTGCCCCGTGTCTTTACGAAGGTCGCGGAGGTGGCCATTGGTCCGATGAGGGAGCGAGGTGTTCGCATCCTCAACTAACTGGACGACTGGTTGATTCTTGCCCAGTCGCGAGAACAGCTGTGCGAACACAGGGACAGGGTGCTCAGTCACCTCAGCCAGTTGGGACTTCGGGTCAACTGGGAAAAGAGCAAACTCTGCCCGACACAGAGGATCTCTTTTTTCTGTATGGAGATAGATTCGCTCGCTCTGACAGTGCGCCTCACTGAGGAGCGTGTCCAGTCAGTGTTGAACTGCCTGAATTCGTTCAGGGGCAGAACAGCGGTTCCACTGAAACATTTTCAGAGGCTCCTAGGGCATATGGCATCCGCAGCCGCAGTAACGCCGTTGGGATTGCTTCATATGAGACCGCTTCAACGCTGGCTACACGACCGAGTCCTGAGATGGGCGTGGCACAGCGAGTCCCTCCGCGTCTCAGTGACGTCGAGATGCCGCCAAACCTTCAGCGCTCTTATGCTCCAGGTAGTTCCCCAAGCATGGCGAACCCTGGGAGTCCTCCGCAACCCACGGCTGTCGGACGTGGCGGAGCGTCCGACGCCAGGTCTGACACTGAGGCATCGTGAATCTGGTGTCAGGCTGGGTCCATATGTTGTGACCCCTACGGTGGTCCCATATGTGTATTCTCCACGGTACAGCTCTCCCGAGCTCGTGTCTTTCCCTCGGCAGACTTCCTGCCGTCTCAGCATGGTGTTGTCCCCCGCCGACATAGGCTGGGGCCACCCCTGGGACTCCCATATGTTGTACTGCCAAGTCAGTCCATATGTGCATTTCCACATGGTAAGAACAGGATGTGGCTTCCGCAGCTTGCCCCCTGGGCACGCTTTCCCAGCGTTATCCAATAGTCTGCTGAGTGGGTCTCGCGGAACAGCAGTATGACTCTCCCTGCGTGAATTCCCCTCCCGTACAGACGGGGTCTGAGGGGCTCTCGCTGGGCGCTGGAAGTGGTAGTAACTGTGGCGTTTTCCAAAGGGGCCTGTTCTCTATATCTCGAAGCTGATAGGGGATCCCTGAAGTGATTCCCAATTCGTCAGTGACGTCCGACGTACGTCTCCGTTCCCTCCTTCAGGGAACGAGGGTTACCATACGTAACCGAGACGTTTTCCCACTGACATGGAGAGGAGAAAATATGCTCAAGTCTGCAGGAGCAATCTAAATATAACTAAAGATTGTGTGCTAACCATACTTGGGTGTATCTGCACTTTTTCACAAAGACCAACACAGAGAAGTGTAATGTTAATTAGGTTTTAAAAGGTTTTAAAAGTTTATTAAAAATAAGGAGCAAGGAAAAGCTTGCAAAATCCAAGGCTGAGATGGAAGTGAGGGATGCTGTTATTCGTTGGCTAAAAAAAGAAAGCAAAATACAAAATAAACAAAGTGAAGATGAATTTAACTAATAACATTGTTTTATTTCAAGATTTCTACAGATATCGTGATATATCGTTGTGGCTCAGTGGTTCATGTAGATTGTCTAAAAACTGGAAGGTTGGTGGTTCGATCCCGGTTCCACCTGACCAAGTGTCGAGGTGTCCATGAGCAAGTCACCTAACCCCAGCTGCTCCCGACGAGCTGGATGGCGCCTTGCATGGCTGACACCTGGGTTCTAAATTAACTTTTTTGATCACCAGCCAATGTGGCTGGTAACTTTCTAAAGTTACCAGCCAATCAGAATTTCCACTAGCCAAATTTGTTTCCGGTGAAAATACGAGAAATTATGAGTGCCACTGAATGCATTTGCTCATTTTATTAACATTGTAAACATGAAAGACATATAAAGTACACAGAGGCACAGTAGTTGAGTCATTTTATTTTCTTCTCAAGTACATTTTTTTCTTTGGAAAACTTTTACTTCACTACATTACAAAGCATATGTCTTTTTTACTGTACTGCATTTCATAAATAAAAGTTGTTTCCTTCCCTTTAATACTTAATTTCATAAAACATTTAGTACTTTCTTACTTGTACTCATGTAAAATTTTGACATAGTAAAAGTATACAGTACTACATTTTTGAATGTAATTAAGTATTAAATGATATTTAATATGAAATGTACTGCAGTAAAAGTACAATATTACGTTTTGAAATGTTGTGAAGTAAAAGTTTTCCAAAGAAGAACACTAATAAAGTACATATACTTGAAAAATAAAATTACTTGGAAAGTAAAAATACTTCAATACTGTCTCCCTCTGAAAGTACAGTGCATACAACAAAATATACAGAGAAAGTGCAAACATTTAATTTAAAGTTTGGGATTTATCTATCGAATCGCATGTCTTCAGAGCTCTTCTTTAGAGGTGCCATCAGAATCTGAGCCACCCTCTGTTCCTTTTGTTTGTGCACAAAGTCACATACATTTTTGCTCCGTTTTTTTCTTTCGCATACATGCGGCAATCCTGACAAAACATAACGACATTTTCGTGATCAAACACAAGCCATTCACGACACGCCAGCCATTTGGCATTACATTTATTTTTCTTTGTTTCTCAGTCGAAATCCTCATGCCCTGCTTCGTTCCTCTTCTCGCCCGCAGAGATCTACCCCAACCACCGCCGTATTTAGTTTAATCTTAACTTTTTATTTTACTAGCTAACTCCCTCCTCTTTGAGTCTATGCTACCTGCTCTGGCTCCGTTCGCTCTTCTTTTCCGGTTTGTTTTTGCATGGTTTCTGGCGCTGGTTTCACTGCAAACTGCGAGCATTCAATGGGCGTATGAAACGTCATCGCGTAGCATTACGGCACATGTTCATGTGAAATGTAGGAAGTACTGCCAAGGGGATTTTGACCAAGGGGGTAATCCCAAGGGGGTAATCCATCCCCCGGAAAGCGTACCTTCCATAGGGGCGGCCATTGCTAACCAAGCCATCACCTGCTGTTAGCATCCCATTGACTCCCATTCATTTTGGCGTCACTTTGACAGTGAATAACTTAACATCTGAGGCGTGTAAAGACTACATTTGTCCATTGTTTATTTCTACAGAAACACGACAATGTATAATAGGCTCCATTCCCTTGTATCTTACTCTATCGTCCCGTAGAAGCTGTTTTTGTAAAAAAAAAAAATAGGCTAACGATTGCGTCATAACCAACGCGACTCTGTTGCGTAGTAGAGAAATTACTGTATAGGCAGAAGAAGAAGCTCCCAGGCAATCTTTTACTGTCTATAAGGCAATCGAGGGGACGTGGAGGCATACATTCCGATAAAGGCAAGGGAGAAGCATGGGGAGAAGCCCATAGAGAGCGAAAAGCAAAGGGTCAAGATATTTCAACACTGTGATTCAGATTTCACTTTCCACGACTACTAGAGGACTTACAACTGTCAGACAGGTTGCGTACGTCACATCTACGTCGTCAAGCTTAGTCTGAGTCTGCGCAGTACGCTTAGCCATCAGGAAGTAAGTGCTTCTAATTTACTTCAATTCTCTCCGTTGAAGTCGGATCACTGTGTCCGTTTCTTTTACTGTCTATGGGTAATCCAGCCGCCGGAAAGCGTACCTTCCATAGGCGCGGCCATTGCTAACCAAGCCATCACCTGCTGTTAGCATCCCATTGACTCCCATTCATTTTGGCGTCACTTTGACAGTGAATAACTTTATATCTGATGCTTGTAAAGACTCCATTTGTCCATTGTTTATTTCTACAGAAACACAACAATGTATAATTGGCTCCATTACCTTGTATCTTACACTATCGCACCGTAGAAGCCGTTTTTGTAAAAAAAAATAGGCTAACGATTGCGTCATAACCGACGCAGTACGCTCAGCCATCAGGAAGTAACACCCGCCGTTGGTGGGTGAATGTGAGGCAACATGTAAAGCGCTTTGGATGGCCATGGGTCTGTTAAAAAGCGCTATATAAATGCAGTCCATTTTATTTCAACAAGACGTGAAATTAAATGTCAATCAGTATCGATCTGTTTGTAGCGCAGGCCCACCCCTCAACTCTGCCACAGGCGTCTAGCACTTAGCTTCTGTTTATCGTATTTGATATGCGTAAAATAGAAGCAAATAATCGTCAAAAATGTAATGGGTGAGTACTGAGTTAAAATAAAATTGTAAGAAGTAAAGTAGCCCCCAATTAAGTAAAAAAATAGGCTAACGATTGCGTCATAACCGGCGCAGTACGCTCAAGCCATCAGGAAGTAACACCCGCCGTTGGTGGGTGAATGTGAGCAACATGTAAAGCGCTTTGGATGGCCATGGGTCTGTTAAAGCGCTATATGCAGTCCATTTTATTTCAACAAGACGTGAAATTAAATGTCAATCAGTATCGATCTGTTTGTAGCGCAGGCCCACCCCTCAACTCTGCCACAGGCGTCTAGCACTTAGCTTCTGTTTATTGTATGTAAAATAGAAGCAAATAATCGTCAAAAATGTAATGGGTGAGTACTGAGTTAAAATAAAATTGTAAGAAGTAAAAAGTAGCCCCAATTAAGTAAAAGTACAAGTATTAAGTTTAAATTGCACTTGAGTAAAATACAAATTCTAAAATCTCCTAAAATTAGTACAGTAATCAAGTGAAATTAATTATGTATTTTAACTCTCCATATCTGGAAACTTACCTCAGTGAACACTAAATGTCATGGTGTCTAATTTTATGTATCTGCTTTTATTGGAAAAGTAACCCCATGCCTATAGTGAATTTCTGAACCATAGTTTGTCTATTTTTTAATTTGGTGGAATTGAATTGCTTTTATTTTTATTTTTAACTTTTTATTACTCTCCCTATCTGTTTTTCAGGTATACAGTGTTTCTTAAAGATTTCCTGGAGTCTGCAGAGCAGAATTACTTCGTTGGATTTCGTGTGCATTATTATGTGTTCACTGATCAACCAGAACAGGTTCCTGCAGTGAAAATGGGTGATAAACATAATCTGACGGTGTTGAAAGTCTCTAGTTCTAACAGATGGCAGGATATCAGTTTGAGCAGGATGGCAAGACTGGAGAAACTTATTGAGAGTCTGGAAAATGAAGCCGACTACATTTTCAGCCTTGATGTGGATTCAAAGTTCTATGGTCACTGGGGGGTGGAGTCTTTGGGTCGTCTGGTAGGTGTGATACATCCATGGTTTTATAGTTCCCCTCGTGAACAATTCACATATGAACGCCGGCCAGAGTCTCAAGCGTTCATTCCTTATTCTGAGGGTGATTATTATTATGGAGGGGCTGTGATCGGTGGCTTAGTGAAAGATGTATATCAGCTTGCTAAAACGTGCCGGGAGCAGCTGGACATTGATAAATCTAAATCCATTGAGGCAGTATGGCAGGAGGAGTCTCATTTGAACAAGTACTTCCTTTATAACAAACCCAGTCGACTGCTTTCACCCGAGTATCTGTGGGATGACAAAAAATCTAAACCAGAAGAAATCAAAATCATTCGCTTCTCTCAAGTTCTTAAAAACTATGCTCAAGTTCGTCCAAACCCTTAGCAGCTGTTACCAGAAACTTGAATATCATTTGCACTTCATTTGAAATAAGCTTAAAAAGAACTTGAAGACAACATGTACATGCAAATGATTCATTAATAGACCATGTAGCAAAATATAAATATAATATAAATAAATAAACAATTATTTATACATTTTATACAGTTTGATATTTCTTTGGGTTTCATATAGTCCATGTTTTTGGGGGGCTATGTGTCTCAAATTTGAAATAATAATAAAAATAAACAAAAAATGAGTTATTTTGAAGAATACAATTTATCCATAAACTGTAAATTCGTGTCATAAAATAAGTGAAGTTATTAAACGAGTACGCCCATCTAATCTTCCAATTTCCAACTTCCAATTAATAGCAATTTGTGAGGGTAATAATTATTAGCTCCCCTTAGCATTAGTATCAAGCTTAATGGCTCTCTGTGAGCATCCTTGATGAGTTGCTCTTAGAGTTGCACAATGAATGCATTCTTAGGGCTGCATAGAGTTACTTCCCTCACTTGGAGGGTCTGTATGCTGAGTCTCTGCTTTGCAGGACTTAAGTCTCTCGAATCTGGTATTGTTCGCTTGCAATTCCTTCTCATTGGAGGCTTCCGTTGGAGTGCTGAAGGTAGAGATTCTGCTTAGGCGGACAGGTCATAGGCTCTTTCTGCAAAGGTAGCGGAGGCCTCCCTGCCGATTGGGGTAGACTCTGCTATGTCCCCGCAAGCTTTGGAACATACTACTAATACTACATACTACATAATTGCCTCTTTAAAGGTGACCTGTTGTGCAAAATTCACTTTAATAAGGTTTGAACACAGTTGTTTGTCTACAGTTTGTGTAAACAACCAATCTATAATGGTAAAAATCTACCCACTCCTTTTTTTAATAATCCCCATAAATCATATATAGTCTCTCTAAATGAGCAGCTCCAAATTTCCCCATACACTTATGTAAGAGTTGGGAAAATCCCCACTTATGACTGGTGACAATCTGCCCTATTAGCATAGATACCATCCTGAGTGAGCTGCATCAGTCTGCCATTTCTGTTTCCTCGCTGGGGCAGCTGGAGATATACAATGTCTGCGCCAAATTACAAATATTATGTTATTGGATATACCAACGAAAATAAAAGTCTCCATAGACTCTGAGCAACAGAGGACACCATTGTTGAATTTCATATATGAAGGAAAATCTGCAGAAGAAAGTAATTAAAGTGTTAAATATTTGCACTAATAATTTTATGCCAGACCGCTTCACAAACGAGGGTCAGTTCAGTGCTGGGTTTGCATTTCTGTTTCTGAAAGATTTTCAGATTAACATGACACTACATGCTAGCCGATGAGTTAAATCAGTTTAACTCCACAACAACTACATAAATGTATTCACTAATCATTTAGAAACATCTAGTTGCATTCTAAAAGTTGTAACTTCATTAGTGTCTGACTCTGTTTCAAACATATAAGACTGACGAAACTACTAACAATTTCTGACGATCTTGTCACAGTTCAAATCCTTCACATTCAACTTTATTTAATTTCCTACCATATTGGATAAAAATGTAGTAGCACGTTAATCTTCCAGTCGTGGGTCTTTCATACAGATAACTCTCCTCATAATTACATCAGGTTAGATACTGATTATTATCTACTTCCTGCTTTGCTACTGTTCGGACGCTCTTGCTTACTGCTCCGCGCTTTGCTCTATCGCTTCTATATTTTATCTCGTAATTTCGTAATTTCAACTTCTGTAAATCAGCACAGTGCTCAAACAACAAAGCTTGACTTCAGTGATAAAATAAGAAACTCTGGTGACTGGATTACTACAAAAAAGCGGAATATTTCATCCAACCAGCCTCCCACTGCCATCAGCTTACATTCCGGAGAAGGGAAAACACAGCTGCCTACATTCAAAAGGATAAGAAAATGCCTCCTCTAGAATCTACTTGCTGCACAAACTGCCACAGACTTTTACAGAGGATTGCAGTTCTTGAAACAAAGTTATTTGCGGAACCACCGAACCAGACGAATCACACAGCAGAGCTTCATCATGAACGCCCTCTGCACACTGCCGGTGAGTCCCATACATTTAGTGCTACTCAACAGGGGAAACAAATAACTGATCAACACACTAATGACCCGAGACATCAGATTGTCACGAGCGTCACATACTGCCACAGTAGCATGCTCTACCTCAGACACAAGGATTGCAAACGCTGATTTCCTACCACCAACTATACAACTTGAAAACAGATTTGAAGTATTAATGAATGTGGGTGATGAATCCCCAAATGTGATGAATCTAATCGAACACAGATCGTATCAGCCCGCAGCTAACACTGATACCAACAGGCGCTCAAGGTCGAGCAGACAGCGGCACTCAGCTCAGAGCGCAGCCGAGCCCAGGACTCTGATAGTGGGGGACTCCACAGTCAGAAACATTAGCAGCAGGGATACAACTACATGCTGCCTTCCACAAGCTACAGTTTCTGATGTAAACAGGGAAATTCAGAAAATTCTGATAAAACATAAGACTGCAAATCGACTTGTCATTCATGTGGGGAAAAACGATATTCAGAGAGAGCAGTCAGAACTCATTAAGAGGGATTTCAATGTACTTTTTGAAACACTTAGAAAAACTAAAAGTTCAACCGTTCATCAGTGGACCACTTCCAGCAAGAGGAACAAATAGGTTCTCACGGTTACTTGGGCTTAATACATGGCTGCAAAAAACCTGCAACATGAAGGGAGTGAACTTCATCGACAACTTTAATCTATTCTGGAGCCAGAGACAATTGTTTACATCAAATGGCCTTCACCCAAACAAACTTGGTGCAAGAGTGTTAAAGGACAATATTCACTTTTCCCTACGCCATCCCTCAGCTGTGTGTGCTAACCCACTCGACCTGAATGGCACACACACAACTGAACAGACTATGGACGACTACAGGACTTCATTTCAGCATCTGAATGGACATGCAGCTGACACACTCCACAAGGACACTGATAACACCACGCAGCCACAACAGCCACTGCTCACGGACACACTCCCAGCTGAGTCCCGTCCACAGTGCTCACCACAGACAGACTGTGACGTATTAGAACTAACACAGATTGAGGGACTGAACAGTAACATCTGAAGGGGGGTCAGACTAGTGAACTGTTATGCTTTATGACTAGTCTGAACAGGAAATTGCATGAAATGTCTAAGTCACTCCATGAAATGGATGATAACATAATTCAGCCTCCGATAACACCAGAACAACAGCCACCCTCACCAGACATGCTATTCCTCTCTCCAGCATCCCCGCTTCTGAGCTTCTCAGAGAGAATGGAGCAAATAGTCTATGCTGGAACCAGACTATCACACTCGATTTCTGCGAGCCCCCAGATATCAACCAAGAGCGTGAGCCCCACAACCATCAAAGCCTGTGGGCCCAGCTCGCTCTCAGCCTCCTCCTGTGAGATTTCTTCGGTCACAACGCCAGGGCCAACACCCTCCTCCATCTGTTGTAGGTGAACCAAAAACAACTGATACCAGCGCTCAGTGATGTGTGTTGGGTCCCCGCCATGATAACAGTAACTTTATCAAATGTTTACAGAACGAGCGGAAACCCAGTGTGCCTGTCTCTCTCTCTATTTCTGTTCTGTTACGTGATAGACAATGTAAGACCTTCTCAGACCGTATAGCAAACCCATCTAATCTGCTGCCTATTCCATGTCAAACTTAGATTACTGTGGGGGGGGGATTAATACTGTTAAGTTAGCACTTTTAAATATCCGTTCACTTAAGAAAAAATCATTTCTAGTCAATGACTTAATAACCACAAACAACCTAGATTTTTTGCTTCTAAATGAAACTTGGCTTGCTTCTAAATGAAACAAAGCAATAATAGACAGCTGCAGCTCATACAGAACGCTGCGGCCAGGATTCTGAGCAGAACAAGAAAATATGACCATATCACGCCAGTCCTCATGTCTTTACACTGGCTTCCAGTTACATTTAGGATCAATTTTAAAGTATTATTACTTGTTTATAAATCACTCAATGATCTAGGACCTCAATACATTGCAGATATGCTGATTAAATACAAACCCATCAGATCACTCAGATCATCAGGATCAAGTCAGTTAGAAATACCAAGAGTTTACTCAAAGCAAGGAGAGTCTGCGTTCAGCTATTGTGCCAGCCGCAGCTGGAACCAGCTTCCAGAAGAGATCAGATGTGCTCCAACAGTAGCCACATTCAAATCCAGACTCAAAACACATCTGTTTAGCTGTGCCTTTACTGAATGAGCACTGTGCCACTGTACGTCCCACTGATTGCACCTATTCTAATCTATGCATCATCTTAATTTTTATTTTATTTTATTTTTTATCTATATATACTGTAATAATTTTATTATTTTTAAATATCTTTACAACTATATATTTCTATTGAATTTTATTCTTTTAATTATCTTTATAACTGTATATTTCTATTTCTTCTTATTTTAAGAATTTGAAGGGACTTGTAAAATATTGAGGGTATTGGATAAACCATAGCTGAGAGCTGACTCTGTGGGTAAAAGACCAGGCGAGGCCAGGTCGGACTGTGCTGCGAGCCAGTCTTAAAAGGATTACAGAGGAGGGTAGTCCGCCCGTCCATCTTGGGTGAAAGATAGGGTCTGAACGGAGACGTCCGACAGACTAAAAAACCTAGCGCTAGGAAGATCCACAGAGACAGACAGTCAGGATGGAGAAGTCCCAGAGCAAGATCAAATATGAAACACCTGTGTTTTGCCAAATGTCTATTAACAACTGTTTTAATTATCCTGTTTTTATTTTTAATTCTTACACGTGTTATTCTTATTTCTTATCACTGTTTTAATTTCATTTTCTATGTAAAGCACTTTGAATTGCCATCGTGTATGAAATGTGCTATATAAATAAACTTGCCTTGCCTATTATTTAATCGAACACCATTATCTAAACTTCTCTACTTAATTGTAGGTAATAAATTTATTTTTTGTCTTATGAAAATGTGTATGACAAATCTGTTAGGTCTACATGTATACCTCATGTCTGTTGGTTGTTTTTTTATGTATTAAATAAATAAACAAAGTCATTCTTGCACATCTGCCTGTCACATGCCTGTCCTGTCTTGTGTGCACATGTGGGTTTTGTTAGTGTGGCCATGTGCCTCTGTCATTGTCAGATCCCACCCCCTTGTTATCTCGTTATTGGATTAATTTCCCCCACCTGTGTTTGCCTCATTCCCTGCTTGATTTCTCCCCTTTATAAGTTCCTGTGTGTTTGCAGTCCTTGTTGGATCATTGTCTTGTCTACGTCTCCCGGTTCCCCGTGATCGCTGGTGGTTGTAAGTTGGTTGTAAGTTGGTTGTAAGTTGGTTGTAAGTTGGTTGTAAGTTGGTTGTAAGTTGGTTGTAAGTTGGTTGTAAGTTGGTTGTAAGTTGGTTGTAAGTTGGTTGTAAGTTGGTTGTAAGTAGTGATGGGCAGACCGAGGCTTCGTGAAGCACTGAAACAGTTGAAGCAAATGTGCCGGAGCTTCGAAACAACACCCGACACCCGTTTCCATTACGCCATCTAGTGGTCACTTGCATGTATTGATCTGAAATAACCTTGACAGTGATCTATGTTAATAAAATAGTTTTTAACATCTGTCTGACAAATACTTTTGTAACCTGTAGCCTCCTTGTTGTTTTTTGTCATGAAAAATGAAGATTAATAAAATAAATACAGCCACAATGTGTCACAGTTGCTACATTACATGTTTATTAAAAAATATATATACATTTCTCTGCTGTTGAAGGACTTAACCGACTTCTTTTTTTTACATATAATTTCTCCAGCCTTTGAAAAAATCCTCTCACAGGAGACACATGTTGCTGGCATGCACAAATATTTTTAGCAAGTACATACAATATCTTATGCTGTGCTGTCTGTCACTATCTAACTTTGCCTATATGAATGTGTCACTAGCCTATATCTATCCTAACTATATGTCACTGTCTATACCTATCAGTAAATATATCTAATTTAAATCTAGCCTAAATATAACTTACCAAAGCACACTATAAATCTCACTTATATCACAAAATGTATCTCCTCTCACAAAACCCATGAGGTGAAGATTAACTTTACTTTTAAACCGAGGGGAATGAGGTTCATACAGATGTGTGACTGTGTGGTTTGTTCCCGCCCCTTTCAATCAAAACAGTTTCGACAGGCGCACCTGATGAAACACTTCGGCGCTTCATTTAGCGGTAGTCACGTGACATGGGCGTGTTGAATCACAGTTCGGAGCAGTGTTTCGAAACATCTGCGCTTCGGGGTATCGACACAGCGTCGAAACGTCAGTTTCGCGACAGCCATCCCTAGTTGTAAGTTGGTTGTAAGTTGGTTGTAAGTTGGTTGTAAGTAAGTTGGTTGTAAGTTGGTTGTAAGTTGGTTGTAAGTTGGTTGTTATTGTTCTTATTATGTGTTTTTCCCCCTCGTGGGTGTTTGTTTTGAGTTTGTTTTTGTTTGTAATTAAATCCCCTTTTTACTGCACTTGAGTCCTCGCCCCTGTTTGTCCCACGCCTCACGTGACACTGCCATGTTTGTTGTTTTTATTTGTGTGTAGTTCTAACCAAATCCTTGTCCAGCTCACAATGGGTTGTAGGCAATATTAGCTGTTAGAGCATGGATCTGCACTTAGTAGAAGTAGAATTAACATACTATGATTTGGGACACACAAAGACCCCTTTAATAACAAAATGGTTTGGTCTGGTTTGTTAAAAGGACATAATTTTCTATGGCTGGTTAGTTCTGGTGAGGGATCCCTGAAGAAAACTTATAAGGCCCAGAACCAGAATCTGAGGTTTTTCCTCATTCATTTATTTTATTATTATTATTTTTTTTTTTGGTGACCACTTCATTATTATTATGTTTCCCCCTCAATAAAACAACATTTTGATGGCTCTATGAATGTCTCCTGAAAATTATGGAAGAACCCTTACACCCGGGCATATTGTAACCATGTTGCGAACCTTCTGGGAGTGGTTTGTTGATCTTCCTCTGCTATTAGGCTGCTGTTGCCATAGACTGAAACAGGTCATGCAGGTGTGACACACAAATGGTGGTGATAAAGCATGGTGATGTCACATGGTCCAAATGAATAACCCCCTAGTTTGTTCGGTTATTTGTCTTGTGTTGTTTACACTAGTGTTGAGCAATTTCAAAAGACTGCTACATGAAGCTTCAAAACCCTTATGAATCTTTTGTTTTGAGTCAGTGGTTCAAACTGGCAAGTCAAGTGGTTTCAGTAAACGAGACTTTGTTAAGAATTTATTATTAGTTAGGTAAATGCATTATGCTAATTAAATAATAAATTCAAAGATAATTAATATATATAACATCAAATGCTCTGAAGTAAAAAGTAAAAAATGGATACCTGACAACTACATAACACTGAGTGTCTAGAAGACACAGCATTACAGGTTGAACCGAGTAAAGGACCGTGACCTTCCTACACCATCTCCTTAAATACCAGACCAAGACAGAAACCTCTTTCAAATGTAAACATGAGTTCACAATGGGAATCTGCATTAATTTTGCATTAATAAAGTAATTTGCACCTGTCAGTTCAAATGATACCAAACAATACTTTACACATTAACCCAGGTAGATTTTTGGTGAATTATTCAGGAGAGATTGGGGAAGAGGCAGTGAAGGGAAAGAAATGTAAATTAAGGCAATATGGGTGATCAACTCAGTGTGACGTCATCTCGGATGGGGACGCTAAATGCACTAGAGAGAGTTCAGATGTTCATTTCCTTTGTTTTCTTAGTCGACATCTCTTATAGTTTTTCAAGTCTCTCCAGTCTTGCAGTTACATATGTTAATTAAGAAACACATAAGGAAGGGTGATATGGTATAAAACAGTTTAATTTTGTTATTGGTAATGTGCCACTTATCCACTAGGTGGCGACCAAGTCCTTGCAATGAGTTAAGTTTCAGTGTTCAAGGAATTGAAGAAAAATAGTCTACAAAGGCCCTGCCCCAAATGGCACACTTCATGTGCACTTTCGGTCCGTTAAAATCCACAAGACCGTAGGGTGTCCCATTCGTTGCACACTTCAGCTGAGCACGGCACGGCAGTCAAAACGGCATTACGTCGTGAAAGTGCGGACTCAGAGGAAGACCGTGAGGGTTTAGGGTGCCATTTGGGACAGGGCCAGTGCTTGGTTTCCCTATGAGCAGTAGTGACAGATTTAGCAGGTTCCCGCCCAATTAGGCAGTTTGATTATGGGTAAAAATGGGTTTGGGCAGATGGACACAATTTGGTCTAGTTTGCGGTCAGTCTGGCGTTTTTTCAAACATCTGCATTTTATAGTCTGATTGGTTAATAAACAAAACTCAAAACTAAAGTGTGCATGTACTCCATAAAATCAGTCATCATGATGCCATCATGTCAGCTTATGTAATAAAATAAATAAATCAGTGTAATAGCAAGAGTAATAGTTGGCAACATTTTCAAAATATTATCTAATATTTCATAGAAATATTGATGTAAGAGACTGTGTGCGTCTGCGGCTGATTTTGGATTGCTCGTCAACTGAGTCTTCCTCGGTAAGAAGGAATAGGCAAATCCAATGGTGCAGTTTGAGAATTTATTGAAGAGAAGTCAGGTACATGGAGATGATGGCGGTTTAGGTGTTAAAATGACAAATAGGTGGATTTGTGTGTGTGTGTGTGGTTATCTGAAACAAAATACAATAAAATGTATATTAATAAACATGTAGGCTATGGTTACATACAGATACATAAAAACGACCATAATACCACCAAGATCCACTGGAGGAGCTCTAACACTATAAATGAACTTGCATAAATGCCATAAATCTCCGTATGGTGAAAAAAGGTGCCACAACAGGCGAACTACACATTAAATATAATATTTGCAGTTATTTACAAGGCAATAACTAAAGTATATATAGTAGATGGCCACTTTAAGATTGCTTATGGAGTGCTGTAGCGGCATGAGCAGTATAGCAAAAGATAACGATAACAACTTCACCCGGCGAATAACTCTGCAACAAGTGCGCCATTCATGTAAAAATAGTACTTACATCTTAAGGAACACAGCACTTCTACACACAAGGCTAGCGCAGGATTAACCAAGGATGGCCATTCTCAGCACCGCGAATAATGCTATCATAGCCCAAGACTACACAGAAGATCGCCACAAGCGATCAGAACTACAGATGAACACATGCATTATGGGTAATGTAGTCTATATTAGGGCACAGACTTTTAACAGCCCCTGTATTTGCCTGGCAAATACATTCATGCAAAAGTCAACTAGTTCAAGATGTGCCGCTAAATCTTCAGGCATTTCTGGGAGTTCCACCAGTTTGGTATCGGGCGAACGAGATGCTGTCTTTAACCTTCACTTCGCAGCTCGAACCACGCCATCTGTCCCTGGGAAAACCTTGGTGATGGTACCAACAGGCCAAAGCCCTCTGGGAAGGTTTGAGTCAATGATCATCACAATTTGTCCCACAGTAGCATTATCAGAGGATTTCCTCCATTTATGTCTCAGCTGAAGCCCTGGAAGGTAATTCTGGACAAAGCGTTTCCAGAAATGATCACTGATCACCTGGCTGTGTTTCCATCTTCTGTTGGAAAGGGCATCATGAGGACCGTACACCGCTTGTTGTAATGCAGCGTCATGCCGCCCATGAGCAACAGGTTTGGCGTGATGGGGTCTGGATCAGCCACATCAGAGGAGGTATATCCGAGAGGTTTAGAATTAAGGAACCCTTCAACTTCTATGAGAGCTGTTAGGAGCACTTCCTCTGCCACAACTTGGTCTTTCAGAACACATTGCAGGGCTGACTTAATGGATCGGATTTCCTCTCCCAAGCTCCCGAAATGGGGAGAGTATGGTGGGTTGAAATGGAAGTTGATAGTCTGCTTCGCCAGTTGCTGTTGCAACTCTGGTGCCATGCTATCAAAAGCGTTCTGTAGTTCTTTATGGCCGCCCCTGAAATTGGTGCCCGGTCGGACCACAGCTCATACGGCTTCCCGGCGCACGATAAACCTGCGTAATGACATTAAGAAAGAGTCAGTGTCAAGGCTGGGGATGAGTTCTAAGTGAACGCATCTAGTGGTGAGGCATTTGTAGATGATTCCCAGCGTTTCTCTCTACGCCCAATCTTAATCAGGTATGGTCCAAAACAGTCCACTCCTGTAGACCAGAAGGGCGGTTTGTAGAGTCTCAGCCGAGATGAAGGAAGGTCGGCCATCTTTGGTGTAGAGGGTGAGGCGCGCATCTCCTGCAATCCACACACGGTACTGATGCTTCTTAATGGCGACCTCTGAGGATCCAGTAAGTGCGGCGTATCTCGGCATAGAGTCTCTCTGCACCAGGGTGAAACAGCTGAACGTCATAGTGCTTTATGATGAGCTGAGTCAGAGGGTGATCAGGTGATAACACAACTGGGTGGATGCTGTCAGGGTCTACATCTGTAGCTTGACGCAGACGGCCTCCCACTCTGACTAGTCCACTGAGGCTGTCATACTCAGGGGAAAGGGCGCTGAGACGACTGCTCTGGCGAACAGGGTTACCTGCTTTTAAGGCTTGGACCTCCTCTGGGAAACTGTCCTCTGTGCAGATCGAAGCAGCTGGGTCTCTGCCTCCAGGCGCTCACTTGCAGTGTAGGAGATGGTAGCCGCCCCCTGCAGGAATTGGTGAGTGGCCAGAATTAAGTCATCCAAAGATGTATACTGTGCTGGATCTGGCTGACTTGGTGATACATTTGTAATGCCACAGAAGGCAGTCTTTCTGAGTTCTTCACTGCCACATTCTGAGAACTCTGTCGGGGGCTTTGGCCAGGTGTCAGGAGTCTGTGTCAGAAAGTGTGGGCCCTGCGACCATCGGCTGGATACTGTGAGCTCTGACAGTGATTTTCCTCTCGTGATGTCATCGGCTGGATTATCATAAGAGTTCACATACCCCCACTGTTCCGGAGAGGTCAGCTCCTGTATCTCACAGATCCGAGTCCCCACAAAAACTTTGTACCTGCAGGAGCTGGACTGGATCCACTGAAGTACTGTAGTGGAATCCGTCCACAGGTAGACTGAGCGAAGGGGTAGTGAGAGCTCAGTTTGGAGTACCTTGGTCAGTTGTGCTCCAGTGAGAGCACCACACAACTCCAGTCGGGGTATCGACACCTGCTTGCGGGGTGCTACTCTGGAGCGTGCCATGACGAATGAGGTGTAGATGTGAGCCTGCTGCTCTATGACTCTGAGATAGGCCACAGCCCCATACGCCTTCTCTGAGGCGTCACAGAAGATGTGAGCCTCATATGTCGACTGTTGTTATTGTGAGTGGGAGCATAACATCGAGGGATGGTGATACACTGGAGATAAGGCAATTCCTTTTCCCATTCAAGCCAGGACTGAAGCAGGTTTCCTTCTATGGGCTCGTCCCATCCTCTCTCTGTGCTCCACAGGGCCTGCACGATGAGCTTTGCTCTTGTAGTATAGGGGCAGATATAACCCAGTGGGTCGTACTGACTGGCCAGTACTTTATAAACATTGCGCAGTGTCACAGTTGTGTAGGTAACAGGGCGGTGCTTGTATCCCAGGACGTCAGTAGTACAGTGCCAACTGAGGCCCAGGGTTGACTCCTGAGGATCAAGGCTTTTAAAGTTTAGCCACAGTTCACAGCTATCTGATCTGGCCGTACCTGGCAGATGAGCGACCACTTCAGGGATGTTGCTGGCCCACTGGCGTATCTCAAATCCACCTTGAATAAGCAGCTCTCATTCTGTCAATGAGCAGTTTGGCCTCTTGTGGGTCAGAAAGGGACTGCAGGCAAGCTGTGTGGACAGAGTCGTAGATGTCTTTATAGGAATGCCTGTGCTCCTTTACGTGGCTCTGAAGTGCAAGGTAGCACAGCAGGGACTACACGTTGTCCCAAAAGGCAGGACTCTCCACTCATATACATCTGGAGGCCTCTCAGTTTCACAGTCTCTCCATAAGAACCGCAGCAGGGGGCAGTCTTCAGGGAGCAGGCGAATCTGGTGAAACATAGCCTTTATATCGCCGCTCACTGCTACAGGGTATTGGCGGAAACGCAGGAGGACACCAAGCAGTGTAGGCCCAAGGCAGGGTCCTGGCAGGAGGTAGTGGTTAAGAACGGTCCTTGGAACTCAAATGAGCAGTTAAAGACCACCCGAGCTTTATTGTTATGATGTACAATGTGGTGTGGTACATACCAAGATTCAGCAGATCTATGAATCTCTTCGAGTCAGCTTTACCACATAACCAGAGTCTATCAACCTCTTGATTTCCTGATTGTACTTGAGTGCCAGGTCAGGATTCCTAGTTAGCTTACGCTCAGTGGACCTCAGAAGTCCTTTAACTACTTCAGAGGAGACATGCATCTGTGGGAAGTCCTTTTCCTGAGCAGGGGTGGCATATCGCTCTACACCATCCACAGGTACTCTGATGGTCTTGGCCTCTAACATGGCTATGGCCTCTTTGTCCTCCTTTGAACGGGTGACCTCCTTCACAGGTCGATAGAGGGGGGCATCTAGTTGCCACAGACGTTGTACATCCTGTTGAAGGGCAATGGCAGGAGAAAGGCATGATATGTTCAGGCATTGCGTCTCCCCATGCTGTGTAGGCATACTGCTGCACGGACCCTGGATGGCCCAGCCGAGCTTGGTGCAGACTGCGACAGGTCCTTGTGATGAGCCTCGCAGGATAGGACAAACAGGAGTTATGAGGTGAGCATTGTCAGAGCCAATTAACAAAGTGGCTGTATCTGATCAAATCCTTCAAGCTGCACTCTCTGTAGGTGATGATACTTCTCCTTAAGAGTTCCGCTGGGCATGACTGTTCAGCTAGGCTTAGCTGTTGGGCGGTAAAGGCACGTATGATCTTGTATCGTGTTTTCGGCTTGGCCTTTGGGGACACCTGGAAAGAGACATATCCTCCTTTAATATGGATCACATCTTGACGAATAGTACGCAGGGACAGAGTTTCTTCCTCCTGGATTAAGCCTAACAACTTGACAGCAGCAGGGAGTATAATGGTTTTCTCTGAGCCATCATCCAGGAGAGCATATGTGTCCAGAGATTTACTTTGATGGTGTAACTGGATAGGCACAACCTTAAGCATTACACGGCTAGAGTGACTGATAGGGGCCAGAAACACTCGGCTGGTGCTCACTGTTAGGATATTCGGGTCCCTCCTCTTCGCTTCAGCTAGGTCATGAAGCACTAATAAGTGCTGTTCTCCACAGGTGCTGCACATTTTCTTAAGAGTGCACTGCTCAGGGGTATGTTTACGGCCACAGCGCCAGCATTTGCATTTTTCCTTTATCCAAGAAGCTACAGCTTTGAGGTCTAGCTTTTTGAACTCTACACAGCCACTGAGGTAATGCTCTGTCCCTTCACAGTATGGGCAGTATGGTTGGAACGGCTTCTTCTTAGAAGAGGGAGACGGATTAGTAATATGCACCTTGGTGTCTATCTTCGGGTGTGTTTGAGCTGGATCTGATCCATAATAGATGGATGTAGACTTACTCTGTACCCTGGACCCTGCAGAGGCTCTGAGGTTGCCCCTCTCTGGGCGTGATCTGTCTGAGGGCTGTGGCTGAATGACTTGCCGTGATAACTGTAAAACTTGGGACTTGCGCTCGAGCCATTCTGAGAAGTCGTACATATTATAGGTGCGACTGCTGCCAGTGCGTATGATACCACGTGTGATGCAGTGCTCAATAAAACTGTCTCTGTAACTAGGCTGAAGCTTAGTGAGTAACCTGTCTACATGTGAACCACACTGGAGCTCACTAGCTGCTACATCGTCCATTGTACTGAGGAGGCCCACTAGGCTGGACACCGCCAGAGAGAAATCTTCAAAGGCTTGAGGATCACATGCCTTAATAGGAGAGCAATTAAGTATAGCACTCAGTTCACTCTGTACTAATTGCCTGGGTTGCCCATATCTCTGCTCCAAAGCTCTCATTGCACTAGTGTAAGGAGTGCGGTCATGGATAAAGCGTCTGGCCACTTGTAACGCACATGGATGCTCTAACTGATCTATCAGAATGTGATATTTATATTCCTCAGTGAGATGAGCATGTGGCCCAAGGAGGCTGTCCAGTCCTTTCTTCAGTAATACAAAGTCACACTCTCTGCCTGATTTGAATGTCACCAGTCTAGGCTTCGGGATGCCATATGAGGATGCTAGGATCATCTCCATCAGGTTTGGCTGGGTGGCTTCAGCTGCAGGAGGTACTGCGTCTTGTGCAGTATATGCAGCAGGCAGTGAAGCGTAGGCAGAGACTGGTGGATAAGCAGCAGAGTAGTAGGGGGCTGGATCAGGAGGTGGAGCGGCATAAAGCTGGCTATTGGTCGGTGGGGCTGATATCCCCGGCGGTGGCCGATACAATGACGCTGAGACTGCAGGAAGTCATGGGATCGTGCAGAGTGTACCTGGTCGGAGCTGCCAGGAGGCTGCGGGTGTCGGTACCTCTGACTGTATAGAGGGTCAGACTGACTCGGTTCAAGCCCCCCGAACTGTACTGATTGGGCTGCTTGATTGACAGGTTTTAGAACTGGCTGAATCCCTGGAAGGGGGGCCGCAGGGATTCTCCTGGGGAACAGGCTGTGGCGCGGGCCCAGGGGCAGACTGACCAGCGGGCTGAAATGCAGTATTCACCCTGTGCTGCAGTACTGACGGTATCACTGGCGGTTGGTAAAGCGCAGGTTGATGTATTAGCACTGGGCTTGGCTGCTGTGCAGATTTAGCTACAGAGATAGGAGACAGCAGCACTGTCTGAGGATTTGAAGTAGGTTGAATACTAGGTTTTAGAGGTAGTGAAGCTGAATTTGGTGCTGAATAGAGAATGGGATTTGCATTTCTCAGTGGTGAAGATGCAAAAGGTTCTACTGGCCTTAACAGGTTCACAGGTGTTCTAATGTCCTGCCTCTCTGCTGCTGCTAGGACGGGTAGTTGCTCAGTAGTATGGATGCTGCTCATGTCACTGCTATAATGGGGTGTTTGAAGTAGAGCAGGAACCGAAGCGGCTCTATCTTGTTGTTGAGCATCACTCTGAGTAGGGAGGACTGCATGAATTGCATGCTCGCTCTCCAGTTGTTCCACACGCTTGGTTAATGCACCACTGGTCTCCTTCATAGTGATTTGCATCTCATTCATCGTCTTCAGTACACTTCCCCACGCTGCCTCCATTCTCTTCCATTTTCTCGTCTCCTTCCTCTTCTCAGGTTCATCTGAACTGCTGCCGCTTGAAGACTCCATTTCCTCTGGATCAGGTAGGTCATGCTCATACTCCGCCAGATGTCTCGGAAGCTTTTTGCTCCTTCTTGGACGGGGACTATGCTTTGGACTCTCCTCCTGAGGAACTTCATCTTGTGGAGTTGCCATCTTGTTGACTCAGCCAATAAACATCCGGCTCGAAGGACCACTTGTAAGAGACTGTGTGCGTCTGCGGCTGATTTTGGATTGCTCGTCAACTGAGTCTTCCTCGGTAAGAAGGAATAGGCAAATCCAATGGTGCAGTTTGAGAATTTATTGAAGAGAAGTCAGGTACATGGAGATGATGGCGGTTTAGGTGTTAAAATGACAAATAGGTGGATTTGTGTGTGTGTGTGTGGTTATCTGAAACAAAATACAATAAAATGTATATTAATAAACATGTAGGCTATGGTTACATACAGATACATAAAAAACGACCCGCAATACCACCAAGATCCACTGGAGGGAGCTCTAACACTATAAATGAACTTGCATAAATGCCATAAATCTCCAAATGGTGAAAAAAGGTGCCACAACAGGCGAACTACACATTAAATATAATATTTGCAGTTATTTACAAGGCAATAACTAAAGTATATATAGTAGATGGCCACTTTAAGATTGCTTATGGAGTGCTGTAGCGGCATGAGCAGTATAGCAAAAAGATAACGTACAACAACTTCGTCACCCGGGCGAATAACTCTGCAACAAGTGCGCCATTCATGTAAAAATAGTACTTACATCTTAAGGACGCACACAGCACTTCTACACACAAGGCTAGCGCAGGATTAACCAAGGATGGCCATTCTCAGCACCGCGAATAATGCTATCATAGCCCCAGACTACACAGAAGATCGCCACAAGCGATCAGAACTACAGATGAACACATGCATTATGGGTAATGTAGTCTATATTAGGGCACAGACTTTTAACAATTGATATGTAATTTATTTCCCTATTCACTTGTTGTGTCCTAATGCCTGATAAACATGATTTAAGTCCTAGCGTTCACTACAGTGGATATTTATGAAATCAATGCCCTATTCTGTTGAAAGTCATATTTTGATTAGAAACGCGGTAACACTTTACAATACGGGTGCACTAATATGCATTAATTAATGCTTAACTAATGCACAAATAATCATGAGTTAATGTGTTTCTAATGGTGAACTAACCCATTTATTAATGATTACTGCATCAGCAACTAATGAAGAGTCTAATAGATTAAGTAATCATTAAATTGTTATTAGTTAAATGTCTCATAATGTATTAATTCCTTAATGACATATAATTTGAACTAATAATGTAAATTAACGTGTTATTTACCACCACAAGGGGTCAAAGCCATGCATTTCAACTTCCAGTTGTCTGCTTTAATTAATCATTAGCTAATGATTTAGTAAAGGTATCATTATGTTATGACTTTACTTGTTGGGGCACATGACTATTAACTAATTCAAAATTAATTCAAAACCCATAACCACAATTACATATTACTTAATCAGTTAGTTAATAGTCATGTGCCCCAACAAGTAAAGTCATAACATAATGACACATTTGTAAATCATTAGCTAATGATTAATTAAAGCAGACAACTGGAAGTTGAAATGCATGGCTTTGATCCGTTGTGGTAATTAACACATTACTTTACATTATTAGTTAATATAATATGTTATTAAGGAATTAATAAATTATGACACATTTAACTAATAACAATTTGATGATTACTTAATCTATTAATCATGTAGACTCTTCATTAGTTGCTGATGCAGTAATCATTAATAAATGGGTTAGTTCACCATTAGTAACACATTAACTCATGATTATCTGTGCATTAGTTAAGCATGAATTAATGCATATTAGTGCACACGTATTGTAAAGTGTTACCGAAACGCCATAACATTTGATTTATAACAAACAATTTGAAAATTTACATTTAAACTATCATTACAAAATATTATCATAGTGCTATACATTCATGTCAGCCGTTTTTAAAGACCAATAAGATGTGGTGTTGTCCTAGTGTAACCCTCCAAGCTCCAAACATTTGGTATCTGCGTGCAAATCCCTGAATGTGCTCTTTACAGGACATCCAGACATAAAACTGTGACATATATGATTGGTGTCACAAACATTCACTAAAAAATAATGTCCACTACAGTGGACAAAAGTCTATTACTGGGTCCCAGGAGCCAGCCAACAACAATAATTAAAGCTGCAAGCAGCATTTATCGGGGTTCGAGCAATTAAGGCCTTTAAGGGACACATGCATAAAAAGTTATTAAGTTTTATTTAGCAAGCTTATAAACATCTTGATCATAGAGAGGAAGGACCATTTATAGCCAATACAGGCAGTTTACCATAGGAAATGGTTTTAAACTTTTTTAACAACTATAGTGCCACTATAGTCTGATCTCTATAAAGAGAGTCCACCATGTGACTCTCTTCTTGAGAGTCATATGGTGCACGTGCCCACCTATTTTTGTGAAATTTTTAGTTTTTGTTCAGGATTAATAGGCTTTTGAGCATGTTTTGCTCATTCTCTAAATGACTCTGTTATAGCTATCCAAAGGGTAAAAATTGTATAACTATTGATCAGGAGAGTCCAGAGAATCATTCGTTAGTGGTCTGGTTCCGTTCGGGCAAAAAAACCTAGGACTAGTTTGCAAAAGTAAGTTAACACATTAGTGATTATAAAATCTTTTTAACACATTAGTGAATTAGTGAATCTATTAATTGTAATGCATATTGTGTGGATATGTCAAACGCCACGTGATTACAGAGTCGAAAACACGTTAGTGCCAACTAGTGGCCAATTTCTTTAAAATTTCTTATAGACCTCTGGGTCTGTGATTGTTTTGCTTAAAATCCATAGTATATTTTTGTTATTTGTGTGGTTATACAAATGGTAATTTATACAGAAAAACATGGTTTTACCATCATAAAACTGTGGTTAATTTTTGTAAGGGTATGTTTGTGCTATACATTATGTAGCACAAAAAAGTATTCGTATTACTAAGCAAAAGGAGTTTACATTACATCCCTACATTAAAATGATATTAAAGATAGACCACAACAACAACAACAACACAATTTCAGTGTTACTAGATAAGAGGAATGTTCTGCAGGAACACACACACACACACACATACACACTGTTACTGTCATTTCCATATCCTGTAGAAACATCTTGCACATATACTTAAATTACATGCTGTTATCCCTTTACAACATTCAATAACCTAAATGCAAAAGTAAATGAAAGTAAATAAATATTTGATTTGACAAAACATAGAATATAATTCAAAACTCCTTCCAATAAATCACTTTCACTTAGTAAACAGCACATTCAACAATAAGAATTGGAAATACAGAAACAAATGAATTGACTCAGTTGAACAAAGTCCATGAATGAATCGATTCATTTGAACGAATTAGCGAACTAGTTTGTGAATCAAATGATTCAGTTCAAAGAGTTTTTGAACTCTCTTTCGATCAGTTCAAGATACAAAAAAGTCTCTCATTTTCAAAAGAAAAAATTGAACGGATTCAACGAAATAAAGTATTTTGTCTCCAAAAATGTAATTGTAATTCTCCTACCAGTTGGTGATAGATTTCTATATAACAAAAATCAGAGTTCATAGGGAAAACAGGTCCATGGGCAGCTCACCAGACGATTCCTCACCAGAGGACTGTATTTGGCACATTACAGGAAACTTTACCAGGAGATCACATAGAAATAAAGATAGAACAATGGAAAACGACCCATCCTTGCAAAAGACAAGGCAAAAACAAAAATAATCTTTCATTCAGACATTCCCATAATGAATTACATAGACAGAGCTGAAATGACACATTAATCCAACTTTTCAACCATTATTAGACACACTGACACTCATAAAGAACTTTTGTACTGCATTTTATACATAGCTTTAGCCCGTGTGCTAACGTTAAGTTAATCAGTTTAGCTCTCGCTGTGTGCTTGGGACTAAGTTAACGTTACTCAGATCTGCTCAGAACGAATAATCTCTGAAACTTTACATAATATCAGAGTAATATCTGAAATGTCACTCACCAAAGTCAGATAGAATCACTGTTACCAATTATTCACAACACTCCAGATCCGATCTCTCACTACTCTCTCACTCTTTCTCTCCGACGACAAAACTTCAGCTAACGATCTAAAGTCCAACTTTCCATGTGAACTCAATCACAATGTTCGTTAGATTACCGCTCAGCTCAGAGAGTTTCTGGAGAAACGCTCATCTGATGTGCTCTGATCTGACTGTCTGAATGACAGGCTCACAGAGGCGCCTGCGGACCTGAATGAGGCGCTACTATTGGCTCACAGGAGTGTCAGTCACTGCAGCACAATCATTGATTGGATGAATTGCTTTCCTTCTAGAACACTCTTATTCTTTCGTTTTATGAACTTTCAACTTAAATAATTTACTGGTGGCCAGGGTTACCAGGGAAACTTTTTTACTACAACACTGTATTTCTTAAATTGTGCAAGCAATGGTTCTTAGATTATTGCCCAGTGATGTGGTTGTTGAGTTCATCAAGTAAAGACACTCAAAAATGACAATAAGTCATGAACATAACCGATGACTTACTTTAAAACTGTAATAGAAGGGCTAATATAATAAGAATGCACAAAACTTTAGGATGGCCACTGGTGAAAGGTTGCCTCTCTGCTTAGTTTTATAAGAAATATTTCTGTCTAGAGTTCCTAATGTTCTGTAATGTCAACATTTAGTACTAATCATAATTTCAACACAAGGCATGAATCAAAGGATGTTTTTTACTAATGTACTGGATTAAAACTACTGTAAAACAAATGTACTGCAACGTATAGATGATTGGAAATATAAGATACAGTCCCCTCCAAAAGTATTGGAACAGTGAGGACTATTCCTTTACTTTTTCTGTAGACTGAAAACATTTGGGTTTGACATCCAAAAATTTATGAGACAAAAGATCAATCTTTCAGCTTTTATTTCCAGGCATTTACATCTGGATCTGATACACAACTTAGAAGATATAACCTTTGTTTGAACCCACCCATTTCTCATGTGACCAAAAGTATTGGAACAGATTAACTTAAAATAGATTAAAGTGAATAAGACTTAATATTTAGTTGAAAATCCTTTGCTTGCAATAACTGCATCAAGCCTATGACCCATTGACATCACCAAACGTTTGCATTCTTCTTTTGTAATGCTTTTCCAGGCTTCCACTGCAGCCTCTTTCAGTTGTTGTTTGTTTTGGGGGGTTACTCCTTCAGTCTCTTTTTAGCAGGTAAAATGCATGCTCTATAGGGTTTAAGTCTGAGATTGACTTGGCCAGTCTAAAACCTTCCACTTTTTGCCCCTGATGAACTCCTTTGTTGCTTTGGCACTGTGTTTTGGGTCATTATCTTGCTGCATGATGAAGGATCTCCCAATCAGTTTGGTTGCATTTTTCTGTAAATTGGCAGACAAAATTTTTCTGTACACTTCAGAGTTCATTTTGCTGCTGCCATCATGTGTTACATCATCAATGAAGATCAATGAGCCCGTCCCAGAAGAAGCCATGCAAGCCCAAGCCATGACATTACCTCCACCGTGTTTCACAGATGAGCTTGTATGTTTGGGGTCATGAGCAGATCCTTTTTTTCTCCAAACTTTAGCCTTTCCATCAATTTGGTAGAGGTTAATCTTTGTCTCATCAGTCCATAAAACTTTGCCCCAGAATGTTTGAGGCTTGTCTCTGTAGTTTTTGGCAAATTCCAGCCTGGCCTTCTTATTCTTCTTGCTAATGAGAGGTTTGCATCTTCTGGTGTAGCCTCTGTACTTTTGTTCATGAAGTCTTCTGGACAGTAGACTGTGATACCTTCACTCCTGCCCTCTTGAGGTTGTTGCTGATGTCACTAACAGTTGTTTTAGGGTCTTTCTTTACAGCTCTCACAATGTTTCTGTCGCCAACAGCTGATGTTTTTCTTGGTCTACCCATTCGAGGTCTGTTACTTAGTACACCAGTGGTTTCTTTCTTCTTCAGGACATTCCAAATGGTTGTACTTGCTATGGTCAATGTTTGTGCAATGGCTCAGCTTCACAATTGCTTGTTTTTCACCCATAGACAGCTCTCTGGTTTTCATGTTGGTTACACGCCTAACTATAAATGCAGTCTGCACAGGCAAAACCCAAATCTGAAACTGAGTGCAGACATTTAGTGCTATTTATTGTTTGAATAATCAATGTAATAGGACTCACAGGGTACCAAAACACACCTGTCAGTCACATGTTCCAATATTTTTGGTCACATGAGAAATGGGTGGGTTCAAACAAAAGGTTATATCATCTAAGTTGTGTATCAGATCCAGATGTAAATACCTGGAAATAAAAGCTGAAAGATTGATCTTTTGTCTCATATAAATTTTTGAATGTCAAACCCAAATGTTTTCAGTCTACAGAAAAATAAAGGAATAGTCCTCACTGTTCCAATACTTTGGAGGGGACTGTATATATATAAAAGATAGATTTACTATCAGATATTACATATTTTAAGTTTTTTAAAAATCATTAAAGAAACGTTAATGGCACAATATATAGTACATTGTTGATTTTGATATTTGGTATGAATTTTGGGTTTATATTTTTCATTGACTTTTTATTGTTGTGGTTTTAATGTAGTTTTGTTTTTTACTTGTTGGGACCTCTGGAAGAGTAGCCGCTGCCTAGATACTGGCAAATGGGGATTCAAATAAAGAAATAAACTTGGATCATAGATGAAAAAAGACCTTTTACATCCAATTTACTAAGCAGTTTTTTTTTTTTTTTTTTAGCAGTTCAACTATTTCTAGCAGTTCAACTGCGTCTTGCCCAATCTACACCACTTTTTTTTAGGTGTCCTCAGAGTGTCCATACATATGTGTGTCAAATTTGTTTTAAAATATCATTTCATTTTGAAGTTCTAGACTCCAGCTTGCCTCAATAGACATAATAGAAACTTCCAGACAGGTGTGTTAAGACCTTGATTAGCTGGTAAAGGTGTGTTTTGGGGTTGAGCTAAAGTCTAGTGGCCCTCCAGGAGCAGTATTGGCCACCCCATTATATAGTTACAGTATATTTATGAGTGTATAAAAATTACCCATGGGCAACATTGGTTGGATTTTTTCATAATTGCAGTCTAAATGACACCGTTACACAAACCATAAGGCAATACCTGCCATGTTTGGTATTGTTGGACTCAGCAAGGATTCTGGAGTCAAAGGAGGTGACTCCTGTGAAAATCACTGGCTTGAAACTTAGGCTCATGCAGGGCATTGTGTTGGTTTTGCGATTATCCAATTTTTAGTTTGAGATATACCAGTGTTCTCATAGACTATCATGGCACCCTGGACAAGGTCAATGCATGCCAATTATTATCGGACTAATGGTTGGGGTGTGGTTATGGCCATTTTGATGACATTTTTTCCTTACAGCGCCACCAAGTGGCCAATCATCGCAATTTTTTTCATGTGACTGAAGTTTGAGTTCATAGACATGTGACCCGAGTTTAGCAAAAATATCTTGTTCTGTTCACAAGTTATAGTCATTTTAGTAAAAGTGGCCCCCGACGCATTGAATATTCTGGTTCCCCTTAGCGACCATGAAACAAAAATGTTTATGTTTTTATGAATTATTTATAGTCTCTCTCCAAAGAACATTTCTACGATGGTTTGGTTTTGATCAGGGAAAAAATGTGGAAGTAGTTAGCAAAAGTAGGTTTTTCAAAAAACTCAAAATATCTCAAAATTGGCGCTTGAAGGGCGAGCCAATCCGAGGCATGCGTTTTGTCCATCTTGAGCCAGGGATTCCAACGATATAAGACACTTGAGCCCACGCCCAACGGTTTAGGAGTTAAGAGCCGTTTCGTACTTTTGCTCGCTGTAGCGCCCCCGTCAGGCCGATCGGGGCGTGCCTCGCTGACGCTGGCAGTCGGTGTGAGTACTACCATCCCTCAAAGTTTCAAGTCTCTACGACTTACGGTTTGGTCTGCCCGATCAGTTTTAGATGTAGAATGATGCATCATGGGAAAATGAGCAATTACAATAGGGTTTCAGCACTTCGTGCTCGAACCCCTAATAAAAAGGGCATAAAAGGGGCCTAAAATAGCCTGTAAAAAAACTATAGGGTCTCAGAACTTGATTTTCGAGCTGCTGGTTCCAAAACTTTATCAAGCGTTCTGACATGCACATCGGCAGGGAAAGAGGTCGATTTTTGCATTCTCAGCTCATTTATCGTGGAAATGTGGTTTTTTTTACCTTTTAAACTGTAAAACCTCTACCGACGGCCCGATCTCCGTAAAAGTTTGCATGCTTCTTTAGAATAAAATGAAGCACGTGTTCCGCTAATTTGGTGAAGTTTTGCGCAGAGCAGACCATTTTCCGGTCATTTAAAGGTCATTTTGCATAGAATAATATAGAGCTCTTTTTCACCTTTATAAGAGTTGAACCACCATTAATGGCCAAAAGTCCATCAAAGTTTGCAAGTTCCTTTAGGACCACGTGGCGCATGCGCGCCTGATTTAGGTGAAGTTGTATGCAAATCAGGCAGGTAGAGGGCCGCTTTCAGCCTTTGAATGGGATTTTCCATAGAAATGCATCATTTTGGCAACTTTTATCCGTTATAGCGCCACCAAGGGGCCGTTCCGCTGCGTCCTTTTCACGTGACCACAGAATGAGCTCTTACACAGGCGTGCTGAGTTTGGTGCAAATATCTCGTTCCTTTTAACCAGTTCTAGCCAATGAAGTGAAAGGCTCCTCCCACCTGAACGTTTGGCGGCCCTTAGGGACCGTGAACCCAAATTTACACTTGTTTTTGATAATTATTGACATTCAGACTCCAGAGAATCTTGCTGCGCTGGTTTGGTTCGGTCGGGCCAAAAACCTAGGACTAGTTCGCAAAAGTAGGTTTTGGAAAAAGTCAAAATAGCCGAAAAATACCCCCAGGTGACGAGCCAATCCGAGGCATGCGTTTTGTCCGTCTTGAGCCAGGGATTCCAACGATATAAGACACTTGAGCCCACGCCCAACGGTTTAGGAGTTATGAGCCGTTTCGTGCATTTTTGCTCGCTGTAGCGCCCCGTCAGGCCGATCGGGCGTGCCTCGCTGACGCTGGCAGTCGGTGTGAGTACTACCATCCTCAAAGTTTCAAGTCTCTACGACTTACGGTTTGGTCTGCCCGATCAGTTTTAGATGTAGAATGATGCATCATGGGAAAATGAGCAATTACAATAGGGTTTCAGCACTTGTGCTCGAACCCCTAAAAACATTAAAAAATATTGTTCCAGGTTTTTAAATAATAGATAATAACAAATTCGATTTTTGTGATATTTTGACCACTCAAATAGGAAATGTTCCTGGTTTCCATTTCAGAAATCTGTTCACCTTAGGGTTGGCACAAACTAAACTGAAACAAACCTGGCTCCACACTTTTAGTTCTAACCACTTACATACACGGGGGTACTCTGGGTTCGGGACAAAGAGCTCAAAGCCCTCCCCCCGGACAGCACGCCAAATACGCATTTAAATGTACTCGCCATAATTTTTATGTAAGGTTAAACTTGTGAAACATGATTTACCTTGGTTGTGTCGCTGTGGAAGGTGTAACTCCAGCTTTCCCTTTTGAAATGTAACCAAGGTTTTATTGTAAAAGTGTAGTAAGCATGTTTTTTGGCAGATTGATTACCATTTGTATAACCATGGTTTAACTATAGGCTACAACAACTTTTTTGGTTTTATTTGTAGTAAAACAGATAATGATGTTATGCAGTTAGTTATGATATGCAGTGGGTATCGTCATGCAGTTACAGTAGTTATTGTATACTTGTTATATTGTTAGTTAAGGAATACAATAGATGTATCTATGGAAGTTAAGTTAATATATGGTCATTCCTGTATCCTGTGGGTAACAAGTTCATGCGAGTGATGCAGGCTTTCCACAATAATTAATTCACAAGTTCACGCTTACAAATAAGTCAGATAGAATAAATGGTATAATTGGTGTGTGTGTGTGTGTGTGTGTGTGTGTCCTTGTTTATATTACATTGTGGGGACCAAATGTCCCCATAAGGATAGTAAAACCTGAGATCACCTTCCTTTTGGGGACCAGCCAGCGGTCCCCACTTTTCAAAATGCTTATAAATCACACAGGATGAGTTTTTTTTTGTTGAGAAAGTAAAAATACAGAATGTTTTGATGGGTAGGTTTAGGGGCAGGGGCAGTGTAGGGGGATATGTGTGTGTGCTTTTTTCTCATGCTGATAGGATAGATGTGGTAATTGCTGAAGACAAGCTGTTTTGGATAAAGATTAATTGAACCGTTCAAACTTTGTTAATAAAATAAAATATTAAAGATGTTGTTCCCAGCATCAGTGACGGTTTTACATTGAATTGCACCCGGGCAAGACCTCCTCCTTTATAATTTTATGAACTAAAAAATTATTTTGAAGCAAGTCGAGGTGTGACTGACTTTACTGCTCTATATACAGTGGATCCCCCGTTTCCCCGCTTGTCCGTTCCCTTTGGTAGACCATAGAAAAAAATAGCTGATGTGACTTGATGACGCATTTTGGCAGACAAACGTCAATCAACCTGTAACTCAAGTGGCCACGCCCTTAATTATACAGAGCCTGTCCATAGCAGCCAGTCGATGAATTAAACTTCAGTTCAAATCACTTCCGTATTCAGGAGAAAAGGGGAGGTTGCCGCTCGGGAGAGACCCATGAACCAGGAGAGACCCCCACACCCCACAGCATACTGTAATAACTACAAAAACTATGGTTTATTTTGGTGAAGTTAACTGCAGAGATACTCAATGTATTATGCTCTGCTCTATCATATATTCTATGCAAAACAACACTGCATAAACTTCACCTTGCTCTACCAGTAGAGCAACAGAACAGTAGCAACGTATAATACTCCTCCCATTATTACTCTCTTGATTGCTTCCTCTTTCTGGCATTCAGTTCAAAATAATATTGAATAATTAGACTCAAAACCTAATACAGGCAAAATGAAACTCCTTCAAAATGCTAATATCTTTCTTCTCGTGTTGACTGGCCTCTCAATAACTGGGTATGTAGTTATAATTTTGTCATTTGTAGCTCGCTTATTGTTACCTTTATGTTTGGATCTTAAATGAATACAACAAATCAGTTGTGAAACTGAAGTTTAGGTGTAGGCTAATTTTAATTTGCAGTCTGTGTCCAGCCAAGACACCTTTTTTTCATATAGCGCTTTTTACAGTGGTAAGTAACTAAGTAATATTTCATTAGAGTAGCTACTTGAGGATTTTTGGGGAGAATCTGTACTTTTTTTGTTATTTGTTAGTTTTTATATTTCTGTCAACTTTTACTCCACTACATTTCCTACATAAAATGTATACTTTTACTTTTACTTTTACAAAATAAATTCGATTGCATAAGCAAGCATACGCAAACAAGTGCTCGCTCAAGCGCGGATGATTTCATTTTCCGACCGTGTTGCGTCCGTTGCTATGGAGGCTGCAGGCCTGCACGCTGCACAGAGTGGGACACTCTTTAAACATATTTAAAATATAACTTAGACAACAAATACACTACACTACATGTTTTCCTATCGCTGTAAAGTAATTCATTTGTTGACTAACGTTAGATGGTGTATTAATGTCATCGAGGCTGACAGGATGCTAGTATCTCAAGCGGTGACGTGACAAAAACACACAAGTCTGACCCAAATGTTTAATATCACGTTTGTTACTATCTATTTGCATTATTTGATATACCTCTGGACGCTTTATATGCAGCGAAATGGTGTATTTGAAGCTATAGTGATATGAGTAACGTTAATCAAACCATATCTTCACAGAAACAACGTTAAACAAATCAGAAACTCATTCGATTTAATTTTTTTTTCCATTACTGTCTGTTACATATTTTGATTAGATAACTATCAAGTGTTCTAAAGTAGAAGCAAATAAAGTGTGAAATATGCATATAATATACAGTGTCTATTTTCAATGCTATGAATGTCAATGCTTTATGTGAAGATGGCCATCTTTAAGCATGACTGTTTGGATTTATATGAAACGGTAGTTTTGCATTTTTTCCAAGTCCAATTTTTTAACATTAAATTCTAACATTTTAAAGTCGTCTCTTACATTAGTTACTGTACAACGAATTAACATGAATGAGCAAAGTATAATTCGTATATTAATATTTTTTTATAATTAAAACTTACAATAAACAGTTTGCCATTTTTTATTCAAAGAAAACAAAACGGAAGAAACCGAGTTAAAACTAAACACAATCTTGCTGCTTGCTGCACAATTTTTAAATCATTTTGATCCTTTTGTATTTTGCATTTACTCATACTTAAGTACAATGTCACAAGTAATATTCTAAACACTGACTCAACTTTTACCAAAGTAATTTTCTGGATTACTTGGAAGATATCTATACTTTTACTCAAGTGTGGCGTTCGAGTACTTTTATACATCACGTCTTTTTATAGTACAGATTGTTTCAAAGCAGCTTTACAGTGAAAACAGGAAAATAATGCAATGAAGTTTGTTTTGGCTGTACAGTTCACTAAACTAAACTTGTGGACTACAGTTGCATTTAGACATCATCACACATCATCGCTTTTTATCTTTTAAAATGCACTAAACTATTTAAAATAATTACAAACTATTATACTTTGCTTTATTTTGTTATGTACAAAAGGGACCATCAGAGCATAACTGTTTTTTTTTTTGTGTTTTTTTTTTGACATACTGCATACAAAGGGCAAGTCCTGGTTAAAATCTCCAGATCAAGTATTACAGGTTTTTGTTTAAATTTCCTTTAAATGATCCACCCAGAAACAATCTATTGTTTTCATTTTACACAATACAATGTGTCCTTTTGTGGGAAAACTAGTTGCTGGTTACAGATAGAACATTAAAACTGAATCTGAGCCAACATGAATTCATCCACTTAAGACAAGTACACGCTTTCCTTACAGCCTTTCGCCACTCTTGTCAAACTTGCCGGTGTTTGCAGATGTGCTCTGACCCGATCCTTGAGCTATACCAAGTGTGTCATTCTCTCTCATCAGTTCTCACAATAAACAGCTTTTATACAGACCCGGATTACAGACCTCTCATTGGTCAGATAAACATAAGTGTATCTGCGTTATTCAGAGAAACCATGCAGCTGAAGCTATAACGTCTCCGGTTACTCACGTAACCTATGTTCTCTGAATAGGGAACGAGACGCTGCGTAGTGACGCATTTGGGAACGCCCACTGGGTATGCCGATTGTCTGAAGCCCTTATAGAATCACGGCAATTCATTGGCTGATGGCGCAGCGCCGCCCCTAGCTCAACACCTTGAGCCTATACCAGCGCGCGCGCCATCTTATCTCCAGATTTTTCTGCCGAAAAGACAGCCTTTCAGCAGTGCAAGGAGCTTGGCAGCGTACGCAGCGTCTCGTTCCCTATTCAGAGAACATTGAGTAAACTGAGACGTTCTCTTTCATAGGTTCACTCAACGCTGCGTAGTGACGCATTTGGGAACGGTATACCAAACACGCCAAGCTAACGTGCTGCCACATCTGGAACAAAACGCCAGGAAAAATCCTGCATGACTGGATTTAAGCAGATAGAACATGCAAACCCGGAGCCATGTCAAGATCCAAACTATAAAACTTGACAAATGTGTGCGGGGAGGACCATCCTGCCGCTACACAAATGTCTTCTAAACAAACTTGAAAAGAGCCTGAGAGGCAGCCACACCTCTAGTAGAGTGTGCCCGAACGCTTAGAGGTGAAGGAAGCCAGCGCACCTCATAAGCCAAGGAAATAGCCTCTGTTAGCCAAAGCGAAACTCTCTGTTTTGAAGCGGCGAGCCCACTGCGGCCGGCTCCAAAACACACCAGCAATTGACTAGACTTCCTACAACCACCCGAACGGTCCACATATATCTTCAATGCTCGGACCGGACATAACAAATTGAACCTTTTGTCCTCCGAAGAGGCGAAAGGTGGGGGGTGGAAAGAATGGAGGACAGTGACCTGCGAGCGAAAAGAGGTTGACAAAACCTTGGGTACATAACCCGGCCTGGGTCTTAAAGAAACCTTAACAAGCCCAGGAACAAAATCCAAACAAGTCTCGCTCGCTCACAGAGAGAGCTTGTAAGTCCCTTACTCGCTTCAAAGAGGTCAAAGCCAACAAAAGACACATGATGGCTGAGCGCGAAGCGGGCCAGACATGTCCTGATGCTGGAAATCCGGGGAGGAGCCAACCGGGCCTGCATTGACACAGAATCCAGACAGACCCCTAAAAAGATGGTCTGCTGGGACGGTATGAGAACACTCTTGTCGGTGTTCACTCTTAGGCCAAGAGACTGGACATGGCGAAGCAAAATGTCCCTGTGGCAGTTCGCCAGCTCCTTGGACCGAGCCAGAAGGAGCCAATTGTCCAGATAGTTCAGTATACGGATGCCCTGGAGCCTCACCGGGGTCAGCGCGGCATCCATGCACTTGGTAAAAGTCCTTGGCGCTAGCGGAAGACCAAAGGGGAGTACTTTGTATTGAAAGACCTTCCCCTCGAAGGCAAACCTGAGGAACTTCCTGTGTCGCCGAACAACCTGAATATGAAAATAAGCATCCTTCAGGTCTATCGTAACGAACCAGTCCCCTGCACGAACTTGGGCAATGATAGACTTCAGTGTAAGCATCTTGAAACGCCCTCTGATGAGGGAGAAGTTCAAACGACGCAGGTCTAGTATAGGCCGTAAACTGCCGTCCTTCTTCGGAACCAAGAAGTAACGGCTGAAAAACCCCTGTTCTACGTCCGTAGATGGAATTTCTTCTATCGCCCCTTTGAGAAGGAGGGAAGATAGTTCCTGCTGTAGAACAAAGGCCTATGAGGCGCTGTTTACCACAGTTTGGAGGATCCCGTTGAAACGGGGAGGGTTGCAGCAAAACTGAAGTGTGTAGCCTGACCACATCGTGCAAACTACCCATGGCGATACCCCTGGAAAACGCTTCCACTCGTGGAAGAAATGAGACAGAGGAAGCGGAGTGGTGAGGTGCAGTGAGCATACCTGTTTTGCTGAGGTGATGAGCTGGACCTCTGTGGGGGGCACATCTGACCGCAACGGAGAGCCCTTGGCGTCCGGATGCGGAGAGAGAACTTCCCTGACCTGGGTAGATGAAAGAAGGTTGGCCCTTCCCTGGAGAAAACCAATTGTGTCTCCTATAAGACGGGCGGCCGTGGTTAGGCTCGACGGACGTAAGGGGAGAAAGTCTAAAACGTGTCCTTTCTATAACGCCGGAGGAGTAAAAGGGAGAGTCAATCCCACACATCGAGACGCGCTGGGCGGCGAATGTGACGGGTCTGGACTCGGGGAACAGCCAAGGGGAGGGCAGAAACGCTTGCGCGGTCTGACCCAGCCCCGTATGTCGGACTCTGCTCTCCTTTTTCTGAACAGAGGGTCAGGAATGGCTCTGGGGAGCCGGAGCGTTCTTGGGTCTGCCACCAGAACGCTTAGGCTCGATATGTCTGTGAGGTTTCTGACGCGGAAATGGACGGCCACGAGCTCCCCAAACCGTGGCAGGTGGGAGATGACTCTGGTCACTTCTTCCGGCAGGGAAATCCCTCCTGCGGGAAGGGCGCTCTCTAGGCTGGGAGGAGGAAGTACTAGGAGATTCCCTCATCCTCCTAGGCATAAACTGCCTAAAAGCAGCTGACTGGGATTTGGCAGCTCTGAATTTGTCAACTACCGTGCTGACAGCCTCACCAAATAATCCGGACTGGGACATAGGAGCGTGCAGGAGGAAAACCTCTTCCTTGTCGCGGATTTCTGTTAAATTCAGCCAAAGGTGGCGCTCAGCGGCCACCGACCCAGCCATCGAGCGTCCAACAGCGCGTGCAGTGTGTTTAGTGGCCCTAAGAGCCAAGTCCGTGGCTCTGCGTAGGTCTTTAACGGCCTGGAGAATGGCCATCGTGGAAGGGCCAGATGTAGGGCTTTCTGATTAACGCGGAAGTGGTCCTGCATGGCTTGGACGGAAGGAGAGGACACGACTTCCACGTGGCGGCCGAGGAAGGAGAGAGATGCGAAGCCAGCGTATCCTCGACTGCCGGAACGGTAGAGTAACCATGCTCCACTGAACCAACTAGGTTGGTGAAGTCAGTGGCTGCCGCTTTAGTCAGTCGGGCGGAGAACGGCTGCTTCCAGGATCTGGAGATCTCATTATGCAGATCACAGAAGAACGGCAGCTTTCTCCTCGCTGGGCGAGCATTAGTACCACTCAAAAACCTCTCGTCGAGTTTAGAGGTTTGAGACTCGCGGGGTTCGTCAGGCCAGTCGATTGCGAGCTTCTCGGTGGCGCGCGAAAGCACGTCAATAAGCTCTGAATAGGCCGCAGAAGGCCGTGCCTACTGGCCGCTAGGCGGGAGAGCGTCGTCAGGTGAAACAGGCCCGAAATCCTCGGAGTCGGACGCTGTAGTAAACACAACATCATCCAGAACGAAAGAAACTGCATCGCATGCTTCCGGGCTAGACAACAAATAGTCGTGAACATACTCGACTGGCAAACGCACGTGCTCGGGAGAGGGAGGGAGTGAGAGGGGAAGGCCCATCTGCTCGCACTCGGCGCCCTCGAGCTCAACATCCGAACCCCAGGCCGCGGAACCGAGGGAGGCCTCGGCCGCCTCAGAAGCGCGGCGGGGGAGAGCGGATGATTCCTTCTCAAAAAGCGCTAGCCTCGTATGGATGGTTTTGAGAAGGAGATTCTCTCAAAATCTACATTTCGAGGTGCCCTGAACCGCCTCGCGCGCGTGAGCAAAACCCATGCACTTAACGCACTTACCGTGCGGGTCGTCACTCGAGATAAAGCGAGTGCACGGCGGGGGACAACGACAAAACTCCATCGCACTTCACAAAGAGGAAAACAAAGTTCCGCTATCCGAAATCGCTGAAGTGACGAAGGTTAAGAGTACTGGTAAAACCCAGTGTAGTTTTGGGTCAGAAGAATCGCACGTAGGGAGCGATGCTACCGCTTCGTGAAGGCAGAAAAATCTGGAGATAAGATGGCGCGCGCGCTGGTATAGGCTTAAGGTGTTGAGCTAGGGGCGGCGCTGCGCCATCAGCCAATGAATTGGCGTGATTCTATAAGTGCTTCAGACAATCGGCACACCCAGAGGGCGTTCCCAAATGCGTCACTACGCAGCGTCGAGTGAACCTATGAAAGAGAACGCAACCTTTCTTAATCTTTATGATGGAATGTATTTAAGATTAAATTAAATTGTATTTAATCATTATATCATTTTATATGGATTATATAATACAATTAATGCAACATACTTCAATATAATTATAGTAATGTTAGGATAAAATATAACTTCTTCAAACAAGTATAAGGCCATACAGCGTAAGTGCTATTGCTACATATAGTTAAAGTTGTTCCTATATTTTTGCGTAAATGTATAATACATTTTATTACAACATTTTTTGGTGAATTGTGATTTGTTCTTAAAATCGTTCGTATGCATTTTTCAAGCACAAATTTGTGCGTACGCATACTTAGTGAATGAAACAATTCTTTATGCTGCAATTCTCAACCACCTCTAAACATTTCCTCTGTCTTGAGTCAGAAAGGCTTCATTTATTTAGAAATACTGAAGCAAATTTATTTACTTTAGCAAAGGAAAAACAACTTGAAAAACTATCTATCTCTTGTAATTTGCAAGTCTTCATATTATTAGTATAGACTTAATATAAGTAGATGGACTGGTTTAACCAACTGTGCCACTTTGAAACATCACATTATATTTGTATAGAATCAACATCACCCTGTTTACACCTATGTTACGTCCCAGTGTGTGTTTTCTTTGGAAGGACAATGCTTGTGTGCCCTGTCCTGTTCTCTCTCTTTTTCTCTCTCAGCTGCAACTCGTTGTGAGCATGCCTGGGATTGAGCAGAGGGGTATATAAGGAGCATTCAAAAATTAGGTGACTTGGATCCAGGCAGAAGAAACAAGCTCGCTTGTCGTTCTTTTTACGTGGTGAACTCGGTTGTGTTACAGGTTTAGCGTCTGACAAGAGAGGTCTCCTCTCTCTGTCTGTATTAATGCTAGAAGACGATGTTACATTACGCCGTAAAGAAAATAATACATTCCGGTGCGTTAGCACAAATTTATCAGCTAAAACTGCTGCATCACCGATAGAAGTTATCTTCTGTTACGTCCCAGTCTGTGTTTTCTTTGGTAGGACAATTCTTGTGTGCCCTGTCCTGTCCTGTTCTCTCTCTCTCTCTCTCTCTCTCTCTCTCTCTCTCTCTCTCTCTCTCTCTCTCTCTCTCTCTCTCTCTCTCTCTCTCAGGTTAATTACAGTCAGCTGCAACTCGTTGTGAGCATGCCTGGGATTGAGCAGAGGGGTATATAAGGAGCATTCAGAACATGCAATGGAGAGGATTTCTTTACCCGCCCCAACCCGACCCGCGGGTTATGAGACGACCCGCGCATCACTACAGGACACAGTCACGTTCCTCGAGAGATGACTCCGTTACTTTACTGTCGAAACGGACTTTATTTTGTCTCTGCAGATTTGGCTGCATTTTTCTGAGCTAATTTGTAGCTCTCTTGAAGATGGGTTTTCAGGGATTGCACATATTGTGAGTGGAACTTAGGACTGTCTTGACTCACTGTAGTGTTGAAAATCAAATCAACTGGCAATCTTGGTTGTCGTCAGAACATCAGCTCGTATGGTGTGAATGCTGTTGTTTCATGTTTTGTACAATTGTACGCGTGTACAAGTGGTTTCACAAAGTCTTTCCATCAAGCTTTCTCTTGAGTTTTCAAGGTACCGAGCATTCCTAGCAGCGTGCGATTGAAACGCTCGACCGGGTTCCCTCTAGGATGATACGGCGTAGTTCTGACTTTTCTGATGCCAGCAATTTCACAGAGTTCTTTGATAGTTTTGGACTCAAAATCGGGTCCTTGATCACTGAAGTTTTTCAGGCATACCATAACGTACTATGAAATTTTCCCACAGAGTTTTTGCAACTGAGGCTTTTTGGTTTGAGGTGGGAATTGCGACCGCAAGAAGTCTGTTATCACCAAGATGTCTTTGGTGTTGATACGGTCGGGTTGCAACGACAAAAAGTCCATGCACACTAACTCTAGTGGCCGGGTAACTTGAATATTCACTGGAGGAGCGGCTCTTTATGGTAGTGTTTTTCTACACACACAGCGATTACAGGTCTTGACTTTTCTACATCCATGGCCATTCTGGGCCAATAGAATCGGGACCGGATGAGATCGAGGGCCCGTTCTATTCCCATGTGACTAGGGCTGCACGGTTTTGAGAAAAAACCTAATTGCGGTTTTTCTGACAAATATTGCGATTGCGGTGCGATTTTCGTTCGATACTTTTAAGTGCATAAAACCTAAAATTATGAATAAAATATGTTGTTACTTTACGACACAGAAGGTTAAATAAACTACATACATAGTGATTGAGGTAATGAGATTGTTTGATGCTTTGTGATTATTAAATACCTGAACCTAAATACCAAAGAATAAGACGACATAATGGAAATTAACTTAACCACTTGGTCATTTATTTTGTTTTTAAATTTAACAATCTTAAACACTGAAAAATAGAAAATGAATTCTTATTAGATTTAGATTTACAATTAGAAAAACAAAATAATTCTGTAGTCCACTGCCATTTACTGAACATGAAACTGTTATATTGCAGACATTTTAAAATAAATGACAATAACAATTAAAGACAACACCTTATCCAGCCTTCTGCAAGATAAGAAAGTGCAAAATCAGAAACCGTGTCAGAGTGCTACATTAAAGGGCATATTGCAGGTTAATTTTTAAAAAAAATAAATAATACAATCTCTTATTAGACTTGGAATTAGAAAAAATAAATATAGCAATACTGCAACCCACTGGCATTTAGTAAACATAAAACAGCTGCATTGCACACATTTTGAAGTAAAATAAAAAGCTAGATCAGCTTGCCTTCTGAAAGATAAAGTGCAAAATTGAGAACTGTGTCACAGTGTTACATTTTACATGTTAGAGTTCTTTTGCTAAAAACACCAACATGTCTACAATTCTGGCATGAGACATGTGACAATGTTGTCACTGGCACCGAAAAAATGCTCTGATGGCATAGAATAACAAGACATACTGGAAATCCACTTGAAACATTGTAAATTCACTTTACAAAAATGGACAATCACCAAACATAAAACGGTTGTATATTGCACACTATCATTTTAAAGTAAAATAAAAAAACAACAACATCTCATCTTGCCCACTGCAAGACAAAGTGCAAATATGAGAACTCCTGTCAGAGTGCTATATTTTTAGAGTTTTTTTGCTAAAAACACCAACATGTCTACCATTTCAGGCTTGAGACAGGCCCGCTCACATGTGACGATGTTTCCTGAGGCACTGAAAAGACGTTCTGAGGGCGAACTCGTTGCTGGCACACACAAATACTTTTGAGCCAGTCTGCTTAGTATTGGGAAATTCACAGTGTGAATTTTCCACCAAGCCAGGGGGTCACTTTCTCCGGTAATGACTGGAGCCATCAAATAGCTGTTAAGTTCAGCGTCGATAACAGCCTCTACCCGCACAGCAGCAGAGGGTGTCTGTTTGGTAAACAAACTGCCCAGTGTGCCCACTGAGTGCAATCCCTTCTTCTCAGTTGCCCCTGTGTCGCTAACATGAGGCCTTTTCTCCCGTAAAACATAAAACAGCAATAATGCATAAAGGAGATGAATGTAAAATAGTGGCCATAACGAGCACTGCACTTGAATTAAAAATAGACCACAATGGGTGGGGTCTCCTGGCAAAACATAAAAACACAACATGAACTACATTTCTGTCCCTGTAAAAAAGTTTTTTAAACGCAAATATTCTGCCTGTACCATTACTGGTGAGATCATGTTATATTAACATTATTCCTAAGTATCTGTGAAATAAGTGGTGTAATTTGTGTCAGTGCTTTACTTTGCTGTAACACACGATCCACCATCCTTTGCCTTGAACCCCAACTTGTTTGGCATTCAGTGACGAGTGAGTGTTCTGGAAGTTTCAGTTCTTTCTGGACATCCATCAGTTTCGACTTCTTCTTCCAGCTGTGTGAAAAATGTCCCACTAGTTCCTTGCAGAGGCCCGTTGCTCGCTTGACCCATGGTTCGTTTTTCACAGAATTCTCTTAAGAAATAAACAAGAGAGAGAAAGCAGGCCTGTAAGATTGACAGTTTAATCCCATAAATCTACATTATATAAGCAACAAAAAAAACGCTATTAACAGCAACTATATAAAAAATAATTAACCACTATATAGAAAACATTTTAAGAATTTCTAACAGTAAAACTTAAGTTAATGAGTATCGCACGATATTGTGAGGCGCGCTTAGTCAATGTAATCGTGCAGCCCACACACACAAGAACAAGACTTGTGGGAGAAAAGGAGAGAATCTTACCAATAGCCAGGTGGAGCCTGTGGCCAAAACATTGCAGCCTCATCCACTTGTTGAGTTCCGCCGCTTTGATGACATTTGCTGCATTGTCAGTAGTGATGCATGTTTGATTCTTTTCGCACAAGCCCCAACTCATCAAGATCTCCTTTATTGCGCTGGCTATATTTTCTCCTGTGTGCTCCTCGGGGAAATACGTTGTCGTCAAACAACGGCTTTTCAGGTGAAACTCATCGTCAATAAAATGCAATGTAAGGCTTATGTATGGCTCAGTGGTCCTGCTTGACCATAAATCAGACGTTGTTGCAAAATATCCAATGCTTCGGAGTTCTGCCTCCAACTTCCCCCTACATTCCGCATACATTTGTGGGACCGCCACTTGACTGAAGTAGGTTCTGGATGGAACCACATATCTTCTGTCTAGTGTATGAACGAGATTTTGAAAGCCTTCCCCTGAGAGTGTATTCAGGGGAATCATTTATTTTGCGATATAACGCGTTATAGCCGTCGTGATTTCAATGTGCCTTCTTGAGGACTTTTCATATGGCGTAACAGAAGCAAATGCAGTTTTAATGCTTGGTTGCTTACTTTTTCCATGGCTAGTCGTGGCTTCGTCTTCATCCACACTTTTTGTGTATGCATCATATTGCTGTCTGTGGTGATTTTTAAGATGCTGGTATAGATTGGTAGTGTTTCCTCTGGATTTGGCCACGGCACGTCTACATATTTTACATTTAGCACTCTTTTGCTCCACGTCATTCTTCGCGAATCCAAAATAAGTCCAAACAGCTGAAGTACCACCCTTCTTGTTAACCAAGTGCTCCGCTTCCTCTCCCGTCACCGAAGAAGTGCCTTCGGCCATTTCTGCGCAGTTACAAGCTTTTTCTATTGGCACAATTCGAGGTACACGACACGTTGTGTGTTAGCTGCTTTGCTGCTGACAGAAATTTGCCCGCCGCACCCGGTGCATTGCATCGTACAACCTTGTTTCCATTGCCATTTCTAATTGGCCAGCAAGCCAGGAACGCGAGATTCGACCATTTTGATTGGCTAATAGGTTTGTCACTCAAATGTCAGAGGCGGGGGAAAAAAACTCAGACTCCTGATGTTAGGTTATTGCGGGAGTTAAAACCTCAATATCGATGCGATAAAGGTTAATCGTGCAGCCCTACATGTGACCCATATTATCACGTAGACTCTCCATGATCATGGCTCTTAAGTGAGGTGGTAGAACAAGCTGGTAAGTTGTACAGTCTCCAACGGCTCTTTTGCGATAGAGAACACCATCCCTTAACTCAAGTCTTTTCCATTCTCTCAACAGGAAAGGAAGTTCTGGAAGCTCACGTCTTAGTACAGGTAAGACAGTATATCCTGACTCTAATTGAAGGATTATTTCCCGCATGGCTGGATCATTTCTCTGTTCTTCTTTCAATTCCTGTTCTGACATGCAGGGAACAACGGGCAATCCTTCCATTTGCTCGTAATCTTCAGGAATTGCATCAATACTCATGGAAAGGGACTCAACCAGAGTGATACTGTCACGTACTTGACATAAGGAATGTTTCTCACAGACTGCTTGAATTGAATCATTGGAAACTGAGATGAAATTGGCCGTTTCAGGTGAATGATACAAGGTAAACTGGCATATACGCTCTTGTTCCTTTTGAGATGTAGGATAATTTACTGGATCACCATGAGGTCGTCTTGAAAGTACAACCGCATCAAGATTGTTCTTCCCATAATGGAGAGTAAAGGAAAAGGTGGATAAAGCAGACAACCACCTATAGCTCGTTGCATCTAACTTGGCTGAAGTTAAGACATAAGTGAGGGGGTTGCTGTCTGTAATCACCTTGAAACTGCTTCCATAGAGGTTATCACAGAACTTTTCAGTAACTGCCCACTTCAAGGCTAGGAATTCCAGCTTGTGAGCAGGATATCGTGCTTCACTTCTTGACAACCCTCGACTGGCGTACGCAATTACTCGTAGCACTCCCTCTTCCTCTTGATAGAGCGCTGCACCTAGTCCAGTGGTGCTCGTGTCTGTATGTAGTACATACGGTAACCCAGGATCTGCAAATCCTAACACTGGTGCTTCGGTGAGTTTTGAGATGAGTGTTTTGAATGCTTTCTGACAGTCGGTAGTCCATCGTCCTCCAAAGGGTACTTTGGGATCAAGGTAAGTCTTTTCATTACTTTTCGTCCTGCAGCTTTTCTGAAGCGGAGGATATCCTACAGTTAGTCCATTCAACAGCTTCACCATTTTTGCATAGTCCTTGATAAATCGTTGGTAATAACCGGAGAAACCCAAGAAGGAACGCAACTCTTTCAAGTTTTTCGGACTTGGCCAGGTCTGGATGGCTTCTATTTTCTGGGGGTCTGTCTCTACACCATTTTCTGAGACGATGTGACCGAGATATTTCACTGACGTCTGGAAAAACTTGCACTTCCCCAACGAAAGCTTTAATCCATAATCTTTCAAACGTCCTAAGACATGAAGAAGATGTCTTTCGTGCTCTTCAAGGGTATCTGAGAAGATAATAAAATCATCCAAGAACACTAGGACTTCTAAGAGGTTGATGTCACCCATGCATTTCTCCATCAGCCTTTGGAATGTGCTGGGAGCGTTCGTGATACCTTGGGGCATCCTATTAAACTCCCAAAAGCCTAATTGGCATACGAAAGCGGTCTTGGGTTTGTCTTTCTCTTCTAGTTTGATCTGGTAATACCCAGATTTGAGATCGAGCACTGAGAACCATTTTGAACCTCGAAGTGCTGAAAAGGTTTCCTCCCAGTTGGGTAAGGCATAAGCATCCTTGTGTATTCTGTGTATTCAACTTGCGGTAGTCAATGCATAGTCTTATGTCGCCGTTCTTCTTCCTTACTACGACGATAGAATACTTACCCTATAAGATTTATTTAAGAGAAGTTAATTGATAACTGTAACTTAACTGATGCTTATTAAACACATTGGTAATCTTAGCATTACCTGAAGGTTTAAGCATCCTATAGGCTTAGAGTGCTGCAGACCATCTTGACCATCATAATTCCTGCGTCTAGTAGCTGTTGTAGCAGAACATAACCCTGAAGAATGTCTGATAAAATTATGAGATGGTCTGCAGTTCTGTAGGTCTGTCATTATGTGAGTTTAAACCACCTTCTTGTTATGGGAGACACGCAAGAGAATGTGAATAGTGCAGAAGATCCCAATAAATCATAAGCAGTGTCTCAGAACAAGCTGTTTCCAGATTCCTGCAGTGTGATATCGCACTGCAGAGGCCCCGCCCACACATGTTGATGGACACTGACATACTAGCACAGACCCCTCCCTCAGAGAGCTGTAGCTGAGCTGTTCACAGTCCACCATGTTTATCTCATCGACAGAGCATTAACAGCAGCATTAAAGTAAGAAATGTGTTCTTATTAAAACTACTAAAGTTCAGTCAGTCAAGAGTAGTGAGTGAATTTCTGTTTATCTTCTGTTGTTTGATAGAGAACTAGTCTAGTTTGATAGACTACTCACAGATGTGCTAACATCCAGCTCTGTGTGCATGCGACAGGACAATATGTGTGTGTTTAAGTTGAGAGTGATAAGGCTTTAAAACGCATGCAGATGATATTTCATGATGATGAAGAACTGCAATGTCACATTAACGTGTCTTGATGGAGATGATCATTAAAACAAACAGATATCATGTTTCAGTTTTCATTCTGTGTTGTGTAGGCTCCGCCTTCTCAGGTGGGGAGCAGCAGCTCATTTGCATTAAAGGAGCATGCACAGAACAGCTCATTTTTCTTCAACCCCAAAATTGCCATTTTCAAAATGGTATATTAAATGATCTGTTAGGAATTTTGATCTGAAACTTCAAAGGCACACTCTGGGGACACCTGAGACTTATATTACATCTTTTAAAAAGGGGCATAATAGGTGCCCTTTAAATTGTGTTATGTAGCTTGATGATAAGTGTAGCTCTAATGCACCTGTTGGACCAGTGGCCGGTTGCACAAAGCTGGTTTCAGTTGCTACCCAGGTAAGTTTGAGATTAGTTTGAGCAAACTCTGTTTTTTTGGGCTCAAGAAGGTGGATTGGTTTTTAGCAGTGTTAATCACCATGGTAACTTACACTACACAGCTAACCTGCTCTGGAGCAGGTTTTATTCTGGGTTAGAGATCACAAACTCAAACTGGAACAATCAGCTGCAAGTAAAACTCACACCACCTGTATCTCTCAAATTAAAGTAGTTTATAGTGAAAAAACTTTAGAGACAAAATTGCTCATCTTTTGGTGCAAATTATTTATTATATTTATAATATATGAATTATAATTACTTTTAATTCACATAATATATTCATATAATTATATTATATTGACAAGTAGCCAAATATTAATATAAATATAAAACATGCATTCATAATTCTTTTAAACAACGTGAATTTATTTGAGCTCTTTGTGAACCTATAATTATCAGGCATATTTCTTTGATTAACATCATGCATTGATATAGTCAGATATTCTTTCAGCTGCCTTCTTAAATTGACGCTACAGCATAAGTGTTTATTCCTGCTTTAAACGCATTTAATTTCATGATAATTTTCAGAACGATCTCTCAGTCTTCAGAAGAGAAGTGAATCAAACGGACGCTGTGATTGGCTGTTTGCCGCATGTGTCACACTTTCAGGTGCACGCGCTTCAGTGTTAATTGCAAATGCTGGATTAAACCTGAGTTGACAGATAAAGTTTATACCAAGCTTTGAGAAACAATTGAACTTGATCTAAACCAGGTTGGATTTATCTGGATTTGTCAACTCTAAACCTACTCTGAAACTCAGAGTTTGTTCAGCTAGCTTCATGCAACAGGCCTCAGGAGCTGTGTCTATTTTGTTACAATAATTCACATAAGGTTCCAAGCATGTGCTTTTAGTTTAGACAGGCAAGGGGTTAATCTTACATCAAATTTGGCTGAGAAATTACTCAGAAAAAAAGACAATTTAAAGTCTTTTTAATATGACACATATTGTGTATAAAAAATTAAAATAAAAATTATCTTGAGAAATAAATATTTTTTAGGTGGACTATACCTCTTAAAGGGTAGTTCATCCAAAAATGAAAATTTTGTAATTTACTCTCCCTCAAGTTGTTTCAAACAAAGTTTCTTTGTTCTGCTGAACACAAAAGAAGATATTTTGAAGAACGTTTGTAACCAAGCAGGTAGAGCAACCATTGACTTTTTCGATCTGGTAATTGAAAAAATACTATGGTAGTCAATGGTTGCTCTAACTGCTTGGTTACAAACATTCTTCAAAATATTTTATTTTGTGTTCAGCAGAACAAAGAAACTCATACAGGTTTGGAACAACTTGAGAGAGAGTAATTGATGACAGAATTTTCATTTTTGCGTGAACTGTTCCTTTAATGTTTGTTTTTATTAATATGGAAATACATTAAATTATTTTAATGAAATGATACTCTAAATAAGAAACTAAAACTGTCAGTAGGTAGCAGTAAATGTCTAATGGAGTTAGTCATTGAGTCATTCAGGAGTGAAGTAAATGGTTCTCTTTATGGAAATGGTAAATATAAATTGATCTCTTTATGGTCCATTGAATCATTGGTTCACCCAATTTGTTCAAAATTCAGAAATGAAACGCCACTGTGTATTGCTTGGAGTCAGAGACAAACAGTTCAACTCAGTCTTTATATTTTCACTGACAATATTGTGTATAAAGCTAAATGTTTTAACTTATAGTTATTTAAACTGCTGTATAAGACCAGTATCGCATTTGCATTCATCTCGTGCTATTCTGGACAGAAAAACAAAACTTGTGTGATATTGCTTAGCCTAGCCTATCATGATGTAAACGTGTGGGTGTTTGCACACTGGCAGTTTAATTCTAAACAGTGCCCGGTTCACATGACAAATTAGTCATGTGAAACCTGTCATGCAGACCTGGGTGAGCTGAGCTGAGCTGAGTGGAACTGAATTTGAGCCTGCCTGCAGGAGGTAGTCTGAGTTTGGTTGCATTTGCACTTTGGAACAATTGCACTCTGGTGTTGACCACAACAAATGTGCCCAATGTAAAAACAGCCTGAGACTATTGATAGACACAAGACCACACTGAACACTGTGAGTGCGAGTTAGAAATCAGGAATGATGAGAGAACATGCTTGGAACGTTTTTTTGTCTTCAAACCAAACTTAGTTCTTCCCAATAAAGTTTAAGACCTGTCTGTCTAGCGTCCTTTCCATAATGTGTATGCATTAGGCGGTATTAGTCAATAGAAAGAGAATAGGTGCTCTTTTTTAAAAAAAAAAAAAATTTGGTATTTTATTTTTTTTTATTATAAAGATCTTGCACATTTGTCGGTTTACATTGGAGGCAGTCTTTCCTGACATTTATCTGCAAAAGGCACTAGCATAATTACTCAAAAACAGGAATACAGTGTAAACTATACTTGTTAATTATGGACTTTTCCAAATATATCATTTAGTCCAGGAGCAAAAGAGGATTAGTATTAGGAATTGCCTCTTATACATGTTGATCTTTTGTGAAGGCATGTAGACAAAATCACAAGAAATATATAAAAAAAGCAATAATAAAAAAAAAAAATCAATTAAAAAAAATAGATTAGAAAAAGACAACAACAACACAACTATATACAAGGGTACAAGTGGGTAAAATTGTGCAAGTAGGTAAAATCTAGTATTTTAGTTTGATTTTATCCTCTCTCTCCTGTTATCCACTCCATTTTGCCCTTGTTACTCAAATCTTAGATGAGATCTGGTCTTATTGCTCTTATATATTCTGTCCAGTTAGACCATAAACGAATAAAATTTTCCTTTTCTAATCTTAAGGCCATAGTGAGTCTCTCCATTATATATATTTGGTATATAGTATTGTACCATTCTTCAGTACCCGGTGGGTCTGGTTGAAGCCATTTTCGTGTCAGGGCTTTTCTGGCTGACATTAACAGAATCCTAAACAGATACTTGTCTGCAGTTGAAGTCAGATTTGGGGTTTCCAGACCTAGGTACATGTGTAAGATATCAAAAGGGATATTCGTTTGGAAAATATTCTCTTGGCATCTGTGTACCTCTTGCCAAATAGGGTACAGCTGTTGGGCAAGCCCATAATATGTGATAGTGATTAGCGTCACTGTCGCCGCACTGTCTCCAGCACCCTGTTCCTATATTTTGGTGGGCTTTCTGCGCAGGGGTAATAAAAAATCTCATTATGTTTTTCCATCCAAATTCTCTCCAAGTTATCGAGTAAGTTGTCTTCCACTGCATTTTACACATTACTTCCCATTCATTCTCATCTATTGCTATGCTTATTTCTTTTTCCCATTTATTATTGTTTTTTGGTTTGCTTTCTTGGAGACCTTGGTACAGCCTTGTTATGATTTTTGTTATAGTAATCTCATTATATGCTAACTGAAATAAATTCAAAATGATGCTGTCCCTTTTGTCTGCGCTTCCCTTTGTAATTTCATCGTATCTACTTCTCATTTGTAGATATCGATAAAAATCTTGATTTACTAGACCATGTTTCACTTTTAGAGTTTGGAATTCTATTAGCTGTCTGTTATGTGTAAATGAAAAGTAGGAAGTGAGACCTTTTTCTGCCCATTGATGGAATCTTTTATCATGTCTATTGGGTATAAATTCCGTGTCATATGCGCACCATCTTAACATCGCCACTGCCTTGGTTAGTTTATTATTTTTACAAAACTTGGTGCCAGATTTTAAAAGTTAGTTTTATCCATGGATTTTCTTTATCTGCCAGATGAGTTAGTAGTCTCTTATCCGCTACCATAGCTTGTATTGGAGGGCCCTTAGTGGTAGCCTCCTCTATGTCTTTCCATCTAGCTGTAAAAGTTGGGGCACATAGGCAAACCAGAGGTCTTAACTGGGCAGCGTAGTAGTAATCTCTTAAACACGGCAGTGCCAGGCCTCATTTATCCTTTACAAGTTGTAATGTGTTGTATTTTATCCTTGGTTTTTTGCCCTGCCATATAAAGTGAGAAATTATTTTATCCCATTCCACAAATTGTTGTTTAGTAACTTCAACAGGGAGGGTTTGAAAAAGGTACAAGGATGCTAATCTTTACTGATTCAATTCTGTTTATTAGCCCTAGAGAGGGAATAAGGCTCCATCTTGATAGATCAGACTTAATTTTTGAGTTTAATGGCCCATAGTTAAATTTGAATAGTGCTGTGGTGTCTCTGCATAAAATCACCCCAAGGTATTTCATAGAATTCTGACCCCATTTAAGATTATATTTGTTTTGTAGTTCTCTAGGAGGATCGAAGTTAAAGTTCAAGACCTGAGTTTTTTGGATATTTAATTTATATCCTGAGAATGACCCAAATTCTTCTAGTGTGGACATCAGCCTCTGTAACGATTCCTTTGGCTGGCCTAAATAAATTAGTATATCGTCTGCGAATAGCGATAGTTTTTGGACCCTCCCTCGCATATTTATTCCTTTAATGTAATCATCTTGTCTTATATACTGGGCGAGTGGTTCTATGAACAGAGCAAATAGGGTTGGGGAGAGAGGTCATCCTTGTCTACATGATCTTTCTAATGTAAATGGCTTTGACAAGCTACCATTTATTTTTATTCGAGCTGTTGGTTTATTGTAAATTGATTGGGTCGCCTTGGTTATGGTTTCATGAAAGCCAAACTTAGTTAAAACTTGATAAAGAAAAGACCACCTCACGGAATCAAAGGCTTTCTCTGCATCCAGCCCTATTAACATTGCTTCTATGTTATTATTTTGTATATGTTTTATGACATGGAGAGTCCGTCTAATACTTTCCTGGGTCTGCCTCTGGTGAATAAACCCCGTCTGATCTGTATTTATAAGATTGGGCATAATATTATTGAGTCGTTTAGCTATTATTGAAGTGTAAATTTTGTAATCTAAATTTAGAACTGAAATTGGTCTATAATGAGCACATTCTTGTCACATTTTGTCTTTACCTTCTTTTGGTATGATCGTGATTGTTGCTTCTTTCCATGAGGGGGGGATCTCTCCCCCTTTAAGTGCCTAGTTGCAGAATGTTCGCAGCCTTGCAGTTAGTTGTTCTCCAAACGTCTTATAATATTCGGATGTGAAGCCATCCATGCCTGGGCTCTTTTGAGCTTTTAGCCTACTTATTGCTGCGTTAATTTCGTTTTCTGTAATTTCCTTTAATAGATTGCGGTTTTCTTGTTCTGTCACTTTTGGTAGGTTCAATGAGTCTAGGAATTTTTGGACCAAATTATCGTTATCCAATTTTGGTTGGGAGTATAGATCTTTATAATAAGTTTCAAAGCTATGTTGTATTTTATCCATCTTATGGTGTATTAAGCTAGTTTTTGGATGTTTAATCTTGTAAACTGCACTGTCAGCTTGTTGTTTTCTTAATTTAAATGCCAGCCATTTTGTAGATCTACCTCCTACCTCATATATCCTTGTTTTATAAATAATAGCCTTTTCTGAGTTTCTTCGGTATAGATTATGTCAATTTCGTTTTGTAATCTTTTTATTTTCAATTTCTTATTATTGTCTAAAGTGCTTTTGTGCTGCATTTGTAACTCTTTAAGATTGGACTGTAACTTTTCAAGCTTCTCTTTCCTTTGTTTTTTTAACAGGGCGGTATAGGCAATTACTTTCCCTCTTATAACTGCTTTATATGCATCCTATAGGATGGATGGAGTAACTTCTCCATTGTCATTTTCCTTAAAATATAACTCAGTTTCAGTTCTTAATTGTTCTTTAATTTTAGGGTCATTTAATATGCTTGAATTAAGTCGCCAGATTGCGGATTTGGGATGGTTATTAGTGTAGATGGCTAGATGTATGGGGGAATGGTCAGATAGATCAATTGTTCCAATGTTGCATGTTTTAATTCTGTGTCTGTCTTTACTAAAGGTAAAAAAGTAATCTATTCTAGAGTACGTGGAGTGTGGTGCAGAATAATGCGTGTAATCTCGACCAGAAGGGTAGAAATCTCTCCAGATATCAATAATTCCAGTTTCGGTCATGATACAGTTTATCTTTCTAGTGAGTGATTTTTGTTGAGGTAAATTTGTACCCGAGCTATCTAGTTTAGATAATCTCGTATTCATATCCCCTCCACATATCAACATTCCCTGGGTGTCTGACGTCATAATTTTGAATAAATTATGTTTGTAAAATGTCCAATCGCTTCCAGGTGGTCCATATATGTTAAGAATGGTGACCAGTAAGCCATCAATTCTCCCCTTGACCAGTATGTATCGACCATCTTTATCTTTTTTTTCAGATAAATGCTCATAGCGGGTTTGGTGGGAAATTAGGATTGCTACCCCTCTTCGATGCCCTGACTTGTAGGATGATGAGAAAACATACTTATATGGACCTCTCTTTAATTTTTTGTGCTCCGCTTCTGATAAGTGTTTCCTGGAGAAGGGCTTCATGAGCCTTTTCCTTTTTCAATTTAGACAGTATTTTGGATCTCTTTTGTGGATTGTGCAATCCATTTACATTGAAGGAGAGGATATTCAATGATTGATTAGTGTCTATCATTATTATTAGAGTAAGACATGTTTTCAGTCCCATTATTACCACTTGTCCAAATAACTGATTTTAAGCTGCATAGAACAGCAGCAAACCAAAAACATATAGTAAAACAAGTAAAATAATTTATACTTATATACATCCAAACTGAAATGGCTCCCATTGGTGGGGTTAACATGATATAACCCTGCAGATATCACTCATATGCAGGAAACATCTACTCTTTAATACTTTCGACCAGTGGGCGAACAGGATATAACTAAGGCACTTAAAAAAGTACCTGAGGCTGCTCGCTTCACATTTTAGCATAGGCTATCTCTCTCCTGCTCCCTGTTACTTTAGGCTGGGTCCCTTCAAAACTGCTCAAGTCTAGCTTTAGTCGATGGTCCTGCTCGTGTTGCGCGCTCTCCACCTTGTCGCTGTTCTCTCCGGTTCCCTTCGCTCACGGTCCACGTTAGTCTCTTTAACTGTTCCATCAGCGTTGCGGGTGGTTTTATGACAGTGACGGGTAGGCCCTTCTCGGACATTTCTTTCGTTGCTTCCTCAGCCGTGGAGTTAACCCGTGTTCCATCTGGGTAAAACACCCTTAGTTTCGCGGGGAATGGCATCTGAAACCTTATCCCTCGTTCTTTCAGTATCTTTTTAGCCTCCGCGTAGGACTGTCTTTGTCGAAGTACGTTGGGTGCGTAGTCGTTATCCAAGTTTATTTGTTTACCTTTCCAGTTAAACCCTTTCTTCTGCCACGCTTTTCTAAGGACCTCTTCTTTAGTCCTGTAGCTGAGAAAGCGCACAACGATGGACCGCGGTGGGGCTCCGTCTGGTGGAGCTGGAGCGAGCGCGCGATGGGCCCGCCCGTTCTATCTGGAGATTCAGACTCGAAGAGAGCTCCAGATTTTCTTTTAGCATGTTTTCAATAAAGTCTATCATTGAGGGAGCATTTTTTTCTTCACCTTCAGGAATGGAGTAGATCCTTAAGTTATTTCGCCTCGAGCGTCCTTCTTGGTCAGTTAGTTGCGTCTCGAGTCTGGCCTGAATATGAATCAGCTCAGTCATGATGTCTTCCAGCGATTGCACTCGCTCCTCAGTGTCGAGTATACGGCTTTCTACCTCCTCGAGTCTTGCATTGGTAGTGCTGATTTGTTCCTTTATTTCCTGTAGTTGTTGGGTGTTATCTTTTCTAAAGTCTTTAATTTCCATGAGAATCGCTCGTAGATCAATGTTGCCCTCCTGCTCCACCACGCTAGAGCTTGCGTTAGCTAAGCCACTGTCTTTGTTAGCTTCAAATTGCTTTGTTCATTATTTCGGTCTGCTTCTTTGCTGCTTCTGCTTCGATTTAGTCTGCCTGTCTTTCACCATCGCCCTGCCTTGTACCTTTTTGTTTAGCAAATTTACGTCTAGCTTTACTAGTTTCCAGGGCTTTTTAGTTAAAAATGCTGGGAGCAGCAGCTTTTATGCAGCCATCTTGTTGCGTGTACAACCGGAAGTCAGGTGGTCTTTTTTTGTGGTTATTTGAATGCATTTGGACATGGTCAAAAGTGGACAAGCTCAAAACGTCGCCAGGTGTAAACAGGGCCTATGGTTTCATTCTCGCAGATATTGTGCCTGTTGCCAAACAGAAAAATCAAAGCATTTTAGAAGATCCTCCTGTAGGTGTTCTGTGTAGACGTTCTAATCTTTATATGATCAGTAGCTTATACTCCCACCCAGTAGTAAGGCCTTAAATTACATATTTCCCTTTAAAAACAAAAATGTATCATTAACAGAATCATCATCTCTTTTTTTTTCAATAAATGAATATTTTCTGTTACCTCAGGGTTATATATAGATCACTGCAAAACATTGTGACAGGATTCTATCTGAATATTAATTTTGATGGGTTATAACATTGAGAAAAGATATGATCTGCTTCACCCTATCACTCATGATCTCTTATGTGTTTCCTCACAGACTCATTTATTTTGGCTTCACCTCCACCTCAATCAGGTGAGTTTTTATTGCGTTAAATAATGGACAAAACAGTGCAGGTGCATGAACATAGCGCGCAAGTGAATTACAGCAGTGTGAGTGCAACCAGTCCTACTCAACCCGCTCCGAGCTGGATTCAAACTGGCGCATTAATAAGAACACTAAAGACCACAGTCTAGAGCACCAGTCGCTACAGCTCCTCTTGAGATCAGGGGAGTTAGGTTAACACACACAGCTCTTATACTTGCCTAAGTTACAATCACTCCCCTAAACCTCACCCCCATCTAAGTCACTGCACCAAATGTATCCGGTCCTACTCAACCCACTCCGAGTAATATTTGAACCGGCATGGTAGGCAGGCACGGTAACAAGGACACTTAAGACTGCAGTCTCTAACATCAGTCCCTAGAACGCCACTTGAGATCAGGGGAATGAGGCTTACACAGCTCTTACTGGCATATATGTTACACTAGCACAGTGACGAAGCTTGCACGTAAAATGTAAACCTGCAGAAATCCAAATCCCAATGCTTGTATTACGTTAAAATGATAATAGTATGTAAATAATGTAAATGTAAGAGAAAATTAGTAATCCCTTATTCCTGAGTTATATTTTGATTAAACCCAACTTTGACCATGCATTGTTTCAGCATTATAACCATTTATCTGTTTCAGATATAAAGAGCAAAGATTCTGCCTTAAGTAAGTACTGTCACTGTTCTTACACTCATTGAAACAAACACGTGGTCAAAACATACACTTACACACTTCATTCAAAAGCATACATACATTTATATGTATTAGTGTGAGTTCATTGTCAGAACGCAACTGTCAGTGACCATTTGTTGTTGTTTTTGAGGGCTCAAAAAATCAAGTGCAATCAACTTCCCCACTTTATATACTATTGTATTTTATCTCTGCTTCTCTCGTGTTATCGAACACTTTTGCTTGATGACTGTAATGCATTAAGGTAAGCTTGGGATCATGAATGCATGAATTACCTTTTCTACATTTGTTGTATTAAGCCTGCACACACATGCATCCACATGCTATTAAAACACACAGACACAACAAAAGTTGTATTACAGGTATTCCCTGATCGTATCTTTTATTTCTTAGAACAACAAAAGAGCACCAGGAAAACTCTCAGTTGCAATCACCACAAGGGTGAGTACAACACTTTCTTCAATAGTTTTGCTCTAATTTATTGTGACTTGTGTGTTGAGTTTTTGGAAACAGGATTTTATTCAGAGCTCAGGGGTATGGGAGTTAGAGAGGAAATGTTAGGATTTAAGGAGGAAGTCATTGATCTAGATTGTCTTAACAGTTTCTAAATTGAAAGAGGTCAAGGAATCTCTTTTATTTTTTCCTTAATTCTGTTTTAGCTTTTGCATTTGAAATTTTCAGAATTTTGTGCTAAACTTATGCTGTATAACAGGGATCCTCAAATCTGGCCCACAACAACCACTTTCCTGCAGATTTTAGTTCTAACCCTAATCAGACACACCTGAATATGCTAATTAATGTCTTCATCATTAGAAAATCATGGGGAGGTGAGTTTGATCATGGTTGGAGCTAAACTCTGCAGCGCATTGGCCCACCAGGGCAAGATTTGAGGAACCCTGCTATATAACATAATATAAAACCTAATACTGTTAGAACTGGTAGCTGGTATAGTTTTAACAATAATAAAGTCAATTAAGGGCTTGCGATGTAAAGATCCATGTTCAGCCCACAGTAAGACACATCATCCACAACAGACTTTTGAAAAGTAGGTGGAAGTCGAAACAGTCTAAAGGTTGCTGAGAAATAACAGTTTACAACTGATTTTTTTTTTTATACAGGCTTTCATACAAACAGCCCAGTGTAGTGAGGTAAGAACATAAACAGTTATTTTTATATTATAAATATATATAAATATATAAATAAATGTATAAATGTATATATATATATATATATATATATATATATATATATATATATATATATATATATATATATATATATATATATATATATATATATATATATATATATATATTATTATTATTATTATTATTATTATTATTATTATTATGCATTTGGATTTGCATATCTTATTTATATGTATGTGATTTTATTTGAAACAGTCCAGATGGCAGTCCTGTGACCTTAACACCATGGTTGGCCCCAATTGTATGGGAAGGAACTTTTGATCCCACGTTGACTGATTCAATCTACAGACAACAAAACATCACCATAGCAACTGCAGTCTTTGCTCTTGGGAAGTGAGTTCATATCTCTCCTATCTTTCTATCCTATCTCCTACAATAATGCCCTTTCAGCACTGCTAATGTTTACATTAGGTAACCAAAGACGTTTTTATGTCATTTTGCTAAAATCTCATGATAAGGGGCAAAGGGCAAAGTTATTAAGGGCAAAGTGCTACACACAGGCTAATTAAGACAGTATTAGCTATAGCTCAATGACAAATGCTAGATTTACACCATGTCTTCACCGGACAAGACTGCTGACATGTTGCATCATGCCGCGTCATAATAGATAGAAGTTATATACAATGGAAGCGACAAAGCGAACGTTTTACATTTTTCATTTGCCAAGGACCGCCCAAGAGGACGTTTGGCTGACATGTAACACAACCAGTTATATATTTTATTTCTGTGTCATGTTTAGGGGTGTGAAAATGTGGATGTCCCTGCAATAACAGACCGGCGTGTATCTATATATTATTGATTCAAGAACGTAGTGCAACTTTACTGCAATAATAGAGCCACGAAGTTAGTTTAGTTAATCCTGGTAAGCACTCATTGTCACAGTTGTAAATACGAAGGCGTTCTTCTTCAATGAGGGAGTTTGGCGTCACAGTCTAAGCGTCTGAGGCTGAGACTATTTTTATGGTGACTCCTGGTCCAAGTGAGTAGATCCTAGCATTTGGTCTTAAAGTGACAGCAGCCTAAAAAATACAGGTCTATGTCGTTAACCCTAATTCAGAGCTCAACTTTCTCCAAGGTCAAGGTTTATGTGACAGTTACAGTTAGGGATGGATATTGAGAATCGGTTCTAAATTCCCCAGAACCGATAATTCGATAAGAAACGCACATTTCGGTTCTACTTATCAGTTCTTGTGTAAGCAAAAGACTTGCGCGCTGTTTTCCGTGCTCTGCACTCATCCAAAACGTGCGCACAGAACGGCTTCTTGCGATAATGAACTGTGTTTGCTTCCTCTTCTTTTTTCACAGCACACGAACGGACAAATATACACAAAATATGTCAAAAAATTCTCATAAACAACGTTGGTTATGTCTTAAGACACAAGAAAAGATGAAAACGTATGTGTAATCCGTGTGATCTGTGCACTGTGCAGCTCTTAAAGTGATGGCAGATTTTCCGGATCCCGTCTCTTTGACAACATTAATCAGACAAAAGACAACGAGAACTCACACGTTGTTCTAGACAGAATATAATTGAACTATTTGTAATATATAGCCTATATTTTAATAATAAAGTGCAGTGTTATTTTACATTTGATTATACAGTTTCTTTACCAGAATATCTGAAAAAGGTTTTCTTTCTATATTTAAATCTTTGCTCAATTGTATTTATATGTGCAATTGATCATTTATTTGTTCATCTTTTTAGTTACTGATTGTCTTTTAATTATGCTTGAAATTTATATTAGTTAAGCTAGTGTTTCCTCTGGTATTTTTAAACCATAGGCAAAAGTTCCTTGTGTAAGTGTTCTTAGCCTGTTGATTTGTTCATGATATTCAGCTCCAATGAAATGTTTTACAATAAAATTTAGAATAAATGTGAATATCTAAGGTTTTCTTTTTACCTTATTGGAATCGAAATTAGGAATCGATAAGAATCGGAATCGATAAGTAGAATCGGAATCATTCAAATTCAAATGATACCTTGCGGTTATCTGCTTTCTTGTTCACCCTCATGTCTGAGTTCACCTCAGAGGCAGGTGTGTTTGAGCTAAACTCCGAGTCCGGGAGCAGGATTGGACGCCCCTCATCTAGTGTTTTGTATGGTTTTGAATGTACAGTATATTGGAGTTCAACTTGTGGTCTTTATTACTTTACATTGTTGTCACTCTCCTTCTGTTTTTTCAGGTACACACAGTTTCTTAAGGATTTCCTGGAGTCTGCAGAGCAGTATTACTTTGTTGGATTTCGTGTACATTATTATGTGTTCACTGATCAACCAGAACAGGTTCCTGCAGTGAAAATGGGTGAAGAACATAATCTGACGGTGTTGAAAGTCCCTAGTTCTAACAGATGGCAGGATATCAGTTTGAGCAGGATGATAAGACTGGAGAAACTTATTGAGAGTCGATTGGAAAATGAAGCCGACTACATTTTCAGCCTTGATGTGGATTCAAAGTTCTATGGTCACTGGGGGGTGGAGTCTTTGGGCCGTCTGGTAGGTGTGATACATCCTGGTTATTATCAAACACCTCGTGAACATTTCACATATGAACGCCGGCCAGAGTCTCAAGCGTTCATTCCTTATTCTGAGGGTGATTATTATTATGGAGGGGCTGTGATCGGTGGCTTATTAAAAGACGTACATCAGCTTGCTAAAACCTGCCGGGAGCAGCTGGACATTGATAAATCTAAATCCATTGAGGCAGTATGGCAGGAGGAGTCTCATTTGAACAAGTACTTCCTTTATAACAAACCCAGCAAAGTGCTCTCACCTGAATATCTCTGGCAGCCACACATACCCAAAGACAAGGTCAAAATCCTTCGCTTCTCTCAAATTTATAAAAACGCTGCTGCTGTACGTCCAAACTGAAACATGCTAGAACAAAACCTGCCAAATATTTTTCCATCAGCGACACAACATTTGTACCCACTGAAGAATGAAATGTATAATGTTGCAGTAAAACAGTCTAATGATTAAATGGATCAATGTGAGATACAAACAGAGTCTATTATTACTGTTACACTGTAGCAGCATTAACAGATTATAAAAATAAAATAAAAATCCTTCACTAAAGTTATAAAGAGTAGCATATGATCTCAAATGCTGGCTAAAACTCAGTTATCAGCACTTGGTGAAAAGGAAGACAAAGAAATTGCACTGCCTTTAAAAAAACAAAAAAACACCAACACCATTTATTAAAATTCAATTTATTGTAAAATAAACATGATCTAATGTTGGGAGTAATGTAATTCTATTGTGAATAACAAATTAGGAATATTTGTACTTTGTGACTTATATGCCAGGATTTAATTTAATTGATAACTATAAAAAATGAAGTCTGACCCCACTTTTAATGGTCAAATAAACTAAAAATACTTTAATACTTAAAAAAAGATTTTGTTCATCAGTTTAATTCATTTCACATTTATTTGTTTAGCGCTTTTCACAATTCATATATTTTACGATCAGTTTTACAGAAAATGAATGTGTCTACATGAGACACTCCTCGCTGCAGCCTGTAGCACGATGACGTAGCTGGATCAGATCCAATACGTACTGGATGGTGGTTCGTTATGACGAGTGCGTTTAGTTATAATGCGAGTGCGAGTTTAGTTATATCTTACTTTGCTCTGGCCAGCGAAGCGCATATCGTGTTGTATCTGAAGGGCTACGCTGCGTGGTCTTAAGTGACACTTAAGACCAGCGTATACGCATTATAACTACACATTATAACTACACATTATAACTACACAGGTTAGAACATCATCTATATACAATATTGACCGTATGATGTTCTAACCTGTGCAGTAGTAGTACTGATAAATAATACGTAATTATTGATGAATAAGTCATCGTGATGCTGAAGTTATCCTAGTTTCTCTCTACATACATGCAAAACAGTTAAAATTGTAACATATTCTGGTCATACTTGCTGTTGAGTGGAAGCAAAAATGAGTCAAGTAGCCTAATTGTCTGTAATTTGAATCCTCAATGTACAACCGGTACACATTCAAGGGAAAATGCAAACCGTGTGTCCTGATTTCGTGAGCATGTTATTAAAAATTGTTTTTGCGCGAGCGGTTTGAGTATTTATCCAGTTCACAAAGCTCTCAACTGAGCTTGCGCATGTGACGTCATCAAAATGTGAACGAAACCACCACGCATGCGCGTCCAGTACGTGTTGGATCTGATCCAGTACGTCATCGTGCTTCAGGCTGCAGCGATGACTTCTTGGTCTACATTACAATTGACCCTTCGCTAAGCCACGCCCGAAAACCACCACAAGCCAATCTTGGCTTAGCAACCGTAACTAGGCACGGAAGGTCTGTCAAGCTTTCGAGCGAGGGAAACATGCCGAAGCATTGTGCTTATGGATTTTGCAAATCTGATACCCGGTATCCTATAAATTTGGACAGGGGGTGGAATATTTTTCCTTCCCCAAACCTAAAACCCAAGGGGAAAAATGATTCTGTCGATTTGTCCTACCTTGTCAGATTCTCCTACCGTAGCGCAAAATTATAGCTATATATCTATCGATCCATGCTACCGTATCGATTATTCCTACTGCATTAGTGTCTGCGACTAATTTACGTGAAATAATTCAGTGTAACTTTATTGAGGATTCTTATTGGGGAAAACGATTTTGCAGTGCAAAATACTTTATCAGACTGTTGTGGATCAAGCAGTGTGGGAGAATTAATATATAAAATATAAGCGGAAGAATGTTATCATTGCAAAGTAGTCAGGCTAATGTATAGTGTTTATTCCACAAGTTTTATGGATAAGCTGTTTGATTTAGAATTATTAGATCGTTTTCTAATTTCACTTACCCTGCTGTGCCTGAGCATAGCTGATCCTCTATTTGTGTGTTTCCCATAATGGTCAGCGTGAGTCGGCTGCTGCTTGCGCTGGGACCTAAAGGCTTTACCTTTAGTTTTGATCAAATTATTCTCTAATCGGTTGTATATTATGCCATGGATATATCCCTCGATTGCATACTGCAGTCCCTTTTGTCTTGCTCTCTCAGATATTTCACCCGTTCACCAAAAATGACTCATTATCTCCTTGGGAATGTCTGACACCGGCGCATACATACTGTAATAGATGGGCCAGGCGCGAAAGCTTGACAGGCGTAGCAACAGTAACTAAGGAGGGCGGGGCTTAGCGTAGGGTCAATTCAGAGTCCATTGCCTCTTAAATGACTAACTAGCAGTTAGTCAATGCGGTCTTACTTTTGTAGTTCAAATAAAAGTTCAATATACATTTTTATGTAAAGGACTTAAAAAGTTATGACCAGTTAAAAAAGAACTAGTCGAAGCAGTTTATACAACCACCATTGATTGACTGCAGTGATTCCTGTTCAATGAATAGACAATGTTCTGCTTTGCTGATCCTGAAAGAATTCAAACCAATCAATGTTGTAGTAGCCATGTACAGTATGAAAGGAACAGTTCACCCTAAAATCATTGTCATTATTTTGTCACCCATGTAGTTCCAAACCTAAAATTTGAGGTTATGCTTTTCGCAGACCTGAAGGAGACACATGAAAGGCAGTGACAGTTGATTATTAATGTCCAATATACAGCTGACACAGGTCTATTTAATCTTTATTTATAACATACTTTTTTTTCTGTACAATCACTTTTTTTTAACACCTGTGCATGTGTTAAAGCCTTTTGCAAATCAAGTTTAAGGGTCTGAAAATAATTCACCTTAACATAAGAAGTCTAGTACCAAAAACTGATCTTCTAAAGGGTTTGGGTTTCCTATCATAAGCCTTATATTATCACCCTTTCTGAAACATGGTTACATAATAAAATATCAGATGTTGAAATAAAGATGGATGGTTATGCTCTTTTTAGAGCTGATAGAGGCTCCAGGGGAGGTGGGTTAATAACATATGTCTCTACAAATTTAACCGGTGAACTTCTCATTCCAACTGTTGAGCCAGTTCATTTTGAATCACTTATTGTAAAAACAATTTTCCATAACAATAAACATATAATCATAACTAAAATCTATAAACCACCATCTGCTTCATCTGATTCAATTAAGTCAATTATGAATACAATTAATTCTCTCAGAAAAAACAGTGAAATGGTGGTTCTTGGTGATTTAACTGCAATTGGCTTCACCGCTTCTCAGAGTGACAGTGACAGAAATATGATTGCAGGTGCCAATTTCACTCAGTTAATAAAAGAACCAACCAGAATTGGTTGCTGTTCGTCATCCTTGTTTGACTGGATACTACTGGTTACAAATCCAGATAGAATAAGTACATCGGGCATATTGTCTGACAGCTTTAGTGACCACTCAATTGTTTTCTGTGTGTGGAAAATCAAAATACCCAAACTACCACCCAAATATATTAAAGTCAGACAATGCAAAAACATAAATACTGAACGTATAAATGACCTGGCTAATATTAATTGGACTATTTTATTTAATTCCTTCTGTTGAGAATGCATGGGATTTCTTCTATTCTGAAGTTAACAATGTAATTAATCAACATGCTCCATTTAAAACGATTCGTGTGAAAGGTCGACATCTCCCATGGATTAGTCCTGATTTAATATGCCTTTTTAAAAAACGTGATCGAGCGTGGGAAAAATGTAAACAATCTAGAGACCCTACTGATCGGGAAGTATATAGACAACTTAGGAACCACTGCAAAACACAAACTCGGAATGCAAGATCTAACTATTATAAGGATGCCTTTAGTCAAAATTGGAATAATCCTAAACAGTTCTGGAAACATCTAGATCACCTCCTTTATAAATCAAAAAATGACTATTAATAGCGTTATTGGAAATGATAATGTTATTTCTGATCCTCTATATGATTGCTCAGGCATTTAATGCACATTGTTCTCAAATTAGTAGTTCATTATATTCTGATTATTTAGTTTATTCTAGTTCATCAAATCAAACTGATGGATCCTTTTCATTTTCTAGAATTCAGCCATCTGAAGTATTTCAAGTCATCTCTGAATTAAAAAATGGTAGTGTTGGACCTGATGGGTTGGAAGCCAAATTTCTTAAACTTGTTTCCAGTATATTAATACATCCACTTTCTGATTTGTACAATATGTCTTTAGATATGAGTTCTATTTTTAATTGTTTGGAAAACAGCAAGAGTAACTCCAGTATTTAAGGGAGGTGACAATACAGATTTATGTAATTACCATACAATTTATATTATTTGTACAGTTACCAAAATATATGAAAAGATTATTTATCAACAATTATATAAATATCTTAATCAATTAAATATATTATCTCCTTATCAATCAGGTTTTCATTCTGGGTACTCTACAACTGCTTTATTTAAATTTACTAACAAGAACCAATGTACAGGTGCCACATTTCTTGACCTCTCCAAGGCATTTGACTTGGTAGATCACTACTTGCCTCTGGACAAGCTTAAATATAGGTTTTAATAGAAATGCTCTCTTATGGTTTAATGCTTTTCTCCATAACAGACGGCAGTTTGTTCAATTCAAAGATGCACAGTCTGACCAATGTATTATGGAAAAAGGTGTGCCACAGGGTTCTATCCTTGGCCCCCTTCTTTTTTCTATTTTTGTTAATGATCTCCCGCAAGTGTGTAATAATTGTCAAGTACATTTATATGCAGATGATACTGTTGTCTATTTTTCAAGTTCCAACTAATTTCTTCTTCAGAACAAATTACAGACAGATCTTAAATCAAAATTGGCTTAAAAGTAACCTCTTAAAACTCAATATGAAAAAATCATTATGTTTGCTCTTTGGTACTCATCATTCTCTTAAATCTGCTGAACTTAACCTGTATTTTGATAATGGTACTCCAGTGACAAAAGAGACCTCTGTTAAATATCTGGGAATTTGGCTTGATCCAGAATTAAATTTCAAACTACATATTGATTACATAATAAAACGAACATACTCTTGTTTAATTTTCAATGTCTGACTTTTACTGTCCCTATTATGTGCAAAGTAGTCGGTCCGAGGTCCTTTTGTTATAATGCTCCTTCAGACTAGAATAATCTGCCTCCATCTGTGAGATCTAATACTACTTTAGGCTCCTTTAGAACTTTGTTAAACTATTTGAAAACTGATTGTAAATGCTTTTAATTGTAATGGTTCCTTGAAATATCTTGTTTTTTTGAAAACTGATTGTCAGTTTTTGTAATTGTTATGGTTCCTGAAACAACTGTCTTTGTAAACATTTGTATACCCTGCAGACTTTGAAATGGTCCTGGGAGGGTAAGGGGGATCTTTGAGCAGATTTGTCTTGTAATGTTTTGTATTGTATTGAGTGCACGAATGGGTTGGTGCACTGTATCTGTTGTATGTTCTTGGTCCCCCTTGAAAACGAGATGCTGTATCTCAAGGGGCTTTCCATGAATAAAATTTCAAACAAAAAGTCAAGTTTTTGAATGTCCTTTAACCCTTTATGTAGGTCACGATTGCTTCATGTTGAAAGGGTGTTTATGTTGCGACTATTTAGATCTGGTGACTTTGTTCATACGTTCTTTGTTTAGCTCGCAGGTAACATTTAAAAATAACATGACCACCTGTAGTGGCAAATCTACTCACTTTCAGATAAAATATATATTTAACATATTTACAATATTTGTAGGGGACTTATGGAGAGGGCAGGAGTAGCTTATTACATTTATGTTGAAATTTAATGAGTAAAATTTTTACATTTTTCATAATAATGTTTGTAGGATACGTTGTTGACAGTTTGGGGTATAAATTAATTGAAAATAGAATCCTTGTTTGGCAATGCGTTACAACATTTTAGCCACATTTTTAAAACATGTATTTACAAACATTCTTTGTAAAATTCTGTTGAACAATTAGTATAATGCCTGTATCATATTTAATACACACATTTTATAGCCTATAAATGATCAATATGATGAAAAAGCACACAAATGTACACAATTTCATGACTTCTGTCCTCTGATAGTTCAGCCATTTTTTCTTTTTTTTTATCAAGTAAACTATTTTTTGCTTTATTTATGTTTATAAAGTAAATGTAAGAAACATTTATTTGACTGAAGCAACTTTGGTTTACTTAATTATTCATACATTTTTTATGTTCATTTTGAAATGTGAAAATTTTGAAAAATGAAATTTGTTCATTTGTAAATGTCAAATATGACAACAGGCTTCTGGGGAACATTTGTCCATCTCTCCATTATCATTGATTTGCAGTGTCTGTAAATGATACTTAACAAAAACATTTGATCTAAACATTTGATCTAATCTATCTATCTATCTATCTATCTATCTATCTGTCTGTCTGTCTGTCTGTCTGTCTGTCTGTCTGTCTGTCTGTCTGTCTGTCTGTCTGTCTGTCTATCTATCTATCATCTATCTATCTATCATCTATCTATCTATCTATCTATCTATCTATCTATCTATCTATCTATCTATCTATCTATCTATCTATCTATCTACCCATCTATCTATCTATCTATCTATCTATCTATCTATCTATCTATCTATCTATCTATCTATCTATCTATCTATCTATCTATCTATCTATCTATCTATCTAATCTATCTATCTTTTGCTTAAAAATCGCAGAATACGACAGAGCTCGTGTTTGCTGTAAAACACGAGCTCTGTCGTATTCTGCGAATGTTTCTGAAGAGCGCAATTTCGGTGACGTACCAGAGTCGCACAGTAAGCACACCGCATGAGTGTCGGGTGTACAAACAACAAACCGTAGGCCTATATGTGCGTGCTAAATCACTGATCTAATGCTGCATTCATGTAGAGGCACACAGTCGGTACACACAGTACATTCGCGTTGTTTCCACACACATACACACTCAGGAAGGATAATGTTTCATTTGTCACGTGTACGTTGTTGGGGTTAGTAATCATAGGTTTTTGCAGTCAACGCTGTTGATTTAGAGTCAAATAACATTCAGCTACTTCTTTTTAGAGCTCAAATGGGGTGGAGGGTTAGAGTTGTGGGTAGGGTTAGGGTGTGGTTGGATATTCTAGCTCCACCCATTAGGCACAAATTACATTCGCCGCTCCTCTCTGGAGCTCAACTGGGGAGCAGCTGTGACGTTTCCACGTGGTCCTGGTCGCATTGCAGCTTGACGTCTAAAATTAAAACAAGCTTGTTGTTGCTCTGTACACATACTATACACTCTGAATTCTGTAAAGTTTTTTATGTAATGTAATTTTTTCATGGGTTCTTAGGTGAGTATAAATGTATAATATAATTACAGTGAGGAAAATAAGTATTTGAGCCAGGGCTGGACTGGGGCTAAAATTCAGCCCTGGCAAACCCAGCCCATCCGGCCCAAGAGTTCCCCGTTGATGTTTTGCTGGGGTTAGGGCCTTAAATTCGAGTAAATAAATAAAACTAGGACAGGGACAAATAATGAAATATATTATCTAATTTACTGCAAATGCAGATAACAAACGTAATATTGCACTTTTGTCACACAGAAATGCGCATGACAGTAAAGCATTGATTTAGAGCTAGGATGCAGTAAATGTACTGCTTTTAAATGCTGTCAACATTTACTCACTCTCTTGTCATTCCAAACCTGTATGACTTTCTCTCTTCCGTGAGACACAAAAAATATATATTTTGAAGAATGTTGGCAACCAAGCCCTTTTAGGCTACCATCGAATATTGTTTGAACAAAAAAATAGACTCAAATTACACAGAAATAAATTCATTTAGTTTTGGAATGACATTGGGGTGAGTAAACAATCACATCTTTGGGTTGAACTACCCCTTTAAAAACAATAAAAAATGTCAAGAGTTGACACCTAATTTATGCAAGACACTGATATCTGATATATTTTTCCTTAATTCATGGGATCCAAGCTTTAAAGCTTTTTTGTTGAATTATAATGGCATTTTAACTGAGTTTAACTGTAAGATCATGGTAGTCACAGGTAAAACATGCTCCTCATTACCATGGGTATGGTTTTAAAATATATAAACCATATATAATAAACTATTGAATTTGTAATAAAAAAAATATTGTAAACATGTAGAAAATATGAAAACAACCTCTATTAAAGTGATTTATATATTAATGTAAGTAATAAAAGCAACGTTTTTAATAAATATGTTTCTTCCGAAACACAAATATTTCTTCTCTTTTAGGAGCTGCCAGGTGAATTGTGGTTGTGCTAAAGTGACAAGTTTGTATTTGTGTGTATTGCATGTATTTACATGCTCGTGTCAGTTTTCAGCTGATTCACCACAGAACCTGTAATGTTCCCACAATGCACACGATTGCATAAAACACAATCGGAGTCAAGGTGCCGCCCATCCCTTCATAGAGCAGCAGGTACGTTTGTCAACGGCAGAGCTGTCCGGATATTCTTCTTTTGCGGTTCAATGCGCTATAAGCTCAAAAAACGCCTAATATTGAGGGGGAGATCTCTCTCGCTTTGGCCTGTCAATTCAGAAGACAAACCAATGGGCTGCTGTCCCTGCATGATGGGCCAGTCAGTGGCAAAAAAATAAATAAATAAATAACCTTGTATCGGCCCCAAAGTGCGTCGGCCTACCAGGAAAATGCCCGGTATGCCAGATTACCAGTCCAGCCCTGATTTGAGCACCCTGCTATTTTGCAAGTTCTCTCACTTAGAAATCATGGAGGGGTCTGAAATTGTCATCGTATGTGCATGTCCACTGTGAGAGACATAATCTATAAAAAAAATCCAGAAATCACAATGTATGATTTTTTCAACTATTTATTTGTGTGATGCTGCTGCAAATAAGTATTTGAACACCTGAGAAAATCCATGTTAATATTTGGTACAATAGCCTTTGTTTGCAATTACAGAGGTCAAACGTTTCCTTTCGTTTTTCACCAGGTTTTCACACACTGCAGGGGGGATTTTGGCCCACTCCTCCACACAGATCTTCTCTAGATCAGTCAGGTTTCTGGCCTGTCGCTGAGAAACACAGAGTTTGAGCTCCCTCCAAAGATTCTCTATTGGGTTTAGGTCTGGAGACTGGCTAGGCCATGCCAAAACCTTGATATGCTTCTTACAGAGCCACTCCTTGGTTATCCTGGCTGTGTGCTTCGGGTCATTGTCATGATGGAAGACCCAGCCTCGACCCATCTTCAATGCTCTAACTGAGGTAAGGAGGTTGTTCCCCAAAATCTCGCAATACATGGCCCCGGTCATCCTCTCCTTAATACAGTGCAGTCGCCCTGTCCCATGTGCAGAAACACACCCCCAAAGCATGATGCTACCACCCACATGCTTCACAGTAGGGATGGCGTTCTTGGGATGGTACTCATCATTCTTCTTCCTCGAAACACGTTTAGTGGAATTATGACCAACAAGTTCTATTTTGGTCTCATCTGACCACATGACTTTCTCCCATGACTCCTCTGGATCATCCAATTGGTCATTGGCAAACTTAAGACGGCCCTGGACATGTGCTGGTTTAACCAGGGGAACCTTCCGTGCCATACATAATTTTAAACCATGACGTCTTAGTGTATTACCAACAGTAACCTTGGAAACGGTGGTCCCAGCTCTTTTCAGGTAATTGACCAGCCCGTGTAGTTCTGGGATGATTTCTCACCTTTCTTAGGATCACTGAGACCCCACGAGGTGAGATCTTGCATGGAGGTCCAGTCCAAGGGAGATTGACAGTCATGTTTAGCTTCTTCCATTTTCTAATGATTGCTCCAACAGTGGACCTTTTTTCACCAAGCTGCTTTGTAATTTCCCCGTAGCCCTTTCCAGCCTTGTGGAGGTTTACAATTTTGTCTCTAGTGTCTTTGGACAGCTCTTTGGTCTTGGCCATGTTAGTAATTGGATTCTTACTGATTGTATGGGGTGGACAGGTGTCTTTATGCAGCTAACGACCTCAAACAGGTGCATCTAATTTAGGATAATAAATGGAGTCGAGGAGGACATTTTGAAGGCAGACTAACAGGTCTTTGAGGGTCAGAATTCTAGCTGATAGACAGGTGTTCAAATACTTATTTGCAGCTGTATCATACAAATAAAATAGTTTAAAAATCATATTTTGTGATTTCTGGATTTTTTTTTTTTTTAGATTGTCTCTCACAGTGGACATGCACCTACGGTGACAATTTCAGACCCTCCATGATTTCCAAGAACTTGTAAAATAGCAGGGTGTTCAAATACTTATTTTCCTCACTGTATTTGGACTCCTTATATTTGGTTGTTTGGTATCAGTTTTGTTAGAATCACCCTTCAGTCTGATTGTTTACTTTGGATATAGCAAACTATGACAAAATGAATGCGTTTAATGAGAAATGGCATATTATTAATTTCACGAAAAGTTTGATTAATTGTGATTTAAAAAATGTAATATATTGACAGCCTGTGTGTGTGTGTGTGTGTGTGTGTGTGTGTGTGTGTGTGTGTGTGTGGTTTATGAGGACTTTTGACCTGAATACGCACCAGCATTACGGGGACATTTGGGTTTATGAGGACAGGGACCATGTCCTTGTAATTCCGACAGTGTAGATGTCATCTACTAAGTCCTAGAAGCACTCTCTCCAATTTTGGCGCAATGTCCTAATATACCACAAAAACCTGAAATTATACTATACACAGTGTATTCCTGATTTCAGAGTGTGCCCCTGGAGCCAGGTCCCGGTATAACACCTGTCATAAAATATTTGCATAATACACACAAGTGTAAGTTTCCAGGCTTCTGATTGGACAGATCGCTACCGGTAGGCGGGAGATCGCGAAAACAAGATGGCGCCGGTGGGCGGAGCTTCATTCAGCCACAGCATGAGCATAAGTCTGTATAATAAGCAACTTAATGCAAAATACTCATTATTTAAGTATTTTTGCAGATAATTTATTATTTGTGAATTAAAAATATGATAAAATCGCATTTATATTATGATAAGTGAGGTGAGGTGTAGTAAGTGAGGTGTAGTCATTTGTCAAGTTATTTCCTGTTTGGACCGGAGAAGACACCTGTGGACCTAATGAAGGCAACTGTTATTTGAAAGGTAAGTTATAATGCTGTTTATTCATGTTATAATGCTTCTCTAATAGCTGGTGGGTCTGTTTGGCTTGTTTGTGCATGTCCTGTAAGCTCATCGCGCTCGCTTTACAGTTAGAAAGCAGCTAGCGATGCTAACGGCGCTAGCTCAGTAGCTCGATCTGTTTACAGAGAATCAGCGAGGCTCATTTAAACTCGTTTAAGATCGCGCTATAGTTGTTACTGCTACCATTTCTGATCAGATACAACAGTCATTATCATAATAATGCGTTATCATGGCTCCATAACGCCAGTACAGTATATCCTGACATGCTACTGGTAAATATTACTACAGTTCTGCTTGCTTTAAAGACATTAAGAAACAAAGATGTGCTCTTATTACTCCTGGCTATAATAAAATACACTCTGAATACCAATACAACTGTCAGCCTTAATCAGCATTTTAATACTGTCACTATTGTCTATAATTCATCAATTGTGAATTAAATGTGTGAATGAATAGTTATCTTTAACATATTCCTAATATCAATAAATCTGTTAATAAAGCTGTGTCTGGTACATTGTTATTTACGTGATGATTTTTTCTTATTGTATTATTATTAAAGGTAATATTAAAGGTTAAATGTTACCCAGATTATTAGAGCTGCACAATAAAACTGATATTGCAATATATATATATATATATATATATATATATATATATATATATATATATATATATATATATATATATATATATATATATATATATATATTATTTGTTTTATCTTCTTTTCTTTTCTCAATATATAATGCACTATGAAAAACAATTTAACCAGATGACTTAAATAGCTATATTTGGAAGAATGAATCATTCTAGAATGATTGCTGTAATTTTGTTTATTAATAATAATAATAATAATAATAATAATAATACATTGCGAGCATAGATATAAAAATTAACAAAAATATTAAATAAACACTGCCTCATGTTTTCCAAGTAAGTTTAACAGCATTTAGGACCAGAAATTGAGTAATCAACTGTAAAATAACACTGCATAGTCTTTACTGTATACATCAAATATAATTAATCCTGTTTAAAGCTACAAAACTTTAATGCTTCACATCACATTGCATGTGTGTTGTATGTCAGCCAGGCTGTGTGTAGCTTTACACCGGCTCTATGAGGACATCATAAGCACATGTTCCTGATGTTGGACTGATGAATCTCAGTGTGTTGTGTTAGTTTGGCAGAAGTCTGGTCTATGAGAACACTGGTTTTACAGAGACACTGTGGTGCTCATATATGGAATATTAGGATCTAAACTGATAACCCATAATTCACAGCTCATTTCGGCTAATACCAAAGTCTAAAAAAAAATGTATGCTTGTTAGTATAAATATAATCATTGAATAAGTTGGTCAAAAAAAAATGTCAGTCTTGGTTGAAATTGGCTTTTAATAAGTAATACTAAAATGAGTATTTATTTGTCTTTATTTTGTTTTGATTTTTATTCGCTCTTCTTCTTTTCAGATTTTAACTGAGAATAATCAGATTAAACCAACAAGAAACAGCAACTCTAAAGGTATCCAAGAAGTTCATGTAATAATTGAGTTCTTCCTTAAAGTATAGATTTAAGTGTTCCTCAGAAACAGATCGCCACAGTTATCAGTAGGGCCGTAACGATACACTCGTGTCACGATTCGATATCTCAATATTTTAAGCCAAAATAAAGTTGTGTTTTGTTTTATATATATATATATATATATATATATATATATATATATATATATATATATATATATATATATATATATATATATATATATATTATTTTGTATTATGATTAAAATAATAATTTTATTATTTGTGCATTATTATCAGATCCAGCAAATATTCTCCTATGCATTTTTATATTATATTCAACATTATGTATAGTCGTTGTATGATTCTATGTAATAAGATTATTAATGTAATAATGTCACTGAAACTCCGTGAACTTAATTTTTTTCCCTCACGCATTACTCGCGCTTTCAATAGAGATCGCTAAGACATGTGACCAACTGGGCGGGAACGTCATCAGAACGTAAAGAGAAGTCACACTCATACATACAATACTGGAACTCAGGGAGCCATCCTAATGGATCTAGTTACCAGTGTCCCGGTAAAACCAGTGTCCTCATAGATCAGACTTCTGTCAAATTAACACAACACACTTAGTCAAAGTCAAACATCAGGAGCATGTGCTTATGATGTCCTTATAAACCGTGTCCTCATAGACCAGACTTCTGTCAAACTAACACAACACACTGAGATTCTTCAGTCCAGTTAAACATCATGAACGTGTTCTTATGATGTCCTCATAAACCAGTGTCCTCATAAAACCGTGTGTAAAACACACAACATGACATACTATAATGAACACGCATGTAATGTGATGCATAAAATCCATTAACATTACCTTGAAATTATTATGAAACTATTTTGTAATCTTGTATATTATCTCAAATCAATATTTAATGTGCAAATATTTATTGATGGGTAGTTTTGCATGATTATCCTGTCCATGTTTATTCTGTATTACTGGCTGACTGTACACTATCCCTCTTATATATTCCATACATTATGTTTTTAGGTGAAGTGTTTCTGTATGTAATGCTTTATTTTATATGTTCAGAGAAGCCGTCTGACCCAGCTGGCATCAGGCAGGGATGATTGAGCGCTCTTACTGTAAGTTAGGTAAGTGAGAGTCGTGCTGTAAGAGAAGGAACACACGCAGCAAACACGCTGTGAGACCTAGGCTGTTCACATGTTTAGACCAGTGTTTCATGTCTGATTTGATGTTTTGTAGACTCTCCGTGAGGTCAATCCTTCCACTCGTGAAATGAACACTGTCCCAGTCAGAAGTCAGAGATGGACAGAAGGTATTGTTTTGTTTTTTCTTTTGGAAATCAAATTATGGATGCACCAATATGAAAATGTGGGCAGAGTTTGATAACTGATTGTTCTTTATATTTGAAAGACAATAACTGATATACTGGCTGATATATATAAATCCAAATATTGATATACTTTGAGCTTGTTTACAAAAACAAAAGGCTCATCATTAAAAGCCATGACTCAAACACTTGAGCATAAATCAAACATATACTGTACAGTATACATTCATTCCAATGGCTGCCTTATGACTGTGACATTTGAATTAGCTTTCTTTATAATAAATGGCAACACTTTACAATAAGGTTTGATGTTGTTAGTGTTAGTTAACATGATGAACAATACTTCTATAGGAGATATTCATCTTAGTTTAGGTTAATCTCAGCATGTTTAGGATCCAGTGCTGTATCTGTTGATTTAGTGCACTGTGAACGAACATGAACTCATATTTTATTACTCACATTAACACAAGTTTGGCTCTCTGTTAGTTCATGTTAGTTAATGCAATAACAAATGAATTGTAAGGTTTTACCCAAAACATCTACTGCCTTACAAATGTATAATTATAAATCAAATAAAAATGCAAACAAGTCATGGGCAACATTACTGAGGCTACATATAAAGAATCATAATGCATGTAGCATGGGTAAATCAAATGAAATGGACAATAAGAGAATTATATTACTCAAACCATATTGTTGATGAAAATAATACAAGAACAATAAAAGTACTAGTTCTGATAAATAATGCATCAATGTTTTTGAAAACATATCAACATGTTTTATATGATAGTAATATTAAGCATCTTTAATATGAGGGTTTCAGATAACATGGTGTTTGAGCTGCGCACGCTAAAGAGCTGAATGAACACACATAAACCCAAGCGCTTTGTTAAAGAGCTTTAGCTCAATGGAACTCAACCTATATATGATAAATTACATATTTATAGAAAATAAACACAAAATTTCAACTAATACTTGCACAAAATCATGCATAGATGAACTTGAACTAAGTTCCAAAGAGAAACTGTTGTTGATGCAATGAAGTGCTTTGCTTGAATGTTATTTAACGAAACGAAATGCATCCTATTTGAGAGAAATCTAATGTTTATACTATTTAACTTTACTATCACGTCGTATATCAGCACAAACTGATGCAAATGCACTAGTGAACTTGACTGTGTTTGTCGAAATGTGGAACTCCTGTTGTGCACGTGCTCTTCCCACAACAGTGCGCTGAAACACGGCAACCAAAGAATTCACAACGTCATATTACAATAGTTTCCTCATTATAATGTTATGTACATTATAGTCATATGAGCGTGTGCGGAAGAGATGATCACCGGTTGGCCTACAGTGAAGAACTTTACTGCAGCGTTCAGAAACTCATACTATCTCAGATAAATCAGATATACACACGCAATTCAAAAATATTACAACTTACAATTCCACAAAATGCTGCGACTACCCAAGCAAACTCTCCTGTAACACCGCACTGATTTCACAGATGAACATCGCACATCTGAAGCTGAAGGAAATAATCCATTATTATTATACCGGTCTCATGTTCATTATCAGATGGGCAACGTAAAATTAAAAATGAGCTTTATTTTTCAATTCGATATGGTGTCCGATATTATGCATACCTGATTGGTTATGACCATACATTTATTACTATATACGGGACTTATGTCACCCTGTTTTAAATCTTAAATCACTATTAATCTCATTAATTTGATCAAAATGAATACTGAGTGGTTTGAAATGTACCACCATACCTGAATGTGTCTTGGCATCATCAGTCTTCTTTTGCTCAAGTATTTGATGTTCAGTTGAGAGTTGACAGTGGTTAATCTGTGTTAATGGAGTCTAGTATCTGTGCTGCTTCATTTGGATCATCTCTGAATCCTTTGTCTGTATGTTTATCTCTTCTTTCTTTACCTTTTTCCAGGTGAGCCCTGAGGAGGACCAATCATCATTGGATGATCAAGACTGTGTTGAGATGGTAATACAAAGAGCATTGCATCATTTTAGAAAATGCTAGTCTAGGAAGAACTCATCATCTTTAGGCCTGTTTACACCTGGTCATTGTCTTCTGATTTATCAGAACGATTCCATTTACACTTGGCCACATAAATGAGTCTTTGCAAAATGGATATAAAGCCGATCTTTAATTTGCACGCTATACGCTGATTTAACAGTGTTCACATCATCCAAAGCTACTGCTATGAGCAGCATTTGATTTATCATCAGCTAATTTCAGATCAACAGGAGAGAGAGTAGCATCAGCACTGGTAAAATCATTTATTTTCACTACATTTAAAGATGACTGTGTTGACCGCTGTCATATCTGACTTTAACATGACATATTAGCCTAAAACACGTCTCTCACTTATTTCTTATTTGACATTTTTGTGAGGAATAAAGTTTACATATGTGGTTTCATCAACCGTATGCATTTACACATGTCCAGTTTGATCTGAAGTCCCCTTAGACCACCTCCTGAAGTGGTTTGAGTGACTTGAGTCAAATCCGTCTCCAGCTGCGTTGTGTAATAACATAAATTGTCTTTGTATTTTGTGCCATACGCTTCTCTGAAACAAACTAAATTCAAAAGCACGATATGGCTTAGTGCCCTTATCAAATCACAAAAGACGATAATGAAGTACTGTAATTCCTCAAATAAAAGCCTGTATTCAATTAAACAGGGCCTCTGATAGTGGCTGGAGGCGTGGTCAGCACGAACAAATAAAGGCCGGTCTCAAATTGAGGCCAGGGAAAAATGTGTGGATAATCTCCAAATGCCTTTAATTTAATGTGCATTGAAGTATATGGTAACATACAGTAGGGCTGTGCCGTGACGGCTGACCGACATCATGATAGAGCGCAACCATCCTGATGCCACGCGCCCCGTTGTGAGTCTAGCGAGTGCGACACACTCCTGGTCTCTTCTATAGTTAACATAAAGACTTTGCAGGGATTGCTCTGTAAGTTAAATTGATAATATAACTGATGCATATATGCCATTTTAAATAGGCTACTGTAGTCCATGAGAGATGTGACGTCTGTCAGAAAATACTGTGTCAGGCAGGCTTCACAGATATTGATCTTCACAATATTAGCCTCTCGTCTCTTTTATGTCTTACTCTGCATTTAACTTAAAATATTTTATTTTGTACAAGAAAACAGCATAGGCTTCAAAATAAATGTTGTTGAAATATTGTAACTTGGTCATTATGAACTACACCTAATATCTCCTTATTGAGAGAAGTGCGTGCAACCTAGAAGCACAGATGCCTAATTAGTCAGAAAATAACAAAATTATAGTTTTTAAGTATAAAAAAAATATGTCAAGAGACATAGGCTATTAAAATAAAAAGTGCTTAAAAGTACACAATTCTTCTCAAGTGGAAGGAAGCTTTTTCCTCACGTTACCGATATAGAAAGCGCGGATCATTAGTTGGCTTAGTAAATTAACGATATTTTTTAAAGTAGAAAATAATATTTATGTAAAGAGATATATTAAAATAAAAAGTGCTTAAAAGTACACAACTCTACTTAAGTGGAAGGAAGCTTATTAGAAGAGTTATAAGCTGGGTTAGCAAGCTAAAATAACCTCACATGCAACCTATATAGAAATTAAGCGGAATAAACATTTAATATTTTTCAAATGGACAATGGTGGCTACCGTAATTCTGACCCAAATTGCTTCACGCCATTCTGGCTGTTGTTGTAAATGGGGATATATTTGCAAATGTAAAATGTAAAAATACGATGTATCTGTCGACTGAACGCTGTCGCTTAATTTAAAACAGTTTATTTAAAGCAATTATTTTCAAACAGATGGAATTAGAAATACAGGCCTGCGCCTAATAAAAGCCTTCTTCAAATAAATGCCTGGTCCCTTCTGCAGTTCAGGTAAATAAAGGCAAATTTATTTGAAGAAGGCTTTATTTGAAGAAGTACGGTAAGTCTACAGTCTGTTGTGCTGCTGTTTCAAACTGAACCGCACACTTTTCTCACTCGATCGGCTCATGATCTGGCATCTTCCACAGGGAATGAATGCATGGACTCCATCTCTGCATGTGCCTTGAGTTTAACACACAACCAGCACCAGTTACACTCTATTTTCACATTTGCATTATAAATAAATTTAGCAACAATTCTTATAATATTGATATAAAAGTATTACACCCATAATGGCAACACTTTACAATAAGGTTGTATTAGTTCACATTAGTTAACATAAACTAACCATGAACAACACCTCTGATCAGCATTAATCTTAACTCACATTTATTAATGCATCATTTCAGTGCAATTAGTTAATATTGTTAATGCATTAGTTAACATGAACATATCTTTACTGTTTTTGTGAGGTTATCTTACTGTACATATTAGTTTGCGTAGCAGTTGACACACACACACTAAACATTTCTAACTCACCATCTCACTAAAAATGCTGCTGTGTACCTTATCAACATTATTACACAAAGTATGTTTTAATGGTTTTGAGAACCTTATCACATGTACACTATTTCAACATTAACTGATGTGTTAACATTTGTAGGTTCATTACAAAGCAGTAAATAATAATAAATGCTTCGTTAATGGTAAGTCATGTTGATAAAGAGTTCAAATAACACATCAGGTAATGTTGAAATAGTGTACACTTAACAATAAGAGTCATACAATCCATGAATAAATGCTCTGTTGAATGTCAGTAATGATAGTAAAGTGCATATAAACATGAACAGTCTATCCGCTGATGTTCAGATGCTTTCCACTGTAGAATTATGTTTACCAACAGCTCAAATCAAGGACTTATTAAATAATGTTGATAAGGTACACAACAGCACTTTTACCTTTAGAGTATGTTCATCCTTAGTTTGTGTCACCTGCTAAAACTAATGTAAATATGTACAGTAAGATAACCTTATTAAAAACAGTAAAGCTACAGGCACTGTTGACTAATGCATTAACTATATTAACTCACTGTTAACGTGGATAAATGCATTAATATATGTGAATTCAACAGAGGTGCTGTTCATGGTTTGTTCATGTTAACTAATGTTAACTAATACAAGCTTATTGTAAAGTGTTAGCGTTATTATTATACAGTGTAATTTGCCATGTTTGATAAGTGCCATCTGAATACAGGTTCTTGTTTTAAATGTGTCTCTTTCTTTAAGATGAGATCAGTCTGACGGATCTGAAGGGGATGTTCCTGCTGGAGCTGCAGTAATGATGTGTTTATGGACATGTTTATCATTATTTTAGCCCATTATTATATTAAATAATTTATACTATATTAGATAATTTCCATAAAATATTGTAGTGCAATTTTACTTTAGTATTTTCACCAAAGAAAAATGGGTTTAAGCCTTTTATATATAATGCTGTAGTGTGTAATTATGTATATAATGTGTATCAGTTTACATTTCTAAACATTCATTTTGCCATTAATTGTAATGATCAGTTATCAATAATCAGATTTTTGCACTTATAGTGAAGCTTTTCTAGAAGAGCATTAATGGAATCAGTGTTGCACCAACATTGCATTTCTGGCAGATAGCAATAAGCTGATCATGTTCAGTTGGTCAAACACTTAAAAGGAGGTGTTTAATATAACATTTCATCTCCAGAATAATATTTTGAATGTCATTTGAAATGTATTTTTTAGATATCAGGCACATAACCAGTTGTATGTTGTAGATAGAGGTTTGAGTTATGTCTGATCTCTGATTTCTTCCAGGTGTTCAGAAGATGCCCACTGAAGTTTCTCAAGGTACCTGAGGTTTAAATCAGAGCACCACCATCACTGTGGGCACGTGAGCGGTCATATAGTTAGAGCTTACTAAAGCATGTGTTCTTCTGTACAGACAATGCCAGCGAGGCAGAGATTGAAATCCTTACGGAAAGGACAAAAGTGTGCTTGTCAAATGCTGTAAAACTTCTGTAGGGCAGCAGCACATACGAAGACCTCACTCTACATCTAGTTGTTTAACTGTTCTTTAAAGAACTAGTTTGTCTTAATTTGTCTTAACTTAATATTCAAAGTTATTATTGATCTGACTGCATTGACACTGTTATATGAGAAGTGAACTGAGCTGGGCGATGCCATGAGCGTTGCCCCAGAGCTGCTGTAGAGATGATCTGATGATCTTTACACCGTAACTGAACCAACACTATACTCTTATCTGCTCTACAGCCCAAACTCACTTCACAATAAAATATCATTTTAATAAATATAATAAACAATTTCCTGTTATCACTGTAAAGCTGCTTTGAAACTTGACTTTGTATTTTTGGTTAAAGTGTCCCTTATATGTCGGTATCTCTACATTTATTGCATATTGAGGAGTTCATTTTATACATCTCAAAGCCTGTTTAATGCCTTATTTAAACTGGGCCTGTTTCCAAACGGGCTGTTTTGTCAATTTCTTGAAGCTGTGAATGTTTCATCCGCTTGACAAACAGTAATGATGCTTTCTGAAACATATTTTTAAGTTTGTGGATGTCACTTTCCTCTTAAAATGGCATGACATGAGGCTTCTTATGTTCATATTTTAAGTCATAATTAAAGCACTGCTAAAACACTTTGGTCCCATGTAATCTTTTAAGTTTTTTTGTGTGTGTAATGTACTGAGATCCGGTACTCTTTAATCACCTTAGTCTTGGTAGTTAACCATATCGTCAGGTGTGTGTGTGTGTGTATATGGGCATGTACCATTAAACACACTGGTCCCTGTAATGTTGGATTGTGCAGTTGTGTGTTGTGTTTAAGATCCAGTCCTCTTAAATCACCTTAGTCTTGGTAATACACCCTGTTGTCATGTTTGTGTGTTGTGTGTGTGTGTGTGTGTGTGTGTGTGGTTATGTGCCTGTAAGACACACTGGTCCCTGTAATGTTGGATTGTGCAGTTGTGTGTTGTGTTTAAGATCCAGTCCTCTTAAATCACCTTAGTCTTGGTAACACCCTGTTGTCATGTGTTGTGTGTGTGTGTGTGTGTGTGTGTTTATGTGCCTGTAAGACACACTGGTCCCTGTAATGTTGGATTGTGCAGTTGTGTGTTGTGTTTAAGATCCAGTCCTCTTAAATCACCTTAGTCTTGGTAATACACCCTGTTGTCATGTTTGTGTGTGTGTGTGTGTGTGGTTATGTGCCTGTAAGACACACTGGTCCCTGTAATGTTGGATTGTGCAGTTGTGTGTTGTGTTTAAGATCCAGTCCTCTTAAATCACCTTAGTCTTGGTAATACACCCTGTTGTCATGTGTGTGTGTGTGTGTGTGGTTATGTGCCTGTAAGACACACTGGTCCCTGTAATGTTGGATTGTGCAGTTGTGTGTTGTGTTTAAGAGCCAGTCCTCTTAAATCACCTTAGTCTTGGTAATACACCCTGTTGTCACGTTTGTGTGTTGTGTGTGGTTATGTGCCTGTAAGACACAATGGTCCCTGTAATCCACTAAAATGACATATATTGTGTATTGTAAAATCAGAGTCCTCATAATCCGGTCGGGCCCCAAAAATCACAATTATGTCATAGGCGGAACATTTCAGGATGGGCGGGAATGTCCTTGTGTACCACCAAAATATCATATTGTCATATTTTCTGTTATGTTGAGTGTATAGACTATTTGAAGTCAGATGTGTGATCTGCAGAGTAAAAAAAAATTTTTGATAGTTTTATCATCACTGTAGGACATTGGGAAAGGGGTGTCCCCTTATACCACCACCCTACTGGTTTGGCCATCAAAGTCCTTCTATACCACAAAAACAAGTATAGGTGTGTGTGTGTGTGTGTGTGTGTGTGTGTGTGTGTGTGTGGACCAGTAATCCTTACGGTATGGGGACAAAATGTCCCCACAAAGATAACATCCACATTTTTGTCCTTGTGGGGACATTTTTTTGGTCCCCATGAGGAAAACATCTTATAAATCACACTAAGTGATGTTTTTTGAAAAAGTAAAAATGCAGCATGTCTCCTGTGATGGGTAGGTTTAGGGGCAGGGGCAGTGTAGGGGGATAGAAAATACGGTTTGTACAGTATAAAATGCATTACACCTATGGAATGTCCCCATAAAACATTGAAACACAACATGTGTGTGTGTGTGTGTGTGTGTGTGTGTGTGTGTGTGTGTGTGTGTGTGTGTGTGTGTGTGTGTGTGTGTGTGTGTGTGTGTGTGTGTGTGTGTGTGTGTGTGTGTGTGTGTGTGTGTGTGTGTGTGTGTGTGTGTGTGTGTTTGTTTTTGTGAAATGTGGGGACATTCCATTGGCGTAATGCATTTTATACCGTACAAACCGTATTTTCTATCCCCTACACTGCCCCTGCCCCTAAACCTACCCATCACAGGAGACTGCGCAGTTTACTTTCTGTGAAAAACCTCATCCTGTGTGATTTATAAGCAGTTTGAAAAGTGAGGACATGGGGAACGTCCTCATATTTCACCCTCTTTTTGTAATACCTATGTCATACCCATGTCATTATACACATTTGTGTCCTGATATTTCACAAAACATGCCCACACACACACACACACACACACACACACACACACACACACACACACACACACACACACACATTGTGTTTCCATGTTTTATGGGGACATTCCATATGCATTTTATACTGTACAAACCGTATTTTCTATCCCCCTACACTGCCCCTGCCCCTAAACCTACCCATCACAGGAGATATGCTGCATTTTTACATTTTCAAAAAACATCACTTAGTGTGATTTATAAGATGTTTTCCTCATGGGGACCAAAAAATGTCCCCACAAGGACAAAGATTTTGGATATTGCCATCTTTGTGGGGACATTTTGTCCCCATACCGTAGGGATTACCAGTCCACACACACACACACACACAAACGTGTGTGTGTGTGTGTGTGTGTGTGTTTGTTGAGTATCATATCAGGATTTTGTGCAAATCAATAATAACTGAGAGATGGACAAATACATTTTCCCAGCTGTTGTCATATTTGACATTTACATTAACATGAAAAAATGGATGAATTATCAATCAGGGGTCAGATGGCATGAAGTATGTTGTGTACAACAGGTTTTTCAGCATCGTTTTTGTCATAATGATCATTTATAGACCCTAGAAATGTGTGTATTAAATGTGATAAAAAGAGCAGGTGCACAAGTTGTTCCGCGATAGATCCTTTACACATTTCTGGGTTTCTCTGAGTGGAAGTCGTCGTAGTTGGGTTAACTTTTATAGCTGCGAATGAGAGAATACATTAAATCTATTTTTGTGTCCCGATTTGCTCAAATTTATTTCTCTTAAGCCGTGGTAAAGTATGCAAACACAGCGTGAGCGTCACTATGGGAAGCAGAAAGTGTCTGACTTCACAGATGTGTTACAATTTGAAGGCTGCACACTTCGAAGGCCGTATTTGAAGTGTGATTGCGTCACAGTGGCACAACAAAGGCCTTCACTGCGGAACAAGAGAGCATAAGAGTTAAATAGGAGTTTCTTAATTTGTGGGTGTTTTCAAACTGATGGGTGTTTATAAATCACGCAATGAAAATGATCCCCTTCACCGACCCCACCCCTAAACCCTACCCAGACTATGACGTGGGAAATTCGGGTAACACAGTTGAAAACTTCCCTCTGTTGATGGCCACGCCCACTGATGTGATATCTCCTATTACAAACCTGCAGAACTACAAAAAGCGTATATCCGCACAGCGCTTCCGTGCTCTGTGTTTCTGCTGCTCTATGAAGTGATGATCGCCACATTGACCCCGAATTTTGTTTTATAAAGTCATCTGAAATGGGGAAATTACAGGTTCTGTGGTGAATCTAGCTGAAAAAAGCCGCAAGCATGTAAATAGCCTACATGAATTAATAAATTAGACTACAATAAATTGGAAAATGCCAGTACACACAATTACAAACTTGTCAATCTAGCACAACCACACCTTTTTAATAATTTACCTTGCAGCTTGTGAGGGACCGAACAGTCAAGAAAAGGCAGGTCATTAAAAAAAAAAAAGTTTGCTTGAGGTCCAGTGTAAAGTTTCCACAGTCAGTGATGGTTTGAGGTGCCATGTCATCCGCTGGTGTTGGTCCACTATGTGTTCTGAGGTCCAAGGTCAATGCAGCCGTATACGAGGAAGTTTTATGAAAAGGAAAATCCCAAATTCAGTATCTCAGAAAATTTGAATATTGTGAAAATGTTCAATATTGAAGACACCTGGTGCCACACTCTAATCAGCTAATTAACTCAAAACACCTTCAAAGGCCTTTAAATGGTCTCTGTCTAGTTCTGTAGGCTACACAATCATGGGGAAGACTGCTGACTTGACAATTGTCCAAAAGACGACCATTGACACCTTGCACAAGCAGGGCAAGACACAAAAGGTCATTGCAAAAGAGGCTGACTGTTCACAGAGCTCTGTGTCCAAGAACATTAACAGAGAGGCAAAGAGAAGGAAAAGATGTGGTAGAAAAAAATGTACAAGCAATAAAGATCACCGCACCCTGGAGAGGATTGTGAAACGAAACCCATTCAAAAATGTGGGGGATATTCACATAGAGTGGACTGCAGCTGGAGTCAGTGCTTCAAGAACCACTACACACAGACATATGCAAGACATGGGTTTCAGCTGTCGCATTCCTTGTGTCAAGCCACTCTTGAACAACAGACATTGTCAGAATTGTCTCGTTTGGGCTAAAGACAAAAAGGACTGGACTGCTGCTGAATGGTCCAAAGTTATGTTCTCTGATGAAAGTAAATTTTGCATTTCCTTTGGAAATCAAGGTCCCAGAGTCTGGAGGAAGAGAGGAGAGGCACACAATCCACGTTGCTTGAGGTGCAGTGTAAAGTTTCCACAGTCAGTGATTGTTTGGGTTGCCATGTCATCTGCTGGTGTTGGTCCACTGTATTTTCTGAGGTCCAAGGTCAACACAGCCATATACCAAGAAGTTTTAGAGCACTTCATGCTTCCTGCTGCTGACCAACTTTATGGAGATGCAGATTTCATTTTCCAACAGGACTTGGCAAAAGCAACCAGTACCTGGTTTAAGGACCATGGTATCCCTGTTCTTAATTGGCCAGCAAACTCGTCTGACGTTAACCCCATAGAAAATCAATGGGGTATTGTGAAGAGGAAGATGCGATATGCCATACCCAACAATGCAGAAGAGCTGAAGGCCATTATCAGAGCAACCTGGGCTCTCAAAACACCTGAGCAGTGCCACAGACTGATGGGCTCCATGCCACGCCGCATTGCTGCAATAATTCAGGCAAAAGGAAACTCAACTAAGTATTGAGTGCTGTACATTGTCATACTTTTCATGTTCATACTTTTCAGTTGGCCAAGATTTCTAAAAATCCTTTCTTTGTATTGGTCTTAAAGCAGCACTAGGTAACTTTTCAACCTTCATAATATATTTCAGGACTCTTGTGATGATACATCGACTTACAATAGGTTGAATGATACATCTGCCATAGCCTGACGGGGTCTGTATCGTTTTTAATCGTACTTTTAAACTTCAGGTTTCGGGTAGTAACCCGAGAAAAAAAAAAGAACTACAAAATTTGACTGCTTTACGGCATATACGTCACTTCCATCATCACCCCCACTTCCTTAAATTCGGAGCCCAACTATCCTTTGATTGCCGAATGCTATAGTCATGGCCGAGGCAGCACAGAAAAACAAGAAAGCAAAGGTTTTGTCGGAGGAATGCAAAAAGAGGAAACAAGAAAGTGATCGTATTAAAGGCAGGACGAGTAAAAAGTAGTAAACAAGAAATTAGCATAAGAAAATCAAAACCCAAACATCATATTCCCATATTGTGGTTCATCAGAGGCACCACAATAATGACAATGACACAACTCTCTGACATTCACACTTCTACCTGACACTTCTCTGAAATGCCAAAACAACCACAAGGTGGCGCTAGTTTCGAACGCGAAGAGATGATGTATTCCACACAAACCGAGGCCTTGTTTGTCATCAGTGGCTGCGTCCGAAACCTGGAATATGCTGCCTTCCGAGGACACATTTCAAGGCTGGAAGGCATCAAGCCGCGTCCGAATGTCATGTTTGCTTCACTTCCTGTCTCCTCGTGTGGCAGTGAAGTGTCCACTTAGACGTTACGCGTCATTCACGTGTAGCAGTGAAGTTATAAAAACAAAATTCTGCTAACACGTATTATAACACGCACTCAACACGGCTCAGTGCAGTGTGTCAGCAACTGCGCTATTATGGTGTTCAGTGGGATCCTTTAATTTGACTTTGCTACAAGCACTCGTCTCAATGAACATGACGTCTGCCGAATGTGACGTCTGCGTCTGCCACATCACTGGTTCATATGCCTAAACTTGAGGTCTGCTTCTGCTTGAAGGCGGTTTCAATAATGTGGGGTAAAAAAAATAAACACTCTGAACCCCAAGTAAATTTTCACAAACAGAGTCATTATGTTAGGTTGTGTCCCACTATATTTACTTATTTATGCTATTTACTTAACTGTTTAATAATGTTCTTAATTTTATTAACATGCATAAGTTTCAAACATCAGTCTGTATTCACTGCAGAAAGTAAACTGACTGAGTTTTTCTGACACTGCATTAAAGACTATAGGCCTATATTCTCTCAGATACATCGATAGACTAATTTAGGCTTAAACACATAAAAGTAATAGCCTACAACTTTATAAATTATACAATTATATAAATGTATTTTCTAAATATTTTTGCCCATTTGTTGTGAAATGAGGAGAGAAGTAGGCTATTTTGCGTTAAACAAGTGTTTTTTTAAATGGCGTTTGAAAAAAGCAGTTCTTAATTTTCAAACTGATTATTGCAGTGGTCAGAGAGACTATAGGCTATTAGACCGATAATAACTTTCACTTCACTCATTCCTCTCAGTGAACGTGACATCTGCGTCTGTCTTATGCCGTGATGTCTGCGTCTGTAATTATATTTGTGTGTGTGAATTCTTGTTTAACCCACATTGTGAGGACCAAATGCCCCCACAAAGATAAAATGTGGGGAAACTTTTTTGATGGCTTATAGTACTTTAGTTTAAATTTATTGTTGGGGTTGTTATTGTGTTTTTATCATTTATAATTTTAATGTAGGCCTGTTGATTCAGGTCATCCAATAACAGAAATTAGTGATTTACACCAATACTGTGATGCGGGCGATTAACCCTGCTTGTGGAGTAAATGAAGGCTGTGGTAAATTAAGATAATATAAATGGCATATACAGGTCCTTCTCAAAAAATTAGCATATTGTGATAAAAGTTTGATATTTTCCATAATGTAATGATAAAATTAAAATTTCATATATTTTAGATTCATTGCACACCAACTAAAATATTTCAGATCTTTTATTGTTTTAATACTGATGATTTTGGCATACAGCTCATGAAAACCCAAAATTCCTCAAAAAATTAGCATATTTCATCCGACCAATAAAAGAAAAGTGTTTTTAATACAAAAAAAGACAACCTTCAAATAATTATGTTTAGTTATTCACTCAATACTTGGTCGGGAATCCTTTTGCAGAAATGACTGCTTCAATGCGGCGTGGAGGCAATCAGCCTGTGGCACTGCTGAGGTGTTATGGAGGCCCAGGATGCTTCGATAGCGGCCTTAAGCTCATCCAGAGTGTTGGGTCTTGCGTCTCTCAACTTTCTCTTCACAACATCCCACAGATTCTCTATGGGGTTCAGGTCAGGAGAGTTGGCAGGCCAATTGAGCACAGTAATACCATGGTCAGTAAACCATTTACCAGTGGATTTGGCACTGTGAGCAGGTGCCAGGTCGTGCTGAAAAACGAAATCTTCATCTCCATAAAGCTTTTCAGCAGATGGAGCATGAAGTGCTCCAAAATCTCCTGATAGCTATCTGCATTGACCCTGCTCTTGATAAAACACAGTGGCCCAACACCAGCAGCTGACATGGCACCCCAGACCATCACTGACTGTGGGTACTTGACACTGGACTTCAGGCATTTTGGCATTTCCTTCTCCCCAGTCTTCCTCCAGACTCTGGCATCTTGATTTCAGAATGACATGCAAAATTTGAGCGACAGTCCAGTGCTGCTTCACTGTAGCCCAGGTCAGGCGCTTCTGCCGCTGTTTCTGGTTCAAAAGTGGCTTGACCTGGGGAATGCGGCACCTGTAGCCCATTTCCTGCACATGCCTGTGCACGGTGGCTCTGGATGTTTTTAACGGTCACCTCTTCTCGTTATGCAGCGTTTTTGCCACACTTTTTCCTTCCCACAGACTTCCCACTGAGGTGCCTTGATACATCACTCTGGGAACAGCCTATTCGTTCAGAAATGTCTTTCTGTGTCTTACCCTCTCGCTTGAGGGTGTCAATGATGGCCTTCTGGACAGCAGTCAGGTCGGCAGTCTTACCCATGATTGCGGTTTTGAGTAATGAACCAGGCTGGGAGTTTTTAAAAGCCTCAGGAATCTTTTGCAGGTGTTTGCAGGAAAATAAACGTAAGCAAGACATTTACTTTTGCTACACTCTAAAAAGAGATTTTTTAACACATGTAGTGAGTGTACAGGGACAACACATGTTGTGTCAAATTTGACACAATAAATGTGTCATTTAACACAGAAATTGTTTCAGGTAATTACATATTCAGATGTAACTTTCAACATAAAGTGAAACTAAGTTATTAAGCAGTTAATCAGTAATTGAGTACAGAACGCATATGCACACAAAATACAATGTTTCAAACTATGACTATCAACTGTTCACAGTTTAACAGCTCACCGATAAAACTGCTTTTGAGATAAGTTCACGAAAAGAAAACAGTTAACAGAGTTTGCACTTTGAATTAAATTAAAATGTAGCAACTGATAAAACAATGTATATTAATAACTTTTATTTGCATAAGCCTGTTTGTTTGAGAACATAAACAATGCATAAACTGCACAATGATGGTGTGTGTCGAGCGCTTTATAACATAATGTGTTGAAAACAACACAACGAGATGCGTTTAAAATTTTGTAGATTTTAACACATGTACCGTGTGTGTGCTCGGGGACAACATGTGTTGTGTAGATTTTAACACATGTAGCGTGTGTGCTCAGGGACAACATGTGTTGTGTAGATTTTAACACATGTAGCGTGTGTGCTCAGGGACAACATGTGTTGTGTAGATTTTAACACATGTAGCGTGTGTGCTCAGGGACAACATGTGTTGTGTAGATTTTAACACATGTAGCGTGTGTGCTCAGGGACAACATGTGTTGTGTAGATTTTAACACATGTAGCGTGTGTGCTCAGGGACAACATGTGTTGTGTAGATTTTAACACATGTAGCGTGTGTGCTCAGGGACAACATGTGTTGTGTAGATTTTAACACATGTAGCGTGTGTGTGCTCAGGGACAACATGTGTTGTGTAGATTTTAACACATGTAGCGTGTGTGCTCACTGCTCAGGGATAACACATGTTGTGTAGATTTTAACACCTGTAGTGTGTGTGTGTGCTCAGGGACAACACGTGTTGTGTAGATTTTAATACATGTAGTGTGTGTGCTCAGGGACAACACATGTTGTGTCAGTTTTAACACACAACCTGTGTAATGAAGGTTTGAGTGCAAGTATCTGCATATGAAATTGCCTCCTTGCTCCTCTTCCTCCTTAAAATATTACATGTCATTCCAACCTATAAACATAATTTTAAAATGTTAAGTTGTCTCAATGTAGGACCAAATATAACACAAAATATACTGTCATTAATGATGTACTGTACCACAAACATGTGTCTTGACTCCTGGTAAGGCTGAACCATATATAATTCCATTTAGTAAACAGGAAAGTTGATGGGGTTTTTAATCCCCCAAGTTTTTTCTTCTTCTTCAATTTATGTAACCTGGAAGGACCCTTTGAGATACAGTATGTCTTCTACCAAGGACTTGTGGACATGATGAGCAGCAAAAGAAAAACAAAACACAAATTTCTAGAAAACGAAGTAAAATGTTACTAGAGTGGTGATTTCTTTATTATAGGCAGGCTGTCAATCAATTTATGAACAAGGTGTGGGCTTTTTAAATATTTTTGCCTGGGTCAGAGCAGACATAAAGGCAGTACCTTTTTTGTTTATTTAAAAACTGCAATGATCTGTGAACGACCAGTTTGTTGGAAAGGTAAACTACCCATAATACCAATATGTAGCCGCTAGATATCTGTACATCTCTATTTAAAAATAAGCGGGGCTCTTGGCTGCATTCCGGTTTGTATTTCTAAAGTTCTCTCCTATTGCACACTGTTTTAACATTTAATCCTTAAAACATTCTAGTATTTATTTTCATGCTACTAGTACTTATTTTTTTAGATACTAGCATCTATTCCATTATTACTAGCGCTCATTCTTTAGTTAGCCTACTAGGCCTACCTTTTGAAAAAAACTAGTACTTAATCATTATAGACTAGTACTCATTCATTAGATACTAGTGCTTTAATATAATTCACTACCTAAGAAAAATTATACCTAGTGCTTATTTTTGTTACTATTAACATTTTAGATAAAATATATCTCAAGCTTAAAGCTGTGGTAACTTTGCGCTCTAGCGGTTAATAAACAGAACTGCATGCGTCTTGCGGAAGAACATTGTACCCGGAGCTACTTCTCTCTGTTTATGATTACACAGAGACTGTGCACCTCCGCAGCGGTACCTACCAGACCGTCTGAAATAGTCCCAATATAAACACTTATTAAGTGTGCCATAATGATTCAGGGTAAGATAGAAACACGGTTTTGAACATGGATTCATGTTGTACATTCTAATTATATATTTTTTGTAAATATTGAACACAAAGTCACAGACAGCAGCTTAAATATATACTTTTATTATTTCAATAATCAGTATGAAAAAAGCCCACTTACATTCATACATGCATATCTAGACGTTTATGCACACGCACATTATCCAGACGTTTATACACACGTGTATAATCCAGACGTTTATCCACACGTACGTTATCAAGGCGTTTATCCACACATACGTTATCAAGGCGTTTATCCACACGTACGTTATCAAGGCGCATATGGCGTTCCGTCAGTCTCATTAAATATATGGCGCTATGGCGCGCACTCCGGGCCAAAATTAAACATCCGAACGACCGATCGATCGATCGAACGTCTTACCGAACGTCTATCCGAACGTCTTGTTCTCTGAACGTCTGACTGAGCGGGTGACCCACGTGACGACCTGACGTGACGTCAACGTCTTGGAATTAGTTTTTTTTAACCTGCAAGTATCCAAGCTGATGTGTAAAGACTATAAATTGACATTGCAGGCACTAAATACAGCGATAGGGTGAATTTTATACCCTAAATAATAACTCAACCATTTCCTGCATCCTGCAGTACTTCCCTGAACAAGCCTTTAAAGATGTTGTAGGCTATTCTGTAGTCTTTCTGAGCGATGAACTGAATAAGCTATCACCTATCATGACTTTCTCTGTATTCCATGACAGAAGGAGCTAATGTTTAAAACTTTCAAACACCAGACTCACCTATTTTAACTGTAGGCTATACTGTTAACTAGTGTTTTTTTTCTTCCATATTTGATTTACATGTAGGCTAAGCTTTATCATTTTATGTAATCATTTGCTTGTTTTTTTTTTTATTTGATTATTATTTGTCAAACAGATTAATTTTATATTGTGTGTTATTGTTAAGAGAGTTAAAAGTTAGAAGATAAAGAGTTTTATTTTCTAAGTCTTCAATGTCATGGAACCATGTTGTCATTGACTTTTCATAGAAACACATTGAGTAAGATTAAGATTATTCAATAAGCACAATGTTTATTTTTACCATGATTTTGTCTCCTTCTTTCTGATATTTCCTCTGCTGACTCCACTGACTCATGGGCTGGTAAGACAATGAGTTAACATAAGCTGTTGATGTTTTTGGATATCAAAATTAACTCTGATTTATGAATACTGTGAGGTCATGTCAACTCAACACTGGATCTAGCATTTCCACTGTCTCTCATGTTCTCATCTTGTATTATTATCATTGAATACTGTGCTAGGGGCATAAAGTGGTTTGCAGAATATGGTTAGAATGCATTATATTCATCCCACAGCCTTGTTAATGTACATAAAGACTGCATCCTAGTCTGTAAGATTGTACATTTTAATATTTGAAACAGTAATAATAGTATAGTCTAGATGCCAGATATTTTAGAAAATATTTTTAAGATACTTTTGTTGTTGTTTGTTTCTGGATAATATAAAACAAATGTTCATGGTTATCCAATGATTCTGAAAACAAAACATTAGACAACTAAACAAAATAACATGTAGGCCTAATTTACTTGAGGTTCTACTAAACATAGTGTCTATTAAAACATATTCATTTAAATTAATTAATAACAAAATTTAAATTTATGAATAAATACTTTTTAAAAGTTTTGTCCTGAGTTTTGAAGGATCTCTTGAATGAGTGATATCAGTCACTGGTGAGTAGTGACACCTAGTGGAATAAAATTGTAATAGAATCTTTATTTAACCCTCTATGATATGCAATATATCAATGAGGAAAAACAATATTTGTGGTGTTTTTCCTGGTTAAAATTGAATACTATAACAATATCAATATATATATATATATATATATATATATATATATATATATATATATATATATATATATATATATATATATATATATATATATATATATATATATATATATATATATAACATTGTACCACAAAGGACAAATTGAAACATTTAACATTTTCATGTAGAAAAAATAAATATATTGATTGAAAACATCAATTTGTTTAACCAAACACTTTCACAAAGAACAAACATATTTATCCAGCTTTTAATATATTAAAAATGTCGTATATAATAAAAAGTAACATTTGAAATTAAGCTGTTGCTCTCAGGCAACATTGTACCATCGTGGAACACAAGTAGCCTATACCAAACCATCATAGCTTATAGGCTACATTAGGCTACTTTCAACGGTCATATAGGCCTACTCATTTTGATCACGGCTGCCGCAACATCAGTGTTAATATTTCCGGATCATAAACTTTTTATTCCAATACTTTCATTATTATTTGTTATTATTTGATGATTGCAAAATAGAAATGATAGAGAAAATTATAGAGAAATTTATATATATTAGAAATAGCCATCTTTTAATGAATATTAGTTCAAACAAGCCTTAAAATACATATGTTTGTATATTTCCATTTTTGTACCAACCTCAAAATTAGTAAACCAGCCCCAGCTTCTTTTTAAGGTGAAGAAATTAGTCTTGATATTCAGAACTTATAAGTTGCTTTAATAGGCTAAAAAGTGGAAAAAGTATTTTTATTTCAAGAACTAAAGAGAAATGTCATACTGACTTAATCTTAATAAAATTACCTAAATAAATCATCATAATCTTTCACAAATAAACATCATAATGTGAAAAAGTGGAAAGGTTTATTAAAAACATATGTTTTGTGTTCTAGTTTTACATGTAGGCATTCAGCTGATTCTTTTCAAATAAACTGTAATCAGGGTTCGTTGATTTCAATGTCTTCCACATATATGAACAATGAGCTCAAACTAAATTAGTGATCAGTTTCATTAAATCGCATGTAACACGTTCCTAAATGTGCTTACGTGTTGTTAACGCGTACCCATGGCGACCGGTCGCGAGTCCGGTAACCGATCGTCTTCCCAACGTGTTGTCTTGTCTTTCTTACCCTAATTTAAGGTTCTTATACTTCGATTTTGTCCTTTATAGTCCCCATTTGTTTACTGCAATTGCTGATTTATAAAGTTATGTGCAGTGTATTAATTAAGTTTATTACAGAGGCTATTATTAACAAAGCAGGCAAGCTCTGACGGCTAATTCGGAAAAGCACGAGATATATCACAAATTTTATCCATTGCTCATTAAAACGGAAGGTTCAGGAATAGATCTAGATCTAATTTCGTTTTATTTAATAGAAATATCCTGTAGCTGCACATTTAAATGCAGGAAAACTGCAGTCCATATATTGATTATTTCTCTTTAGTTCTTGAAATAAAAGCTTAGATTTGACATACATTGTATTAGTTTGTTATTTAGCCTAATTTGTTTGCATATTTTTAATATGTTGCAACTTAATTATGAATATTGCAAGACCTTGAAAAAGATTATTCACCTTAAAAAGAAGCTGGGGCTGGTTTACTTATTTTGAGGTCTGACACAAATATGATAATATACAAAAAATATGTATTTCAAGGCTTGTTTGAACTGTTATTCATTAAAAGATGGCTATATCTGTTTCGCAAACATCAAATAATAACGAAAGTATTGGAATACATTTTTTATTTATTTTATTTTAGAATGTAAGTTAGGCTACAAACATTCAGCCATTACAGTCCGTGAATAAAGATCAAATAATTACAAATAACAACATAAAAATCAAGTATGAAATTAATTAATAAATTCAAAAATTTAATAAAAGTTTATGGTCGGAAATATAAACACAGAAGTTGCTGTGATCAAAATGAGAAAATGACATTTGAAAGTAATTTTAGGCTTTAAATAAAGATTCTATTACAATTTTATTCCACTAGGTGTTGACCAGTGACTGATAAAACGTATTTGATGTAGCCTATCATTATATCATTCATTCAAGAGATCCTTCAAAAACTCAGGATGACAAAGGACTCTGGTCTTTATTCATAAATGTATAAATACATTTTTTAATAGACACCATTTATACTAGAACCTCAAGTAAATTAGGCCCACGTGTTATTTTGTTTAGATGTCTAATGTTTTGTTTTCAGAATCATTGGATTACAGTGAAAAAATCCCTATTATCCAGAAACAACAAAATAAAAGTATCTTAAAAGATTTTCTAATATATCTGGCATCTAGACTATACTATTATTACTGTTTCGAATATTAAAATGTACAATCTTACAGACTAGGATGAAGTCTTTATCTTCTAACTTTTAACTCTCTTAACAATAACACACCATATAAAATTAATCTGTTTGACAAATAATAATAAAATAAATAAATAAAAAAACAAGCAAATGATTACATAAAATGATAAAGCTTGGCCTACATGTAAATGAAATATGGAAAAAACCAAAAACACTAGTTAACAGTATAGCCTACAGTTAAAATAGGTGAGTCTGGTGTTTGAAAGTTTTAAACATTAGCTCCTTCTGTAAGGGAATAGAGAAAGTCATGATAGATGATAGCTTATTCAGTTCATCGCTCAGAAAGACTACAGAATAGCCTACAACATCTTTAAAGGCTTGTTCAGGGAAGTACTGCATGATGCAGGAAATGGTTGAGTTATTATTTGGGGTATAAAATTCACCCTATCGCTGTATTTAGTGCATGCAATGTCAATTTATAGTCTTTACACATCAGCTTGGATACTTGCAGGTTAAAAAAAAACTAATTCCAAGACGTTGACGTCCACGCCAGGTCGCCACGCGGGTCACCCGCTCAGTCAGACGTTCAGAGAACAAGACGTTCGGATAGACGTTCGGTAAGACGTTCGATCGATCGATCGGTCGTTCGGATGTTTAATTTTGGCCCGGAGTGCGCGCCATACACGTGAATGACGCGTAACGTCTGAGTGGACGCTTCACTGCCACACGTGATTTACGTGACGTCCGCGTGACGTCACGCCACGCCTACGCCTCGTCTGCGTCTTAAATTGAATGGAATAAATAGCAGAATAAAAAAAAAAGTTAAGACGTTGAGTGAGACGTTTGTTGAGACGAGTGCATGTAGCAAAGTCACTTTAATGAGCCCGACGGGACGCCATATGCTTGTAGCAAAGTCAAATTAAAGGATCCCACAGAACGCCATAGACGTATAATAAAAAATACACTTTCTTACATACGTCGCCGCCATCGCCGCCACGCACTTTGAGAAGTGTAGATTGATATATTATTTGAACCCAAAAAAAAAAGACTGATTACCCATTGGCTAACTGCTAGTTGGTCAGACTAGTTTTTAAAGCCAGCATGAAAAAAAACATTTTCATGTTTTATTTTGATTCAATTGCTGCTTCTACTGTTGTCGTCTCACCCTCTTTTCCTTTCCGCTTCTTTTTCATAACACTCTGCATCATCCTTCGTCTTTCTCCTGATTGGTCAACTTCATTGCATTTGTAGTGCTGGGGCTTAACTAGTTACATGTAACAGAGTCCCGTAATTTAATGGAATTAATCAGTTACAGTTACTGAAAAATTAAAAAATTAAAATAAAATTATAGTTACTTATGAAAATGCTAACAATTACAAAGTTAATTTCTGTTAATTAAAGTTACTTCTGAATATTTTCTGTAAAAAGCTAGGATATGTTGAATAATATTTTCCCTTCATCCACATATAGTGGTAAAAAGAATATGCAGATTTTTACTATTTTTATATCAGTAGGACATAAGACATCATGTTTTTTTTTTATGTGAAATTATTAAACGTAATTTCAGGAGGAGTACGCCCATCTAATCTTCCAATTAATACCAAGGTATAAAACCAGCAGCTTACGTCTTCCCATTTTTAGTTCCTGCAGAATCCCTCCTCCTCCCCTGGTCCTCCTTTTGTACAATTTTTTCTGTTATATATAGGGGGCTATTGGAGCTTGGGTAGAATATCCTTTCTGAGCCCCTCTATAGCAGACAGCAAATCTGTTTACCACTTTCACTAAGATTATATGGGCATACAAACTCGTGAATACAGTATACTGATCTAGAATTTTAGTTTTTAAATATAACTTAAATATTACTAAATATAATTATCTCTGTGTTTTTAGAGGTTAACCCTGCTTGGTTTAAATGTTTGAAAATTATATACACTGTTAAAAACATTTGTTAGAAATTAAGAAAAGTAGCCAAAAAGTAATCAGTTACATTACTATACAATAAAGTAATTGAAGTAGTTGTTATTTTACTATTAATACATTTTATATAGGGTAACCTGTAATCTGTAACATTGCATTTTCAAAGTAACCTTTCCAACACTGGTTTACTTAATTAACCTTCACAACATGTACCACAGTCAAGTTTTCTATATATTTAAATTATTATGTTAACTTTTAATAATTACTCTGAGCTCATTGTTACTTCCCTAAAATGAATACATTATGTTAGCCAACTGCATGATTTGTATCATCTTAGAATCTTAGAACTGATCAACAAATAAACTTTTTTATTTTGAGTTTATTTTACCATTAAATGTGGGGTCAGATTTCATATTCTATTTAGTTATCAATTCAATTCAATCCTGGTGTATATACAAGTCACAAAGTACAAATATTCCTAATTTATTATTCAAAATAGAATTACTCCCAACATTAGATCATGTTTATTTTACAATAAATGGAATTTTAATAAATGGTGTTTTGTTTCAAGTGCCATTTCTTTGCCTTCCTTTTCACCTATGCAAGTGCTGACAACTTAGCCAGTTTTAGCCAGCATAGTAGGCATACTCTTTGTCACTTTAGAGAAAGAAAATAAAAATGTTGATAATCTGTTAATGCTGCTACAGTGTAACAGTAATCATAGACTCTGTTTGTATCTCACATTGATACATTTAATCATTAGACTGTTTTACTGCAACATTATACATTTCATTCTTCAGTGGGTACAAATGTTGTGAGGCTGATGGAAAAATATTTGGCAGGATGTATTCTTGCATGTTTCAGTTAACAGCTGCTATTAATTTGGACGAATATCAGCATAGTTTTTAATAATTTGAGAGAAACGGAGGATTTTGACCCTGTCTTTGTGAGGTATTTGGTCCTGCCACAGATATTCAGGTGAGAGCACTTTGCTGGGTTTGTTATAAAGGAAGTACTTGTTCAAATGAGACTCCTCCTGCCATACTGCCTCAATGGATTTAGATTTATCAATGTCCAGCTGCTCCCGGCAGGTTTTAGCAAGCTGATGTACGTCTTTTAATAAGCCACCGATCACAGCCCCTCCATAATAATAATCACCCTCAGAATAAGGAATGAACGCTTGAGACTCTGGCCGGCGTTCATATGTGAAATGTTCACGAGCTGTTTGATAAAAACCAGGATGTATCACACCTACCAGACGGCCCAAAGACTCCACCCCCCAGTGACCATAGAACTTTGAATCCACATCAAGGCTGAAAATGTAGTCGGCTTCATTGACCAATTGACTCTCAATAAGTTTCTCCAGTCTTGCCATCCTGCTCAAACTGATATCCTGCCATCTGTTAGAACTAGGGACTTTCAACACCGTCAGATTATGTTTTTCACCCATTTTCACTGCAGGAACCTGTTCTGGTTGATCAGTGAACACATAATAATGCACACAAAATCCAACAAAGTAATTCTGCTCCGCTGACTCCAGGAAATCTTTAAGAAACACTGTATACCTGAAAAAAAGGGAGGGGGGAGTGACAAAAGTGTACATTTTTGGCAATTTATTTACAAAGATCAAGACAAACTCCAATACACTGTACATTCAAAACCATACAAAACACTAGATGAGGGGCATCCAATTCTGCTCCCGGAGGGACCCTTTCCTGCAGAGTCTAGCTCTAACACACCTGTCCTGGTGTAATGTCGAGGTGAACTCAGACATGAGGGTATACAAGAAAGCGGGTAATGTACCGTTACATAAACCCTGAACTTGGAGTAAGTTGAGTGCTGAATTAGGGTTTTAGTTACAAATTAAATAAACCACTTTTTTTTGGTACAATACACTATAAAAATGCTGGGTAAAAAATAACCTAAATTGGGTTGAAAATGGACTAACCCAGCAATTGGGTTGTTTTAACTCAGCGATTGAACCCAATTAAGCAAACATTAGACCCAACCGCAGGGTTAAAACACTCAATTGCTGGGTTAGTCCATTTTCAACCCAACTTGGGTTGTTTTGTACCCAGCATTTTTCAGAGTGTATGTTTATTTAACATGTATAGCATACATTTATTTAACATCTTTTGTTGTTTGATTAACATTAATGACACAGACTTGTATTTTTAAGGCTGCTGTCACTTTAAGACCAAATGCTAGTATCTACTCACTGATATATAAATGATCTATAAAGAGATCAAATATATCTATACCGGTATGTAGATACTGACACACATCCGGTTTTCACCAAGCTGTTTACGTTAACTTTAGCCATAACCGACTGTATGTGAGATACTCCATATGTTGGTGATTTTGACAACTGCGTGTCTGTATTTAAACATTCAGGTGTAAAAAAAGTACATTCGGGAAATGAGAGAGCACTTCCGGTGTGTGTCATTCAGCGCAATACCACATTGAGTTCTTTTTTTCCACAACTTACTGCACATAATAACTCTTTTTGAAGATCCTTGTCAAATGCACTCATGCTTTGACATCTCTGCGCCTGACTTGATCTCCTCCATGCTCTCATATGCCGCCTTCACTAACTGCAAGTTATCGATAACGAATTGTGAATGAATGGTAATTTTGTGCTCCAAAATATACTATGATGAGATTGGCTACCTTTGATTAGGCTATTCTCGCGTGACAGAAGACTGCTACTCGCTTTTATATGATCACCTAGTAAAGACAATTTAGGAAAGAAGAGATACCAGGCAAAACATTATTTTTCAGTACACTAAATAAATCAGGACACTAAAAATAGAGCTGAAATAGTCCTCCTCCAGAGTCACCACCCTCCTCAGTTTGACATTTTAATCGTGTACGATCAAAAATTGTGATATTACACATCCCTCTCTCAAGCAAGGGCATCAACCATGCTCGCCCTAAGAGAGTTCAGCTGGAAAAAGGGGGCTCTGATGGATAGAGGTCTTAACAAGATGACTCTCTAGAATGAGAGGAGGACTAACTACTACTACTACTGCTGCTGCTACTACTACTATACTAGGGACAGCCCTACCAAGGGGGCTCCCAGAGAATCATGCCACTGGACATTGCTATCCAGGCGGAGCTCAGGGATTGCAAACCTCTGCAGGAAGACTCTCTAAACACGAGGAGGTAATACTACCTTATACTAGGGCTCCTTAATAAGGAGGCTCACAGAGAGACATGTCACGCAATATCTCTAACATCAGGAGAGCAGAGGCCTTTGAGAGAGCCAGGACATTCAAATTCACTATCCATGTGGTTAGCTCAAGGGGGTGGAGTCTTCAACCGAACGACTGTCAAATAAGCAAAAGCCTAACAACACTTTCTTAAACTAGCATTGTCTGCATTTAGACAGAGCTCAACTAGGCCTCTCAACTGCATAATTCTCAAGAATGAGGAGCCCTGACTATACTATATTAACGCTGCATTCACACAGGGAGTTGGCATTAACGCTTCTCATTTACTTTGAATGAGTGATGCCATGAATTGTGGGTTCTGTCGCTTCACTCCCCGTTGCAAGTGGCAGAAGTTGAAGATTTCTCAACTTTTCAAGCGCCAGCGCAGGCGTCATCAAATCAGATCGCCCTATGCAAATACCCTAGAGCAGACGCTAGCCAATTGCGTTCATGCAACCCTAGAGAAGATGTGTGATTGGCCAAGTTTCAGCCACACCCTCCATCAAGCTTGAATGCCGAAGCCCACTGTGAATGCAGCATAAGGGGGCTTACCAGGGTAGGGTTGGACACTAAAAACATTCATATTTTCAGAAAAAAACTTATTTCATGTTGTCATGGGGTATTGTTTGTAGAATTAAAGAAAAAAAAAGTAAACCTCCAAAATGAGACTTTCATTTAGTTGGCTCTCCAAAGGCTCTCCAAAATGAGAGGGGGAATTTCAGTGCCTAACCATGCAGAGCATAGGAAGGACAAATTGATTTGCAACGGTGGCTTTGTCGCAGTTTAAATAACTTTTATCTATTATGGTGTGGCGTGATGTGACATGTCAGCAGTCGTGTCCGGTGTAGATGCGGTGTAAGCCTTGCATTTGTCATTGAGCTATAGCTAATACTGTCTTAATTAGCCTGTTTTGGCAAAATTACGTAAAAGCGTCTTTGGTTACCTAACGTAACCATCAGCAGTGCTGAAAGATAGGAGAGATATGAACTCACTTTCCAAGAGCAAAGACTGCAGTTGCTATGGTGATGTTTTGTTGTCTGTAGATTGAATCAGTCAACGTGGGATCAAAAGTTCCTTCCCATACAATTGGGGCCAACCATGGTGTTAAGGTCACAGGACTGCCATCTGGACTGTTTCAAATAAAATCACATACATATAAATAAGATATGCAAATCCAAATGCATAATAATATTTAAAAAATAAATAAAATAATAATATATATATATATATATATATATATATATATATATATATATATATATATATAAAGCTGTTTATGTTCTTACCTCACTACACTGGGCTGTTTGTATGAAAGCCTGTATTAAAAAAAAATCAGTTGTGAACAGTTGTGATGTTCTCCCACACGCACAGCTTGTTTTATATGTTATGCAGCATATAGTATTAGCAGAAAATTCTGGAAAAAGTCACATGCAAAAGGTAAAACAGAATTTAGGAAAAAATGTAAAGAGATCCCCTTCCTTGTCCTCTTTCAAGTCAGAAAATGTTAAGACAACCTATATCAATGACTTCCTCTAATCCTAACATTTCCTCTATAACTCCCATACCCCTGATTTTGTACTTTTGTTTGTGGGCAGTTCCTTTTTAAAATAGAGTTCAATGACTGGGTTAAGTGGATTACATTTCCTGAGCTTTGAATAAAATCCTGTTTCCAAAAACTCAACACACAAGTCACAATAAATTAGAACAAAACTATTGAAGAAAGTGTTGTACTCACCCTTGTGGTGATTGCAACTGAGAGTTTTCCTGGTGCTCTTTTGTTGTTCTAAGAAAGATATGATCAGGTAATACATGTAATACAACTTTTGTTGTGTCTGTGTGTTTTAATAGCATGTGGATGCATGTGTGTGCAGGCTTAATGTATACAACAAATGTAGAAAAGGTAATTCATGCATTCATGATCCCAAGCTTACCTTAATGCATTACAGTCATCAAGCAAAAGTGTTCAATAACAGGAGAGAAGCAGAGATAAAATACATAGTATACAATGAGGAAGTTGATCGCACCTGAATTTTTTTTTTTTTTTTGAGCCCTCAAAAACAACAACAAACAGTCACTGACAGTTGCGTAATTTGAACTCACACTATATTTGAGTTTAGGCTATGTATGCTTCTGAATGCACTTTTGTATGTGTAAGTGTATGTTTTGACCATGTGTTTGTTTCAGAGAGTGCAAGAAAAGTGACAGTACTTACTTAAGGCAGAATCTTTGCTCTTTATATCTGAAACAGATAAATGGTTATAATGCTGAAACTCTGCATGGTCAAAGTTGGGTTTAATGGTATCTATAATCACAATACATTCCTCTATAATTCAGGAATAAGTGATTATCCCCTATCATTCAGGAATAAGGGATTACTCATTATCTCTTTTTTTCTTTTCTTTTTTTTTAAACATATCCCTTTATCGTAATACAAGCAGCCAATCAAAATACGAGTTTCGGAGAAGACCAGCAACCAACAGCAACTGTTTGCACATTGGAGTCAAAATGTATTTGTATGGTTTGCGTAAAAAATGAGAGCAGGGTCTGTCTGCGTCCCGCAGTGATACAAACCACGCCCTTGCAAGTTACACCTACTATAACTGAAAGGCTGTAACGCCAGATTGTCTGGGAGGACAAGGGACACTTTTTGCAAATGACATCACGCTGAGTGTATCAATGAATGGGTCTAATTTACATGTATTTCCTTCACCTGAAACTCCCCCACCCTTTAGACCCTCATGCATTGATCACATGGAACACCTAAAAAGAGGACAAAGGACACTTTTTGCAGACGACGTCACACTGAGTGAATCAACTTAGAATGGCTCTAATTTACATGTATCTATTTCTCCTCATCCTACTTCCCCTCAGGTTGTGACCATTGGAAATATACCCAAAATCTATATGATCTAAAAATGAACAAATACTAAACAATATATATGTGTTTGATATTATTGGAAATGTCTTAGTGCGACTGGTACAAATATAATGTCTTAGTGCGACAGGTCTGAGACAGTGATTAAATGTAAATTCCCTTTGTTAACATATGTTTCCATTTGAAAGAAGTTATTGTCAGGTCTGAATACTTAAGGCAGTGTAGCAGAAGAGTCAGGGTGCAATATTGTATTCAGATTCGCCCGTAACGTTGTGTCCAGCCAACGTTACGTAGCCTATGGAAAGTCAGGAACGCATCTCTCACTCTTTACTTAAGTGTATTCGATGTTTTGAGGATCTTTGAATTGATTATGTAATTGGAATTATACCTGACTGTTTAATAAATTGTTACATTTTGATTTATTCTGACTTACTCTGGATTTATTAACGATCTCTATGAGATCATGAATGGGTATTTTCCACAAAGGGTTAAACTGAATGATTAAATGTGTAGCTAACTATTAAATATGAATGACCAAATAACCAAATTGGCATTCTAATCTAAATTCTAAATTATAATAAAATGAAGTCAGATAAAGAGGAATTGGAATTAGATCCATTTTGCCCAGCTGAGAACACAGTACGCGCAAATCCCTTCACCCGCCCTTCGCTGCCGCCATTGGAGCGATTTCAGCGGCCTTACAGCTATAACAAATTATGAATCCCGTGAAGAAACAACTGTGGATGTCATTGACTAAACAATTTTTCTCTTAAAAATAAATTACATTAGACCCACTTTATATTTTAGGTGGCCTTAACTATGTACTAACATTTAAATGAATCATTTGATACAATACACTTATCTCTTTCGCATTTTTTGCACTTGAACAGACATGAACACAGGAGCAAACTGTCACCCTACAAACTATGCCCCCTACCGCAAGTTACACCCCCTACAATGAAAACAGCCATTTAGGATGTCATCAGAGTTTGTTTTATCAATAGATGTTATTTCATACTTCATAAAATTCAAAAGTAACATAAGTTGCACTGTTTTGTCAATCAGCTAATGCCATAAAAAAACTCACTTGATTGAGGTGGAGGTGTAGCCAAAATAAATGAGTCTGTGAGGAAACACATAAGAGATCATGAGTGATAGGGTGAAGCAGATCATATCATAGGTTCATAGGTTTTACAGTGATCTACATATAACTCAGAATTATCAGTAAAGATGAATATATTGGAAAAAAAAAGTATGATTCTGTTATTGATCATTTGTAATGTAATGCCTTACTAGTGGGTGGGAGTATAAGCTAATGATCATGTACAAATATTAACATCTACACAGAACATCTACAGGAGGATCTTCTAAATGGCTTAGGTTTCTGTTTGGAAATTTGGGCAACAGGCACAATATGAAATGAAACCATAGGCCCTGTTTACACCTGGTATTAAGATGTGTTTTGGTCGATCAAATCACAAGAGTATGACGCTAAATACAGGTGTAAACGTGGTCTAAAACCCTTTGAGCTTGTCCACTTTCAACCACTTCCAGACTTACTTTCTTACTTTAAATGCACATGTGGTCAAATGCATTTGAACAGCCACAAAAGACCACCTACTCTTTGCCTACTGACTAATAGCGCCTAATGCATAAACATTGTGGAAAACACGCTAGCCGTTTAATCAGAAATGGATCGACAGTCAAGAAGTGGATGAAATTACTTACTGCTTGCGGGAATATAGTTGAAATTGCCCCCCTTCTTCAGTATCAGACGCTTAGTGAAGCCTGCTTGATATTGTCCCAGGTTAGAAAAACTCTCCGTGGTGAAATGGGCTAAGCAAACTAACAACTTTGAATTAAATTGTTGCAGTATCCCATTATAGATAAACATCGACCGTGCCTGTTGACAGTGTTGTTCTGTGGGAAGGGTATGAAAAGTCCTCACATCCTCTGCACAGCCTGGAGCATAACATTTATCTCCATGAGCTGCCATCTTCTCTATCTTCGCTTGACGTTTGTTTCTTCACAATACCTGCAGAACTTCTGATGTTCTGCCTGGCCTATAACATGGGCTGGCATATGCAAATGTTGGGGGCGTATATATTAATGATCCTGGTGTTTTTCACGCTCATGATTTACATATGAAGGAAGGCAATGTTGTTTGAGACTCACGGTATGTGATTTCCATGTACTGAACTCTTGTTCTTCAACTATGTCAAGGTTAATTACATTTTTACATTACATCTAGGGCACCTTTAAATAAAACACTAGGTGGAAACAGGAATTTTCCCTCAACTATTTGTGATCCGATTGAACAAAACATCTTAATACCAGGTTTAAACAGGGCCTATGTGATCATTCTTTGCAATGATTATGTGATGTCTCAAAGCAGCAAGCAGACAGTTGGTTAAACCAGTCAGTTTTAAGAGTTATATAGTTCAAGTTGTCTGTCCCTTGTTAAATAAATTTGCTGCAGTATTTGTAAATGAAGAAAGCCTTTCTGACAAAAAAAATATAGGAACAACTGAAATCACATGCAGGTCCTTCTCAAAAAATTAGCATATTGTGATAAAAGTTCATTATTTTCCATAATGTAATGATAAAATTAAAATTTCATATATTTTAGATTCATTGCACACCAACTGAAATATTGCAGGTCTTTTATTGTTTTAATACTGATGATTTTGGCATACAGCTCATGAAAACCCAAAATTCTAAAAAATTTAGCATATCATGAAAAGGTTCTCTAAACGAGCTATTAACCTAATCATCTGAATCAACTAATTAACTCTAAACACCTGCAAAAGATTCCTGAGGCTTTTAAAAACTCCCAGCCTGGTTCATTACTCAAAACCGCAATCATGGGTAAGACTGCCGACCTGACTGCTGTCCAGAAGGCCATCATTGACACCCTCAAGCGAGAGGGTAAGACACAGAAAGAAATTTCTGAACGAATAGGCTGTTCCCAGAGTGCTGTATCAAGGCACCTCAGTGGGAAGTCTGTGGGATGGAAAAAGTGTGGCAAAAAGCGCTGCTGAGAAGGTGACCGGACCCTGAGGAAGATTGTGGAGAAGGACCGATTCCAGACCTTGGGGGACCTGCGGAAGCAGTGGACTGAGTCTGGAGTAGAAACGTCCAGAGCCACCGTGCACAGGCGTGTGCAGGAAATGGGCTACAGGTGCCGCATTCCCCAGGTCAAGCCACTTTTGAACCAGAAACAGCGGCAGAAGCGCCTGACCTGGGCTACAGAGAAGCAGCACTGGACTATCACTCAAATTTTGCATGTCATTCGGAAATCAAGGTGCCAGAGTCTGGAGGAAGACTGGGGAGAAGGAAATGCCAAAATGCCTGAAGTCCAGTGTCAAGTACCCACAGTCAGTGATGGTCTGGGGTGCCATGTCAGCTGCTGGTGTTGGTCCACTGTGTTTTATCAAGGGCAGGGTCAATGCAGATAGCTATCAGGAGATTTCGGAGCACTTCATGCTTCCATCTGCTGAAAAGCTTTATAGAGATGAAGATTTCGTTTTTCAGCACGACCTGGCACTTGCTCACAGGTATTTCTCGCCATTTAGTTTTAGTCATATTTTAGTCACCTGAATTGTTTTTAGTTTTAGTCGTTTTAGTCGACTAAAAATCAAAAGATTTTAGTCGACTAAATCTACAGTAGATTTAGTCGACTAAAATCTAATGAGTTTAGTTAAATTGTAATGCATTAAATGAGCATTTAAGCATTACATAACCGACTGTTACTTGAACTGACATTGTGACATCATTGTGTTTGACAAAAATACACGAAAGAGAGCTCAATTAACTTCTTTTTTTAAACATCTATATAGTTTTTATAACTTTGTATTTCTGTTTTAGTTAGTATATCAGGTTAAGCTAAAGCTTCAAGTTTGTTTATTTATTTAAGTAATGGAGATTTTCAATGGTTTTATGAAACTATTATAACCCTGATACTTTATTGAATATGTGTCAAATACTGGTCTTTCCTCCTGACTATGAATTAAATGGGAATGAAATTAAATATAGTTTATTATGTAACCAAAAACGAATATAAAATGCGTGACTCTTAATTATAAAAAAGCTCGCAATACACTGGGACTCTTATTTTGAAACACCTCACTATTGCAGTTGCAGCAGCTGAGCTCTTTCAAGTTCAGATGAGGGAGATGAAATATGTATTGTTACAACCGTCTAAAGCATATTACTATATACACATCGTAAAGTAAACATTGTCCTTGTTCATCAGCATTAATTCATAAACAATTGCATGATATAAATGTGTGCTATTCATTGATTGAGCCGCTCTGAAGCGCTGTATTGGAGATGCGTGAGCCTGTAGAAGCACAACAGCGCCGTGTTTGCCCGCGGTTAGATCCGCACGTTACAACCATGGTTACAAATCAAATGTGCGCATCTGTTACACAGGACATCAGTTCTGACTGGATCTCTTCCCTAATCGTCCCTCCCTGACATTTTCGTCTCGTTTTTATTGGTTGACGAAAATGACAGAAGATTTTAAATCATAGTTTTTGTCATCTAGCACTAGTTTTTATTTAGTTATCGTCTCGTTTCGTCAGTGAAAAGGTCGTTGTGAAAATTATTAAATCACGAAATTAACACTGCTCCATGCCACGCCGCATTGAAGCAGTCATTTCTGCAAAAGGATTCCCGACCAAGTATCGAGTGCATAACTGAACATAATTATTTGAAGGTTGACTTTTTTTGTATTAAAAACACTTTTCTTTTATTGGTCGGATGAAATAAGCTAATTTTTAGAGATTTAGGAGATAGGAATTTTGGGTTTTCATGAGCTGTAGGCCTATGCCAAAATCATCAGTATTAAAACAATAAAAGACCTGAAGTATTTCAGTTGGTGTGCAATGAATCTAAAATATATGAAATTTTAATTTTATCATTTCATTATGGAAAATAATGAACTTTTATCACAATATGCTCATATTTTTAGAAGGACCTGCAAAGTTATGCAAAACACAATTACTCTGTATGGCCTTATAATTGTGTTAGGAAGTTATATTTCATCCTAACACAACTATAATTATTGTAACAAATATGGCTCCCGCGGCTCTTCATCCCGACCGCCAGAGGGAGCCGTCACCTGAGTATTGACTCTTCCTATTCTGGACTTCATTTCCCATAGGCCCTCATTCCTGGGACTGATTGCGCACACACCTGCACGTCATCACACACACTCCATATAACACACACACACACTTACATGCACTGCAAAGTCTTGATTTGCCTAGGTGATCATTTCCGAGCGTTTCTTTGTTGGACTGTTTCTCTGCTACCGATTGGACTGCCACTTCTCTGTGCCACCACTGCCGCCGACCCTGACCTCTGCCTGTTTCCTGGACTCTGCCGCCTGTCTCGACCCCAGCCTGTCCTCGTTTACGATTCTGCTATATCCCTGTTTGTACGGTACTGTTGTCTGTTAATAAATAAGCTGCACATGGATCCTCCTGCTGTCGACCCATCATTACAGAAGACTTCGCCATCAAACGATCCAGCAGCTCTCATGCAGATCTCTTCTGAACTCTCAGCCCAGGCTAACCAGCTCGCTGTACATCAACATCAACTAACCCACCTCACTTCCCTTACCGAGGAACTGGTAAAGACTTTGCAGAGCCTCCACTATCCTCTCTCTGAGGCCACCACGCCGCCATCTCCCGCCACAACCAGCGTGGTGACCGCGCCCTCTCCAGTGAATCCGCGTCTCGCTTTGCCAGAGAAATTCGACGGCAATCCCGCCAAATGTAAGGGCTTCTTGTTACAATGTTCCCTGTTTGTTAACCAGCAACCTTCCATGTATTCGACAGAGATCAGTCGAATATCCTTTGTGTGTTCTCTGCTCACGGGCAAGGCTTTGGAGTGGGCCACGGCGGTATGGAGAGAGGACAGCTCAGTGTTTCCCACCTTCTCAGCATTTCTCAGAAGCTTCAAAGAAGTGTTCGAACACCCTGAAGGAGGTAAGTGTGGGTGATCGACTACTGACCTTATCACAGGGGAGATCCACAGCCCCCGAGTTCGCACTACAGTTTCGCACCCTGGCCGCTCAGACTAATTGGGTGGAGGACACTCTGAAACTTCTCTTTCGCAAGGGATTAAACCTGGAGCTTCAGGCGGAACTGGCATGTCGCTATCTTCCTTCATTGAACTGGCCATTCACATCAATAATCTCCTCCGCTCACGCCGTCCACTTCCCTCAGTAGCCAGCAACGTATCTACCTACGAACCCATGCAACTGGGCTACACTCCTCTGCAGCCGGAGGAGCGTGAGCGGAGAAGGAATCTGCATCTGTGTCTCTACTGTGGACAGGCTGGTCACGTCAAACTGCACTGCCCAATCAGACCCAATGTCTCCAGTTCTAGAACGGTGAGTGCTGAATATCCTTCTAACTGTCTGAAAATACCCATCCAACTCACCTGCAATGGTCGTATTGTGTCCACGGTGGCACTCCTGGACTCCGGGGCAGCGGGAAATTTCATGTCTGACACCTTCATTCGCAAATACAGTATTCCACTAACTGATTATCATTCCCCACTAACAGTGGAGGCGCTGACGGCAAACCCATAGGAGGAGGAGAGTTTCACACATCACATCCGAGATCACTCTTCAGTCTGGGGCCCTCCACACGGAACAGATTTGGTTCTATGTCATCCATTCACCCAACAATCCAGTCATCCTGGGTCTGCCATGGCTTCGCACACATAATCCCGTTATTTCCTGGAAGGAGGGACAAATTATGCAGTGGGGATCAACCTGTAAACAACGCTGTCTGAGTGCAGTTCGCCCACTTCCTGTGCACACCATAACGGTCAACGAAACACCCCTCGACCACGAGTCAAGCATCCCCACAGAATACAGTGACTTACGTCTGGCTTTTAGTAAATCTAAATCCACCGAATTACCCCCACATCGCTCTAGCGACTGTGCTATCGAGCTGCTGCCTGGAACAACGCCACCTAAAGGCGTATCTTCCTTGTCTCAACCTGAGGAGGAGGCCATGAAGGCCTATATCGAGGGAGAAGTGGCCAAAGGGTTCATCTGACCATCTACCTCTCTCGCTTCGTCCGGGTTCTTCTTCGTGAAGAAGAAGGATGGCAGTCTCCGTCCATGCATTGACTACCGTGGTCTCAATGACATCACTAAGTTCCGGTATCCAGCAGCTCTGGAGAAACTCCGTCAAGCCCAGTTCTACACCAAACTAGACTTACGCTGTGCATACAACCTCATCCGAATTCGAGCAGGAGACGAGTGGAAAACCGCATTCTCCACATCTTCAGGGCAGTACGAGACCCTGGTCATGCCTTTCGGCCTGTCCAACAGTCCTTCAGTCTTCCAGTCATTCATCAATGATGTGTTCCGGGACATGCTCAACCAGTGGGTCGTAGTTTATATTGACGACATCTTAATCTACTCAAACACCTTTCAAGAACATGTCCAACACGTCCGAGCAGTCCTACAACGCTTGATCCAACACAACCTGTACGCCAAGGCTGAGAAATGTGAGTTTCATCGCACGTCTACATCATTCCTGGGTCAATAGGGTAGATATCCTAGATCCATCTCTCTTGGGAGAATTCCATAGGACACATCAGGAGCGTCCGGCCCCTCGTCCACGCGGTAGACCCTGGCGCCCACTTCCTCGCGTCTGGAGCTGCCGCCGACCCTGACCTCTGCCTGTTTCCTGGACTCTGACTACTTGCCGCTTGTCTCGACCCCAGCCTGTCCTCGTTTACGATTCTGCTATATCCCTGTTTGTACGGTACTGTTGTCTGTTAATAAATAAGCTGCACATGGATCCTCCTGCTGTCGACCCATCATTACAATTATATTGAAGTATGTTGCATTAATTGTATTATATAATCCATATAAAATGATATAATGATTAAATACAATTTAATTTAATCTTAAATACATTCCATCATACAGATTAAGAAAAGTTGCGTTATAGCTTCAGCTGCATGGTTTCTCTGAATAACGCAGATACGCTTATGTTTATCTAACCAATGAGAGGTCTGTAATCCGGGTCTGTATAAAAGCTGTTTATTGTGAGAACTGATGAGAGAGAATGACACACTTGGTATTGCTCAAGGATCGGGTCAGAGCACAACTGCAAACACCGGCAAGTTTGACAAGAGTGGCGAAAGGCTGTAAGGAAAGTGTGTACTTGTCTTAAGTTACAGGAAATTATCCTGTTGAAGTCAATGAATTCATGTTGGCTCAGATTTTAGTGTTCTATCTGTCACCAGCAACTAGTTTTCCCACAAAAGACACAATGTAGTGTAGCATGAAAACAATAGATTGTTTCTGGGTGGATCATTTAAAGGAAAACAAAACCTGTAATACTTGATCTGGAGATTTTAACCAGGACTTGCCCTGTGTGTCCATGCAGTATGTCAAAAACGGTTATAGACAGATGGTCCCTTTTGTACATACCAAAATAAAGTAAAGTATAATAGTTTGCAATTTTTTAAATAGTTGAATGTATTTTAAAAGATGAAAAACAATTATGTATCCATGATGATCTAAATGCAACCATAGTTTAGTCCACAAGTTTAGTTTAGTGAATTTACTTAAACTGGATAATGACAGTATTTTTTATAGCTGCTGTTCAGCCAAAACAAATTTTGCTGCATTATTTCCCTGTTTTCACTGTAAAGCCAATTTGAAACAATCTGTATTATAAAAAGCACCATATGAATAAAGGTGTCTTGGCTTGAATTGACTCAAAGACTACAAATTAAAATGACAATTAAACACCCAGACAGTTTCACTACTTCAAACACTAAAGGTAACAGTAAATGGCTACAAATGACAAAATAGTAAGTACATACCCAGTTATTGAGAGGCTAGTCAACACAAGAAGAAAGATATTAGCATTTTGAAGGAGTTTCATTTTTCCTGTATTAGTCTAATATTATTCACTTGGAGAACTGAATGGCAGAAAGAGGAAGCATTCAAGAGAGTCATAATGGGAGGAGTATAGTTAAACTGTTGCTCTACTGGTAGAGCAAGGTGAAATGTATGCAGTGTTGTTTTGCATGGAATATATGATATGCAAAGTATAGAATACTCTCTTAGTATGCCGTTAACTTGTTTTGACCAAATTAACCATAGTTTTTATAGTTATTACAGTATGCTGGGTAACAACATATTTAATGAACTATTTTGGAGAGCCCACATCACTCGTGAATGAACTTGTTTAATCTGCTTAGAGCTAAACCTTGACTAACTGGGACCCAGGTCAGGAAGCAGATGGACTGGCTCAACCGACCATTTGCTAGCTGTCTCATGTTACAGATGTCAGATAAATCCCAACACGTAGAGATTCTCACACCTAGATATTATCACATAGAGACTGTGTCTGTTCCCGAAATTAGTAAATACAAAAAAAAAAAAACATTAAAAGCATTTAACGGTAAAAAAAAAAAAAAAATTGATGTCCAATAAATAAAAAACAGATATAATACAGATGAACAAATGATAAAGCTCGGGTTGCTGAATATTCGATCCCTTCCCCCAAAAGTGCTTATTGTTAATGATATGATCACAGATCATAATCTAGATGTGCTGTGTTTGACAGAAACCTGGCTAAAACCCGACGATTACATTACTTTAAATGAGTCCACCCAGCAAGATTAGTGGTGTCAACAATAATTGATTCGGCGATGCATCGCAATGCAGGGCATGCACGATTCAGCATCGACGCGGCAAAGTGCCATAAGCGATTATGTCACCATTTATTTTCTGGCCTTGAGTGGGACAGAAAAGTTGTGAAGTTTCTGTGCCATAGCTGGGAGATGTGTCTTGTGCATGTTGCCCACTTGGGTCCCACTTAGTGGCAAGTGCCATCCTATATGAATTGCAACTGGCATGGGGCCATTATGGAACCCGCGGACAATCCTATATGGGGCCCTTTATTCAGCCCATTTCATACCCACATGGGCCCCACATATAAATGTTGGCTGGGGCAATACTGTCCCAGCAAGCAATAGCCGTCATTTCACCGTCTAGGTTAACTATAGACCCGATATAGCCCAGCTATGAGTAACCCACTTTTAGCCAAAATAACCTTGAATTTGTTACAAGTCATTTTTGCCCAAATAATTTCTGAGACGTATGATATCCATCATGTAAGTAAAGTGAAGAGTGATTACAAGGTGTTTGGTTTCATTTCTTTCATGTTTTATGCGTATAGGCTGTACATAGCCACAATTTAGCTCCTAACGTTATATAGACCGGCTATTTGCAGCCCACTTGTAGCCAAAAGACAAAACTGATTAATTGTAGTTTTTGGCAATGTAGCACAATGATATGGTTGATATCCCATAATGTTCGCTATGTCAATAATATCTGCAAGATGTGTCATGGTCATGGTCTATCTGGGCTACGTGTAGTCTGCTTTTAGCCCACCCGCAGTTTTAAACATATTAATTAGTATTATATTTAACATTCACTTAAAATGTAAGACAGTCAAATAATATCGTAGATATTATTTGTCTCTCTTCCATTTTAAGTTAAATATAAAAATGCGATTACAACTCTCAACCGCTAGATGGCAACTGTAGCCTGGATTACTGGCAACGCCAGATCTCGCGATAAACATTTCTGTTTTGAGTGATTTTTTTACACACGAGGAGAGAACAACAACGGGCAACAGCAAACGTTAAAGGACATTCTTTGGCCTTGTAAGTATCTGTGTTTTCGTTTATACATGTGTTCATTATATTATTTGTTATTGTGTAGGAACCGTGATATTTTAGCTAGTAACATTGTAGAATAAGCCATGTTGTGGTTAGCTTAACATGCTACATGTATCTGTAGCCTACCTTCAAGTCGATAAACAAGAAGCAAGTGCATATTATAAATTGTTATGAAAGCCACAAATATCCTTTTACTCTTTAGATCATTATATGAAACTATGAGTCTTTGACTTGGCAAGGCAAAGTTGTATAGCACATTTCAACAAGCAACATTGGGTAATGTAAAAGACAATATAAGAAGACATTTAAAAACACTTTAAAATTGCTCAATAGAAAATAAAAACATGATAAAACAGGAGAGTAAAAGTATAAATCAGTATTCCTTCCCAGTTAATAAAAGGCAGCGGCAAACAGTAATGTCTTTAAACTTGATTTAAAAGAATTAAGAGTTGCATAACTGCAGTTTTTCTGTGAGTTTGTTCCAGATATATTGTACATAAAAACTGAATTCTGCTTCTCCATGTTTAGTTTTGACTCTGGGGACAGAAAGCAGACCTGTCCCAAATGACCTGAGAGGATGGTTCATAATGCAGCAGAAGATCAGAAATTTACTTTGGCCCTTAACCATTCCTTGCTTTAAAAACAAGCAGTGGTATTTTGAAATCAATTCTTTGACAGACAGGAAGCCAGTGTAAAAACTCAGACTTGAGTGCCGTGATCCACTTTCTTGGATTTTAAGACATTAGGTTGACTGGAAATTATCCAGCCATCAGTCAACAAAGCACAATAATGAATATACAGAACAGAACACACACATGCACTGCACAGTGCGCACACACACACACACACACACACACACACACACACACACACACACACAAAATAAAATCAGCTTTCCTAATTGTCTATCTCGTTCTAATGCAAAATGGTGGCTAAAACATATTTTAAACCCAAAAATGAAAATCTGTCATCATTTACTCACCCTCAAGTTGTTTCTTTCGTCTGTTGAACACAAAATAAGTTATTTTGAAGAATCCGGGTAATCAAATGGTTTATGGACCCCACTGACTTCCATCGTATTTATTTTCCTACAATGAAAGTCAATGGCTATCAAATGTCTGGTTATCAACATTCTTCGAAATATATATTTTTGTATGTTCAACAGAAGAAAGAAACCCATACAGGTTTGGAACAACAGGTTTGGAGTAAATGATGACTATCTCTTTAAACATGTCACATACACGTATCTTAACCTTTTATTCCCCAGCTCTAGTGTGCATACAAGCAAAGAGAATGACTTTGTCACAATTACTGTAAATAAAGTAAAAATGATGTCAACAATGCTTTTCTTGTGCAGTTGTTATGTTTCTTATTTGGCAGATGCCGTGATGACCGACTTCCCAGCAGCAACAGAGTTTGAGTTAAGGAATGCAATAAAGCCAACAATGTTTTATAAACCAACAAAAGGGTTACGTTTTTATTTTGTCATTCTTTATATATATATATATATATATATATATATATATATATATATATATATATATATATATATTATTTTATGTTGTTAATATTCCATATTTCTTATCCTAATTTTATATTTAATTGTATTGTTAACATTTTGTTTGTTCATTTTTATGTTTTGATCTTTTTGTATTATCTTAAGTTGTCTATGTTGTTAATGTTCTTTTTCTAAATAAAACCTTTATATTTAATTTGTTTGGATGGATTGTTATTATTGAGAACCTGTTATATTTGAGTGAAAATAATTCTTTAGCTATTTTGTTATCTGTTAGGTGTATGTATATATATATATATATATATATATATATATATATATATATATATATATATATATATATATATATATATATACAGTCATTCGTTAGTCGTCTATTTGATGACTAGTCTATTCTTGGGCTATGATTAGACGTCTATTAGATTTTCACTGACAGCCCAAATTCAGCCTTGTTTTAGCCTAGACCCATATTTGCTGTCTATTAGACGTATATATGTAGTCGTTCAATAGCCGTCTAATCTTGGGCTATGATTGGACGTCTATTCTTGAGCTATGATTAGACGTCTATTAGATTTTCACTGACAGCCCAAATTTAGCCTTGTTTTAGCCTAGACGTCTGGGCTATGTTTTGACGGCTATTAGACGTCTTTTAGACGCAAAATTGCTTGCTGGGGTACCATTCAATTTTATTTTATTTAATGACACTTATAATGTCAAAGATACAGGATACAGGATTGATAATACACACATAGCTGCCAATAAAATCTGTTGTTCAATATCTGACTGCTTGAATTGCCTCATGATGACTTGGGTTGGGTACCGAAAATGGAACACAAAACGCAGATTTCGGTGCCACTTAAATTCAAACGTGCTTAATTTCGCGCTTTGGCTGGCGCCGAGCCAGAAACAGACACGCTCAGCGCTCGTCACATATCACAACTATTCAGTGTTTCAACCACATCATGTTTATTTTAGGTTTCACACATGTAAATGCTGTAAAAAGTAGGCTACTAGCAAAAATACACACTGATGTCTATGGAAGTGGCAAAAACAATCCTTTCAGACAGTTAAAGGTGCACTATGTGACTTTTCCGTCCGCTAGAGGCGCCTGTTCAAAACAAAGGCGTAATTTGATGACGTTAAGTTTGAGCGCAGAATCTTGGGACATGTGGTCTTCACCTCACAGCCGGTGGAAAAGAATCGGGATTGGACTCGGGCAGAAATCATGTTCATGGATGCGATTATTAACTTTACTGTATATGAAGCAGAGCAGGGGCGAGTCCTGAGGAGCTGAGTAAGGCCGCTGGAGAGATTGTTCAACAAACACACTGCTCGCGAGTAGCGGGACTTTTATTATGACGGGACACAGTCGCCGGCTCAATCTCCGCTTTTCCGGTCATGAGCATGAGGTAACGCAGCTCTGTTTATTATATTAGATACATTTAAGTGTGTTTACAATGATGTTATGACGTTACTCTGTGCATTCGATCGGCGGCTGCTGTGACACTTGTTCACACTGCAGTGAGAGTAAAGCTTTTCTGCAAAATAAAACCGGAAACGAGGGTAACGCAGATATGACGCCATTGACAGGCGACTCCCTCATGCGCTATGCTCACACGTCCCGGTTCATTGGTAAAAATAGCGATTTTCTCACAATTTACAAATAGTTGGAAACATTTGGGATATTGTAAGAACTCAACTGAACAAAATATATAACACTGGCCTGGTGGTTTTGGATATTTGACTGCAAAAATCCTACATAGTGTACCTTTAAGATAACTCGACTGTATGTTTTATACACGTTATGACTATATAGTTAAGCAGCTGTCACCTACTTTCATGTATTTCGTGAGACGAGGATACATTTATGCGATGTAAATCCGAGATCCGATTCTCGAGGCGCAAACTAACGTGGCGCGCCCATCGCGCAGTAGTCTATAAATCAACTAACACACATTTACTCATACATATTTGAAAATCAGATAGTTCATGACATAGTTAGCAAGTTTGTGTATATATTGAATAAAAAAGAAAAAACGCAATAAACCCAATACAGCTGAGCTGTCATGCTGTGTGTCATGTGAGAAGCCTCCATGGAACAGCCTGTCCTCCTCCGAAAAACAACACCATAGGTCGTTTGTGCATGCAGCATATTACGACCTATATTCACGTTTTGAAATTGAGCGCCCTCTAGCGGTCTAATACATAGCGACAGTCTCGTTTGTCGGGTGTGACGTCATCAAATGAACTTTGACCCGGTTTTTAATAAACAATGCAATGAGAAGAAGGAGTGACCCTGACCCTCATAATCCAGGTGGGTTTTATTTTATGTTCTATGTAAGTTATCTTTCTGATTGTCTGCAATTCATGTTTAAGTGCAGTTTGACGTTTACAAATAATTTGCGAATGTCACTGAACAATTTACCATGGTAACTGTAGCTCAATCCTGTTATTAAAAGCCCAGTGACCACAAAGCTTACCCTTTTTTTTTTTACCACACTAGCTGTAGTTTTGTTGTGGTATTTGTATTTAATTAATAGTTACAAAGCATCATGCTTTTAACACTGTGGCTATACTGTGGTATTTGTAGTTAAAACACAGAAACTACTTATACAATGCTTGTACTAGCTGTACACTGTGTACTAGCTATTATAAAGCATGGTAACACAACACTTACCATGCTTTTACCACAGTAACCATAGTTTTACTGTGGTACTTGTTGTTAAAGCACATTAAACACCTCTTTCCATGGTTTTACCACAGTAACCATAGTTTTAATGTGGTAGTTGTAGTAAAAGCATAGTAACACTAACAACACCTTACCATATTTTTATGACAATGACTACAACACTTGCCATGCCTTTAATGCTCTTTTGTATTTCAATATTTATGTCATTGTAATTTAATATTTTTATGTCTTGCAGTTACTTCAGATCACCTACTCCTCCATCTCCCACAACAACTTTAAATCCAACAGCTCTTTTAAGAAGCCATCTCTCACAAAAGCTCACTTACTGTCTGTTTTTTCTGAACTGTAATCTGTAATTCATATACACATGTTTTTGCTCTTTCTTTCTCTTATTCATCTTGGCATATTTTTTTAAAACTCAAAACTAAATTTTGACCATTTATTTCAGAAAGCTGCTTGTAATTAACAGGAACTTGAACTCAAAGCTCCCAATGCTGATCCCAAGAAGCTGCCATGGAGGCTGAACAAGTCCTTCAAAGGTTCAACCCTTCACAGGTAATGTTGAACACATTTCGCTGTAACAGATTTGCTTTAAGGAATGTATCTTTATTATTTTATGTATTATTAACTTTCCTTAAAGTCCTTCCTCTCATTTATATTGGTCACAGATCATTTTAACACACTGTCTCAACATGTGTGTGTGTGTGTGTGTGTGTGTGTGTGTGTGTGTGTGTGTGTGTGTGTGTGTGTGTGTGTGTGTATGTGTGTGTGTGTGTGTGTGTGTGTGTGTGTGTGTGTATACATATATGTAAAATATAAATCACACTAAGTGATGTTTTTTGAAAAAGTAAAAATGCAGCATGTCTCCTGTGATGGGTAGGTTTAGGGGCAGGGGCAGTGTAGGGGGATAGAAAATATGGTTTGTACAGTATAAAATGCATTACGCCTATGGAATGTCCCCATAAAACATGGAAACACAACATGTGTGTGTGTGTGTGTGTGTGTGTGTGTGTGTGTGTGTGTGTGTGTGTGTGTGTGTGTGTGTGTGTGTGTGTGTGTGTGTGTGTGTGTGTGTATATACATATATATATAAATATATCTTTGTTTTTCTTTGTTTCAGCTGAAAAGGAAGTGATGTCAAGGCCTTGTTAAATCTGTCTTGTCCGTGGAGAGGGATGAATTTGGCCATCTTGTGCGTTTATGAACAAGACAAAAGCTGCAACTGCAAACATTTCCTGGGGTATGTCTGTGTTGGTCTTAACCCTTGATTGAACATTACAGCAGTTACATTTTGCACAGCATTGGATATTTCTTAAACTTTAAACATCACACTGCCTCATCAGTAAGAACCTAATAAGGCAGGTTTCCTCAAACTGGGTCCTGGAGGGCCACTGTCCTGCAGAGTTTAGCAGCAACCCTAATCAAACACACCTTCCTGTGATTTTCTAGTGATCCTGAATACTTTGATTAGCTTGCTCAGGTGTGTTTGATTAGGGTTGGTGCTAAACTCTGCAGGACAGTGGCCCTCCGTGACCGAGTTTGAGGAACCCTGTAATAAAGTGTCATGTTCATGTAGTAGTAGTAGTTCACACAGATCAAGTTTTTCCATTCCAGTGTGCTACTTGTCCATTTTTTTTTATATGTAAACACGCACTAGACTGATGTGTTTAACCGGTGTGCTCACGCCTTGCGTCTTTTGCAACGTCTCAAGCATGACACAATGTTCTAATAAAAAGGTGCTCAAGTTAAAGTCGGTTCAAATTCTCCTTGTGGTCCCCCCCAAATTCATAAGATATTGGACAAGCAAACTTGTACAAAATTCTATTTTATTCCTGCTGCTGTCATTGGCTTTTGCATCAACTCTCGTGCCGAGTGTGCCCATTGTAAGTAGTCGGGCAATTTATATCAGAAAGTTTATATTAAGTCATTAAAATTTATTCTTTATTAACCTGTAGAAATTGTGAATGTCTCTTCCATTCCAACAGTAGGCTAGATGATATTTGCCCACACCTCATAGTCTGCCTTTTTTTTCCATGTTGATTTTTATTGAACTCATCTGTTTAAGAAGCAAGAGTCTGGAAATGCTAGTTTAACATGTCACATGACACATCAGATCACTTAAGTTCGTTCACATCAAGACCAATAACTATAATGATGATAACTATTTTAACATCCACACCAACCAATAAAGTTCTGTTCAGTTTAAGCCGTGCTTCGGTTATGTTGTCTGCCATTTTAAGTGGTCAAGCGTTATAAAGCTGTGATTCTGATTGGTTGTCATGTTTATTTCATTTAATACAATTTTAATCTTTCATTCTGTCTTGCAGGATTTACTATGGATTGTTTAGTTGTTCTCCATCAGCTCTCTACATTATCAAACCCAATGGTTCTTTTAAGAGATAAAACTTCCACCACTCCCACTCTCTCACACTCACACACTCTCACTTTCTCTCTCTCTCTCTGACACACACACACAAACACTCACACTCACACTCTCACTCAAACACACAATCACTCACTCACTCACACAGACACTTACTCACTCACACACACACACACACACACACACACACATGTTTGTTTTTGTGAAATGTGGGGACATTCCATAGGCGTAATGGTTTTTATACTGTACAAACCATATTTTCTATCCCCCTACACTGCCCCTGCCCCTAAACCTACCCATCACAGGAGACTGCGCAGTTTACTTTCTGTGAAAAAAACCTCATCCTGTGTGATTTATAAGCATTTTGAAAAGTGAGGACATGGGGAACGTCCTCATATTTCACCCTCTTTTTGTAATACCCATGTCATACCCATGTCATTATACACATTTGTGTCCTGATATTTCATAAAAACATGCCCACACACACACACACACACAAAACACACACACACTCACTCACTCACACTCACTCAGACACTCTCACTCAGACACTCACTCACTCACTCCTCACTCACTCCTCACACTCACACACTCTCACTCTCTCTGACACACACACACACACACACTCACTCAAACACACACTCACTCACTCACACACACACACACACACACACACACACACACACACACACACACACATGTTTGTTTTTGTGAAATGTGGGGACATTCCATAATATGGTTTTATACTGTACAAACCATATTTTCTATCCCCTACACTCCTGCCCCTAAACCTACCCATCACAGGAGACTACTTTCTGTGAAAAAAACCTCATCCTGTGTGATTTATAAGCATTTTGAAAAGTGAGGACACATGGGAACGTCCTCATATTTCACCCTCTTTTGTAATACCTATGTCATACCCATGTCATTATACACATTTGTGTCCTGATTTCACACACAAAACATGCCCACACACACACACACACACACTCACTCACACTCACTCACTCACTCACTCACTCACTCAGACACTCAGACACTCACTCACTCAGACACTCAGACACTCACTCACTCACTCCTCACTCACTCACTCACTCACTCACACTCCTCACTCACTCAGACACTCACTCCTCACTCACTCACTCAGACACTCACTCACTCACTCAGACACTCACTCCACTCACTCACTCACTCACTCACTCACTCACTCACTCCTCACTCAGACACTCACTCAGACACTCACTCAGACACTCACTCACTCCTCACTCACTCACTCCTCACTCACTCCTCCTCACTCACTCACTCCTCCCTCACTCACCTCACTCACTCACCACCACACACACTCCTCACACACTCCACTCACTCCACTCCTCACTCACTCACTCTCACTCACTCACGCACTCACTCACTCACTCAGACACTCAGACACTCACTCACTCACTCACTCAGACACTCACTCAGACACTCCCTCACACACTCACTCCTCACACACTCACTCACTCACTCCTCACTCAGACACTCACTCACTCACTCACTCAGACACTCACTCACTCACTCACTCAGACACTCACTCCTCACTCACTCACTCACTCAGACACTCACTCACTCCTCACTCACTCACTCAGACACTCACTCACTCACTCACTCACTCAGACACTCACTCACTCACTCACTCCTCACTCCACACTCACTCCTCTCACTCACTCCTCACTCACTCACTCCTCACTCAGACACTCACTCACTCACTCCTCACTCCTCACTCAGACACTCAGACACTCACTCACACTCCTCACTCACTCACACACACTCCTCCTCCCTCACTCAGACACTCACTCACTCACTCAGACACTCAGACACTCACTCACTCACTCAGACACTCACTCAGACTCCCTCACACACTCCTCACTCACACACTCACTCCTCACTCCTCAGACACTCACTCAGACACTCACTCACTCACTCACTCACTCACTCACACACTCACTCACTCACTCACTCACTCCTCACACACTCACTCACTCACTCCTCACTCAGACACTCACTCAGACACTCACTCACTCCTCACTCACTCCTCAGACACTCACTCAGACACTCCCTCACACACTCACTCACTCCTCACTCACTCAGACACTCACTCCACTCACTCACTCACTCACACACTCACTCCTCACTCCTCCACTCACTCCTCACTCACTCACTCCTCACTCCTCCTCACTCCTCACTCCTCACTCACTCACTCACTCACTCAGACACTCACTCACTCCTCACACTCACTCACTCACTCCTCACTCACTCACACACTCCTCACTCACTCAGACACTCACTCAGACACTCACTCACTCACTCACTCCTCAGACACTCACTCAGACACTCCCTCACACACTCACTCACTCACTCCACTCAGACACTCACTCACTCACTCACTCACTCACTCCTCACTCACTCCTCACTCACTCACTCACTCAGACACTCACTCAGACACTCACTCACTCACTCCTCACTCCTCACTCACACTCACTCACTCACTCCTCACTCACTCACTCACTCCTCACTCACTCACTCCACTCCCTCCCTCACACACTCAGACACTCCCTCACACACTCACTCCCTCACACACTCCACTCACTCACACCTCAGACACTCCTCCTCACACACTCACTCCCTCACACTCAGACACTCACTCAGACACTCACTCACTCACTCACTCACTCACTCACTCACTCAGACACTCACTCCTCCCTCTCACTCACTCACTCACACTCAGACACTCACTCAGACTTTTATTCTACATGATAACAGAGGAAGACGAGGAAAAAATAATAATGGTAATGTTAAAATTATCAGTATTTCCTTCATTGTGTCAACTTAATGTTATTGAATTGCATTACCTACCTATATGCATTTTCTTGCTGAAAACAGTTTACTTTTATAATTATAATTATTAACTATTTTAGTTTACCTTACATGTTGTTGCAATAGAAGTAAACTATGATTATATAGTTTTAAATAAATAATGTAAATTATTGTTCTTAACCATTTTGTGCCTGTTTTTCCTTAAAGGGAAGAAGATAGGAGCCTTGCAACTACTGATTAGTATTATTAATCTTATCAATTGTTACATATGTCTTATGTTACATGTGTTTTTTTATATTTCTTTACAATTGTACATAATATATAATTGTACGCCTATATTAATCATTACATAATAATGTAAATACCGGTAATATAATTTTTTATACCTCTAATCAAGTAAAACAATTTTTATATAAGCAACTTTTCTGTTTTTCTTTTCTTTTTTTTCCTTTTTCTTTTTTTTTTACAAACTGAAGTACCTGGGTGACAGCGGATGCATTGCTGGGCACTTATGTTTGTCTTTAAACAGTTTTTGACATATCAATAAACATTTTGAAATTACTACAAAATGTGTGCAGTCATTATTATTTTTTTGTTATTTGTTGTTGTATTAGCTGCACTTATCTTTGGTCCAGAAATACTGCATGCTTGAAAAATTATCTGAGGCATTTAAGCATTTTGAAAAGACACACACACACACACACACACACACACACACACACACACACACACACACACACACACACACACACACACACACACACACAAAAACACTCACACTCACACTCACTCACTCACTCACTCACTCACTCAGACACTCAGACACTCACTCACTCAGACACTCAGACACTCACTCACTCACTCACTCACTCACACACTCACTCACTCACTCACTCACTCACTCACTCACTCACTCACTCACTCACACTCACTCACTCACTCACTCACTCACACACTCACTCACTCACTCACTCACTCACTCAGACACTCACTCAGACACTCACTCACTCACTCACTCACTCCTCACTCAGACACTCACTCAGACACTCCCTCACACACTCACTCACTCACACACTCACTCACTCACTCACTCACTCAGACACTCACTCAGACACTCACTCACTCACTCACTCACTCACTCACTCACTCACTCACTCACTCACTCACACACTCACTCACTCACTCACTCACTCACTCAGACACTCACTCAGACACTCACTCACTCACTCACTCACTCACTCACACACTCACTCACTCACTCAGACACTCACTCACTCACTCACTCACTCCTCACTCCCTCACACACTCAGACACTCCCTCACACACTCACTCCCTCACACACTCAGACACTCCCTCACACACTCAGACACTCCCTCACACACTCACTCCCTCACACACTCAGACACTCCCTCACACACTCACTCACTCCTCACTCCTCACACACTCAGACACTCCCTCACACACTCACTCACTCACTCAGACACTCACTCAGACTTTTATTCTACATGATAACAGAGGAAGACGAGGAAAAATAATAATGGTAATGTTAAAATTATCAGTATTTCCTTCATTGTGTCAACTTAATGTTATTGAATTGCATTACCTACCTATATGCATTTTTCTTGCTGAAAACAGTTTACTTTTATAATTATAATTATTAACTATTTTAGTTTACCTTACATGTTGTTGCAATAGAAGTAAACTATGATTATATAGTTTTAAATAAATAATGTAAATTATTGTTCTTAACCATTTTGTGCCTGTTTTTCCTTAAAGGGAAGAAGATAGGAGCCTTGCAACTACTGATTAGTATTATTAATCTTATCAATTGTTACATATGTCTTATGTTACATGTGTTTTTTTTTTTTTATATTTCTTTACAATTGTACATAATATATAATTGTACACCTATATTAATCATTACATAATAATGTAAATACCGGTAATATAATTTGTTATACCTCTAATCAAGTAAAACAATTTTTATATAAGCAACTTTTCTGTTTTTCTTTTCTTTTTTCTTTTTTTTATAGTGCCACAAACTGGAGAAGTACCTGGGTGACAGCGGATGCATTGCTGGGCACTTATGTTTGTCTTTAAACAGTTTGACATATCAATAAACATTTTGAAATTACTACAAAATGTGTGCAGTCATTATTATTTTTTTTTTGTTGTTGTTGTTGTATTAGCTGCACTTATCTTTGGTCCAGAAATACTGCATGCTTGAAAAATTATCTGAGGCATTTAAGCATTTTGAAAAGTGAGGACATGGGAACGTCCTCATATTTCACCCTCTTTTTGTAATACCCATGTCATACCCATGTCATTATACACATTTGTGTCCTGATATTTCACAAAAACATGCCCACACACACACACACACACACACACACACAAAAACACTCACACTCACACTCACTCACTCACTCACTCACTCACTCAGACACTCAGACACTCACTCACTCACTCACTCACTCAGACACTCACTCAGACACTCCCTCACACACTCACTCACTCACACACTCACTCACTCACTCACTCACTCACTCACTCACTCACTCACTCAGACACTCACTCACTCACTCACTCAGACACTCATTCACTCACTCACTCACTCAGAATCTCACTTACTCACTCACACACTCACTCACTCACTCACTCACTCACTCAGACACTCACTCACTCACTCAGACACTCAGACACTCACTCACTCACTCACTCACTCAGACACTCACTCAGACACTCCCTCACACACTCACTCACTCACTCACACACTCACTCACTCACTCCTCCTCAGACACTCACTCACTCACTCACTCAGACACTCAGACACTCAGACACTCACTCACTCACTCACTCACTCAGACACTCACTCAGACACTCCCTCACACACTCACTCACTCACACACTCCTCACTCACTCACTCACTCACTCAGACACTCACTCACTCACTCACTCAGACACTCACTCACTCACTCACTCACTCACTCAGACACTCACTCACTCACTCAGACACTCACTCACTCCTCACTCACTCACTCCTCACTCAGACACTCACTCACTCACTCAGACACTCCCTCACACACTCACTCACTCACTCCCTCACACACTCACTCACTCACACACTCACTCACTCACTCACTCACTCACTCAGACACTCACTCACTCACTCACTCACTCACTCAGACACTCAGACACTCACTCACTCACTCACTCACTCACTCACTCACTCCTCACTCAGACACTCACTCACTCACTCAGACACTCACTCACTCACTCACTCACTCACTCCTCACTCAGACACTCACTCACTCACTCAGACACTCACTCACTCACTCCTCACTCCTCACTCACTCAGACACTCACTCACTCACTCAGACACTCACTCACTCACTCACTCAGACACTCAGACACTCACTCACTCACTCACTCACTCACTCAGACACTCACTCACTCACTCAGACACTCACTCACTCACTCACTCACTCACTCACTCACTCAGACACTCACTCCTCACTCAGACACTCACTCACTCACTCACTCACTCACTCACTCACTCACTCATACACTCCTCACTCACTCACTCACTCACTCAGACACTCACTCAGACACTCACTCACTCACTCACTCAGACACTCACTCACTCACTCACTCACTCACTCACTCACTCACTCACTCAGACACTCACTCACTCACTCACTCACTCACTCACTCACTCACTCACTCCTCAGACACTCACTCACTCACTCACTCACTCACTCCACACTCACTCACTCACTCACTCACTCAGACACTCACTCACTCACTCCTCATAACAGAGGAAGACGAGGAAAAATTATAATGGTAATGTTAAAATTATCAGTATTTCCTTCATTGTGTCAACTTAATGTTATTGAATTGCATTACCTACCTATATGCATTTTTCTTGCTGAAAACAGTTTACTTGTATAATTATAATTATTAACTATTTTAGTTTACCTTACATGTTGTTGCAATAGAAGTAAACTATGATTAAATAGTTTTAAATAAATAATGTAAATTATTGTTCTTAACCATTTTGTGCCTGTTTTTCCTTAAAGGGAAGAAGATAGGAGCCTTGCAACTACTGATTAGTATTATTAATCTTATCAATTGTTACATATGTCTTATGTTACATGTGTTTTTTTTTATATTTCTTTACAATTGTACATAATATATAATTGTACACCTATATTAATCATTACATAATAATGTAAATACCGGTAATATAATTTGTTATACCTCTAATCAAGTAAAACAATTTTTATATAAGCAACTTTTCTGTTTTTCTTTTCTTTTTTTTCTTTTTTCTTTTTTTTTATAGTGCCACAAACTGGAGAAGTACCTGGGTGACAGCGGATGCATTGCTGGGCACTTATGTTTGTCTTTAAACAGTTTGACATATCAATAAACATTTTGAAATTACTACAAAATGTGTGCAGTCATTATTATTATTTTTTTGTTGTTGTTGTTGTATTAGCTGCACTTATCTTTGGTCCAGAAATACTGCATGCTTGAAAAATTATCAGAGGAGTAGTTTTGTAAAAAAAAAAGGAAATGTTTTAAATTATTTTAACATTTATTTGTCATACAGTATGCAACTGCAGATTTTTTTTTTCTTAAATGTAAATACATTAATTAATACTTGTGTAACGTATACAATAGAAACCCTTGTTTGGGAAAAAATAAAAATGCAATCTGTCATTTTAGTTTTATATTTCATGGGGACACATAAATGTTTTACTGATAATCTGTCCATTCATCACAAGAACCTGGAAGGTCCTGTCATATAAGACCATATATGGGCAAGTAAGTGTGACGCATCTGCTCAACTGGATTCTCATTGGCTTTGACATTTCCTTTGGCACGACATGACTGGTTGTGGTTGGACAATCTTTTAACCCATATTAAAAACGTTTAATGTTGCAAAGTATGTTTTGTTGTTATTATTACGTCAGCAATCCATTCAGTTAACAATGCGGTGATGCTATGTTGTGTGAAATGACCCCTTTACCGAGATCCTAACCTAACCTAAGTGTAACTTCACTGAACTACAAACTAAGACTATTGCGTTCCATCAATTTAGTGACAGAGGCTTATGGGTAATGTAGTTTAAAACGTGTAATAAAGAAATTGAAAAAAATACTATCTTTAATGAACAAAGAGAGATCTAATCGTGTTCATTGGGCAAACCTCTATGAAATATTTGAGAGGCAGGCTGAAATTTGGTATTTTACTTGGCATTTTCAAAAAAAAATTTATACCATCTTTTTCTACATATATTTGAAAAGGTATAAACCATTATTTAGTAAACACAGTGTAAATAGTTGTCATGCAAATTTTCTATTTGATACTGTAATCAGATTTTGATTTACAGCCATTTGAATTGTGCACTTTTTTTTGCTTGTCTAGGGGACTATATCTGGCCCCTGGGGATGGAAGGGCAGTAAAAACACAACATGCAGATGTATTCTCATCATGGACAAGTGTGTTGAGTCAAATTTATATTGTCTTTTCAACGACTTGTAATAAGTTGTTGAATAAGTTGTTGAAGTTCATCCAGTCATAGTTAACAACAGAACAAGAATAAACCCCCCAAATTAACATAAATGCTCATTTAGAACATTCTTATCAGTTTATTTAATTAGAACAAGATACAGGAATACAGTGTTAACAATAAACAAATACATCTATTTAAACAACCAAAACACCTTATGACACTTCATTGTAGTATGTGCATCTTCAGCTTGCTTGTAGTACAGGATCCACAAACTTTCCTGGTATATCACCCTGTGTGTCAGAAGTGCCTGTAACAATATAAGCCATACAGTCTCTTCTAATGCATCTTTCAGCCTTCCCTTCACTGAAATTTGGCATACTTATCGTATTCGACACGGCATCTAGGTCACTAAGCATATGCAGTGGTTACATTCTAGCAAATTGTTGTCCTAAATGTCATTAATATGACTAAATGTGCATGTCTCAATTAAAATAATCATGGTAATTTTATTTTATTTTTATTTTTTTTTACTAAATCAAATTGTGTATCTACTAAACACCATCCTTAATATGGAATATTCACCATTCTTCATCCAAAACTTTACTTGAGAATACAGCTAACCTAGCATATAAAAGACATGATATTCAAGAGAAATAAAAATGGGTTATGTTAAAACCATGATATTTATCAGTTCCCAAATAAGGCCTCCACACAAATGCATGCATGATGAAATCACATCCAGTTTCCTTACAGGAACTATCCTGGTTTTCTTCCTCTTGCTTGCCTGTCCATGTCCCAATCATAATCTTCTTCTTCTATGTCTATACAATTTGCAATTGTTATCCAGCACTATGCAGAACAAATTAACAAAGACGTAACTAATTCAAATAAAATCACTTTATTGTCACATTACCATGAACGAAAATGTACAGGTGATGAAATTATTTTGTGCAAACTCCATAACATGACAGTACTGAATGACAAGTATAGAATATATACTCAACACATATACAGTATTAACAATATACATAGTATACATATGGGACTGGATATATACTGTACACAGAGCACTAAATGACAACAATAATAAACACAATAAATCACAGTATACATATACCGTTGCAGTTGAGTATGAACTAGTGCAAATAGATTGTCAGGATACAGTCAGTGTAACTGATGGAGAGCAGTGCATATGAGGGTTGCTATGTGTGGCATTACTCGTACGAGTTCAGCAGTCTGATTGCCTGTGGAAAGAACTCATCTAGACGGTTGAGGTGCAGCTGGTGCAGGTTCTGCAAGATCTGCCTGATGGTAACGTTAAGAGCAGGCCAGGGCTTGGGTGGCTGGAGTCTCAGATGATCCTCCGTGCTTTCCTCACACACCACCTGGTGCAGATGTCCTTGAGGGAGGGAAGCTCACCTCCACAGAGTTCTCTGCAATTTTTACCACTCTCTGCAGAGCTTTACAGTTGAGGGTGGTGCTGTTTCTAGGATGCTCTCCACAGTGCTTGTATAAAAGGATTTGAGGTTTCTGTTGCTCACACTGAACTTCCTCAGCTGTCTGAGGAAGAAAAGGCACTGATGAACCTTCTTCAGCACAGCATCAGTGTGGATGGGCCATGTGTGGTCACTGGTCACCGGTGATTTGAACACAGAGCTCAAATAGTTCCTCAGCACTACTGATGCAGTGTAGCTTTCCCTCAAACAGGGGATGAAGTCCTAACATAAGGAAACATGCATTTAGAAGGTGGTAAATAAATAAACAATATATAGTATTATTTATAATCGTTGCACTGGACTTACCATTGACTCATGTTGGAGGTATGGGCCAAAGGTGATGTTTACTGTGATGTTTACTTTCATGGGCCATAACATCTGAGCTGTCACAGTAGAGCTGTTTGGGAATGCAGTCTTCACATTGGACAACTGATGATTTCAGGCTGCAGTGTTGGACTTGGTGCACACAGAATCCTCCCCCATCAACAAAGACTCCACCATCTCTGGCCTCAGTCCTGCTTCCTGCCCAAATTCCAAAGTCAAGTCAAGTCACCTTTATTTATATAGAGCTTTGAACAATGCAGATTTTTTTTAAAGCAGCTTCACAGTGTTAAACAGGAAAATAATGCAACATATTTTGATTCAGCCGTACAGCCGCTCCGGAGAAAACAGTGATGTAATCAGCTTATTTCAATTTTCATAAAGTGACAATGTGGGCAGATCAGTAATTTAGTCTATATGGTTAATTTAGTTTAGTAATTAGATTTGTTTGTATATTTAGTTGAAAATGTAGTGTCCCCAACTGAGCAAGCCAAGCCAGAGGCGACAGTGGCAAGGCACCAAAACCCCATCAGGAGACCTAATGGAGAAAAATAAACCTTGGGAGAAACCAGGCTCAGTCGGGGTGCCAGTTCTCCTCTGGCCAATTAAGAAACAGCGTATGATTATTATTCTGGCAACTTTACAGGTCAGAGGTCATATTGAATCGGAATATTCGAAGATCGAGTCATCACGCCGGAGACGGGTTTATTGAGGATGCCATGTCAACGAGGCAATTTCAAGGGGGAGTCTAATTGACACAGTCTTTTCAGACACTTCATGGATGGATTGGTCATGTCTATGCACAGGTCCACCATCTGATCTGGATACGGCCCGGATCTGGCTAACTAAAGTAAACCTTGGGATAAACAGAGAGACTAGATGCCATTCTTTTTATGATGTAACCAGTACACCAGGTGTTATGGGAAGTGTTTCCAGTTCCGGCTATCCAAAGATAATGGCACAGCTGATTTGTTCAGTCTATAAAAAAGTGAAATATGATAACTGCTGACTTGAACAGTCCTTTGAGAGATCAACATCAAATGCTGTACTTCATATAACTGCATTGCTTGAATACAGACATACCAATGGAAATGTCATTGTGTCTTTTCTGTTCGGGCACAATATGGCCATGATTATTCTTCATCCTCAACAGGACTGGTTTGGATTGTTGTAAGCAGTTTAAGGGCCTTTTCACACCAAGGAAATTTTTTTCCTTGGTGTTTCCTTAGTTCATTTATTTGACATTTACAACTTAGAGGCACTAAGACGAGACGAGAAATTGAACTGACTTTAACTTGAGCGGCAAGTTTTTAGAACATTGTGTCATGCTTGAGACGTTGCAAAAGACGCAAGGCATGAGCACACCAGTTAAACACATCAGTCTAGTGCGTGTTTACATATAGAAAAAAAATGGACAAGTAGCACACTGGAATGGAAAAACTCGATCTGTGTGAACTACTACTACTACATGAACATGACACTTTATTACAGGGTTCCTCAAACTCGGTCACGGACCAAGTAACCAAGTACGATTCATCCCACAGTTTGCAACGTTGTCGGAACTACTAGACTCTTGACCAAAAAAAAGGACAGATGCTTTGAGTTTAGGACAGAACAAAGACAATCGTTCAATGCATTAAAAGAGTTGCTCAGAGCAAGCATGTTAGCATATTTTGATAAAGATGCACCAACCAAGTGATCATAGATGCAAGCCCAGTGTGGTCTTATTTCAGACATAAAAAGGGGAAACGGTGCCAATATGCTATGTGAGTCGCTGTCTAACAGACTGTGAACGCAGATATTCACAGACAGAGTAGGAAGCCATGGCTCTCGTGTGGGCATGTGAGAGACTATGCTTACATTTATGACAGAGAATTTGAGCTGGTCACTGACCACTGACCATGGACTGCTAGAGGCCATATACAGCCCCCGATCTAAACCGTGTGCCCGCATAGAACGATGGGTACTCTGACTACACCATACAATTTTAGAGTCACATGCTTACCTGGCAAGCAGACCATTGCAGACCCGCTGTCAAGGCTGTTGGGGGAAACATCAAAAACTGAGAGACATGAACACAACGCAGAGGAGTTTGTCAGGTTTATTGCAGTGTGTGCAACACCTAATTTTAACCACCAGAGAGGTAGAAGAAGCCTCTGAGGTTGACCCGGAACTGGAAGGTGTGTTTTGCAGTTAACAGCGGAAACTTTGAGAACTGTAAAGCATATGCTCCAGTAGCTAACGAGCTGTGCATTGGCCATTTGGTCCTCCATGGAACACGCATTGTGATACCAAAAGCATTACAACCCAGGTAGATAAAGCAGCTGAAAGCTACTGCAAGTCATCTTGAGGGTGCCAAGTGGTATCCAGACCAGATGCACCTGAACCACTAAGACCCACATCACTGCAAGATGGACCCTGGCAGGACATGGTCATAGACCTGTTAGGCCCACTCCTGACTGGTCACTCCATACTTGGTGTGGTGTATTATTATAGTCACTACTAATATGAGATACTGATGTCGACAACATCAGTAAAAATCATAGACAGCCTAGAGTCTATCTTTAGTAGACACATCCTACCGCTCACATGTAGGTCAGATCAAGGACCTCAGTTCAAATCTGAACAGTTCTGTGAGAGTAATGGCATTAAACACATGAAAGCTACTCCCAAATAGGCTCAGACTAACAGGGCTAAGACATTGAGTTACTATAGAATTAACATGTTCAGTTAAGTGATGTGGTTTTAAATCCAAGAAAAGGGGGGATGTCATCTATCAGGTTTACTGGGGTTGTTTCAAGGTTCTGTCACTAGAGGGCACTGTTGCCTAAAAAAATAGAGCAGTGTAAAAATCTGTAGTAAAGCAGTGAGAGTTCACAGAGTGTAACCTGCAACTGTGTGTCCGAGTATTTATTTAATTAAGGAAGAGATGTAACAGTTTGTCACAATTTCCATAAATCCCTTCACTCGATTGGGATGTTCTCTTTTATTCTGGATGGGCAAAAGTGACTGTAACACTGAGAGTATTAAATACAGTATATACAGTATTACATTTCGATTTCAGGCTCCGAAAATTCTTCAGAAAGAACACAAAGAATGGCCTTCTCAGCTGTCATGGTTGCAATCAGGGCTTGACATTAACTTTTTTGCTCACCATGCAGTCACTGTGGCTAGTGGTTTTCCAAAGTTACAAGCCACTCAGCATTTTCACTGGCCGCAATTTTGCTTTTTGGAAATTACATTTTATATTATTAACGTTGACTTTGGCATGATTTTGAGTCATTTTACTTTATTTAAAACCCTTTCAAACTCTCAAATGCTGAGTGACCACCCAAATCAATACTAGGCTATATAGCTGAACTCTACCTGCATTTGGCAGGCTGGCGGGTGTTAATGTCAAGCCCTGAATGGGAAACAGCTAAGGTAGTGAGCTAAGGTTTCTGGTTGGGGTGTAGACTCAAAGCAGCGAGTCAAGGTATGCCGGTGCTGAGCTTGTGGTGGATCCATAAGCAAGCGTCAGGGCCTTGAACTTGAAGTGGGCAGCGAGTGGTTGCCAGTGCAGAGAGATGAAAAGAGCTGTGACATGGGCCCTTTTGGGCTCGTATAAAACAGGGAAATTGCTATCTAATCAGTTGAAAACACAAAAAGAAAAATCTAGTATTACTGCTATCTTAGATAACTGAGGCACAATGACACAAGCTCTATCTACAATTAATGAGAAGCTGAAACCTTACTGAAGAATATATCACTTCTGCATATATCAAATACTCCTAGATTATTTAATATAATTCAACTATCTAATGACACAGCTTCTATATATTGCCCAAAATCACCATGCAGAAAAAGCGTTCGACAAAGTCAGCAGTTTTCTTTTTTCTAGTCTTAATCAATGTGGTTTTGATGAATACTTCACTAACTAGATTAGGTTATTGTACAGGTCTCCAATTGCATCCGTTGTAACTAATGGACACATATCAAAAACATTTAAGTTATTACAAGGCACTAGACAGGGCTGCCCACTTTCCACTATCATTTGCCCTCTATATAGAACCCTTGGCAAGTTGGCAGCCTCAATTTGGCAAAACCAAATAAGGTCTCACTTTAGGTGGCCCTGCTATGTACTTACATCAAAAAATAAGTACAGTGTACTTATGGGATGTTCTCTTTTATTCTGGACGGGCAAGAGTGACTGTAACTACTGTTTTGTAACTAAAAATGCAACTACAGCAATTAATTACAGATGTAATTATTACATGCAGGTAATTTTTTTGAAAATGTAACAACATGTACACAATAAGTGCATTGTATCAAATTATAATTTTTTTAATGTTTAATGTTAAGGCCACCAAATATAAAGTGGGTCCCCAAATAATAATGGGACTCTACAGACCAAAACATTTCACCATAAAATAAGTCTTTATGCAGAAGATATTTTACTTTTTAATAAAAACCTCATGCTGAGCATAGACTTCCTATCACCTCTTCTGAGTAAGATTCAGTGTGGGGGGACTTGGATGAGCGGGTGGCTAATTAAAGGTGTCATGAACTGGCTTTTTAAAAAAAATTATACTGTTGTCTGAGGTCAACTAATGACGTTTGTGTGGTTTTTACATTCAAAAACATCATAATGAATAAGTAATAGGCTAGTTTCTACACTGGTTTTGAGGCTTTCTCCTGAACGCTGGGTTTCGATGGGCGTGCTGCACTGGAGACTTGGGAAGTAAACGCCCACGGCTGGGATTGGATAAGATTTGCATATTTAATGAGCTTCAGCTCCCCCTGTCAGTTCAGTTCACATTAGGGAGGGATCGTTTTGAAAGCGGCAACCGGAATGATTCTATCGATCACAAGGCTCCTAAACGTCTTTATCAAACAAACACAATTATTTATTTCTCATCGACCCGAGATTGATTGGAATAATATTTCTGTATTACATGGCATGCCCGATTGGTCGATAAGCACGAACCGCACACACACAGACACACACGTGCGCTCGCGCTCAGATCAAGAAAGGAATATTATTTATTTCAGTATTTGAGATTCATCGGCCTGCCGACCATTACATATAAAAAAGACGTTTTACTCACATAAGTTTGTTGCACCATTCCTGTCGAATCTAATATAGAAGGCACAACACTGTGTCTGCAAATCCAGCACCTGAGACTTGTTTACAAACGATTCTGAAGAGTGAAATGAAGAGTAGCCTACACACGTACATGTCTTCCCCACGTGAGCTGGTACTTCATTAAAAATAAAGTTCAACCACTAATTCCTAGTAGCATCCGAAGGAAGCTTATGCAGCGACTGAGTTCTATATAGCAATATATTACTTTGCTTGCCATGATCACTGCTCTGTAAACATTTGGCGTCTCGACTCTGTGGACGGGGCTTCAGAAGCACGCATACATATTCATCAGTTGAGTTGCGTTTCGTCTTCCCATGACATCATTGGATTCCTGCTCTCTCTGGGCCTGGTGTCTATAAAAGCTTTTCTTTTACTAACAAGGACATTCTCAGCTCTGAAACTTACAGAATATTCTTATATCATGATGAACTTTGATATATCAAAGGCTCAAGGGAAAGTTGGATTCTCAATTAATCACCCCTTTAGTTTACTGTCAGGAATTCCACATCAGAAGCAATGGCAGCAATGAAGAGTTACTTGGCAGAGCCCCTGATTCCAAAGAATAAAGATCCTCTCACTTGGTCGAAATCACGACAATTTGTTTATGAAGGCTTAGCTAACACTATAAAGAGAAGGCAAGGCAAGGCAAGGCAAGTTTATTTATATAGCACATTTCATACACAATGGCAATTCAAAGTGCTTTACATAAGAGATAAGAATACCATGTGTAAGAAGTAAAAATTAAAACAAGGATAATTAAGACAGTTGTAAAAAATACAAATAAAATGGTGATAAATAGATCCCTATCTGCCTGATTCTCTATATTCGTGTACCCCTATCTGAGATGGAGCAGGTTCACAATGTCTCCTGGACCTTACAAGTCGGTCCAAGACGGGCTCCTGTAGGGGATGTTACCTGTGCCCCGCAGGTCCTCCCAATTGAGTCCGCTACTTTGTACTGTCTGCTACCGTTTTACCTATGCCTTTAGCACGTAACGACGACATCAGCGACTTCATATACCATTAACCCTTAGTATAATTATGTATATATATATATATATTATATATAATAAAAACGGTAAACTAAAAGTTATAAAACTAATAAAAAGATGATGCATAGCACCGTGGTCATTCGGTAAATGCACAGCTAAACAGATGTGTTTTGAGTCTGGATTTCAATGTGACTACTGTTGGAGCACATCTGATCTGTTCAGGAAGCTGGTTCCAACTGCGGCTGGCACAATAGCTAAACACAGACTCTTCTTTTCTTTTTAGTGAACTCTTGGTATTTCTAACTGACTTTATCCCGATGATCTGAGTGTTTTGTTGGGTTTGTATTTAATCAGCATATCCATAGCCATTGGAATCAGCTGAAAATCACTGCATTGGATTCAGTATTTCTCAACTTGATGCTCACAGCGCAACCATACTCGCATTTGCGACGAATAGATATGTGCAAACTGTACAATGTATTTGGGAGCTCCCGTTTTCTTAAATGTAACATCAATACCTACAGTAGGCTATTGTATAGCAAGCGTATCAATGATTATTGTATGCCATCTTATATTTCGGGGATGAACAACCATAATTCACAACACTGCAGATTCAAAGGCTGATTTCATTGAATAATGTGAGATCTCACATTTCAAAATCTGAATGTGGTGCTGTTTTGTATTATACTGGCTTGCAAAATCAGTGCTTCAGAATGTTTCAGTTCAGAGCATTTGAACCAATGAATAGGGCACACTCATGCAAAGCATTTTCTTCACTGTGATTTATATTGTTACAAGTCAAGTCAAGTCAACTTTATTTATATAGCGCTTTTAACAATGCAGATTGTTTCAAAGCAGCTTCACAGTGTTAAACAGAAAAATAAGGCAACAGAATATATGTCGATTATCATACAGTGACAATGTGGGCTTTAGATCAGTAATTAGATAAGTAATTTGTTTTACATGGTTAATTTAGTTTAATAATTAGATTTATTTTGAAATATATTTGAAAAATAGTTTTTTCCCCAACTGAGCAAGCCAAGCCAGAGGCGACAGTGGCAAGGAAACCAAAACCCCATCAGGAGACCTAATGGAGAAAAATAAACCTTGGGAGAAACCAGGCTCAGTTGGGGTGCCAGTTCTCCTCTCCTGCAATAACAAGGCATGGACATTTCAAAATAAGAGTCCCATTCGGTTACACAAATATGTTTCTCCATTTGTCCATCTAACTTTCCCCTTTTTCTCCCGCAGGAGCTCAGTTTCTAATAATTTTCTTCATTGCCCCAGCAGTGCTGTTCCTTCTGCTCCCACAGGAACTCAGGTTCTCGGGATAATTTTCTCCACTATTACAGCAGTGCTGTTCCCTCTGCTCCCACAGGAGCTCAGTTTCTATGGCTAATTTTCTCCACTATTACAGCAGTGCTGTTCCTTCCGCTCCCGCAGGAGCTCAGTTTCTCTGGTCAATTCCTCCACTACCACAGCAGTGCTGTGCCCTCTGCTCCCACAGGAGCCCAGTTTATCTGGCTAATTTCTCAACTGCCTAAGCAGCAATGTTTCCTCCCAGAAATCTCCAATACTACGTGACCTTTTCTCTCCATGCTCCCCGCAGCCGAACCAGACCGCCAATTAGACTGGAGATTTCTATGTTACCCTTAAAACCACAAACATACATTTATCCCGGGTTCAATTGCTTTTCTCATTTGACTGGAATTATCTGCTCAGCTTTCCCCCACAGGTGGCGCAAACTAAATGATTACCTAGCAATCATAGCCAAGCTCACACTATCCTATGGGGGAGGGCATTTCTACACGTACCATACATTTTTTGTTTATTTATTTTTTTCAGCTAAAAAGTTCCGTGTGAGTCGCACAGTAGAACCAGTGCACATACTGCAGGTCAGACTATAGCATGAGGCTGCATCTGCTAGCTGCACAGGCCAATAATTTCAACAGTTTTATCCAACAGGTTATAACCCCACAGGTTATAACCCCACATACATCCAGTGGCCTGCAGCTCCAGTGGCACAAATAAGCACAAGCCTTTCTCTGCTTAAGTCCACCTAAGTAAAAGCCCACATTTTCTTCCATCATCCAGCTAACTTTTCTTTCTAAACCACAGAGGAAAACCCAAGTGTGAGGCCGCCACCGACATCCGCAGCCCCGGTTCATAACCCTCCCACCTCCCTCATGCAAACTAAATCCCAACACTATTATCAGCAATACAGATGCCCATGCCATCCAACGACCCTGGCCATGGAACTGCCACCAGTCTCCCAAAACATCCGCGCACAGATCCTTGCTGGAATTCAGGAAGTTGGCTGACCAATTCCCAACTCCAGTACCTCGCTATTCTGAACAAATTTTCCCGTAACTCTCCCGTTAAAACCCCTCCTTGCTCGATCCCATTGTCCAAGCAGTTTCTCTCATGAACCTCCAATCCTACGTGTCCATTTTTCTCTCCTTTCAATCACCTCGTTATTTTCTTATCTTAACAACATCAAGAGCCTCCAAGTAGGGTTCATCAAAGGTTACCTGAGCGGCATTCAGTTTTCCATTAACTGACATACGGTACTCCCTCTCCCTAGATAAATAATTCTCAGACCTCCCTCCTGATCAAGGGATCCAAAGATGCCAGCCAATCCGTCCCAATGCTAGACATCCTCACTACACACATCCTCACACAGGGTACCAGCCTCTCAGTACCACCCGACCACGTGACACCATGTTTGTCTTAGCCTTCTTTGGTTCCCTTATATGTTCGGAACTCGCTATCACATCAAAATTCGACCCAAAAGTCCACCCCACCATCTCCGACTTATCATTAATAGATGGGGAAACATTCTTGTGGCGGAGGGGGCGTGGTTCTGCGAAAGCTGCAGCGGGAGAAAGAGAGAGGAGCAGAGCGGTGGGTGAGTAGGTCAAGCAGATGATGAACACCTGTCTCTGATTACAGTAATTGGCGTGGAGAGAGCGCTTATAAGCCGCTGCCGGGAGAGAGTGAGGGAGAGAGACTGGGACTGGGACTACACGCACGCTGCGGGGAGACAAGAGAAACTTCTCGTGCTGAGAACTGAACGGGGCAACCCATATCGTGGAACTTGAGTGTACGAGCCACCGAAGGTGTGCCTGTGTGGAACGGGGCGACCCATATCGTGGATTTTGAGTGTATACGCCAGAGAGCGTGATTTTGTGTGTGAAAATAAAGTGTGTAAGTCCCAGTCAAGCCGACCCCGTCTTTTTCCTTCCTTCCCACAACGAACTTCATTACAATTCTCTTATCTGATCAAGCAAAGTGAAAAAAGGGTCATTTTATCTATATTTTTAAACTCTCATCACCGATCCAACCATACCAGTCAGTTCTGACATATCTGCAATTGAGAAGTTCTCAAACCAAATTGCCCCTGTTCACGGATGAATCCAATAAACACATGACATGCTTTTGGTTCCAGAAACATCTCAAATCTGTTCTCCAACAGTCAGGCGTCCCAGCAAAGAACTTCTCAAGCCACTCCTTCCGCATCGGGGCTGCAAGCTCAGCAGCTCAAAAAGGCCTCTCCTCAGATGCTTTTCAAAATCCTCTGGGTCGTCCACCGAGGGATTTGTTTCTGTCCAGCCAACATGTAATCTCATGCTTTTCCTTTCTGTTCTTAGTATTTTCAGGAGAAATGGAAAGTTTCCACACAGTGATTCAGCAGAAAGTTTCCATGCAGTGAGTCAATGGAAATTTTCCACGTAGTGAGCCAACGGAAAGTTTCCACGCAGTGATTCAATGGAAAGTTTCCACACAGTGATTCAACGGAAAGTTTCACACAGTGATTCAGCGGAAAGTTTCCACACAGTGATTCAACGGAAAGTTTCACACAGTGATTCAACGGAAAGTTTCCACGCAGTGATTCAACGGAAAGTTTCCACACAGTGATTCAACGGAAAGTTTCCACGCAGCGAGTCAGCGGAAAGTTTCCATGCAGTGAGTCAATGGAAATTTTCCACGTAGTGAGCCAACGGAAAGTTTCCACGCAGTGATTCAACCGAAAGTTTCCAGGCAGCGAGTCAGCGGAAAGTTTCCACTCAGTGAGTCAACGGAAAGTTTCCACGCAGTGATTCAACGGAAAGTTTCCACGCAGTGAGTCAGCGGAAAGTTTCCACACAGTGAGTCAGCGGAAAGTTTCCACGCAGTGAGTCAGCGGAAAGTTTCCACGCAGCGAGTCAGCGGAAAGTTTCCACACAGTGATTCAACGGAAAGTTTCCACGCAGCGAGTCAGCGGAAAGTTTCCACGCAGCGAGTCAGCGGAAAGATTCCATGCAGTGATTCAACGGAAAGTTTCCACACAGTGATTCAGTGGAAAGTTTCCATGCAGGGAGCCAGCAGGAAGTTTCCACACAGTGATTCAACGGAAAGTTTCCACACAGTGGGCCAGTGGAAAGTTTCCGAGCAGTGAGTCAGCGGAAAGTTTTTACATAATGAGTCAGCTGCAAATTCCACGCAACAAGAAAAGCAGATAGAGTAAGATAGTGGATAGTTGTCCATGCAATAAGATCCCGGATAGTTATCCACGCAGTAAGATGGTGAACAGTCTCCTCAAGCGAATAAGTCCAACTAAGTGAGAAGTATTCCACAACGAGATAGTGGATAGTTACACAAGGAAGAGTCAATGCAGAGAAAAATGTAAGATTACATGCAGCAAGAAAGTGAATTATATATATAGGTGAAATAACCAGGCCCCTCTCTCATACCAGCCGCCAAGCTCGGCACGTCATTGGGGGGTATTTAGCAGGCGGCTGTCCTATGCTTTCTAGCTTTTGGGGGGTACTCTGGGTTCGGGCCAAAGTACGAGCTTGAAACCCTCCCCCCGGAAAGCACGCCAAATACGCAATTAAATTTACTCTATAAATTATTATGTAAGTTTGAACTAGTGAACTGCTCAGAATCCCGGCCACAGCGTTCTGTATGAGCTGAAGCTGTCTAATGGTCTTTTTGGGAAAGCCAGTGAGAAGACCATTACAATAGTCCACCCTGCTGGTGATGAAAGCATGAACGAGTTTCTCTAAGTCTTGCCAGGAAACAAAGCATCTGATTCTTGCAATATTTTTCAGATGATGGTATGCTGATTTAGTTATTGCTTTGACATGACTATTGAAACTCAGGTCTGACTTTAATATCACACAAAGATTCTTGACTTGATTTTTTTGTTATTATGCGTTCACCTTGAAAATTTCATCTTTGTTACCAAATGTAGTGATTTCAGTTTTGTCTTTGTTTAACTGAAGATAGTTTTGGCACATCCAACTGTTAACTTCATCAATGCATTTGCACAAGGAGTCAATGGGGCTATAGTCATTAGGTGATAGTGACTGTAGAGCTGGGTCTAATCAGCATAGTTGGGGTAAGCAATTAAGTTATTTTTCGTTATTTGGCTTTCATTTTTCGTTATTTTGGCTTTTAAGCCCAGTTTTAGTATGTGTTCCAGAAGCATAGCTTTATGTTCTCTCGCTTCCTGCTCTGACTGAGCTATCACCAGCCAGTCGTCTATGTAAGTAGCAAGACTAATAGTCCTCGTCTCTGAGCAGGAACAGAGCCACATCTGTACATTTTACAAATTCAAGCCAAACGGGAGAACCAGTTACTGGTATGCCATGCCAAGAAAGGCAAATCTCAGGAATTTCCAGTGGGGTGGGTTTATCTTTATGTGAAAGTATGCGTCTTTCAGGTCGATCGACATAAACCAATCGCCCTGGCACACTATTTTTAGGAGTGAAGAATGGGTGAACATTCTGAGTTCTGAGTTCAGTTCATGCAGGTCTAATATGGGACGAAGAGCCTTAGTTCCCTTCTTCGGAATGAGAAAGTATCTCGAAATAAAACCCACTGTGGCTTTGCTCGAGTGGTACCACTCGTATTGCCTTGTTCAACAGAGAAGAAATTTCTTCCTGAAGAACATGCTTTAATTCTCCCCGCACCTGAGAAGAAATTATCCCTCTAAAGTTGTGGGGGAGAAGTTACAAACTGCATCCAGTAACCAAACCGCATTCTCAATACCCAACGAGACTGTGTGCATTCTCGCCACTTGTTTATTTGCAGCGTTCTGGTGCCATCGTGTGGCTGATTAGTGAAAGAGTTTGTGGTCTGTACAACGCATGCGTGGGGACTAAGCGTTTGGACAGAGTTTAAGTGTCTCATCACCTCTAAGAGCGCGACAACCCCCAGAGGAGATGTTATATTGTATTCTGCTAATATGTTTTGCAACACTTTTTATGGCATTATGTTTTTTCAACATGTTTTCAGGGTACAGTGAAAACTTTATTGAATTTTGAACATGGAAAGTGCTTGTGACTAGTGGGTGGGTGTGTACCACTGCACCGTATCTCATTCTTTACACCGCTATGCTTCCCCTGGCCCAGCCGGTCTCTGTTTTCTACACAGAACATCTGGAAGTGGGAACTTCTAAACTCGTTCCTTGAACACTGAACTTTTGAGGGTCAGGAATTAGCAAACAGGGGGGCTGTGGGCTCCCGCCCCTGGGGAAGATGCCACTTTGAAGCCTGTGTGAAGGTCTGCCAAGGTGGCGGAGGGGGTGCAGTCTGTGACTTTCTATGCATGCATAGTTGCAGAGCCTCATCATCCCTCTTCTTTTCCTCGCATCTCTTTTGCATCAGTGTCAGAGCTGAGTCAAAAATGCCCTCTGCGTCCACCGGTGCGTTCAGGATGGCTTCTTTTTCCCTGTCAGAGAGATTAGTCAAGTTAACCCATCATCCTCTCTCTTGAATGACCATTGTGGCCATGGCCTTGACTGCGGCTTGAACCGTGCATCTCTGAAGACACAGAGAGAGAGATCCGTAATGATGCAGATCTCTTTCCAATTTGTCTAACCTGGCATGGTCGAAGCTTCGTCCTGCAGCTCCACTTGTTACACGGTTAGCATGGAGATCGTGTTCAAAGCCCTGACAAAGAGAGTGACCCCTCATGCTCAACTGGAATCTGTCCGCTTTGGATGGTAAAGTCAGATGTGCGGCAACTAATGGCTCCATGGGGGGCATTTGGAGAAGGCCATCCTTCTCCATCCCCTCCAGGTCAAGAGCGGATCCTCCCTGCATGGGCATCTAACTGGTGAACGATTTGTCCTTCCAAGTCACCGCAACCTCCTCCAGTAGCTCTGGAAATACTGGAAGGAGCTGTCATGCTGCCCGTTTCGCTCTCCGCAGCCTTTGCAGTCTCTGCTACCATGGTCGGCCACGGAATATTTAGTTTATCTGCAGCGCATTTGCACACATCTTGCAGCTCAACACTGAGAAGCGGAAAGGATGGTGCCCCACCCACCTCTTCAATGGTTCCCGTTGTGGCGAGGAGTTGTGCCAAGTGCGCAGGGGGAAGGAAGGGGGAGTCCTCAAAATCTTCCTCTTCTTTAGAGAGAAGAAAATCAGATCCCTCTTCCTCGAAATCAAGTGTGTCCTCATCCTCGTCCATGCTGAGCATGCTGGGGAGAGGGACAAACACATCAAGCTCTTCACCCCAGGACAAAGCTGCCGTGGTGAGCAGCTCAGGAATGGTTACCTGCAGAGTGACAGCTGGAACAGGGCTAGGTGACATGAGGGGATCTTGGCCTGACAGGCTAGCTTGGCGTGCTAGCCTGTGTCGAAGGCTCTTCATGGTGAAGCATGTGCAGTGTTCACAGGAGACGGGGTTTTCGATCGCCAATTGGGCATGTTTGAGCCCAAGACATGCAGAGCAGACCTGGAGTGTGTCCTTGCATGACATTTTATTCTCACATGAACAAAGTTATACAGCATCTCCCTCGCTAGCCGGGAGTTTGCATTGCTGCAGCCATCGGTTTAGCAAACAAAACTTGCAATCGGCTGGAATTCAAATGGGAGAAGCCAGATGAAAAACAGCATGATGGCCAGTAGTAGAAGTTTGTTCTTTTTTTATTAATTTTTTTATGTTTATCCAAAATGGTGTGAAGCGAGAAGAGGTTTTTGAATGTCGTAGTGACGTTGTGTCACCCCTTTTAAACTGAGGGATGGGGAGGCCACTCCCAGACACAACGTCTCGTCTGCCAACCAACTTGGGCTGGTGTAATGTGATTGGGCTTCTGAGGAATACGCGGAAGGGGCGTATCCCATAGTGAGACACCGAAATGTATGCTTGAAACACTGTAAAAAAAAATTGGGGGGTAAAATTGTGACAATTGATCATTACATATTGGCCTAATAAGTTACTTCCAAATAAGTATCCCCATGCAAAAATATGCATTGTACTAATTATAGTTTAAGGTCTTCACTCAAAATTAAAATTGTATATAGGGTAATGAGGAGGGCGGGGTTTAACTCAGACATAGCAATCGAGCGCAGAGTAGGCGAGGGTGAAGCTTGAGGCCACAGTGACACCTTGTGGTGTGACCGAAATACAATAAGTACAGCCTACTGACGCTGATTCCAGACCATTGCATTTTAATGTAACTTCCAAAAACAAAACTGAAAGCAACAGAAACAATTTGTTCTATTAAGAGGTAGTCTTTCCAGGGGCAACTTTATTAAATGTATGAACGTCACGTTAATCCAAATATATGGCATGAAGTGATACGTTTAATAAGAAACTAAAACAGACAGCAGGTGACAGCATGTCATTGTCTTAATAAGTGAGTTACTTGATTCCTTAAAATACACTGAATCAAAAACAATGCGGTTGAGCTGTAGATTTCTTTCTGATCATTTCTATTTAGGCCAATATGCGTTATTTAAAATAATAATAATAATAAAAATAAATAAATAAACGCATGACCAAGTGTTCAAAACGTTGGCAGAGAAGGGGTCATGTTCGGGGGAACAACATGATAGGCTTTTTTTTAGTTTAATGCACAAACCTGCGTGACCATATCAGCTACATTCAGAAATGGAAATTACGAATGCATTGATATTTTGTTTTGAATTTCAGAAAAGTCGATTGAATATTTACAGGTTTGTATCTCGTTATTTATTTTTTGAGAATAGTAAAGTGTCTGTCCAAGTATCATACTGATCAAATATCGAAGCTATCTCTAATAGTCTAACTTGTTACTTTAAAGATCGAATGAAATTATTGATTGTTAAATATACCGTTCTTCGCGTGTTTTTGAAGCTTTGATTATGTTTACAGAGTGCAAAATAACATGAGTTCATGTTTCGCGTGTAAAAAACTAGAGGTGGGCATAGATAAAAAAAAAAATGTAATCTAGATTAATCTAGATTAAAATGGCTCATTTGAATTCTGCCGAAAGCATTCACAATATGTGTGCTACTCAAATAATGACTGGTGCTTTCACACTTGGTTCGATTGCCTGACCGAACCCAAGTTCGATTGCTCCCCCCTGCTGGACCGTGTTCATATTATATTATTTGGGTCTGAACGGGGGTGCGGTTGCGTCATCAGAGCAGCAGCTGTTTACCCCGTTGCTTGGCAACAAAAGCGAGCGAGATGGTGGCAAAATGAATAGCTTGTTCACCTAACTTTTCATATTTTCGTTTTTGAACCGTTGGTTTTGTTACCAAAGCTTCAGTACGTAATGGCACTTGCGTCTATCTGCCGCGGAATGTACTGCGAATGCTCTAAAGAACGCTGACGACGAGCAGAAATTAGATATACAGCTCTCTGCTTACAGTACGTCAGTCACGCTCATCAGGACTCGAGAACGGTTCGCGGGTGCGCACCCGAGTTCGGAAGACAGCGTTCACGCTTGATGTGGTAATTTCACAGCATACACGCAGGTTTGAAGAGTTGTTCTCGCTCCCTACAGTGCAATTCGGCTAGGAATACATCCGCGCTAAAATATCACAGTAAAAGTCATCATGGCTTGCGTAGTATAGACCCATCACCCAACCCAATTTTGAGAATAGATTAACGGCGATATTTTTTTTAATCGCTCGATAAGAGTCTCACGTTAACGCAGCACGTTAACTCCGATAACGGCCCACCACTAAAAAAAAACAGTATTTTTCACACATTTTACTACTTACTATATTTATGTTTTTAGTCATTTTTGTCTTTCGGGACAGTGAGAAATAAGCAATTGTTACTTCAATTTAAAACGTTGAATTGGCCTAATTTAATTTCTGTGAATTAAATTGGAGGAGCTGAATTTTTTTTACAGTGAAGAGAACCGAACATCACTTTTCCCTAAACCAGTTGTAGAGCTATAAGTAAAAGATTCAAACAAAGAAAACAATTTTATTAAAGGATATAGTTGTAAAGCAGCACCTATATCCACAGATTGATCAAAGAATCTCTGTACATGCAGCAGCAATGGTTTAGTGTAAAGTAGTGATTTACTCAAATTTGTATTTCAGCTCTAATCAGTTTAAATAGCCTACTTGAAGTTAAATATTTGAAGTCCTCTTTAGAATAATAAAGTTAATATTTCAATAATTTAACAACACTTTCACATTCACAGGTCTCTGATGTTGGTTAACAGTGACATGATGTACAATTAAACAAATAAAGTGTGTCATCTTTTTTTCAGTGTTTTATTTGGATTGTTTTTTTATTTTTACAGTTTTGTAATAAATAATTATAAAAAACAGGGTTCAAACTTCAGCTCTTACATCCAGTCTGAAACAGACAGTAACTTTATACTTTGATGAATATATGGATCACAAAAGCAAAATGAAGCTATTATGACATTGGTGCTGAAGACATGAGTAGCCTATAATTTTTTATTTAAAAATAGTAACCCAGGGATGGGCAAACTCTGTCCTGGAGGGCCACTGCCCTTCAGAGTTTAGCTTCAACCCCAGATAAAACTCACCTTCCTGTAGTTTTCTGGTGATCCTGAAGGCTGGTTCAGGTGTGTTTGATTAAGGTTGGAACATAAACTCTGCAGGGCAGTGGCTCTCCAGGACTGAGTTTGCCCTCTAGTAGGCTAACTGGCCTATTTCCGAGACTGGGCCATCCATCAGAACAATGCTTTAAAGCTTTATGAACTGTATTATATAATCAAGTACACATTGTAGTGTTAATTATGATGACTACAAGATTAATACAACATTTTCCCCAGTTAGAATGTAGTTAACAAAAACACTTGCTATATAATTGACAAGAAATTCAGGATGACACATCAGGCTAGCTTTTAAACATTTTATTAGGGCACACAAAATTAATAATAAACAGTTTTAACCTAGACAAGCATAGGTTATTCACTCATTGTTTGTTCTGTGTCCTTAAGATTTATGGTATTACACCAACTATTAATTGTTGTGAAAATGTGAAACAGTTTTTCAAAGGAACTGAATATTACGCAACACCAAAAAGTTAACTGCATACTAAGTGATTCTCAATGTACTCTCAACTTTGTATATCATGCCAATGCGAAATAACAATGCATTCATTTTGCCTTGCTCTCCGGCTGATAACAACACTGACGTTAGGGTGCGTCTCAATCAGCTCCCAATTTCAGTAGTCAGGACACTGATTAATACACAAGTCAATGGGCTGTAGTGATGGGAAGTTCGGTTCTTTTCCGCGAACCGGTTCTTTCGGACAGTTCGTTTCAAAGAACCGGATAAAAAAACCGGTTCACCGGTTCTTTTACGCTCAATCGTAACGTCATTTCGCTATGACGTAATGACGTCAAGTCTATCGCGGGTTGGATAAACAAACACTTTACACATTAAAATATATAAAATCAGTAATCATAATAGGCCTATCAATCAGATAAATTATTATCATAATCTGTTAAGTTTATTACAATTAAGTTTTACATCTAAAGCATCCAAACACTTACAGGCAGTGATGTGCAAACAAAGATGGTTTACAGTTCTAAAATCAATAAATTAGTCTTCATCAGTGAAGAAACCATGATCCACTTACTATGTTTTGTAATTAAATAAATACGGTTCGCCAGATTTTCCCCACATTCATGTCCTCAGAGTCGTTTCACAGACACGCGCTCATATCAGTTGATGTTCGGTTCAGAGAGACGCGTGCAGTCAGTCAGTCGTTTGACGCATGCTCAGTCAGTATCAGCTCATCGGTTCTCAAATCGGACATGTCCGAAATAAACAGTTCTCGGTTCAGTGTACTGGTGATCCGAAAACCGCTGCAACCGATTCTTGACTCAAGAACGAGAACGAGAACGAAACTGAGATTCGAGAACCGTGAGAGCGATTCAAAAGGAGTCGCAATTGCTTCGCCTTGAGGCTACATCATTTTTATATTTATATCACCTTGTTTAGAAATTAAATACACTGATCCTGAAAATAACATGGCTTTATGAAACAAATGTTTAGTTTGGTAGTTGTACAAACTAATGCTTGTTTCCAAAATAATTAAACAAGCACAACTGCACATTTTTACTGAAATGCTTTTTAGACAACATTAATATAGAAAAATATATTTGTATAACAATTTCTGAACATTAGATAGTTTGATCTACACATACAGTGTGTGTAAGTGCACTTTTTTATGTGTATTGTAAACACTTTAATATATTTTTATTAAAACATTGTTTATTTAATACAAACCCAATTTGTGAATGTGTCATAAAATAACTAGGCTATAATTCTAGGCATACAGGTATTTCGTAAATTATTATGATCCCAACACGTCCCGATGCTCAACTAAACTTAAAACATGCTTTTCGTTCTCTCTTGAAAAATTACACTTATGCAGTCAGTATCAGATCGGTTCTCAAATCGGACATATCCGAAATAAACAGTTCTCGGTTCGGTGTACTGGTGATCCGATAACAGTTGCAACCGATCCCAGGAAGCAATAGCCGTCATTTCACCGTCTAGGTTAACTATAGACCCTATAGCCCGGCTATGAGTAACCCACTTTTAGCCAAAATAACCTTGAATTTGGTTACAAGTCATTTTTGCGCAAATAATTTGTGAGACGTATGATATTCCATCATTTAAGCAAAGTTAAGAGTGATTACAAGGTGTTTGGTTTCATTTCTTTCATGTTTTATGCGTATAGGCTGTGCATACAATTTAGCTCATAGACCGGCTATTTGCAGCCCACTTGTAGCCATAAGACAAAACTGATTAATTTTAGTTTTTGGCAATGTAGCACAATGATATGGTTGATATCCCATAATGTTCGCAAAGTCAATAATATCTGCAAGATGTGTCATGGTCTCATGACATGGTCTATCTGGGCTACGTGTAGTCTGCTTTTAGCCCACCCACAATTGTAAACATATTAATTAGTATTATATTTAACATTCACTTAAAATGTAAGACAGTCAAATAATATCGTAGATCGTATATATTATTTGTTTCTCTTCCATTTTAAGTTAAATATAAAAATGCGATTACAACTCTCAACCGCTAGATGGCAACTGTTGCCTGGACTACTGGAAACGCCAGATCTCGCGATAAACATTTCTGTTTTCAGTGAATTTTTTTTTAAACACGAGGAGGAGGAGAACAACAACGGGCAACAGCAAACGTTAAAAGACATTCTTTGGCCTTGTAAATCTGTGTTTTCGTTTATATGTGTTCGTTATATTATTTGTTATTGTGTAGGAACCGTGATATTTTAGCTAGAAACATTGTAGAATAAGCCATGTTGTGGTTAGCTTAACATGCTACATGTATCTGTAGCCTACGTTAGGTACCTTCAAGTCGACAAGAAGCATGTGCATATTATAATTTGTTATGAAAGCCACAAATATGCTTTTACTCTTAGGATCATTATATGAAAATATGAGTCTTTGACTTGGCAAGGCAAAGTTGTATAGCACATTTCAACAAGCCATAAGTGCTTTACATAAAACAACATTGGGTAATGTAAAAAGACATATAAGAAGACATTTAAAAAACACTTTAAAATTGCTCAATAGAAAAAAAAAACATGATAAAACAGGAGAGTAAAAGTATAAATCAGTATTCCTTCCCAGTTAATAAAAGGCAGGCAGCGGCAAACAGTAATGTCTTTAAACTTGATTTAAAAGAATTAAGAGTTGCAGCAGAACATGCAGTTTTTCTGTGAGTTTGTTCCAGATAAATTGTTCATAAAAACTGAATTCTGCTTCTCCATGTTTAGTTTTGACTCTGGGGACAGAAAGCAGACCTGTCCCAAATGACCTGAGAGGATGGTTCATAATGCAGCAGAAGATCAGAAATTTACTTTGGCCCTTAACCATTCCATGCTTTGAAAGCCAGCAGTGGTATTTTGAAATAAATTCTTTGACAGACAGGAAGCCAGTGTAAAAAACTCAGAACTGGAGTGCCGTGATTCACTTTCTTGGATTTTAAGACATTAGGTTGACTGGAAATTATCCAGCCATCAGTCAACAAAGCACAATAATGAATATACAGAACAGAACACACACATGCACAGCACATTGCACAGTGCACACACACACACACACACACACACACACACACACACACACAGAGGAATAAAATCAGCTTTCCTAATTGTCTATCTCGTTCTAATGCAAAATGGTGGCTAAAACATATTTTAAACCCAAAAATGAAATTCTGTCATCATTTACTCACCCTCAAGTTGTTTCTTTTGTCTGTTGAACACAAAATAAGATATTTTGAAGAATCTGGGTAATCAAACGGTTTATGGACCCCACTGACTTCCATCGTATTTATTTTCCTACAATGAAAGTCAATGGCTATCAAATGTCTGATTATCAACATTCTTCGAAATATATATTTTTGTATGTTCAACAGAAAAGAAACCCATACAGGTTTGGAACAACTTGAGGGTGAGAAAATGATGACTATCTCTTTAAACATGTCACATACATGTATCTGAACCTTTTATTGCCCAGCTCTAGTGTGCATACAAGCAAAAAGAGAATGACTTTGTCACAATTACTGTAAATAAAGTAAAAATGATGTCAACAATGCTTTTCTTGTGCAGTGTTTTATTTCTTATTTGGCAGATGCTGTGATGACCGACTTCCCAGCGGCAACAGAGTTTGAGTTAAGGAATGCCAACAATGTTTTATAAACCAACAAAAGGGTTATGTTTTTATTTTGTCATTCTTTATATATATATATATATATATATATATATATATATATATATATATATACTATTTTATGTTGTTAATATTCCATATTTCTTATCCTAATTTTATATTTAATTGTATTTTTAACATTTTGTTTGTTCATTTTTATGTTTTGATCTTTTTGTATTATCTTAAGTTGTCTATGTTGTTAGTGTTCTTTTTCTAAATAAAACCTTTATATATACATATATATACAAACCTTTATATATACATATACATACATTCTAGTAGTCATTCGTTAGCCGTCTTGATGACTAGTCTATTCTTGGGCTTTGGTTAGACGTCTATTAGATTTTCACTGACAGTCCAAATTCAGCCTTGTTTTAGCCTAGACTATGTTTTGACGGCTATTAGACGTCTTTTAGACGCAAAATTGCTTGCTAGGATTCTTGACTCGAGAACGAGAACTGTGACAGGCCGTGTGCGTTCGTTCGTGTGCGCTGCACGCATGCTCAGTATCATCAGCTTCTGTTCGTTAACGTGCTCATCATAATTAGTTCTCTCTTACAGTAGGTTAAGTCAGAGTATTGTTGGAGTAACTGAATAACTCTGGGATGTTGGTTTATTTCAAGTCAGAGGGACAGTCAGACAGGTCAAAAAGTGACCCAGCAAGCAATTTTGCGTCTAAAAGACGTCTAATAGCCGTCAAAACATAGCCCAGACGTCTAGGCTAAAACAAGGCTAAATTTGGGCTGTCAGTGAAAATCTAATAGACGTCTAATCATAGCTCAAGAATAGACGTCCAATCATAGCCCAAGATTAGACGGCTATTGAACGACTACATATATACGTCTAATAGACAGCAAATATGGGTCTAGGCTAAAACAAGGCTGAATTTGGACTGTCAGTGAAAATCTAATAGACGTCTAATCATAGCCCAAGAATAGACCAGTCATCAAATAGGCTAACGAATGACTGCTAGTATATATATATATATATATATATATATATATATATATATATATATATATATATATATATATATACCTAACAGATAACAAAATAGCTAAAGAATTATTTTCACTCAAATATAACAGGTTCTCAATAATAACAATCCATCCAAACAAATTAAATATAAAGGTTTTATTTAGAAAAAGAACATTAACAACATAGACAACTTAAGATAATACAAAAAGATCAAAACATAAAAATGAAACACAAACACAAACAAAATGTTAAAAATACAATTAAATATAAAATTAGGATAAGAAATATGGAATATTAACAACATAAAATAATAAATATATATATAAAGAATGACAAAATAAAAACGTAACCCTTTTGTTGGTTTATAAAACATTGTTGGCATTCCTTAACTCAAACTCTGTTGCCGCTGGGAAGTCGGTCATCACGGCATCTGCCAAATAAGAAATAAAACACTGCACAAGAAAAGCATTGTTGACATCATTTTTACTTTATTTACAGTAATTGTGACAAAGTCATTCTCTTTTGCTTGTATGCACACTAGAGCTGGGGAATAAAAGGTTAAGATACGTGTATGTGACATGTTTAAAGAGATAGTCATAATTTACTCACCCTCAAGTTGTTCCAAACCTGTATGGGTTTCTTTCTTCTGTTGAACATACAAAAATATATATTTCGAAGAATGTTGATAACCAGACATTTGATAGCCATTGACTTTCATTGTAGGAAAATAAATATGATGGAAGTCAGTGGGGTCCATAAACCGTTTGATTACCCAGATTCTTCAAAATATCTTATTTTGTGTTCAATAGACGAAAGAAACAACTTGAGGGTGAGTAAATGATGACAGAATTTCATTTTGGGTTTAAAATATGTTTTAGCCACCATTAGAACGAGATAGACAATTAGGAAAGCTGATTTTATTCCTCTGTCTGTGTGTGTGTGTGTGTGTGTGTGTGTGTGTGTGTGTGTGTGTGTGTGTGTGTGTGTGTGTGTGTGCACTGTGCAGTGCATGTGTGTGTTCTGTTCTGTATATTCATTATTGTGCTTTGTTGACTGATGGCTGGATAATTTCCAGTCAACCTAATGTCATAAAATCCAAGAAAGTGGATCACGGCACTCCTGTTCTGAGTTTTTTACACTGGCTTCCTGTCTGTCAAAGAATTGATTTCAAAATACCACTGCTGGCTTTTAAAGCATGGAATGGTTAAGGGCCAAAGTAAATTTCTAATCTTCTGCTGCATTATGAACCATCCTCAGGTCATTTGGGACAGGTCTGCTTTCTGTCCCCAGAGTCAAAACTAAACATGGAGAAGCAGAATTCAGTTTTTATGTACAATTTATCTGGAACAAACTCACAGAAAAACTGCAGTTCTGCTGCAACTCTTAATTCTTTTAAATCAAGTTTAAAGACATTACTGTTTGCCGCTGCCTTTTATTAACTGGGAAGGAATACTGATTTATACTTTTACTCTCCTGTTTTATCATGTTTTTATTTTCTATTGAGCAATTTTAAAGTGTTTTTTAAATGTCTTCTTATTTTGTCTTTTTACATTACCCAATGTTGTTTTATGTAAAGCACTTATGGCTTGTTGAAATGTGCTATACAACTTTGCCTTGCCAAGTCAAAGACTCATAGTTTCATATAATGATCTAAAGAGTAAAAGGATATTTGTGGCTTTCATAACAAATTATAATATGCACTTGCTTCTTGTTTATCGACTTGAAGGTAGGCTACAGATACATGTAGCATGTTAAGCTAACCACAACATGGCTTATTCTACAATGTTACTAGCTAAAATATCACGGTTCCTACACAATAATAAATAATATAATGAACACATGTATAAACGAAAACAGATACTTACAAGGCCAAAGAATGTCATTTAACGTTTGCTGTTGCCCGTTGTTGTTCCCCTCCTCGTGTGTAAAAGAAAATTCACTCAAAACAGAAATGTTTATCGCGAGATCTGGCGTTGCCAGTTAGGCTACAGTTGCCATCTAGCGGTTGAGAGTTGTAATCGCATTTTTATATTTAACTTAAAATGGAAGAGAGACAAATAATATATACGATCTACGATATTATTTGACTGTCTTACATTTTAAGTGAATGTTAAATATAATACTAATTAATATGTTTAAAAAATGCGGGTGGGCTAAAAGCAGACTACGTAGCAGATAGACCATGACTATGACACATCTTGCAGATATTATTGACATAGCGAACATTATGGGATATCAACCATATCATTGTGCTACATTGCCAAAAAATACAATTAATCAGTTTTGTCTTTTGGCTAGTGGGCTGCAAATTGTGGCTATGTACAGCCATACGCATAAAACATGAAAGAAATGAAACCAAACACCTTGTAATCACTCTTCACTTTACTTACATGATGGAATATCATACGTCTCACAAATTATTTGGGCAAAAATGACTTGTAACCAAATTCAAGGTTATTTTGGCTAAAAGTGGGTTACTCATAGCCGGGCTATATCGGGTCTATAGTTAACCTAGACGGTGAAATGACGGCTATTGCTTGCTGGGGAGTAACTTCCCAGCAAGCAATTTTGCGTCTAAAAGACGTCCTAATAGCCGTTAAAACATAGCCCAGACGTCTAGGCTAAAACAAGGCTAAATTTGGGCTGTCAGTGAAAATCTAATAGACGTCTAATCATAGCCCAAGAATAGACGTCCAATCATAGCCCATGATTAGACGGCTATTGAACGACTACATATATACGTCTAATAGACAGCAAATATGGGTCTAGGCTAAAACAAGGCTGAATTTGGTCTGTCAGTGAAAATCTAATAGACGTCTAATCATAGCCCAAGAACAGACGGCTAACGAATGACTATATATACACCTAACAGATAACAAAATAGCTAAAGAATTATTTCCACTCAAATATAACAGGTTCTCAATAATAACAATCCATCCAAACAAATTAAAAATAAAGGTTTTATTTAAAAAAAGAACATTAACAACATAGACAACTTAAGATAATTCAACAAGATCAAAACATAAAAATGAACAAACAAAATGTTAAAAATACAATTAAATATAAAATTAGGATAAGAAATATGGAATATTAACAACGTAAAATAAAATAAAAAATATATATATAAAGAATGACAAAATAAAGACGTAACCCTTTTTTTGGTTTATAAAACATTGTTGGCTTTATTGCATTCCTTAACTTGTTGCCGCTGGGAAGTCGGTCATCACAGCATCTGCCAAATAAGAAAAAACATTACACAAGAAAAGCATTGTTGACATTATTTTTACTTTATTTACAGTAATTGTGACAAAGTCATTCTCTTTTGCTTGTATGCACACTAGAGCTGGGCATTAAAAGGTTAAGATACGTGTATGTGACATGTTTAAAGAGACAGTCATCATTTACTCACCCTCAAGTTGTTCCAAAGCCTGTATGGGTTTCTTTCTTCTGTAGAACATAAAAAAATATATATTTTGAAGAATGTTGATAACCAGACATTTGATAGCCATTGACTTTCATCGTAGGAAAATAAATACGATGGAAGTCAGTGGGGTCCATAAACCGTTTGATTACCCAGATTCTTCAAAATATCTTATTTTGTGTTCAACAGACGAAAGAAACAACTTGAGTGAATAAATGATGACAGATTTTCATTTTTGGGTTTAAAAGCAACCATTTTGCATTAGAATGAGATAGAGATGATTTTATTCCTCTCTCTCTCTGTGTGTGTGTGTGTGTGTGTGTGTGTGTGTGTGTGTGTGTGTGTGTGTGTGTGTGTGTGTGTGTGTGTGTGTGTGTGTGTGTGTGTGTGTGCACTGTGCATGTGTGTTCTGTTCTGTATATTCATTACTGTGCTTTGTTGACTGATTGCTGATAATTTCCAGTCAACCTAATGTCTTAAAATCCAAGAAAGTGGATCACGGCACTCCAGTTCTGAGTTTTTTACACTGGCTTCCTGTCTGTCAAAGAATTGATTTCAAAATACCACTGCTGGCTTTTAAAGCATGGAATGGTTAAGGGCCAACGTAAATTTCTGATCTTCTGCTGCATTATGAACCATCCTTTCAGGTCATTTGGGACAGGTCTGCTTTCTGTCCCCAGAGTCAAAACTAAAGATGGAGAAGCAGAATTCAGTTTTTATGTACAATTTATCTGGAACAAACTCACAGAAAAACTGCAGTTCTGCTGCAACTCTTAACTCTTTTAAATCAAGTTTAAAGACATTACTGTTTGCCGCTGCCTTTTATTAAATGGGAAGGAATACTGATTTATACTTTTACTCTCCTGTTTTTAATGTTTTTATTTTCTATTGAGCAATTTTAAAGTGCTTTTTAAATGTCTTCTTTTTACATTACCAAATGTTGTTTTTATGTTTTATGTAAAGCACTTATGGCTTTTTGAAATCAAATGTGCTATACAACTTTGCCTTGCTAAGTCAAAGACTCATATTTTCATATAATGATCAAAAGAGTAAAAGCATATTTGTGGCTTTCATAACAAATTATAATATGCACATGCTTCTTGTTTATCGACTTGAAGGTAGGCTACAGATACATGTAGCATGTTAAGCTAACCACAACATGGTTTATTCTACAATGTTACTAGCTAAAATATCAGGGTTCCTACACAATAACAAATAATATAATGAACACATGTATTTAAAAACACAGATACTTACAAGGCCAAAGAATGTCCTTTAACGTTTGCTGTTGCCCGTTGTTGTTCTCCTCGTGTGTAAAAAAAAACTAAAAACAGAAAAGTTTATCGCGAGATCTGGCGTTGCCAGTAATCCAGGCTACAGTTGCCATCTAGCGGTTGAGAGTTGTAATCGCATTTTTATATTTAACTTAAAATGGAAGAGAGACAAATAATATATCTACGATATTATTTGACTGTATTACATTTTAAGTGAATTTTAAATATAATACTAATTAATATGTTTACAAATGCGGGTGGGCTAAAAGCAGACTACACGTAGCCCAGATAGACCATGTCATGAAACATGACCATGACACATCTTGCAGATATTACTGACATTGCGAACATTATGGGATATCAACCATATCATTGTGCTACATTGCCAAAAACAATTAATCAGTTTTGACTTTTGGCTACAAGTGGGCTGCAAACTAGCCGGTCTATATATGAGCTAGATTGTGGCTATGCACAGCCTATACGCATAAAACATGAAATAAATTAAACCAAACACCTTGTAATCACTCTTCACTTTGCTTACATGATGGAATATCATACGTATCACAAATTATTTGGGCAAAAATGACTTGTAACCAAATTCAAGGTTATTTTGGCTAAAAGTGGGTTACTCATAGCCGGGCTATATCGGGTCTATAGTTAACCTAGACGGTGAAATGACGGCTATTGCTTGCTGGGGAGTAACTTTAGAGCTGCGAACGATTCAGTCCGATTTGGTGAACTGGTTCGACCGGTTCACTAAAAAGAACCGATTCAAAAGAACGATTCGTTCGCGTCGAGGACTTGCGCTTTGATATAATAAAACGCGTCGGAAACGCGCGTTTTCTGTGACCCCAAAGCGCACGTTAAGAACGCGTTTTTGTGGTAAATCACGTGTCGAGGACGTGCGCGCTGAAATAAAAACGCGCGTTTTTGACGTGTCAGCTGCCACTAGCGGTGACTGGTCAGGCACATAAAGCAGTGCCAGGTCGAGTGACAGGCACGTAAACCGGTGCCGGTCGAGAGTCAGGCACGTAAAGCGGCGCCAGGTCGAGTGACAGGCACGTAAAGCGGTGCCGATCTAGTGTCAGGCACGTAAAGCTGTACCAGGTCTAGTGACAGGCACGTAAAACGGTGCCGGCTGAGTGTCAGGCACGTAAAGCGGTGCCAGGTCGAGTGACAGGCACGTAAAACGGTGCCGGCTGAGTGTAAGGCACGTAAATTGGTGCCAGGTCGAGTGACAGGCACGTAAAGCGGTGACTGATCTAGTGTCAGGCACGTAAAGTGGTGACAGGTCGCGAGGCAGCTGCCACTAGTGGTGACTGGTAGGGTGACAGGTATCATTGGCAGCTGCCCCTGCCACGGAAAGATTTTACCCATACTGCGGACATCACTAACGCCGGCTTCACACCGCACGCGTAAGCAGGGCGTAGGCAGCGCCGAAGCAGCGCGTGTGGAAAGCAGTAGCAGCGCGCGCACTTTTTGCTTTCAGACTGGCAGCGTTTGTCTCGCGTAGCTGAGCCGCGGCTCGTATATTGCAAATACAGACGAATATCGTCCATTCTGTCACTTTCCCGGAGTTCTCCTCCAACCCCTGTTTGTCTCGTGCTTTGATTTATGATGGGCAGCGTATATCTGCTGCAAATGTGACTGTTCCCCTCTGTCCCAAACACATGTGCATATAACATCCCAGCAAGCAATTTTGCGTCTAAAAGACGTCTAATAGCCGTCAAAACATAGCCCAGACGTCTAGGCTAAAACAAGGCTAAATTTGGGCTGTCAGTGAAAATCTAATAGACGTCTAATCATAGCCCAAGAATAGACGTCCAATCATAGCCCAAGATTAGACGGCTATTGAACGACTACATATATACGTCTAATAGACAGCAAATATGGGTCTAGGCTAAAACAAGGCTGAATTTGGGCTGTCAGTGAAAATCTAATAGACGTCTAATCATAGCCCAAGAATAGACTAGTCATCAAATAGACTAACGAATGACTACTAGTGTATATATATATATATATATATATATATATATATATATATATATATATATATATATATATATATATATATATATATATACATCTAACAGATGACAAAATAGCTAAAGAATTCTTTCCACTCAAATATAACAGGTTCTCAATAATAACAATCCATCCAAACAAATGAAATATAAAGGTTTTATTTAGAAAAGAACATTAACAACATAGACAACTTAAGATAATACAAAAAGATCAAAACATAAAAATGAACAAACAAAATGTTAAAAATACAATTAAATATAAAATTAGGATAAGAAATATGGAATATTAACAACGTAAAATAATAAAAGAAATATATATAAAGAATGACAAAATAAAAACGTAACCCTTTTGTTGGTTTATAAAACATTGTTGGCTTTATTGCATTCCTTAACTCAAACTCTTTTGCCGCTGGGAAGTCGGTCATCACAGCATCTGCCAAATAAGAAACATAACAACTGCACAAGAAAAGCATTGTTGACATTATTTTTACTTTATTTACAGTTATTGTGACAAAGTCATTCTCTTTGCTTGTATGCACACTAGAGCTGGGCTATAAAAGGTTAAGATACGTGTATGTGACATGTTTAAAGAGACAGTCATCATTTACTCACCCTCAAGTTGTTCCAAACCTGTATGGGTTTCTTTCTTCTGTTGAACATACAAAAATATATATTTTGAAGAATGTTGATAACAGACATTTGATAGCCATTGACTTTCATTGTAGGAAAATAAATACGATGGAAGTCAGTGGGGTCCATAAACCGTTTGATTACCCTGATTCTTCAAAATATCTTATTTTGTGTTCAACAGACGAAAGAAACAACTTGACGGTGAGTAAATGATGACAGATTTTCATTTTTGGGTTTAAAATATATTTTAGCCACCATTTTGCATTAGAACGAGATAGAAAATTAGGAAAGCTGATTTTATTCCTGTGTGTGTGTGTGTGTGCACTGTGCTGTGCATGTGTGTGTTCTGTTCTGTTCTGTATATTCATTATTGTGCTTTGTTGACTGATTGCTGGATAATTTCTAATGTCTTAAAATCCCAGAAAGTGGATCACGGCACTCCAGTTCTGAGTTTTTTACACTGGCTTCCTGTCTGTCAAAGAATTGATTTCAAAATACCACTGCTGGCTTTTAAAGCAAGGAATGGTTAAGGGCCAAAGTAAATTTCTGCTCTTCTGCTGCATTATGAACCATCCTCTCAGGTCATTTGGGACAGGTCTGCTTTCTGTCCCCAGAGTCAAAACTAAACATGGAGAAGCAGAATTCTGTTTTTATGTACAATATATCTGGAACAAACTCACAGAAAAACTGCAGTTCTGCTGCAACTCTTAATTCTTTTAAATCAAGTTTAAAGACATTACTGTTTGCCGCTGCCTTTTATTAACTGGGAAGGAATACTGATTTATACTTTTACTCTCCTGTTTTATCATGTTTTTATTTTCTATTGAGCAATTTTAAAGTGTTTTTTAAATGTCTTCTTATATTGTCTTTTTACATTACCCAATGTTGTTTTATGTAAAGCACTTATGGCTTGTTGAAATGTGCTATACAACTTTGCCTTGCCAAGTCAAAGACTCATAGTTTCATATAATGATCTAAAGAGTAAAAGGATATTTGTGGCTTTCATAACAAATTATAATATGCACTTGCTTCTTGTTTATCGACTTGAAGGTACCTAAGGTAGGCTACAGATACATGTAGCATGTTAAGCTAACCACAACATGGCTTATTCTACAATGTTACTAGCTAAAATATCACGGTTCCTACACAATAACAAATAATATAGCCTAATGAACACATGTATAAACGAAAACACAGATACTTACAAGGCCAAAGAATGTCCTTTAACGTTTGCTGTTGCCCGTTGTTGTTCTCCTCCTCGTGTGTAAAAAAATTCACTCAAAACAGAAATGTTTATCGCGAGATCTGGCGTTGCCAGTAATCCAGGCTACAGTTGCCATCTAGCGGTTGAGAGTTGTAATCGCATTTTTATATTTAACTTAAAATGGAAGAGAGACAAATAATATATACGATACGATATTATTTGACTGTCTTACATTTTAAGTGAATGTTAATTATAATACTAATTAATATGTTTAAAACTGCGGGTGGGCTAAAAGCAGACTACACGTAGCCCAGATAGACCATGACTATGACACATCTTGCAGATATTATTGACATAGCGAACATTATGGGATATCAACCATATCATTGTGCTACATTGCCAAAAACTACAATGAATCAGTTTTGTCTTTTGGCTACAAGTGGGCTGCAAATAGCCGGTCTATATAACGTTAGGAGCTAAATTGTGGCTATGTACAGCCATACGCATAAAACATGAAAAAATGAAACCAAACACCTTGTAATCACTCTTCACTTTACTTACATGATGGAATATCATACGTCTCACAAATTATTTGGGCAAAAATGACTTGTAACCAAATTCAAGGTTATTTTGGCTAAAAGTGGGTTACTCATAGCCGGGCTATATCGGGTCTATAGTTAACCTAGACGGTGAAATGACGGCTATTGCTTGCTGGGATGCTGTATGAAGGTAGTTTACGTGATAAAAGTAACCTTAAAGTTAAAATAAGCCTCTAGTTTTAATCATTTAAACAGGCCTTTGAAGTTTGAGCAAAAACTTCTGGCAGTGATGTGTTTTCGAGTATTTTATTAAAAAAAATTCACAGCGCCGGATGTCATATGGTGTTTGTGAAACACACGGAACACTTCACTACATGATCTCATGGTGAAATTAATTATTTTGCATGTTAAACAGGTCAGTTTTGATCAGAACAATGCACTGTGGCTTTAATTCAGCGTGAGCAGCGCGTCAAAAATAGACCCGGCGCCGAAACGATCGCGGCACTGACGCTTCTGCTCTGCTCCTGCTACGCGCTGCGGCGCTGCCTCTGCTGCCGGTGTGAATGCACTAATCTGTTAACATGAGCGCCGAAAAAAATACGCGCTGCTTACGCCCTGCTTACGCGTGCGGTGTGAAGCCGGCGTAATGGGCTGATTCCCTGATTGACACGCACCCTAGGGAGCTGATTGAGACGCACGCTTAGTTTACTTGACAATCTGTCAACGTGTCTCCACAGCAACGCACCCCTCCCATTACTTCTCTTGCTTGCTTCGTCTATCAAACATTCAGTTCTTGGCGGGATTAAGGACACAAAACCTAATACAGGAATAATGAAACTCCCTCAAAATGCTAATTCCTTTCTTCTCGTGTTGGTTGGCCTCTCAATAACTGGGTATGTACTTAGTATTTTGACATGTGTAGCTGTTTACTGTTACCTTTAGTGTTTGGATCTTAAATGAATAAATACAACATATCAGAAGTTAGGTGTAGCTAATTTTAATTTGGACTGGTGAAAAAAACAACAACTAATAAAATAATTAGCCTGTTTTATAGTATATATTATAGATTTCATTGTATCATTTTGTTTTAAAAACGATTTAAAATAACTACAAACGAATGACTAAATCGTTACGATGTAGCCTACTATAGTCCTAGTTGCAGATCCAGTATTATAGGTTTATATATATATATATATATATATATATATATATATATATATATATATATATATATATATATATATATATATATATATATATATATATAATATTCACCCAACAAAGCATTGAGTAGGCCTACTTGTGTTAAATTATTGGGCTATTCGTCCACCTCAACACGATCATTTACTGTAATTTGAGATGTTTGTGTGTGTGTGTGTGTGTGTGTGTGTGTGTGTGTGTGTGTGTGTGTATGAGGTGTGTGTGTGTGAGAGAGAGAGAGAGAGAGAGAGAGAGAGAGAGAGAGAGAGAGAGAGAGAGAGAGAGAGAGACTGCATGTGTATGTGCTTGTGTGCGAGGGTTGTTAACTTAAGTACACTACTTGACAGTTTCATGCGCTTTTAGTACTATTGTTTGTTAGTTCTGTGCTCCCGTCATCTGCTGTGCTCAGACTTAGGTTGTGTTTGATGTATGCTACATTCAGGAAGTGTACTTGAGACCAGTGGCGATTCATACCCCTTGCAAACACGAGGCTGAATCCAGCTTCTTATTCGCAGCTTCTTATTGACGCTATCCGGTCCACCTTAAAAGACGCGACGCTTCCGCGCCTTTGGTTTCTTATTCACGCTCAATTTAGGGACCGTGCAGTTTTTCTCTTTTTTTCACGCTTTTTTAAGGGATTGTGTTGCTTTTTTGTCCATTTTCAGAATAAATTAATAATATATTAGCGAAGATTGACTGTAAAATATTAAGGCACATTCAATATAATTACAGTTTCATTTCATATGCCATCAGCTAAATGTAGGGACCATGTGGTTTTTCTCTTATTCACACGTTTGATACTATTGTGTCTATTTTCAGAAAAGAATAATAAACTATTTTAAAAGGATTTACACAGAAATATCAGTGAAGAAAAATCTTCAATCATTGTACTTGAATGCTTTGAATGAATTAATAAATCAATACAAGGTAAGGTAACTAGAGATTAATGTCAGCTCCAGCTTGGATCCAGCCTCTGAAGACTTCAGGTGTACCAACACCAGATGACACCTACCCCTGCAAGGCCTCCAGAACATCAAATATGGATGAAATACAAAATGTATCATCATGTTATCATTGCTTTGAAATGCAAACTAATTTTGCTTAAATGGATAGATGATATTTGTCAATACTGTAATTCGTAATATCTTACAGCTGTACCTTCTGATTTAATTGATTAATTAAATTGGCTTGAAAGAGCCATTGCATTATGGTTACTGTACCATTTTGATGCTATTGATCCAATCTGACAATGCAGTTAGAAGAGAGCCATCACATTCTGGACCCATTTGGGGAAGTACAACATTTCACTGGTGCTCTATACCTATCGTGCTTGAATATCATAATTTAAATTTTCGAAAAATTATGAGTGCGTTCACATTTCTACTGGGGCATTATACCCAGTGTGCCCGACTGTCACCATGCAAAATTCCAGACATTTTTACTGTAGCATTTTGAAGTTATGGATTCCAGAACATCAAATATACATACGTGTGAATATACGTGTGAATAAGAGAAACCACATGGTCCCTACATTTAGCTGATGGCATATGAAATGAAACTGTAATTATATTTTCGGCCGCGCCGTTGCGCAGTCAAACGTTATTGTTATTGTTATTGGTGGCTTTTAGCACAGGTAGTGAGTCATACTTTTCGTTTCGATTCGAGCCATTGACAGGCTTTTGACTTGATCCTTTGGGCTAATTACAAGGGCGGACTGTACATATATAAGTCAGGTCACTTGCTCATTAGGAGAAGCGCCCAGGTCCGTGAAGAGCCGCGAGCCGTAGGCCTATGTAAGTGTTTTTGTAAATACTCCGCTTTGTTGTATTACTTAGTGTATTGCGTGCTAGAAGAAGGATACATTTCGATTTTGCACTTATCTATTTTGTCATAATTGTACTGTGTTAGCATATTGCATTTGAATTATAACCAGGGCTGTTTTCGGCCGCGCCGTTGCGCAGTCAAACGTTATTGTTATTGTTATTGGTGGCTTTTAGCACAGGTAGTGAGTCATACTTTTCGTTTCGATTCGAGCCATTGACAGGCTTTTGACTTGATCCTTTGGGCTAATTACAAGGGCGGACTGTACATATATAAGTCAGGTCAGTCACTTGCTCATTAGGAGAAGCGCCCAGGTCCGTGAAGAGCCGCGAGCCGAGGCCTATGTAAGTGTTTTTGTAAATACTCCGCTTTGTTGTATTACTTAGTGTATTGCGTGCTAGAAGAAGGATACATTTGATTTTGCACTTATCTATTTTGTCATAATTGTACTGTGTTAGCATATTGCATTTGAATTATAACCAGGGCTGTTTCGGCGCGCCGTTGCGCAGTCAAACGTTATTGTTATTGTTATTGGTGGCTTTTAGCACAGGTAGTGAGTCATACTTTTCGTTCGATTCGAGCCATTGACAGGCTTTTGACTTGATCCTTTGGGCTAATTACAAGGGCGGACTGTACATATATAAGTCAGGTCAGTCACTTGCTCATTAGGAGAAGCGTCCAGGTCCGTGAAGAGCCGCGAGCCGTAGGCCTATGTAAGTGTTTTTGTAAATACTCCGCTTTTGTTGTATTACTTAGTGTATTGCGTGCTAGAAGAAGGATACATTTCGATTTTGCACTTATCTATTTTGTCATAATTGTACTGTGTTAGCATATTGCATTTGAATTATAACCAGGGCTGTTTTCGCGCCGTTGCGCAGTCAAACGTTATTGTTATTGTTATTGGTGGCTTTTAGCACAGGTAGTGAGTCATACTTTTCGTTTCGATTCGAGCCATTGACAGGCTTTTGACTTGATCCTTTGGGCTAATTACAAGGGCGGACTGTACATATATAAGTCAGGTCAGTCACTTGCTCATTAGGAGAAGGCCCAGGTCCGTGAAGAGCCGCGAGCCGTGAGCCTATGTAAGTGTTTTTGTAAATACTCCGTTTTGTTGTATTACTTAGTGTATTGCGTGCTAGAAGAAGGATACATTTCGATTTTGCACTTATCTATTTTGTCATAATTGTACTGTGTTAGCATATTGCATTTGAATTATAACCAGGGCTGTTTTCTGCCGCGCCGTTGCGCAGTCAAACGTTATTGTTATTGTTATTGGTGGCTTTTAGCACAGGTAGTGAGTCATACTTTTCGTTTCGATTCGAGCCATTGACAGGCTTTTGACTTGATCCTTTGGGCTAATTACAAAAGCGTCCCACAGCTGTTGTCGCTCAAATAATAAAAGGTGTGTATTTAATAAGCTTGTCAGCGCTGGCGCAGAAGCGCCAGCGAAGCGCTTCAGCCCTCGTGTTCAGCCTCCTCGTGTGAAGACCGACTCGGTAAAGACATCTTCTTTCGACTCTACCTGTGATCGACTCCACCGAAGAGCGAACACCGATACAGCACTTAAGTATCTACTTTTTCTGTCCTTTTCCACCTTCCTTTCTCTCTTACAATGTGCTTTCAATACATTTCCACTGTCTCTCGACCACGATCCATTGTCACACGCAGAAGCCAGCGCAACACTGCCAATCTGCGTCTGATTCCCCCCTCCACTAATGCCCCTCCCTCTTTTTCTGTTGGTCTATGGAACTGTCAGTCAGCTGTCAACAAAGCTGATTTCATTCCGGCCTTTGCCTCTCACTCCACTCTCAATATCTTGGCTTTGACTGAGACCTGGATCCGTCCAGATGACTCAGTAACCCCTGCTGCTCTCTCTAACAATTTCTCTTTCTCACACACCCTCGTCACACTGGGAGGGGCGGAGGAACAGGTCTTCTCATTACTAACAATTGGAAATACTCAACCCACACCTCTCTATGCAACAACAACTCATTCGAATACCATGCTATTACAGTCTCAACTCCCGTTAAAATCCATCTTGTAGTCATTTACCGCCCCAGGTCAATTGGGCACCTTTGTTGAGGAACTAGATGTGCTGCTGTCCTCATTTCCGGAGGATGGCAGCCCACTTCTAATTCTTGGCGACTTCAATATTCACCTGGACAAACCATATGCTACACACTTCCACTCCCTCCTAGCCTCATTTGATCTCAAACGACATGTCACCTCACACACCCACAAATCTGGTAACCAACTTGACCTCATATACACACGCAACTGCACTACAGATAATATCCTGGTCAAACCCTACACACCTCAGACCATTACTTCATCACTTTTAATCTACAACTTACTGCCCCGCATTCCCAATCCCACAACCAGTTACTTTCAGACGAAACCTACGCTCTCTTTCTCCCTCTCATCTCTCCTCCGCTGTGTCATCCTCTCTTCCTCACCCACACAGTTCTCATCCATGGATGTCAACACTGCAACAGACACTCTATGCTCTACTTTAACTTCTTGTCTAGATAGTATCTGCCCTCTGTCTTCTAGGCCAGCACGCCCACTCCTGCTAACCCATGGTTATCTGATGTTCTTCGTGAACACCGGACAAAACTAAGGGCAGCAGAGAGAAAATGGCGAAAATCTAATGACCCGCCTGACCTGGGTAAATATCAATCTCTGCTCTCATCATTTTCAGATGATGTCCATGTGGCTAAATCCTCATTTTTCCACAACAAAATCAACACCACCTCTAACACACGCACACTCTTCAGAACATTCAACTCTCTCCTCTGTCCACCTCCACCACCTCCCACCACCTCCTTATCTGCAGATGACTTTGCCCACTTCTTCACAACTAAAACTACAACCATCAGCAGTCAGTTCCCACCCCCGCACACACAGGATTTTAGATCAGCCACACCCACAGCCAAACATCTTCTCTCCTCCTTCTCTACACTCACTGAGGCAGAAGTATCTAAACTTCTCCTCTCCAGCCATCCCACCACCTGCCCTCTAGATCCTATCCCCTCACACCTTCTACAAGCCATCTCTCCCACACTTCTACCAGCACTCACACACATCATCAACACATCTCTCAGCACTGGCTTTTTCCTACCACATTCAAGCAGGCCCGGGTCACCCCACTGCTTAAGAAACCCACTCTAGACACATCACTTCTAGAGAACTACAGACCTATTTCTCTCCTGCCTTACATAGCAAAAACACTTGAGCGGGTTGTTCTCAACCAGGTTTCATTTTTCCTCTCACAGTCAAATCAGCTGGACGTTAACCAGTCAGGTTTCAAAAGGCCCACTCAACAGAGACTGCATTACTGTCAGTCACTGAAGCGCGGATGGCAAAAGCTGCTTCCAGATCATCAGTCCTAATCCTCCTCGATCTATCTGCTGCATTTGACACAGTGAATCACCAGATTCTTCTGTCCACCCTCTCATCACTGGCCATCACAGGGACTCCACTCCACTGGTTTGAGTCTTACCTCACAGGTAGGTCTTTCAAGGTTGCCTGGAGAGGTGAGGTATCCAAAGCACATCAATTGACCACGGGGTTCCTCAGGGCTCAGTGCTGGGACCTCTACTCTTCTCCATTTACACTACGTCACTGGGACCCATCATACAGGCACATGGCTTCTCATACCATTGCTATGCTGATGACACTCAACTCTATCTTTCATTTAAACCAGATGACCCCACAGTAAATGGACGCATCTCAAGCTGTCTGGCAGACATCTCGGCATGGATGAAAGAACACCACCTACAGCTCAACCTGGCTAAGACTGAGTTTCGCCTTCCCTGCCAATCCGACTCTACAACACAACTTCACCATCCAGCAAGGTTCATCTCTGATTACCCCCTCAGGGTCGGTCAGAAATCTTGAGTAATCTTTGACGACCAGCTGTCCTTCAAAGACCACATTTCAAAGACAGCTCGATCATGCAGGTTTGCTCTGCACAACATCAGGAAGATCAGACCGTTCCTTACAGAGCATGCAACACAGCTTCTCGTCCAGGCCCTTGTCATTTCTAGGCTTGACTACTGCAATGCGCTTCTGGCTGGTCTTCCATCGTGTGCAATCAAAACTTTTCAATTGATTCAGAACGCTGCAGCACGTCTTGTATTCAACGAGCCTAAAAGGGCCCATGTCACACCTCTCTTCATCTCTCTGCACTGGCTGCCACTTGATGCCCGCATCAAGTTCAAGGCCTTGACACTCGCCATGGATCCACCACAGGCTCGGCACCAGCATATTTCGACTCGCTCCTACGAGTCTACACCCCTACCAGAAGCCTTCGCTCAGGTAAGGAGCGAGGCTTATGGTACCATCACAGAGAGGCATGAAATCCTCTCCAGAACTTTTTCACTCACCGTTCCTGGCTGGTGGAACAATCTTCCTACCTCCATCCGGATGGCAGAATCACTGTCATCATTCAAAAGACTGCTAAAAACTCATCTCTTCCGTGAACACTTAAAAAAAAAAAAAAAAAAAAAAAAAAAAAAAAAAAACCTCTTCTCTTTATTCTTCTCTTTTATTCCTTCCTATTCTAGCTTAAGCTTATTCTATGTGATATCCAAAGCTTGGTATTTAAGGCACTTTTTGCGTTTTGCGCCTATTCATGACCGATCGCTTCCTGTACTCCTATGTTGTAAGTCGCTTTGGATAAAAGCGTCTGCTAAATGCCTAAATGTAAATGTAAATGTAAATGGATTCATGAATTTGTCACATGATAGTACAGTTAGAATAGCTATTGCATTGTTTGCCCATTTGGAGCGCTATATCTCGGCTGCCTTTATGGGTGCGTTCACAGTTCTACTGGGGCATTATACCCAGTGTGCCCGACTGTCACCATGCAAAATTCCAGACATTTTTACTGTAGCATTTTGAAGTTATGGATTCATGAATTTGACATATGACAGTACAGTTAGAATAGCTATTGCATTGTTTGCCCATTTGGAGGCGCTATATCTCGGCTGCCTTTATGGGTGCGTTCGCAGTTCTACTGGGGAATTATAACCAGTGTACCCGACTGTCACCATGCAAAATTACAGACATTTTTACTGTAGCATTTTGAAGTTATGGATTCATGAAATTGACACATATGACAGTACAGTTAGAATAGCTATTGCATTGTTTGCCCATTTGGAGGCGCTATATCTCGGCTGCCTTTATGGGTGCGTTCACAGTTCTACTAGGGGATTATACCCAGTGTGCCCGACTGTCACCATGCAAATTTCCAGACATTTTTACTGTAGCATTTTGAAGTTGTGGATTCATGAAATTGTCACATATGACAGTACAGTTAGAATAGCTATTGCATTGTTTGCCCATTTGGAGGCGCTATATCTCGGCTGCCTTTATGGGTGCGTTCACAGTTCTACTGGGGCATTATACCCAGTGTGCCCGACTGTCACCATGCAAAATTACAGACATTTTTACTGTAGCATTTTGAAGTTATGGATTCATGAATTTGTCACATATGATAGTACAGTTAGAATAGCTATTGCATTGTTTGCCCATTTGGAGGCGCTATATCTCGGCTGCCTTTATGGGTGCGTTCACAGTTCTACTGGGGCATTATACCCAGTGTGCCCGACTGTCACCATGCAAAATTCCAGACATTTTTACTGTAGCATTTTGAAGTTATGGATTCATGAATTTGTCACATATGATAGTACAGTTAGAATAGCTATTGCATTGTTGGCCCATTGGGCGCTATATCTCGGCTGGCTTTATGGGTGCGTTCACAGTTCTACTGGGGCATTATACCCAGTGTGCCCGACTGTCACCATGCAAAATTACAGACATTTTTACTGTAGCATTTTGAAGTTATGGATTCATGAATTTGACATGTATGACAATACAGTTAGAATAGCTATTGCATTGTTGGCCCATTGGAGCGCTATATCTCGGCTGCCTTTATGGGTGCGTTCACAGTTACACAAGGGCATTATACCCAGTGTGCCCGACTGTCACCATGCAAAATTACAGACATTTTACTGCAGCATTTTGAAGTTATGGATTCATGAATTTGACATGTACTGTATCTACAATGACACAACAACAAACCTGGAAAACCATTGAGATAAATAAATTACTTTGTTTAATGCTGAGTAAAATTTATTTTCAGTTCTTCAAAGCCAGTCGTTATTTCTTTGCACAGTGGACAATAACATAAAAACCATAAACATACAAGTGTAAAATATACTTAAAATGTATGGATCCATAACTTCCCAATGCTAATAAAAACATGTCTATATTTTGGCGTGGTGACAGTCATGTGCACTGCGAATACAATTCCAGTTAAAATATTAACGCACCCTCTGAGGCAGCGGAGATAAAGCGCCTCCAATTGGGCAAATAATGCAATTTCTCATGTTACTGCATGTCATATCTCTCAGATTAATTGGATAATATCTCAATAATTATACAGTAAAATTGCTCATAATGTTGCATGGTGACAGTCAGGTGCACTGGGATTAAGGTCGCTGTTAAAATATTAACGCACCCTCTAAGACAGCGGAGATATAGCGCCTCCAATTGGGCCAATAGTGCAATTTCTCATGTTACTGTATGTCATATCTCTCAGATTAATGGGATAATATCTCAATAATGCAACAGTAAAATTGCTTATAATGTTGCATGGTGACAGTCGGGCACACTGGGTATAATGCCCTAGTGGAACTGTGAACGCACCCATAAAGGCAGCCGAGATATAGCGCCTCCAAATGGGCAAACAATGCAATAGCTATTCTAACTGTATTGTCATACATGTCAAATTCATGAATCCATAACTTCAAAATGCTACAGTAAAAATGTCTGTAATTTTGCATGGTGACAGTCGGGTACACCGGTTATAATGCCCCCGTAGAACTGTGAACGCACCCATAAAGGCAGCCGAGATATAGCGCCTCCAAATGGGCAAACAATGCAATAGCTATTCTAACTGTACTGTCATATGTGACAAATTCATGAATCCATAACTTCAAAATGCTACAGTAAAAATGTCTGGAATTTTGCATGATGACAGTCGGGCACACTGGGTATAATGCCCCAGTAGAACTGTGAACGCACCCATAAAGGCAGCCGAGATATAGCGCCTCCAAATGGGCAAACAATGCAATAGCTATTCTAACTGTACTATCATATGTGACAAATTCATGAATCCATAACTTCAAAATGCTACAGTAAAAATGTCTGTAATTTTGCATGGTGACAGTCGGGTACACCGGTTATAATGCCCCCGTAGAACTGTGAACGCACCCATAAAGGCAGCCGAGATATAGCGCCTCCAAATGGGCAAACAATGCAATAGCTATTCTAACTGTACTGTCATATGTGACAAATTCATGAATCCATAACTTCAAAATGCTACAGTAAAAATGTCTGTAATTTTGCATGGTGACGGCCGGGCACACTGGGTATAATGCCCCAGTAGAACTGTGAACGCACCCATAAAGGCAGCCGAGATATAGCGCCTCCAAATGGGCAAACAATGCAATAGCTATTCTAACTGTACTATCATATGTGACAAATTCATGAATCCATAACTTCAAAATGCTACAGTAAAAATGTCTGGAATTTTGCATGATGACAGTCGGGCACACTGGGTATAATGCCCCAGTAGAACTGTGAACGCACCCATAAAGGCAGCCGAGATATAGCGCCTCCAAATGGGCAAACAATGCAATAGCTATTCTAACTGTACTATCATATGTGACAAATTCATGAATCCATAACTTCAAAATGCTACAGTAAAAATGTCTGTAATTTTGCATGGTGACAGTCGGGTACACCGGTTATAATGCCCCCGTAGAACTGTGAACGCACCCATTAAGGCAGCCGAGATATAGCGCCTCCAAATGGGCAAACAATGCAATAGCTATTCTAACTGTACTGTCATACATGTCAAATTCATGAATCCATAACTTCAAAATGCTTCAGTAAAAATGTCTGTAATTTTGCATGGTGACAGTCGGGCACACTGGGTATAATGCCCCAGTAGAACTGTGAACGCACCCATAAAGGCAGCCGAGATATAGCGCCTCCAAATGGGCAAACAATGCAATAGCTATTCTAACTGTACTATCATATGTGACAAATTCATGAATCCATAACTTCAAAATGCTACAGTAAAAATGTCTGTAATTTTGCATGGTGACAGTCGGGTACACCGGTTATAATGCCCCCGTAGAACTGTGAACGCACCCATAAAGGCAGCCGAGATATAGCGCCTCCAAATGGGCAAACAATGCAATAGCTATTCTAACTGTACTGTCATATGTGACAAATTCATGAATCCATAACTTCAAAATGCTACAGTAAAAATGTCTGGAATTTTGCATGGTGACGGCCGGGCACACTGGGTATAATGCCCCAGTAGAACTGTGAACGCACCCATAAAGGCAGCCGAGATATAGCGCCTCCAAATGGGCAAACAATGCAATAGCTATTCTAACTGTACTATCATATGTGACAAATTCATGAATCCATAACTTCAAAATGCTACAGTAAAAATGTCTGGAATTTTGCATGATGACAGTCGGGCACACTGGGTATAATGCCCCAGTAGAACTGTGAACGCACCCATAAAGGCAGCCGAGATATAGCGCCTCCAAATGGGCAAACAATGCAATAGCTATTCTAACTGTACTATCATATGTGACAAATTCATGAATCCATAACTTCAAAATGCTACAGTAAAAATGTCTGTAATTTTGCATGGTGACAGTCGGGTACACCGGTTATAATGCCCCCGTAGAACTGTGAACGCACCCATAAAGGCAGCCGAGATATAGCGCCTCCAAATGGGCAAACAATGCAATAGCTATTCTAACTGTACTGTCATACATGTCAAATTCATGAATCCATAACTTCAAAATGCTTCAGTAAAAATGTCTGTAATTTTGCATGGTGACAGTCGGGCACACTGGGTATAATGCCCCAGTAGAACTGTGAACGCACCCATAAAGGCAGCCGAGATATAGCGCCTCCAAATGGGCAAACAATGCAATAGCTATTCTAACTGTACTGTCATATGTGACAAATTCATGAATCCATAACTTCAAAATGCTACAGTAAAAATGTCTGGAATTTTGCATGGTGACAGTCGGGCACACTGGGTATAATGCCCCAGTAGAACTGTGAACGCACCCATAAAGGCAGCCGAGATATAGCGCCTCCAATGGGCCAACAATGCAATAGCTATTCTAACTGTACTGTCATATGTGACAAATTCATGAATCCATAACTTCAAAATGCTTCAGTAAAAATGTCTGGAATTTTGCATGGTGACAGTTGGGCACACTGGGTATAATGCCCCAGTAGAACTGTGAACGCACCCATAAAGGCAGCCGAGATATAGCGCCTCCAATGGGCCAACAATGCAATAGCTATTCTAACTGTACTGTCATATGTGACAAATTCATGAATCCATAACTTCAAAATGCTACTGTAAAAATGTCTGGAATTTTGCATGGTGACAGTCGGGTACACTGGGTATAATGCCCCAGTAGAACTGTGAACGCACCCATAAAGGCAGCCAAGATATAGCGCCTCCAATTGGGCCACTTGTGCCATTAATGCAAAGGCTCTTACTGTACTGTCGTTTGTCAAATTCGTTGGTCCATAAATTCATATCGCTACAGTACAATTTTTCGAAAATTTAAATTATGATATTCAAGCACGATAGGTATAGAGCACCAGTGAAATGTTGTACTTCCCCAAATGGGTCCAGAATGTGATGGCTCTCTTCTAACTGCATTGTCAGATTGGATCAATAGCATCAAAATGGTACAGTAACCATAATGCAATGGCTCTTTCAAGCCAATTTAATTAATCAATTAAATCAGAAGGTACAGCTGTAAGATATTACGAATTACAGTATTGACAAATATCATCTATCCATTTAAGCAAAATTAGTTTGAATTTCAAAGCAATGATAACATGATGATACATTTTGTATTTCATCCATATTTGATGTTCTGGAGGCCTTGCAGGGGTAGGTGTCATCTGGTGTTGGTACATCTGAAGTCTTCAGAGGCTGGATCCAAGCTGGAGCTGACATTAATCTCTAGTTACCTTACCTTGTATTGATTTATTAATTCATTCAAAGCATTCAAGTACAATGATTGAAGATTTTTCTTCACTGATATTTCTGTGTAAACTACCTTTTAAAATAGTTTATTATTCTTTTCTGAAAATAGACACAATAGTATCAAACGTGTGAATAAGAGAAAAACCACATGGTCCCTACATTTAGCTGATGGCATATGAAATGAAACTGTAATTATATTGAATGTGCCTTAATATTTTACAGTCAATCGCTAATATATTATTAATTTATTCTGAAAATGGACAAAAAGCAACACAATCCCTTAAAAAGCATGAAAAAGAGTAAAACCGCACGGTCCCTAAATTGAGCGTGAATAAGAAACCAAAGACGCAGGCGTCGCGTCTTTAAGGTGGACCGGATAGCGTCAATAAGAAGCTGCGAATAAGAAGCTGGATTCAGCCTCGTCTTGCAAACAACAGTACAAACAATGTTTTATGCTGCAATTTTAAACCACCTCTAAACATTCCCTCTTTCTTGAGTCAGAAAGGCTTCATTCATTTACAAAAGCTGAAGCAAAGGTCAACAAACAAAAACGCAATGCACTTGGTTCTTTTAAATTCAAAAGTCACTCTACTGCTTTGGAATTCACGGGTTTAAGATAGTCCCTGACTAAAATGCATGTTTGAGCTGTTTTAACTGAAAGCAATCTTAAAATATGTCAGTGCCATTGTAATGCATTTTTGTCTCAGTGCATGCATTGGTTTAGTTTGGCAGGGTCGCCGCTAGCTTAGCTTAGCATAATGAATGGAATCCTATGTTGCCAGCTAGCATGTCCCGAGTAAAAGGGGTCCAAAAAAAAAAAAAATCTGCCTAGGAAATCGCTTCGTCTTAATCTGCATTGCTATTTGTATTCGGTGTGAATGCGCAGGCCACAAGAAGTAATTAGGTGGGTTTCCTCGCAGTCGAAAGATGCTGCGACACACCTGACTCCATAGCCTGCCCATAAACAAACAGCGCACAGTTATGAGATCATTTTATCATCCAAATTAATTACATTCATTATCTTTAGGAATAAAGTTGTGTTTTCAGCAAAGCACCAGGTGTTTCAAAGACTTAACGTTACATCCACATTGGATGTAACGTTACATCCACATTGCATCCCTATATGTGGTTTTGCATTAAATAAAACAATTTAAAGAAAATTTATGATTTTAAAGATAAAATAAAACACAAACCTGGATTTCACAGAGAAAATGCACCAATTCTGCAACTGTGAGAATAAGGAACTGCTCTGGAGACTGAAGCAGCTCGCACTCACTCAACCGTTGAGTTGTCGTCACATCGGAGAGTGGAGGAGGTGTGCAATGTTTTCATTTAGTAAATTTACTTAATTTACTAAATTTAAAGTGTGTGTTAAAGATTAATAATGTTTATTTAAATTAAGTATTTTTTTGGTTCTTGAAACAGATCAATTTAATTCTCCATTCTCAAATATTTTGATAGAAATTTCACAAATATATTTTGAATAGTTTAAATAAATAATTTATTACTAAATAAATACTAAATACTAAATTATTTGAGTGATTTAGACAAAATTAGGCTAACTGTTGGATTTTTTGTCAATCATTTTGATATGTTCAAGTCAAATCAAGTAAATGATATTCAGAGATTTTATTAAGTTAATAAAATTAATTATGTTTACTAAGCCACTGAATAATTTTTAGTGTATTTCTTTTTAAAAACAAATATTTAGCATTAACAAAATCATTCTTTTTTGATAAATGAATCTTTAGTGTTATAGAGCATCATCCATAATGTTCCTTAACCACTATATTAGTCTAGTTAAATGTCTATTTTTCTCAGTGCCTTATGCATCTTTTTTTATTTGTTAAAACTAAATGAAGATGTTATTGATTTACAGCTGCATTCACCATTCATTTTCATTACTTGTTCTTTCCATACAATGTAAAGCTGTAATGTTGAGTAAATTGCAAGTGCATTGTTAAGCAGGCCGCCTGACTATATTCACAATACAGCATGACTTTGAGTCATGCGTGGATGTGCATGCGCAGTTGCACACTGGTTTTGCCTACATTATGAGGATGCAAATTCTTTATATTGTGGTGTGTGTGTGTGTGTGTGTGTGTGTGTGTGTGTGTGTGTGTGTGTGTGTGTGTGTGTGTGTGTGTGTGTGTGTGTGTGTGTGTGTGTGTGTGTGTGTGTGTGGGTGTGGGTGTGGGTGTGGTAGTCATTTCACAGCAGTGACAGAAATATTTTTTTTCAATTTCAATTGATTTTTACCTTTTATAGGCATTTTTACCTTTATACATTTATTTTTTAAATGTAATTTTATGCATGCATAATCTTTTGTGTCAGTTTCATACAGTTAATTATAAACACAATAGGGCTGTTTACAATCAAATTAAATAAGTATCAACAAAATTTTCTTTGTAAATGACAGGAAACTGCATTTGATTTGAAGTGTTATTTACACAGACTGAGTTGACAAAAAATAACTTGCAGTTAACAAATGCATATACTATGTTTTTGCTGTTTTAAACATATGTTGAATATTGATATTTGAAAAGATTTAAAACATGAAACATCTGAAATGATATCTGATACTGATATGCTCGACCCTCGAACTCAAAGCGCAAAAACGGCCTGTGTCGAGGAAGAATCGAGACATGAAAGTACATGTCCTTAAGGTAGATCATTGCAAACCAATCTCGGGGACGAATGCCTTCGAAAATGCCTCTCTGCATGAACATCTTGAACGGTAGCTTGTGAAGGCTCTGATTCAGAACTTGCAGTTCCAAAATTGGCCGCAACCCACTGGTTTTCTTGGGTAAAATGAAGTATGGGCTGTAAATCCCTGTCTGTATATCAACTGGAGGGGCCAGGTCTATCACTTCCCTTGCACACACAGGACATGGGCATCTGCAGCAGTCACTGAAGTGAAGTGGACACCCATGACCTGGGGGTAACTGAATCGAACATGACGAATTGAATTGCATGGCCTGATGGTCCGAGTGAGCCAGTGAGATGGACTGGGGAGCTATAGCCAGGCTCGCAGAGACCGTACAAGCAGGACCAAAGGGACCACGTACCCACCATGAGTTAGCAAGGTGGAATACAGGTACCGGGCTGGGGCTGGGGCTGGGGTTGCTGTCTCGTGAGTGCAACACTTACCTGATTCTACGAGTGGGTATAGGGTATGTGAGAAAGCTTGGTTGCGTCCTCGAACCGTCCACTCCTGAAGAAGGAGGAGGATAAGTGTGGTCCAGCGTTGGACTGTCCACAGTTCTCTAAACCCACTTGGGACCCAGATATAAAGGAGATATGTTTTTTGATAATTTGGGTACCACTGGTTTTATTACCAGTGGCAGAACAGAATTTGACTCAAAATTATTTCTGCCTGGCCCTCCTCCAGGGAAGAGTAGCATTGCCCATCTCTGGGTCGCCCATCTCAGAGGTGGTTTCACCCACCACTTATACAGCAGCAGAGACGGGTGATGTCGTCTTCCAGCGGCAGACACAGTAGAGCAGGCTGTGCCAAAGTTTTTTGGGGTTTTTTTGCAGGGGGCGATGACTTTGGCGACGAGCAGACTGAGGGGCTGCACATGATGGTATGTCGGGGGAAGCTCTTGCCTCAGCCTGCTACTGACTGCGAAGAACTGCTGGGCACAGTCCTCGACAGTGCTGCTGAAATGGCCACCTTTGTGAGATGGGAGCATCGAGAAAGCGTACTTAGACGACCACTCACACCTCAGCAAGGCAACCCGGGGGGCGTTTCTGGACCACTGTGGTTGACATCGTCTGGTTGAGGGCTTGCGCCGTGACTTTGATCACGGTTAGTCAACATGCGCAGCTCAACCTAACTCAGAACTACTCTTGTGCATTAAGAGTGCAGGGATGAAGTGGTCTGCGCATAGCCACTCCACTGTTGAGAGTAGTGAGAGAGAAAAAAACCTATGTAAAATTGATTTTTTTTTGTAACTACAATGGGAAATAGGCAAGGGGACAGTGCACCTAGAGCGCCGAACGAGCGCTGTGTTGCTGTGACAACCCATGAAAAGCTGATTTGATGCAAGCACCTGTGCCTCATTTATACCCGTGCTGCATGGCATGAGCAGCTGGTGCAGTCATTGCATCCCAATGTGCATTGGCTCGTTTAGTTACACTCGAAGTAGATAGCGAGATTCCTATTCGTCGGTCTCCGTCGTGGCGTCGGAAGTGACTGACTGAACGGAAAAGACACTTTTAATGTGAAATTAACTGTTACTGTAAATTAGGGAGTCCATGAGATTAAACACATTCATTCAAACGGCTGATTAATTCAGGAATGAAGCATTTGGCTATTATCTATCTTAGTCATTGAACAATTTTTTTCAACTAATCCAAGCTGATTCATTCAGTAAGGAAACACTTCTGTGTGTTGCTCAGAGACGCAATTACAGTTATGTGGCTTTGTTTCAAACTATTTTTTGGCAAATATGGTGGCTATAGGCTAAGGCTATATGGTGTCATTTAAAGTCACTTAAAATTAACTTCTTGTTTAGTAAACAATATCTCATTTGTTATCATGCTGATACCTGGAGAAAAAAACGCATTCTTTGTGTGATATTTATTAACTATTTTAAATTATATAAATATAGACTAAATCATGCTGTGAAAGCGAGAACTCTAAATGTGCACCCGCACTAGTTAAATCTACAAGACTACCCCAGAACGTGGGAACCAACATCATCACGTAGTGAGTGCATGCATTCTCTGGGTGTATGTGAGGGATATACTCGATAATGTCAGATCGCACATCGTTAAAGCAACAATTACGATATTATCGCAGACGATATATAATGCACGTGCCAATTTTAAATTCATCTTTTTAGCGGTTAGTGCAGTTTACAGCACAACAGCTCCTTGTCATCTCTGTTTCTAGATATGCCGTAAAGAGTGCTGCTTTCTGCCCCCTAGTTGTGCGCACATCTCTTTAATGATGCAGCACTGAAATCTGTCTATTGGGGTTTTTATAGGTTGGCATGTTACTTTGTACAGTGACAGTATTTTTTATTATTATTTATCTTTAATTTATTTGTATGTAAGAGTATTCTTAATTTACAACCATATAAATTATTTTGGTGGTTTAAGTAATATAATGATTGGGGTTATTCATTTCTACACTGTTCACAGGACAATGTTGATAACTAATTATTTTTTATTATTTGCAAAGTCTGTGGTGTGATGGATTATTTTTCTAGTTTTTATCGGTACAATGAAATATATTTCATTATAAATTACACTTCTACACAAGCAATTTAAAGCCTTTTTATGCTTATTTCCATTTGTTGTATAAAGGGTTGGGGGTTGTGATGTCACAAAATAACACTGGCCTGTATTTCATGAATAATAATTAATTTATACTCATATGTTTTACTGTTTTGATATTGTAAAGCTTTTATCTTTTTTTTTTTTATGCGCTCTAAATGAGCTTTATACTTCTGTCAGTTCCAGGATTTTCTAGGTCATGGATGAATGGAATGAACGAGCAAATTAAAGCCAAGTCTGATTTGCTGCTCTAGTAGTAATGTTTGGGATAAAAGTGTAAAAAGGGTTCTAATCTGCCTTAATATAACCTAATTTTATATACTATTTTTATCCCTGTACAAAATGCGTAACAAGAGTGGGCTTTTAATGCAGTTTGCCTGTACGGTTTGCACTAGCGATGTTACGTTCGTGAACGAATCGTTCTTTTTGAACGAATCTTTTAGGTGAACGAATCGTTACCGTTCAAGTAGTCCACTGACTCATATTTCTCGTTCACTGAAATTCCTCCCTCCACCGCAGTATGGCGCTATTAGCAGCGAATTCAGTGAACGAATACGCCTTTTACTGACCGAGATGCTTTTGTCTGACTCTGACTCTGAACCAAAGACTGATCTCCTTCTCGTTCGTGAACGAAATGAACCATTTTTGAACGATACTGTTAGCGAAACATGTAGAGCTCGGCTTGTGAAGTTTTATATATAGGCTACAACTTGTTATATATACAACTTGTTATATATACAGCAAAGAAAGACATTTACACATTACCATTTTAATGAAAACGCAGTAATAACGCTGGCTGATGGTTAAATGATAACTTAAAGACTGATGTATTGCGTTTGTATTATTTATTTTCATTGGTTTTGTTTTATGAAATTAATAAAAATTACTTCATTACATTTGAGTCATGTCATGCAATTCTCCAAAAACTGTGAAACAAATAACAAATTTGATATTATTGGTGGTCCATCACTGACCGAGTTGCTTTTTTTAGTCTGAATGAGAGAAATCTTGTTCGTGAACGAATTGAACGAACTGCCACACCTCGTTCGTGAACGAACTGCCACATCTCGTTCGTGAACGAACTGCCACATCTCGTTCGTGAACGAACAGTATGGGTAAAATCTTTCCGTGGCAGGGGCAGCTGCCAATGAGACCTGTCACCCTACCAGTCACCACTAGTGGCAGCTGCCTCGCGACCTGTCACCGCTTTACGTGCCTGACACTCGATCAGTCACCGCTTTACGTGCCTGTCACTCGACCTGGCGCCGCTTTACGTGCCTGACACTCGACCGGCACCGGTTTACGTGCCTTTCACTCGACCTGCTTTATGTGCCTGACCAGTCACCGCTAGTGGCAGCTGACACGTCAAAAACGCGCGTTTTTATTTCAGAGCGCACGTCCTCGACATGTGATTTACCACAAAAATATGGAACGCCAAAAGGGTCACAAAACGCCATTAACCAAACGCCTGGTTCCCAAACGCCGTTATTTGCGGCGTTTTGGACGAAAAGACGGCGCAAAATACAGCGTTCTGTAGTACCAGCGCCGTAAATGACGGCGTTTTCACCGCAGAACCGCTGTTAATATCGGCGTTTTTTTTATATGACCCAAAACGCCCGTTCATTTCGCGTTTGGCCTTCCATATACGCCGTCATTGGCGGCGCCAGTCTGACAAAGGCGGCGTAAAAGCGGTGTTTTCGATAATATTCAAAACAGCCCCTCCTTTTAGTACACAGCCCAGCCCCATCAAAAGGCGGCAAGACCTGTGTAGTAGAATGTCGATCCACCTCAAGAGTCCTGTCTTTTAACGCTTTGTCACTGATATTTGGACCTTCATCGTGTGACATTTGTATTTTTTCATAGGGCATATATGCCTTTTCCTAAATCATATATGCATAAGTTAAACTATTTTATAATATTTTGTGTGTATTGTGAAAACCATAGAGCTATCCTTTGTTCACTAGTTAGTAGCCACTCTTTATTTCCTGACAGGAGTTCAAGTCTCTCTCTCTCTCTCTCTCTCTCTCTCTCTCTCTCTCTCTCTCTCTCTCTCTCTCTCTCTCTCTCTCTCTCTCTCTCTCTCCTCTGAGAGATGATGCTTCATTCATAATGCTTATTATTAACAGGCGACCTGGCGTTATGCTTTAATAACAGCTAAACATAGGCTTCTTATTGTTGTATAGGGCCTACAATAGCGGTCGGGTTTATTGCTGATTTTTTAAAAATCCTACACAAACAAATGTATTTTTGCCCACTTGATGCAAACCTTGAGCATAATACATAGGTTTCTGACGAACAAAACGGTAATGTAGGCTATATATACATTTCTGTGCTTTATTCTTAACCTGATGAATTAATTTCTCTCTTACATCGATGCTGCTGAATAAATAAATATAAACACATTATTGCGGTTACAGCAAATACTATTGTCTCCGTCCTGTTATATATTTTCCGACATTATAGCTGTTCTTTGTTTCTAGCAGCGGTGAGAATTTTCAGTTCAATCATAAAATAATCCATACTGTCCAATAGACAATTCCTAGACCTACAGACAGTTCTGTAATAACTACTGGCACTAGACCTATATATATATATATATATATATAAAACTTGATATATATCATCGAAGTAAGAGAGAATCGATGTAAGAGAGAAATTAATTCATCAGGTTTGGAACCAGGCGTTTGGTTAATGGCGTTTTGTGACCCTTTTGGCGTTCCATACAAAAACGCTTTCCTAACATGCGCTTTGGGGTCACAGAAAACGTGCGTTTCCGACGCGTTTTATTATATCAAAGCGCAAGTCCTCGACGCGAGATTTGCTATTTAAAAAACTTTTCCGTGACCATAGAGCGCACGTTAAGAATGCGGTCTTAAATGGTAAATCACGCGTCGTGGACGCGCGCTTTGAGTCTGACAAAATGCACGTTATTAACGTGTAAACATGTTAAACAGGCCGTGCAAACTTGTGTTTGAAGTATCCAAAAGAACGTGCTCTTTCGTTTGAGTTCTCAAAATGGTATGCTCACTTTTTAGGGCACACCGCTTATAAAGTAAAGTTGTTGACCATCTTTTTGAGTAATTACCGAAGTGCACCTATGAGTATAGTGTAGCTACCATAACAATGTATCAGTGCTGCACGTTATATAGTATATAACATAGTTTATCATCATAACAGCCATAGTGTATCTTACCACATACACTGCTATTATAAGAATTCAATGAAATCAAAATCAAAATCCACTTACACTGTAATTACAATTGCCTACTACATAATTTAATGAAATTTTAAGATTTATGTTCTAAATATAATATTTTAATTATAGAAATATAAAATGTTGGGAAAATGTTTTAATTATTTCAGGCCTATATGAAACTCTAAAGCTGCCAGTAGTTGGCGGCTGCAACTTTCCTGCTTTGTTTGAATTGATTTTTTTTTTTTTTTGAAAATAGAGTAAAAACTGTAAAAACACACACACACAAACAGTGGGTACGGAAAGTATTCAAACCCCGTTAAATTGTTCACTGTGTTAAATTACAGCCATTTGCTAAAATCATTTAAGTTCTTTTTTTTCTCATTAATGTACACACAGAACCCCATTTTGACAGAAAAACACAGAATTGTTGACATTTTTGCAGATTTATTAAAAAATAAAAACAGAAATATCACATGGTCCCTAAGTATTCAGACCCTTTGCTCAGTATTTAGTAGAAGCACCCTTTTGATCTAATACAGCCATGAGTCTTTTTGGGAAAGATGCAACAAGTTTTTCACACCTGGATTTGGGGATCCTCTGCCATTCCTCCTTGCAGATCCTTTCCAGTTCTGTCAGGTTGTATGGTAAACGTTAGTGGACAGCCATTTTCAGGTCTCTCCAGAGATGCTCAATTGGGTTTAAGTCAGGGCTCTGGCTGGGCCATTCAAGAACAGTCACGGAGTTGTTGTGAAGCCACTCCTTTGTTATTTTAGCTGTGTGCTTAGGGTCATTGTCTTGTTGGGAGAGCTTTGGCCCAGTCTGAGGTCTTGAGCACTCTGGAGAAGGTTTTTGTCCAGGATATCCCTGTACTTGGCCGCATTCATCTTTCCCTTGATTGCAACCAGTCGCCCTGTCCCTGCAGCTGAAAAACACCCCCACAGCATAATGCTGCCACCACCATGCTTCACTGTTGGGACTGTATTGGACAGGTGATGAGCAGTGCCTGGTTTTCTGCACACATACTGCTTAGAATTAAGGCCAGATAATCTTGTTTCTCACCAACTTAGTCCATCTTAGGTGTTTTTTAGCAAACTCCATGTGGGCTTTCATGTGTCTTGCACTGAGGAGAGGCTTCCGTCGGGCCACTCTGCCATAAAGTCCCGACTGGTGGAGGGCTGCAGTGATGGTTGACTTTTTACAACTTTCTCCCATCTCATGACTGCATCTCTGGAGCTCAGCCACAGTGATCTTTGGGTTCTTCTTTACCTCTCTCACCAAAGCTCTTCTGCCCCAATAGCTCAGTTTGGCCGGACAGCCAGCTCTAAGGGTTCTGATCATCCCAAACGTCTTCCATTTAAGGATTATGGAAGCCACTGTGCTCTTAGGAACCTTAAGTGCAGCAGAGATGTTTTTGTAACCTTGGCCAGATCTGTGCCTAGCCACAATTATGTCTCTGAGCTCTTCAGGCAGTTCCGCTTCCACATTCTCCTCCTGTGACCATACCTCCTGTGGCGCTGCTCTGCTGGCGACTCGGACACGTGTTCGTTGGCCAGCTTGTTGTTTTATGTGTTTATGTTTTAAGTACGTTTAAGTGCGTTTATTTATCTTTTTGGTTTTAGTTCATTTAAGTACTATTTTATTATAATGAAGACGATTTTGGCACAGTTTTTACTTTTGATGCTGATCGGAGAGGAAATTTTTGCTTTAAATCGAGTGACACCTGCACGCGCTCTGCTGGCGTACTATCGTTTGCTATACTAGAGAGGAGCTGCTTTCCTTGAGGCCTGCCAGTGCGGCGCTATCCGCAGATATACCTGAAGATGTCAGGAGGAAGCGTGTTCATCTGCCTAGGCCCCGAAAAAGAGGAAAGAGAGGAGGAATCCGTCTCCGTCTCCGAAACCGGGGCGACAAACCACCGCTGCCGTCCATAGTTTTGAGCAATGTGCGGTCTTTAAGGAACAAAATAGAGGAGCTTCGTATAAACTCAAGGATTTGCCATGAGTATCGAGACTCGTGTTTGATGGTCTTTACAGAGACTTGGCTCCATCGTGATGTCCCTAGCTCAATGGTTGAACTTGAAGGGTTTTCCCTTGTTCGAGCTGACAGGGATGAAAATTCGGGAAAGACGAGAGGCGGTGGCGTTTGTGCTTACATAAAGGACAGATGGTGCAGCCAATATACGGTGAGAGAAACAATGTGCAATCCTGACGTGGAATTATTATGCTTATCACTGAGGCCTTTTATCTTCCGCGAGAATTTGGAAACATTGTTATCTGCGCAGTGTATGTTCCACCGAGTGGGAACGCCGTTAAGCGGCCAGCTTCATATCTGACTGTGTCAATAATCAATTAAAGCGTACTCCAGGAGCTCCGATTTTTATTCTTGGAGATTTTAATCAATGCAGACTGGAACTTTCACTTCCAGGCTATGAACAGTATATCAAATGTGTTACTCGAGGTAACAACATTTTAGACAAATGCTATGGGAATGTGAAGGACGCTTATGTTGCCAAAGCCAAAGCCCCTATCGAACTGTGATCATAACACGATTCACTTGATGCCATCTTATAAGACCCTTTTAAAAAGGATTAAACCTCAGACAAAGACAGTTTCTGTTTGGTCGGATGACAGCATTGAAACTTTAAAAGGCTGTTTTGCTTCTACGGACTGGGAACTTTTTCATGAAATGGACATTGAGGTTGCCACAGAAACCATGACAGATTATATTAATTTTTGTGTAGACACAGTTGTAGAGAAGAAGAATGTAATTGTATTTCCTAATAACAAAAGTTATATAACAAAAGAAGTTAAAAAGTGCTTAAACAGGAAAAAGTGGGCTTTTATTAACCAAGACAAAATTGAATTAAAATTAGTCCAAAAGGAATTAAATTTGTTATTGAAAGGGGCAAGGAAAAAATATAAAGATACTATAGAACAACATTTTAATTCAGGGGACTCTAGAAAATTGTGGGATGCTATGAAGGTTGTTACTAATATGGCACCCCCTAGGAAAAAGCTTATAAGTAGCAATGACCAGGAAAAAGCAAATGACCTGAATGATTTCTTTCTTAGGTTTGAGTCATCTGCAGAACCAATTTGTAATCTGGACGATATTACATGTGACTCGGGTCAGAGGCTAGAAATTTCACCTGTGGGAGTTAGGTCGTTATTTAGAGGGATAGGCACAAAAAAATCTACGGGTCCTGATGGTATTTCTGCTTTCCTGCTAAAAACTTGTGCTAGTGAGCTTACTTCTGCATTCTGCCCCATTTTTCAGAAATCTTTGGACTCACATATTATTCCATCTTTATGGAAAAAAACTATAATTACGCCAGTTCCTAAGAAAACGTGTCCAGTTGAGAATTGTGATTTTAGACCGGTGGCTTTGACTTCAAATATTATGAAATGTTTTGAAAAACTCGTTGTATCTGTTTTAAAGAATCAGGTTAAATTATTCCTTGATCCATTTCAGTTTGCTTATAAAGTTGGACGGGGCACTGAGGATGCTATTAATTGCATCACTCATTTGGTTAATAGTCATTTAGAAGATTCAAATGCATATGCCCGTTTACTTTTTATAGATTTTAGTTCCGCATTTAATACACTTCAACCTAAGATACTGATAAATAAGCTGTTAGAGTTAAATGTAAATCCATTCTGCATTAAGTGGTTCTACTCGTTTTTAACTAATCGTACACAACAGGTCAGAGTTAACAACTCTTATTCAGAGGTGAAAAATAGTAACACAGGGGCCCCACAAGGTTGTGTCAGTTCACCCATCTTATTTACACTCTATACTAATGATTGTGTTGCTAGTCAGGAGAATACATTTTTTATAAAATTCTCCGACGATACAGCAATACTGAGTTTATTGAATAGGAAATCAAAACCTTTGCAGTACTTTTCTGATGTAGACAGGTTTGTTGCCTGGTGTGATTCTAATACTTTGCTTTTAAATGAAAAAAAGACTGTTGAAATGATTTTCGATCCTAGATCTGTGGGGGATCACAGTCCTGTTATAATACATGGCAATATTATTAAACAGGTTTCTTCAATCAAATATTTAGGCGTCTATGTAGACAACTTATTATGCTGGTCTCCTCACATTAATAGTCTATGCTCCAGATTACAGCAAAGGTTATACTTCCTGCGAAGGTTAAAAGTGTTTGGAGTAAATCAGAAGATCTTGGTTTTGTTTTATCAATCTGTATTTGAGAGTTTAATTAGGTATGGAATCACTGCTTGGTATGGAAACCTGACTGTTCAATTAAAAACAAAATTAGCACGACTAGTACACACAGCTCAAAAAATTATAGGGTTGAAGGATAAACAAATTATACAAGAGCTGTACGAGGCATCAATTTTTAAACAAGCCAAAAAAATTGTTGCTGATGACACACATATTTTGCACATGTATTTTAATTTGTTACCTTCAGGGCGACGATTTCGGGTTTTGAAGTGTAAGTCAAACCGTTACAAAAATTCTTTTGTGCCAACTGCGGTAAAAATCTTAAATAGAGAATCTTATGTCTGATATATAATGCTGTATTTTTTTTTTTTTTTTTAATATTTATTATTATTATTTTTTTTTATAGCTTTTATGTATGTAAGTATGTATGTATGTATTGTTATATTGTACTCTGGCCGTGTCACGATGTCTAAGACAAATTTCCCAGTAAAGGGACAATAAAGTATATATTCTAATTCCTTTGACCTCGTGATTCTCATTTGCTCTGACATGCACTGTGAGCTGTACGGTCTTATATAGACAGTTATGTGGCTTTCCTAATCAAGTCCAATCAGTATAATCAAACACAGCTGGACTCAAATGAAGGTGTAGAACCATCTCAAGGATGATCAGAAGAAATGGACAGCAGCTGAGTTAAATATATGAGTGTCACAGCAAAGGGTCTGAATACTTAGGACCATGTGATATTTCTGTTTTTCTTTTTTAATAAATCTGCTAAAATGTCATCAATTCTGTGTTTTTCTGTCAATGTGGGGTGCTGTGTGTACAGAAATGAGAAAAAAAATTATTTTGATTTTAGCAAATGGCTGCAATATAACAAAAAGTGAAAAATGTGAGGGGGTCTGAATTTCTGTGTGAGTGTGAGTGTATATATATTTATTACACATACACTCACCCTAAAGGATTTTTAGGAACACTATACTAATGTTTGACCCCCTTTCGCCTTCAGAACTACCTTAATTCTATGTGGCATTGATTCAACAAGGTGCTGAACGCATTCTTTAGAAATGTTGGCCCATATTGATAGGATAGCCTCTTGCAGTTGATGGAGATTTGTGGGATGCACATCCAGGGCACGAAGCTCCCGTTCAACCACATCCCAAAGATGCTCTATTGGGTTGAGATCTGGTGACTGTGGGGGCCATTTTAGTACAGTGAACTCATTGTCATGTTCAAGAAACCAATTTGAAATGATTTGAGCTTTGTGACATGGTGCATTATCCTGCTGGAAGTAGCCATCAGAGGATGGGTACATGGTGGTCAAAAAGGGATGGACATGCTCAGAAACAACGCTCAGGTAGGCCGTGGCATTGAAACGATGCCCAATTGGCACTAAGGGGCCTAAAGTGTGTCAAGAAAACATTCCTCACACCATTACACCACCACCACCAGCAGCCTGCACAGTGGTAACAAGGCATGATGGATCCATGTTCTCTTTCTGTTTACGCCAAATTCTGACTCTACCATCTGGATGTCTCAACAGAAATAGAGACTCATCAGACCAGGCAACATTTTTCCAGTCTTCAACTGTCCAATTTTGGTGAGCTTGTGCAAATTGTAGCCTCTTTTTCCTATTTGTAGTGGAGATGAGTGGTACCCGGTGGGGTCTTCTGCTGTTGTAGCCCTTCCGCCTCAAGGTTGTGCGTGTTGTGGTTTCACAAATGCATTGTTATTTCAGTCAAAGTTGCTCTTCTATCAGCTTGAATCAGTCGGCCCATTCTCCTCTGACCTCTAGCATCAACAAGCCCCACAGGACATTTTCGCCCACAGGACCGCTGCATACTGGATGTTTTTCCCTTTTCACTCCATTCTTTGTAAACCCTAGAAATGGTTGTGCATGAAAATTCCAGTAACTGAGCAGATTGTGAAATACTCAGACTGGCCCGTCTGGCACCAACAACCATGCCACGCTCAAAATTGCTTAAATCAGCTTTCTTTCCCATTCTGACATTCAGTTTGGAGTTCAGGAGATTGTCTTGACCAGGACCACACCCCAAATGCATTGAAGCAACTGCCATGTGATTAGATAATTGCATTAATGTGTTCCTAATAATCCTTTAGGTGAGTGTATATATGACAACAAAAATGGTCAAGACTTATTATTTATCTGTTATATAAAATTAACATCGCATTTTGCAATCGTGCTGATATACTCTCTGATATACTCACTCTTGTTCGTGTGATATTGCTTAACTCAAATTCTTGTTTAATTACTTTCAAACGAATGTTTTTTTTTTTTGTTATTAGCCTATTTTTAATGAAAATACAACAATAAAATAGTACAATAAAAAAAACTCGCTTATATTAAACTTTTGTTAAAAAAACGAATAAGACGGACGACATAAAATAGCTACCCGCATTATAACAAATAAATATATTTGGAAGTTCCCCTTTAAAACGGGGAACCCTCGGTTTATGTGTTTTTTTTTTTTTTTTATTAACAAAAGGGTAACACTTTACAATAAGGTTGTGTTATTTATAGTTAATGCATTAGTTAACATGAACAACACGTCTTATTCAGCAGCATTAGTTAGGCCTAATCTTTGTTAATGATATGGTTAGGCTACTAAAAATCCAGCTTTTCAGGGTTTGTTCATGTCAGTTGTCAGTGCTAAAGTTAGCAAGTTTTTAATAGTGAATTAGAACATGTTGAAAAGATTTTACCCCCTCTCTGAACGAACTGGTGGTACATGTCGTTCGTGGAAATGGATGACAGACAGTGTACCCGGTAGGTCGGTCATTTAGCATGCTCTCGTTCAGCAATGAGCAGAGAGCGGATGCAAAGCGCAGTTTTAGGCTACGCTTGTTTATAACTCCACGTTCGTTTACCATAATCCCAGATATATGAACGTGTAAATGTCTGACCAGACAATTAAATGTTAATAATGCAAGAAAACCTTGTGCTTTGGTCATCTGAACCACTTATTTAGACTTATTTTATTTAATGAGTAGATTATGCACACATTTTAATAAAGCCAATTTTTTTTTTAATGTAATCCGTTCGTTGACTTAAGAAATAACGCATAAGACACGCTTTTTGCCACCTGCTGGAATATTTATGTAATGTTTAAAAAAAATGGTCAATGAACGAATCATTTTGATGAACGAACTGAAAATGAACGAATCTCTTGAAAGAATTGAAATTTCCACCACTAATCTGTTCTCTTTGTGGGGTTGTTAAAATGTGCTGAGTAATTCTGATCAGTCATTGGCTGTTGAAATGTCAAGTGTAGTTTTATTGGTTGTTTGAGTCTCAGGTAGTCTAGACAACAGGGCGGCAACAGACTCCTCCCTCTAACAGAAGAGTAGTTCTCCTCTCAAGGGTAACGAGGACCCAACTGTTAAAAAACAATGCGATCAAATCCCTTTTTTATGGTGTTGCTTGGCATGTTACTGAGTGGGTATGTTATTACTTTTTGAAATATGGCAATTTTCATGTAATAGATTGGATGTGTGGGAGAAAATTGACTTTATTAGTTGTGTCTAAAATACTATGACATTTGTGAGCAATTAAGTTACTCCTCGAAGATTTCTCCTGTAAAATGTCTTTCTCTCTAAACAGGGATCATTTATGTTGTCAGGGATGAGCTCATGTAGCTGCACAATTCTACAATAAGGTGTTTTCCAGCATGCTGAAACATTAGATGGTTTTATTGTGTAAAAATTGTGTTTAACAGTTTAATCACAGCAATCTTTAAATTATTTGCGAGAAAAATAGAATGTGTGAAAATTTTTGTAAACTCACAATTTTTCATATTTTAACACTTTGGGTTTGTCCGATAGTTGATTTTTGTAGAGTCACTCAGTCATAATTATTTTGTAGAGTCACACAGTAATAATTACACCCACAGTAGTTCCTGAAAATTTACTCCACAGTCTTTCTGCTGGTCCGCTGGGCATTTAGCTACGGGAACAGATTCAACCCTTATAAACTTTTCTAAACAATATTGTGTGTTTGCTATAGTATAGATCACTGCAAAACATCATCAAACTACTGTGACAGGATTCTCTGTATATTTGTGTTAAAAATGATAGTTCCATTCAGGAAAAAATATGACCTGGTTCACTGATGCCTATTCATGATCTGTTCATTTTATTTCCTCACAGGCTCATTTATCTGGGCTACACCTCCACCTCACTCAGGTGAGTGTTTTTAAAGTGTGTGTTTGTGTTTGTTTGTGTGTGTGTGTGTGTGTGTGTGTGTGTGTGTGTGTGTGTGTGTGTGTGTGTGTGTGTGTTTGTGTGCGTGTGCGTGTGTGTGCGTGTGCGTGTGTGTGTGATGATAACTACACCCATCAAAACAATCTTGAGAAAGTTTCTCTAAAGCCTAATCAGTTAATAATTAGTTAGAAATGATTTCATAGGATATTTCTAGTCTGTCTTACAGTACATCTTAACATTGATTACTTTACTCATTAATCCTAGTTGTTTTAACTTAATCATGAATTAATTTATATAAATAAACCTACACCAGGCAGTTCATAACATAAAAACACTTTTTATTTTTTTAATCCACGATAAACTCATAAATGGCGCCATCTGTTGAGTCTTTAAATAATAGCGCCATTACAGTGCCTTTCTTTTGGGAAACTATTACATAATTTAGCCATTCATTCTCATGTGAGACAAGTTGCAGTTCAGCTTAAGAGTAAGACCAAAAAACTAAATAATAACAATGTATGAGGAAAAATGTAAAAGAGTAATCCCTTATTCCTGAATTGTAGAATATAGGTATTGTGACCATTTAGCATTCTAACCTTATCTGTTTCAGTTACAAAGATCAAGGATTCTGCCTTAAGTAAGTACCATCACTGTTTATGCATTCACTGAAACCAATACATGCACATTGACAGAAGCATACATACATTTATATGCACATAGCCATGGCCAAGAGACTGTGTTTTATTTTTATTTTTTTGAGGGCACAAAAAAATCAAGTGCAATAAACTTCCTCATTTTGTACTACCTGTTACCTGTTATTGGACTCTTTTGGTGGATTACTCGAATGACCAGTAAGGCATTACAATAATCTAGACTTGGAGTCATGAATGTATGAATAAACTTTTCTGCTTTTGACACTGAGAGCATTTGTTGTAATTTGGAGATATTTTTTAAGATGGAAAAATGCAGTTATACAAATTCTTGTTATGCCTGGCCTAAAAAAATATAGAGCATAATAGTGAAAAATTAAATTAAAAATGTTAAAATTAAATGGTATTTTAATAGTAAATATCTATAATAGTGGACATTGGTAACCTGCATTCATTCCTGGTTCAAGATTGTAGAATACTTACTTTCCTTCAATGTCATGCTGTGACTGTTAGTTTAAAAAAAAGGGAAACCATGCTTGGAACTTTAAAGATTTAGAAACATACTCTTATGTCTAAATTTGTATTTAACCCTTAGATTTAAACCCAAGTAAAGCTTTTTTGTAATATTTAGGGGCCAAGCACCTGTAGCAATTGTGGCCGCAACAGACACAACTGAATCTTACAGATGATTCATTCAAACATCAGTCCACACAAAATTAACTCAACATTCCAGGGCCATTTATGGCCTGGGCCCCCTCTCTCCACAACAAGCGGACAAAGATTTACGACACCTGTGGTACCAAGCCCAGGAAGTAAGGGACTTCTCATTGGTCCACAGGCAGTTTCTTCCCTTCCCCCATCGACAAATTAACTTCTAATGCCCGTTTCTGTGGCAACCAGAAATTCCTTCAGACCAGCACTGGGGAGAAAACAAAGGAAGCGCACAGAAACCTTGATACGTATTAGGGATGGCCCGATACCATTTTTTTCCAAACCGATACGAGTACGAGTATTTACATTTGTCTACTTGCCGATACCGAGTACCGATACCGATATTTCTACCAGCGAAAGTAATTACAAGCTACCAGAAAAGAAGACAGAAGACTATTTTAGAACACAGGTTAGAAGACTGTTTTTATTTTCTCTGCTTGTTTTAACAAGTCAAAAATAAATAATTAGCAAAATAATAAATAGGCAATTTCAAATAAAAAATAAATTATATATATTTCTGTGTAAACAAAAAGCCTCAATACTGGCACTGTCTTCACAACTGACAAAATATAAATAAAACGTATTGTACAGTCAACACCGTCAACTCAACAATATATCAATGAAATGTTTGACAACGTCTCCAGCTTTCAATTTAACTCAATTTCCATGTAACTGTTGTGTAGTCTCAATGAAACACTTAGATATTTCAATTAAACAAAACATCAATGTAACTATTTCAAGTCTCAATTAAACTACTACATATTTCAATTAAACAACAATTAAACTATGTGGCACAGTGACAGCTCCCTTGTTTCAATTAAACAAACATTTCAGTCAGCAATGTGATCTGAACTGCTTAGGTACTTTTTGGGAGAATGAGAGGCAGGTTCTTTTTGATGAACAAAATCATCTCTGCATGATCAGCTGTGACTCTGTTTCTGTCGTCATTCACAATATGTGACACTGAGCTGAACAGCCTTTCACTGGCAACACTACTGCATGGTGCTGAGAGGTATCTGGATGCCATTTTGGCCAGAGCAGGGAACCGCACTTTGTTAACTGCCCAGTATTGTAGTGGTTTGTCTTCTCGAGAAATTGTGGTCTCCCCTAGGTATGTCTCTAATTGTGCAGTAGAACCTACTTGAGCTCTGTTTAGAGAGACTGGTGCTTGCTCATCTGCTATTTCATCAAATATACTGTCCAGGCTGCTGCTTGCCTGGTCCCTGCGTGGTTTTCTGGCAGGAGGTTCGTGCAGGTCATGATTCTCCTCTTCTCTAGACGATCTCAACAGCTCACGCATCAGCATCTCCTTGGCATTTGCAGCAGTGTTGGTGTTAGAGAAAAAAAGATGTTTATACCTATAACAGAGGGAGAAAAAAATTAGGCATCTGACAATAGGTATTTATTAAAATAACATAGCCTAATCAAATATTGTATTAATGAAAATGAAATACTAAAATGTACTTTTCAGCAAGACATTGGCAACTTTAACTCGCTATCTAGCACACACGCACACAGACACATTTACACACAGACAGACAGACAGACAGACACACACACACACACACACACACACACACACACACACACACACATAGATACAGACCGCACACACACACACACACACACACACACACATAGATACAGACCCACACGCACACAGACAGACACACACACACACAGACAGACACACACAGACAGACACACACACACAGACACACACACACACACACAGACACACACACACAGAAACAAACGCACACACACACACCTACCTGGGGTCGAGAAGAGTAGCGATGCTGTAGAGGTTGTTCTTCCACATCAGAAAATCGCCTCCTGACAGCTGCAGCTAAAGTCCCTTTCATAGTTTTGATGCCATGGTCATCGTCGGTCTCTCTAGACAGAAATCGCTGCAATACAGTGACAGCAGGAATCACATCTGCTGCCATAGCTTCAGAAGAGCTAACTTTTCGTGTTAACTCCTCAAACGGACCCAGAACAGTTACAACCTTCTCCAGCAGTGCCCACTGGTGAGCCGTGAGATTATCAGGAGTTCATGTTCGGACACAAAAACTCCTAGTGCCCGTTTCTGCTCAATCAGGGACTGGATCATGTAAAATGTACTGTTCCAGCGGGTCTGTACGTCCTGCTGTAGTCGTTTTGCAGGCTGACCGATCTCTAACTGAATGTCTTCGAGGCAGGAGTAGGCTAGAGGAGAATGTTTAAAATGGCCTACGATTTTGCGTCCGATAGCCAATGCATCAGCAATACTTCTCTGCGACAAAAGTCCTTCGTGGACCACCAGCTGGAGAGTGTGAGCGGCACAAAGTAGGCTGGGGAGTCCAGCATCATTCATGCCCTTAATCATATTTTTAGCGTTGTCTCGTAGCACAACGTGGACAGAGGTTTTCGGAATGCACCAGGTCTGAAGCATCCCATCGAACGCCTCTGCTATGGCTTTGCTGGTGTGCGAACCCCGAAACGGCTTTGCTTGTAAGGTGGCATGGCGAAGAGTAAAGTTGTCATCAATCCACTGTACAGTTAAAATGAGCAGAGACATTGGGCAGACACTGCTTGACCAAATATCTGTTGTAAAACTGACGGTCGAAACGTCACGCAACAGGCCACTGGCGTGCTTTTTCACGCCATGAAACACTTTCGGTAGCATAGCGGTTGTAATGTGATGGCGACTCGAATTTCGTATCGCGGCTCCAGTATGCCAAGAAGATGTCGAAATCCTATATTTTCAACAGCCGACAATGGCTGGTCATCAAGTGCAATAAAGTATGCAATTCCCTCTGTTATTTTTAGTGCCCGTGGATTATCTCTGGACATCTTCTCGCGCTTCTGTAAAACCTGTGTTAATGTTGGCTGCTGAGTTGCTTGTTTAGCTTGACTAAACTGTGTGTATTCAGCACTATGATGCGTCTTCAGATGTTTAATTAGATTGCTGGTGTTAAACGATGTACTTTCTTTTCCTCCTCTCGACACCTTAGCTGAACATAACTTACAGTCTGCCTTGCTGCTGTCATCATCCCTTATCTTGAAATGAGCCCAAACCGCCGACATTTTACGTTATGGCGTTCACCTAGACAAAGCGCGGCTCGCGCGACCAGTTTCGCTTTCACAAAATGCACGTGGTATCGTGCGTGGTATCGCTCATTTTATGAGTACGCAGTACGCAGTATATGAGGACAGTATCGACCCGATACCCGATGCCAGTATCGGTATCGGGCCATCCCTAATACGTATAAACTGCATCAAATCACTAAACCAGTGATTGTCGAACGGACGGCAACTCAGCCATCTGTCGAATGCCCAAAGACACTTTACACCCACACACACACACACACTACCCATGTGGTGACCTCTGAATCATCCCCACAGTCCCAAGACATGCGGACTGTCTCTTAACACCCACATGGACACATATAGTATGGATCAATTGGACAACTGCCTTTTCAACGTATTAAAAAATATATATTTTGTTGATTTAATGTCTTTATACGATGTATTAAAATATCTAGGGTGTTTGAATCAAACTATGTATTCTAGTTACTGTGGAATTCTTCTATCTCTGTACTCTCAACTCTTAATATTATAGTTTTTGGTACCGCTCCAATCAGAAAAACTCAATAGTAAATAGTAAAAAAAAAATTCATCTTGTAAAATAATTTACAGAAAAAGCATTATTATAAGAATACCAGCTTTGTAAGGATAAACTGTATCTCTGCACATCAGCCAGGAGGCGTAACCGAACTGAACAAAGAACTTTTGCGCGCCAAAAGACTGACAGACACGATTGGGCCAACCCGAAAGTGGGCGGCGCTCGTTTTTATCAATAAGAGCAGAAACCCTCTCATCCAATTCTGCCTGCTGTTCTTTTGTTTGCACTTCCTGCTGTTCTTGTTTGTGTATTCCACCTCGAAGAAGGAGTTGGAGAACTCCAAAGGTGGCAGACCAGAGAAAATGGGTTGAATTTCATTCAAGCCATCTAGAACTCTCACTTTCCTTTCTTTTACTTAAGTTTATTTTCTTTTCGCGAGTCTCGTGTTCTAAGTTAAGTTTCGCCGCACAGCTTCTCTCAACGAATCTCCAGCGAGCGCGCTTCAACTTCAAACAGCCACGAGACCCCCTCATCCAGCAGCCAACACGCCACGTGGTTGGCTTCCCAGGACGCCCATCAAAGACACGACAAGACCTTCCGCGAATCCCCGTTCAATGATGACATGCGCGACAAACGCAAGTAACCTCCAGATTCTAAACTGAACTGGTGCATTGATATCAAATTGAATAACCCCGCCTAAGCAACGGTAGGAGGGTTTAAGTCAAAACCGGTGGTTCATTCAGGTCATGTGTTATAAATGCAGATACTGCTAGAAAACTTGGGAACTCTCTCTCTCTCTCTCTCTCTCTCTCTCTCTCTCTCTCTCTCTCTCTCTCTCTCTCTCTCTCTCTCTCTCTCTCTCCTCTCTCCCTCTCTCCCTCTCTCCTCTCTCTCTCTCTCTCTCTCTCTCTCTCTCACTCTTTCCTTACTTTCCTCCTTTCTGCAACGCGTGTGTATGTTTGTTTTTGTTAGATTCTAGTTTTACGTGTTAGAGTAATCAATAAAGCTGTGTTTATAAATTAAAGATAAGTGTTCTTGTGTTACGTGCTTACGAATTTTAATGTCTTGAACTGCCGATCTAAGTTACCTGGCTATTAAATAGTGTTTCACTATTCTGTGGATATTAATATCCGCTGCAGAGTTGATAGTTACAGCCCTTTCAAATGAACGCTAGCAGGTCATTTGCTCGGTCGTAAAATAGACTCCTGCAAAATTCCCTATGAATTGATTAATTCATTACTGTGAGCTAAATAGACCTGTTCCCTTATACAGAGTCCCCTTGTTACATATCATATGTACTACACACCGAAGGTGCGAAGGCACCTATTGAAACCGTTCCCGTTCTTATTATTCTTCTATTTCTTCCGCCATTGAATTCTCTGGCAGCCCATAGAACCGTACAGTAAAAAGTTGTGAATTTTGGCACACTAATAGAGGATAGTCTGAAATGTCACCATAGCAAATTTGGAGTCTCTAACTCGATCCCTCTTGCGCCACCATCAGTCCAAAATTTGACTCATGTTTATGCTAATAACTATTGAAGCATAAGCATAATTATTGAAACAAAATTCTTGTTTCCTCTGATTCCTTGGCTCAAGACGATTCGATTGCACCATATGACGTAATTTTTCGTCATGAATATATTCCTGCCATTTTCAATTAACCGAAATACCTACTTTTGCGAACTCGTCCTAGACGGTTTGTCCGATTTGCACAAAAATTGAACCAGATCATCTTCAGACCAATGCCGACGAAAAATCTTGCAAAGCATGTTGATTCGTCAAATCGTTTTCGATAAACGCACGAAAAAAGTTTAAGTAACGTTTGCAAAAACACACTTAAGGCAATATCTCCGCAACGCTTTTATCACATTCAAACCGAACTTGGTACATGTCATCACAAGCATGACCTGAGGCAACATGCAGCGTTTCGGCACAGCGCCACCTACTGGTCCGGAGATACTAAAATGTCTATTTTTGCTTATAACTTCTGAACCGTTTGTTCAAAAATCATAACAGTGGTCTTGTTATATTCAGGACGTCATGTTGAGTCGTCTGATATCCAATTTTACTATATCGGCCATTTTGGTTGTCGGCCATTTTGAATTATGTGCAAAAATGCTGTATTTTATCAACGCATGAACGGATTGTTACAAACTCAGTATGGGTCATCACCACGATGCCCTGAAGGAGCGCCACCTAGTGGATTTTTTTTCTTTTCAAATGCTTATAACTTTGTATGTGGTTGACTTATTTTCATGGGAGTAACTTTTTTGGGCTCCTGAATCCTTGCCGAGTCCAATGAAACCAGACTTGCCAGGTTTTGGTGTATGGTTTAATTTAACGCTTAAAAAAACATTTGCTGATATCTTCGAAACCGCTAGTCCGATCGAGGCGAAACCAGCGGCAGAAGTTCGGAAACATAGGTAGATAGCAATGAGTAAATGCCCAAATGTCAAAATATTAATAGTGAGGGGTAGTAAAATCCAATCAAAGCCGGTGTCAGTCATTTTTTACCTGATTTTTCATATAACTGTCTATAACTACAAAACAAAATGAGATATTTTCACCAAACTCGACACACATATGTATGGGCTCACTCTGAGGACACATACAAAAATTGGTGGGATTTTGCCTCTTGGTGGCGCTATAATAAAACAAAACAAGAAATTCCCATTGACTTCAATGCAGTATTATGGTATAAAATGTTAATGCTATACTTTACGAATGCATTAGCGTATAGTTACAAAACTTGGTATGTGTCTTCTGCTCTTCATGCCCTGGAGGTACTCAAAACGTTTCTGGTTAGCGCAACCTTGTGGTCAAAAGTTGTAATAAAATGTAGAAAAATGCTAATAACTTTTGATTAAATTAGCCTATTGTAATGAAACTGCTTAAAGTACATTCATTGGCTCATGCAAAGAACACGGATGGATACCAATTTTGCCATATTTTGCAAACCTATCTGTCCTCCATCTTGTAATTTGTTAAAAATCTACTTTTTCAAACTCCTCCTAGACCGTTTGTCCAATTTTCACCAAAATTGAACCGTATCGTCTTCAGACCATGCCGACAATTAGTTACGGATTTCGTGTTGATAAACAAAACGGTTGTCAAATACCACTGCAACAGAGTTGAGCCATGATGCAAAAATTACTCTTGAGGCTATATCTCTGCAATGCTTTGCCATATTTACACCAAACTTTACATGCGTCATTGTCACCTCAATCTGACTACATCATATCAGTTTCGTAACAGTGCCACCTATTGGTCGAAAGTGATAAACCATTAAATCTTTACTATTGACTGTATTTAATTTTACAGCTATTTTGCCTAAAACAACTTAATGTCTTTAATGGCTCATTGTTGCAGTTGGTTTGACACATCCAGCCATGCAGGCATGTCTTCTCTTCTTTGCGCTTGGCCCCGGTATTGCTTCTTGCAGCTATATTTAATAATCGTTTTTTTATTTTTTTATTAGGGATGCACCGATCATGGTTTTACATGGCCGATTCCGATACCGATTTTTTTTTTTTTAGGCAAACCGGCCGATTCCGATATTCCGATTTTTTTTTATTTTTATTTATTTTTATTAAGCAACAAACAATATGAAAGTATATGTGAACAAGATGTTTAATAGGCTGAATTGGCTTTTGGCCAATTAAAACAAGTTTGTAATCTGAAATTACATTGGGTTGAACCCATGTAAAAATTTACATATTAACATTAACAATTGCATATTCTGCAATCCAAACAACACAATCAACACACATTCAACAATCCAAACAAAGATGTAACTTTAATCAGCATTTTTTTTTTTAATTCAGTGTAAAGAAAAAAAGTATTTACCAGTTAAATTAAATTAAATAATTAAATTAAATATAAAAGTATATAAATACATTGTTCCAAAATGTTAAATCAAATAATGTTTAGTGCAATGAAAAAACAAAATAACAAAGATGCTACAACAGGTGCTTTTTAAACCAATTTAAGTCAATGTAATTAAGGTAAAATAAAAATGACCATCCTTAAGTGACAGTATTTCACTTCAAAAGTGCAGGCATGTTCTTTTTTACAAAGAGAAGCATTTCGGCTTTGTCACAAGTTAGTCTGTTTCGTTTCTCATCCAACACGTGAGAAGCTGAGCTGAACAAACGCTCACTATCAACGCTTGTGCACGGCGCGGAAAGGTAAGCTTGCGCAATTTCAGCGAGTGCAGGAAAGCGGCTCTTATTTCAGAAGGAATCACTTCAGAATGTTCTTCTAATATCTCATCGTGCATCGCTAACAGCGAGCTTGCTCTGCGTGGTATTTTTTCTGCTGACGCCTCCATGGACTCTTCATTCCCATCAGTGCATCTCATCTCTTCTCTCAGTTCTCCAGTTTCCGTTTGTAACACCTTTTGAAGCATTTCTCGTACTATTTGTTTGATTGTGTTGGAGAAATATCGATCTTTGTAACTTTTAATTAAAAAACAAAAAAAATGGCATAGATTATAGCATGTTTTTATCCAATAAAATATTATTATGATTATTATTATTAAAGGGTTACTTCAGCGATTAGCATTAAGCTTTGTATCAGTAGAAACCCAGGAGTATATTCAAATTATCTTACTTTCACCCCTCATATGACCCTGAGACGAGAGAATTATGTATTTTATTTCTGGAAAAATTCCTCCAATGATGCAAATATCGTCATTTTGCGTCAACGGAGGAGTTTTTGGCAAGAGGCTGAAGACTACAGCCAGCAGAGGGCGCTATTTCCACATGTTTTCAACATCACACTCACAGCACTCACAGTACTCAGCTCGCGGAGCTGCGGAGATTCAAGTAAACGGAGCGGTGGAGACCAATGTGAGTGTTTTAACTTTTAAAATTAACTTCCTATGACAGTTAAGCTTCCAAAGACATGAACTGAACACGCGCCAGACTGTTCACGCGCTGTGAATGCAGCCGCAAATCCGGCGTTTACCTCAGCTCATGTAATGAATGTAATCCGATCCTGCTGCGTTTGTGCCGTGTTCAGTTTTTAATTGTAGTGTCTCTAACTGAACTTATTTGAAAATGAACGCGATGGGCAAGTGATCCAGTAATCCAGTAGCCGACTAGCCACGCCTAGAGTAGGGCAGTGAAGCAGTGCGTTCTGGGAATTGTTGTCTTTCATCCCCATGAGACAAAAATAACTTTTCTGTGTTTTCTCAGTCTAGAAGGCACCAAATTAAAAAATAATTTCACATTTCTACTACATTAATGACCCAGTTTAAATACAGATTCATCTTCCCAGCGCTGAAGTACCCCTTTAATATTAATGTTGTTGTCGTTACCTTGGATCGAGGATCGTAGTCAGACAGTACAAAGACTCCAGTTCAATGTTGCTAAATCTTTTCTCAACCGCTTCCAAAAGAGTGGATTTGAAAGTTTTAACGCCATGATCCGTTTCAGCACTTTTTCTTAGGAGATGTTTTAGTGCAACGATTGAGGGAATGACATCTGCTGCAGTCGCAATGGAAGAGCTTATCTCTTTTGTAAGCTCCTCAAATGGTGCAAGAATAGTCAATATGTTCTCTATAAGACTCCATTGGTACGCGGTGAGGGTTACAGGTAGTTCGTAGTCTGCAGCATATACCCCCAAAGCATGCTTTTGCTCCATAAGACTTGACAGCATGTAATATGTGCTGTTCCATCGAGTTGGGACATCTTGCTGTAGCCTTTTCTTTGTCTGGCCCAGCTGTGCCTGCACATTCTTAAGTCAGGAGTATGCAAGCTGCGAATGTTTGAAATGGCCAACTATTTTTCTTCCAGTCGCTACAGATATCAGTTACACTGCGCTGTCAGAGCAACCCTTCATTTACGGCCAGCTGAAGAGTGTGGGCCATGCAAGGCAGGTTAGGCAGGTGAGCGTCCTGCATTGCTTTACACATGTTTGCTGCATTATCACGCACAATAACGTGCACTTTGCTTTTGGAAATGTTCCAGGTTTTAAGCATCTCTTCAAAAGTCATGGCAAGTGCAGATGCTGTATATGAACCAGAGAATTCTTGTGCATGTAAGAGGACTTTATGTAGTTCGAAATCAGCATCAATATACTGCGCTGTCAGACTGAGCATAGATATTGGGCTCACATCAGCGCTCCATATATCTGTGGTAAAGCTAATCAATTTGACCTCAGCATTAAGTAGACTGTGAACATGAGTTGACACGACATTGTACATTTCGGGTAGAGCCACATCCGAAAAGTACAATCTGCTGGGCAGTGTGTATCGCGAATCCATTTGTATCATTACATGGCGAAACCCTTGATCTTCGACAACGAAGAACGGCTGGTCATCCAGTACAATAAATTCCATTACTTTCTTTGTAATAGCTTGTGCTTTTGGCGTGCGTCTCCCTCAGACTACAAGTGAAGCTCTGGCACACCAGATAACACTTCAGCAGAGGGATTCAAACAAACACGGAAGAGAAGACAATGCTGAATAAAGTTGTAGTTTTTGTTAATTTTTGGACCAAAATGTATTGTCAATGCTTCAAAAGAGTCTAACTAACCAACTGATGTCACATGGACTACTTTGATGAAGTTTTTATTACCTTTCTGGACACGGACTGTAGAGTGTGCATACACTTTCAATGGAGGGACAGAAAGCTCTCGGACTAAATCTAAAATATCTTAAACTGTGTTCCGGAGATGAACGGAGGTCTTACGGGTTTGGAACGACATTAGGGTGAGTCATTAATGACAGAATTTTCATTTTTGGGTGAACTAACCCTTTAAGAACAGCTCTTCCTTCAGCTTGTTTAACATACTCAATGTAATTCTGTTGTTACTGATGCATGCTCTGTTCTCATTGGCGGTATTTACACTGCTCTCCCAGTTAAAAAAAAAAAAAAAGGATGTTGTCCCCAGAAGCTGCCGCTGTTCCCTGTCTTAGTTTTTCATGGAGCTCATGATAAGGATGGGGAAATTAGAACAGAGCCATACCGCCAAATGTAATTTTTCCAAAACATGCCAATAAAAAGTTGACTAAAATTATTTGTCTGTGGTGTTTTTGACTTAAGTGGTCCTGCCTGAAATATTGTATTATCGGACTATAGAGGTTTACCACGCCCCACAGTTAATGAGTTACATGTTCGTTGTAATGTGTTAGCAGCTCTGTCACACATGTTCTTTCTATCTGGCAGCTGCATGCATTATTACAATTGCCAGTGATGTATACTGTGCAAGAAAGCCTGCACACAGATGCGTACATGCTAATAGAAACACACAAACACAACAGAAGACAAGTAGTCATTGGTTGTGTCTCCTATTTCTTAGACTAACAAAAGAGTACCAGGAAAACTCTCAGTTCCTGATACCACAAGGGTGAGTACAACACTTTTTTCAATAGGTTTGCTCTAATTTATTGTAACTTATGTGTTGAGTTTTTGAAAACAGGATTTTATTTTTCAGAGCCCAGGAAATACATTTCTCTTAAAGGGATAGTTCACCCAATAATGAAAATTAGCCCATGGTTTACTCACCCTCAGGTCATCCTAGGTGTATGTGACATTCTTATTTCAGACAAATACAATTGGAGTTATATAAAAAAAAATGTCCTGGCTCTTAGGATTAGTCATCAAGCATTATAATGACATTAATTGGTATTTCTTTTTTGTCCATAAAAGTGCATCTTATATAAAATTGTTCCACACGGCTCCAGGGGGTTAATAAAGGCCTTCTGAAGCGAAGCCATGCATTTATGTGAAAGAAATAATCCGTTATTAAAACTTCCAGCATACAATTATTAAAAGCTTCCAGCATACAATCATATACGTCGATTTACGGCGAAAGAATAAATCCTGACCTGACGCATGCATATTGACGAATGTGGAAGCGCAGGGCATAGAGCAAAACAAAACACTGGTCATGAATTAGAGTCTAAAACGAGACATTTTGGAGAAATGCTGGAGGATTTCGATAGAAGAGGGGCTTGAGTTTGTTGCCCAGGCCTATTTGTGTGAACTGCGAGAGGAGTCAAAGCTTGTGATACTCCAACACATTGCATCAGGGGTTATTCTTTTGTAGCAGTGGGAAGTTTGGATCATTTCATGGACTCGGATCTTTGAATCTCTGCAAAATTAACAAATCTTTTTTTCAAGGCAGAATTTGTTCATTTCAGCAGAATACAATTAAAATGTCACGTTAAATTCTTCAACACATCTATTACTTACGCAAACATTGATCACATTTGAAATAAAAAAAATTATTGTAAGCTAATGCAGCCAAGACCAAACTTTGAGAATCAAATGATTCATTAATTGCTTATCTGGGTCTTCAGGCTATGCAGTCTGTTAGTTCATCTCGCCTCCGAATCTGGGTCGTTCTTTAATTTGTCACTTCACATTTATCATGTCTGTTCCCTGGAAAGATTAGTACACCTCTCCTGTCTTCGGGTTTGAGTTGTTAGTTTCGTCATCAGTGTCTGATCTGGGCCTTGACAGCCTCATATGCAATGCATGCAGACCCGGAAATAGAATTGATTTGTTCACCTCTCGAGTCTTCAGGTTCTAGTCATTTGTTCACCAGCTCACAGCCCTATAGGCTGAATGCAGAAACAGAAAAGATCATGTACAGAACCGATGGCATGTTGCGCATGCATGATCCACACAAAATTAATGAATCCCTCTCTGAGACAACTCGTTCTTCGCGATTAATCGTTTGACAGCCCTAATATACGTACATATCTATGCTAAACTCATTCTTAGCCTATAACACACACACTGGTGAGGAAAATCAAAGCACTTAATAGCCAATAGAGACAGAACGCATTTAGACCACACCCACACCAGGGGGGAAAACAATCCAACGCTCTTCATTGACTTTGCATTGAGGCTGCCTCCTTGTCATTTTCGACTTTCAACAAAAAACAGAACAATGTCCAAAAGCTGCGTGACGTGGCGTACAGCAAGTATTTATTAGCTGTCGACCCCAAAAAACGAGCGTTTAAGGAGACAAAAGTGGATACAAGCAATAAGACGTGAAGCATCAGCAGGAAGAATGGGTACATTTTGGAATCCTGACACTCAGTATTTCTATGTGTGCAGAAAACATTTTGTCACTGTTAAGTCAAATATCCACATGTCAGTTTTATATATTATATTTCCTGTCGCTGATTATGTTCCCCTTTAGTGGGTGTAATATAACATGTTGCACTCTGTCTCAATTGCCTGTATCCACTTTTGTGTCCTTAAACACTTTTTTTTGGGTCAACAGCTTTAAAAAAAAAACAGAACCAAAATCCCATACATTTTTTATATTTTTTGCTGTACACCATGTCACATATAACAAAAAGAAAAGAACAATGTCTAAAAGCTGATAAGTCAGAAATTACACGGAGGCAGCCTCGCGCAATACACAGTCAATGAATACGGTTTGATTGAAAAAAGTAGGTTTTAGTGTTAGTACTACATTAAACTACTATATATAATGTTGAATATAATGTATAATAATGCAATGGGGGAATATTTGTGGGTCCGAATAATGCCAAATTTCTTATGTTACCAGTAAATATGTGCCTACATTATTTTAAATGTGTGTATAGTCAGTGACAGTGTGCAAGCATAATTGTCTAAAATAACCAAATACCCCAAAGTAATACCACATTAGGGGTGAAAATATAAGAAATGGGACACCACTACTACACCATCATAATACACCGTTTCTTTTATTAGTGTCCTGTAACATTAAACCAGTATAAACAGCAATAAAGTGCATAGGCTATATCTAACAGAAATCAGGCACAAGCACGTTTAACACACTCACTCTCAGCGTTTTGCGCTGTATTTGGACTTAAAAAACGGTGCTTGTTTTCAATTCAAAAACGTATGAGACTTCAAGTTTTCTAAGACAATACAGAATGATACAGAACATACTGGTGGAGCCGCTTTTCTATCGGGCCAAACTATTCATTTTGTTTATTAACCGTTCCATTCCGTGCTGATCCGCCGTCTGGTACGGATATGGTTTCGTTTTGTACTGCGATAACGGAGCTCTTTGCAATGTAATATAAACAAGTCAGGTGTTGCCTTGGTTACACAAGTTTTAATTAATAGCTTGAGATGTCAAGATCAATGTTCAGCCCACAGTAAGACAAATCACCTACAACAGACTTTTGAAAAGACGGTAGAAGTCAAAACACATGTCGAAAGTAATGAAAAATAACACAGTGAGTACAGGAGATAATCACAAATATTAACAACTGATTTTTTGTTTTATTTTTTGTTGGTACAGGCTTTCATACAATCAGCCCAGTGTAGTGGGGTAAGAACATAAACTATTCTTTTTTTATATATGTACTTTTACACTAATATGCATTTGTACTGAATGTGAATTTCCTCATTTAAAACAGCCCAGATGGCAAATGTGTTACCTTGACACCATGGTTGGCCCCAATTATATGGGAAGGAACTTTTGATCCCACGTTGATTGATTCGATCTACAAACAACAAAACATCACCATAGCAACTGCAGTCTTCGCTCTTGGAAAGTGAGTACATATCTCCTATCTTTAATCTTCATTGACTTGAAATTTAAACAATATTTAATAAACTAGAATGAGGGAAGGGCTTAAAGAAGTATGTTGTAAACTTGTGTGACTCCTTCCTTGTGCTTTTGTTTTGTTTTGTTAGTTGTAGTTGTAGAATTTTAGTTTGCATATGTTCTGTTGTTCACCCATTACTCTTTGATTATCATCAAAGAGTATGTTTTGATTATGTTTTGTTAACCTGAATATTCCTTGTGTATTTAAGCCTGTGTGTTTCGATTGTTCAAGTGACAAGTCTTGTTCTCTTTTACATGGATTTTTTGTCTTTTGTCCATATTCTTGTGTTATTATTGTTATTAAATAAACATTTATCTGCAATTTGACCTGGAGGGGGATTCCAGAAAGCACCTACTGGGCATGTTGTCACATTTCACTTCTATTCTTTAGGAGTAAATCAAGAAAAAGGTATACACTGTATTAATTAAACAAAACCACATAATTGTTCTAGACATGTGTGAAATTAATGTGGGGAAAAATAAATACTCAAGTGGATTTACACAAAATGAGAAAGTCAAAAAGCATTAGGATGTGCCCCGCTCTCCCCTATATTATAATACATAAAGCAATGTTTGTTTTATTTTACTGTTTATTTTACTAATTTCATCTCACATATCATGGACCTGTATTTAAAGTTTTTGTTTGTTTGTTTGTTTGTTTGTTTTTAACAGTATGATTTAAACAATGTATTTCTATATTAAAAATACATTTTGTGATACATCTCATGTTATAAAAGCAAAGCAAAATGGCTAAACATAAAAATTAACTTATACAGCCATGATATCTTTCCAAGCACATACTGTTTTTAGTTCAACAAATTATTTAAATATGTATTTTCAAACTTACCATTCTTATTAACTGTATCAAAAACTGATATAAACTACATACCACAACTATAGTGACACAAAAAAACAATATTATTTCAGTCAACACATTTTTTTTCTAGCTGATGAAAGATCACCAGAATCACCCTGGCTTTAAAGAGCTCAAGCATTTAAAGTAACAGACATAATTAGAGTGTGCGCAATAAATAGAACTTTGTCGTCTGTTGATGTGGACGTTAATGTATTAAGATTGTCTAATGTAGTTATCGTTCATAGTGTGAATAGGCCTTAAATAAAAAAATTGGCATGCTGCTGCTTATCATCCATATTGAGCAGGGGTGTCCAGGGTGTTTCTGCTAATGATTGCTTTTAGAGGGAATGTACTCTGGGTTTGGGCCAAATTCCGATGGATCTTTGGTAAGTTGTAAGGAACAATAAATCGATTCCTACCTTTAATTTAAACTGATAATCTTTTATCAGAGCTTTCCTCTATTAACTCCAGTCATACAGCATCTGTTCTGCCACTCCGTTACGGCTGAGGGGGTGTGTTCCAGCGGGAAAGTGACATCAATGCATACCCTCTATTATCAAAGAGTTCAGGGTTTATGTAACGGTACGTTACCCACTTTCTTGAATACCCTAATGTCTGAGTTCACATCAACATTACACCAGGACAGGTGTGTTAGAGCTAGACTCTGCAGGAAAGGGTCCCTCCGGGAGCAGGATTGGACGCCCCTCATCTAGTGTTTTGTATTGTTTTGAATGTATATTGGAGGTCATCTTATGGTCTTTGAGGATAAATTGCCAAAAGGGGAAAATAAATTCATATATTTTGCCAGTTTATTACTTTACATTTTTGTCACTCTCCCCCTCTGTTTTTCAGGTATACAGTGTTCCTTAAAGATTTCCTGGAGTCAGCGGAGCATAATTACTTTGTTGGATTTCGTGTGCATTATTATGTGTTCACTGATCAACCAGAACAGGTTCCTGCAGTGAAAATGGGTGAAGAACATGAACTGACGGTGTTGAAAGTCCCTAGTTCTAACAGATGGCAGGATATCAGTTTGAGCAGGATGGCAAGACTGGAGAAACTTATTGAGAGTCAATTGGTCAATGAAGCCGACTACATTTTCAGCCTTGATGTGGATACAAAGTTCTATGGTCACTGGGGTGGAGACTTTGGGTCGTCTGGTAGGTGTGATACATCCTGGTTATTATCAAACACCTCGTGAACAATACCCATATGAACGCCGGCCAGAGTCTCAAGCGTTCATTCCTTATTCTGAGGGTGATTATTATTATGGAGGGGCTGTGATCGGTGGCTTAGTAAATGACGTACATGAGGTTGCTAAAACCTGCCGGGAGCAGCTGGACATTGATAAATCTAAATCCATTGAGGCAGTATGGCAGGAGGAGTCTCATTTGAACAAGTACTTCCTTTATAACAAACCCAGCAAAGTGCTCTCACCTGAATATCTGTGGCAGGACTTTAAACCTCAAACAAACGAGGTCAAATTAATTCGCTTCTCTCAAGTTATTAAAAACTATGCTGCTGTTCGACCAAACCCATAGCAGCTGTTAACTGAAACATGCAAAAAAACAAAACCTGCCATCAGCCTCACAACATTTGCACGGACTGGACTGGAGGTAATTTTGCAGTAAAACAATCTAGTAATTAAATGGATTCAATAAGAGATACAAACAATCTATTATTATTGTTACACTGTAATAACATTAACAGATTATTAGGGCCCAAGCACCGATGGTGTGAGGCCCCTTTTGGAATTGCTCAGTTTACTATTATTATTATTATTTGGGCCCAAGCACTGAATGGTGTGAGGGAACTTTGCACACGTGTCAGAAGTGGTGAAAATTCACATCTGATATGGGTTTCAGAAATAGGCGTGGCAAAATGGCTCGATAACGCCACCCCATTTAAGCGCCATTAGCACTACATTTCACGTTCAAATCCGGTACACACATGTAACAGCCCAATACCTACAAAAAAGTCCCTGGAGCAAAATCTGAAAACCCAACAGGAAATTTTGCCATTTCCAGACATACTTTAAGCAACTCCGCCTAGAGATTTAATCACATCAACATTATTTGGTCAGTCTAATCTTAAGGCCTTGGTGTTGTTAAATTGTGAAGATCTTGAGTTTTCACCGAAGGGTGTGGCATGTCCTTGGTGGCCTGACAAAGTTCGATGTTTCTCTATGAAACAGAAAGTAGTTGTAACCTGGGCATACAATGTCCGATCTGCCCCAATCTTCACATGTTTGATAAGAGTCCTGGCCTGAACACAACTACATGCCAATATTCAGTTAGTCATAGCGCCACCTGCTGGCAACAGGAAATGGCATGCTATCAGATTCAAGTTTGTCATTACACATGTACAAGTACACTGCAACGAAATGTTACTTCATAATTCACTCCCAAAAACTAATTTAAATATCCCATGAAATACCAAACATGCTAGAAACACATTAAATCATGTAACACTTGGCTAAGCGCTAATGTATGCAATTAATGCAACCAAACAGGAAGTTGTTGCAACTGGGTTAATTCAGTGTGTTGACGTAATTTCCCCTGAAACGGTTCCAGCTGTTAGCAGCTCCTCCCCTTTTTTGAAACAGCCAATAGCGTTTTGTTAATATGTACCACAGTTTGACTAGAGTCTTTCTGTTTAGTAACGCTACTTTCCTCCTAACCTCTAACCATTTATCACCATAATCTCCTCCATATCGCTGTGAAATACAGTAGAATTTAAACGGGTCTGATATGTTTTGTTGTCTCCACCGACTCACGCATATGATCCACGCTGCGCTCTCGTGTCTCTAGTCAACGGCTCTGGTCGAGACTGTGTGTTCGCTGTGGCGGTGCGCGAGAACTAACGTGAAACTAGACTTTGTTTGTCTCAACTGAAAGCATATTTACACTGTCTGAATCGCATATTTAGTGGGCTATGTGCCATTCCCCGTGTAGAAAATAGTAAATGTGTTAACAGCTGACCGATTTCAGCCGCAGCATCGGCGTATATTTATAGTGTAGGGGGCGGGCGCTTCAGATTCTAGAGAGCATTTGATTGGACAGAAGATTTGATGAGTAGTGAAGTCTGCGACGATGTCATCAAAATCTGAAGGCAAAATTCATAACCTTAAGGCTAACATATTCATGCTAAAAGCTAAAGAAATTCCATTTTGATTTCAGGGGGCCTTTAAGTAAAAAACTAAACAAAACAAAAAACAGCAACACTGGTGAAGGATTTGCATGTTTTTCTATTTAAAAAAAAAATCTGATCTAGGTATTTATTCTTATTGTGAATAACAATTCACAAATATTTGTACTTTGCAGGAGATTGCATTCATTTTCATCTTTATCACTTGAGTTTGGGTTTCGTTATACACTATGTCAGTATGGTCATATGTGTTCTGTCTCTGATGTATGTGGAAAGAATGTCACTGACTATGTTTACATGGACAGCAGTAATCTAATTGTTGACCTTATTCTGAATAAGACAATTTTCTGATTAAGGTGTTTACATGAGTTGCTTTTAGAATATTCTGTTAATGTTCCCGTTTTACATGTTATAGAACTTAGATCAATTAATGGCACACATCATTACGTCCCCATGCCACACAGTTCAACATTCCTTTCAGAATTTCACGTATCAACATAGAGTTTGTCTTCGTTATGTTACTGTGGCAAGCAGCGGGGCGAGGGACCGCGAGAGCGGGACCGGTGACGAGTGATAATGAGTGCCAGCTGCGCGTCACACCGGTCTCGTCTCGCGGCCGAGTGACGGGAGCATAAAAGGAGGAGCGAAGACAGCGGAAGACGAGAGAGGACCAGGCCTGGATTTTGTGTTATGTTTGTTTACGTTTGGTTATGTCGGTGGGCAGTCGGCCGTGAGGGGCTGCCCGCGGTTTACTTTTGGTTTGTTTATTTATTTTTGATTAAAATCTGTTGAACGTTCGCCGGTTCCCGCCTCCTTCCTTCCCACAACAAAGAACTTCGTTACAGTGGTGCCGAAACCCGGGAGGAAGGAGGGACATGCTGTCGAAGAGCCCTCGCTGCTGAGGATCGCGGTGCTGGGAGTTCGGGCAGCGCGGATGAGGAAGGACCGTGAGGGCTGCCCGGCGGTGGTGCTGGAGCGAAAGGTGGGGCGGAGACCTCGCTGCCGTGCCCCTGGGTCGAGGTGGGGTGGCTGCCGTCCGAGAGGGAGCGGAGGAGTTGCCGCGCTTGCCGTGGGCGGGCCTGCTGCCGTCCGCCGGTTAGGGAGGAGCAGGAGCGCGGGGCTCGCTGCCGGGTCCTCGGTAGGAGGAGTCACCGCCGGCCGCCAGGGGGCAGAGGAGGATTGAGCTGTCCACCAAGCGTCCAGTGCCATCGCACAGCACCGCGAGGAAGAGCCTCTCGGCGGGCGGAGGACGAGCGGCAGTGTGTCTGGGAGCCGGACCGGATTTTTTTTTCTCTCTCCCCTCTCTCGTCCTGTCGCTCCTCGTGCTCCCGTCTTCATTTCTCTCGCCTCTCTGTCCTTACCCCCAGGTGCCGCGGCGCCGTGATCGCCCCGGAGAGAGAGGGGGTAAGCGCAGTCTCGGGAGTGCCCCGGCCTGCGAGGGGCGATGGGGGGTATGTGGCAAGCAGCGGGGCAGGACGCGAGGCGGGACGGTGGCAGTGATAATGAGTGCCAGCTGCGCGTCACACGGTCTCGTCTCGCGGCCGAGTGGCGGGAGTATAAAAGGAGGAGCGAAGACAGCGGAAGACGAGAGAGGACCAGGCCTGGATTTTGTGTTTTGTTTGTTTACGTTTGGTTATGTCGGTGGGCAGTCGTCCGTGAGGGGCTGCCCATGTTTTTTTATGTGTGTGTGTTTGCGGGCAGTCGTCCGTGAGGGGCTGCCCGCGGTTTACTTTTGTTTTGTTTATTTATTTTTGATTAAAATCTGTTGAACGTTCGCCGGTTCCCGCCTCCTTCCTTCCACAACAACGAACATCGTTACAGTTACCATAAACGGTTTTTGGTGTTTCATTTTCAAATTTACAACAGCTTCAAGTGCTGTTAATTATTTGTCATGCTACACATGCAAATAGACTCGATTTGTGTTTACATCGAGTATGACTTTATCCGGATTAAGGAATTTTGAAGTCGCTGTTTACATGGTAGTTTCTTAATCATCATATTGTCTTCATCAGGTTAATATCGGAGTATTGTTGTCCATGTGAACGTACTGACTGTGATACTTTAAAGAGATCAAAGTTCACTCAAAAATTAAGTCCCTGTGAAGCAGTAAGAAGAACAAATTATGGCTCGAGAAGATAAGATCATTAGCACTGAATGCCTAAATATATATCACACTGACAACGAAACCGCCAAAACAGAGCATAACTTACTATAACTGTAACAGTAGTTCCCCCTTCCGGAAGGCGCATCCTCACGCCATAGAGTCCACCTGAGGAAGTAGGGAGGGGACTCTGGAGGGAGATGTGAAGCTTGAGATGGTGAGAAACAGTCTGGGGTGGAATGTAGTGGAGGGAGGTAGGAGCCAGGAGCAGAAGAAGCAGGAAGATCACCCAGAGTCCAGCCAGGATGAAGCCCCAAGGGTAGCGTCACGGGAGGAACGAGCCATGGTGCTGACTTGGCTTGCGATACCTTGTGGACAACTGATGGAGACCCCTGTGAAGCTGACTTAACGAAGAGTCCACATGAGATTGCTGGCACTGGTGGCGGAGGTAGAGCTGCACTGACAAGCATCCAAGGTGGAATCAGGGAGCCTGAGGACTAAGGGAGTCCAAATTAATCGTTTCTTCAATGCATCGCAATGCAGACATGGACGATTTGGTATCGGTTCAGTAATAGACCATAACCGGTTATAATGTACTGATTCTTTTCTGACGTCGATTGTCACGCACTTGCTCTGTCGCGGTAGCATACAAGGGCAGAGGGAGGGGAGACGCGAGTGAGAGTAATTAAAAATGCTCCAATTACTCTAAAAGTCGACATCTGGGCACGTTTCGGCTTCTATGAACAACCTGCACGACCTGGAAAACACACGTTGTGTCAACTTGTGTGTAAATCAAAGCTGTCTGATTTATCAAAACAATTTAATTTACACTTGGGCACATAAATGTGTCTTCGCAAAACGGATATAATTCTTGCACTATATGCAGATTTAATGGAGTTCACGTCACCGAAAACAACAGATATGAGCTGCATTTCAAAATCAAAGACCGCAATATGAGCAAGCGTGGCACCAGTATCGGTAAGATCATTCAGTTTGTTTACTTTTAATGACCATGATTGTGTGTTGAGCACCTACCTATGACTTTACATTTGGTTTAATTTGAAGTCTTTTGTGCATTGGCTTAATGAAGAGATACTCGTCTGTGGTGATGCACGCTGTAGCGCTGTCATATCTGACTATAACAACATATAGCTTATAACACGCTCTCATACGTTTATTTATTTACATATGTGGTTTCAACAACCAAATGCATTTAGACTTTAGTTTTGACTGTAAGGAGGCCCAGACCACCTCTTATGATGCGTTCACAACGGACTCGAGTGATTTACATTTTAAGTCAATGCAAAGACGCGAATAGACATTCTGTGCTGCGATTCGCATGTTAAAGTGGCTTTTAGTATTTCCTTTTGTGTATTTGTTATAATGTTATAAATGCTTGTCTTATGTGCCCATCCTTAAGTTTTGTTTGATGTTTGATGCATTTAAGAAGCTTGTTTTCTTTGAGCAGGTCAAATTAAAGGTTCAGTTCATGTATCTGAATGCTTGTATTTATTGACAAAATTGTATACATGAGGATGCGGTGCATCGTGATATCTAATTGAACCGAATTCGATGACAAGATAATCGTTATCGAACCGAACCGTGAGACCAGTGTAGGTTCATCCCTACTGAGGATGAAGGTGTAGTTTATGTTTGTATCATTATGGGACTGTGTTGTTTCCTCGGTTTCTGTTCTAATGAGTTTTAACATGTTGCACCTTTCAAGCCATGCCCACATTATTTTGATACGTTTGATTCAATGGAAACTGCTGATAATAATTTAAATAAATTTGAGTGTATTAAATAAAGTTGATTTATTTCGTTTTTATGGCTATATTTAAATATATAAAAGCTATATTTATCGTTTATTTACATTTTGAGGTTAAAAGTGACGTTTTATTCTGTTTATTTATTACAGTTATGAAAACTGAAAAAATAATTAGGGTACTGTACTTTCAGGCCTTTTCATCGTCATATTGAATCATTACACTCTTTGAGAAAGTTTATTGAAGTTAAAGTGATAAATGACAGACACTGAGTTCAAGGACCTAACTCTGAGCATAATTTGCGATATGGAAATACATTATTAATTTAAAAGCAAATGTAAAGTCAATCAGTGTAATTAATTGTTCCAAACATAGATATGTTCTGCTGTTATCTGAATGATGTGAAGTAAAAATTATTATTTTAAACACTCTGTTCTTTATTCCTATAAAGAAAGTGTGAAATGTTGATTTCAGAAATCCATGATGAATCTTCTCATCTGACCTTCTGGCATAGTCACACTGCCAAGTACAAAAGCCCTGCAATTGCACCATTACAAATAAAAACATGTCTTCCCCCTCCAAGGTTGAATTTTATCATGACCAACCTAAAACATTACATTAATTAATATTCATGTCACAAGACCTTTCAGAGTAGATCAAACTTAGATAAACTTCTTTAAACAGTTGCAAATGCTAACAATGCATACATTGAGTACTTACTTTCAATTCCCTATAGGCATAGTTACTTAATGGCCACGGCAGATGATGTAGATGCATATACTGCAGGTTACAGTCTGACAGTCTCAGATGCAGTATACAATCAGGAGACCTCAGATAAAATCACATCAGCATAGTAAAATCACTTAAGAACAACTCAATCCAACATATCTTTATACTTTCTTTATCTAAAATGTAATCTGAAAAAAATTTACGATTACAATGTAGCAGTACGACTTGTTAAAGGGGTTATGAACTGAGAAATAAAAAAATTGAGCTTTTGACATATAAGTGGTCATCATACTATAAGAATATCCTCTAAGTTTCAGAACTGAAAATCTCATTGTTAGTCCAAAAACAGCTTTTATTGTATACCAAGCCCAGATAATGACTCATTGTGGGATGTGCCAAAATAGATCCATCTCTGCAGAAGAAGATCCACGCCTACTTCATCACTGAAACTTTGGCCCCACACACTGATAAAAGAAGAGAAATACAGGATGGACTACAAATAACATTACCTTCCATAGGATCCCAATGCTAGGAATGTGGTTATTTTATTTATTTTCAACAATCTGAATGTCTCAGTTGAGCATTATTTATTTGTATGCAGTACATTTCACTTTGGATTGTTTGGTAAATTAGTCACAATTTTGGCACAGGCTTTGCAAACAAACTTTTACAATATACAGTAATGCCACAACATGTAACTGTTAATTATAATGCCTTATTTGTAACCAGCAATTTCTGATACGTTGTACATTCAGATTTTTGTCTGTGTCTGTAAATTGAACCAGTGACTAAACGGTCAACTTCACATTGTTTCTCTTTGTAGGATGAAAATAATCTATAATTATATTGAAAACGATCAAAGAAAGCTCCCTTTGCAATCGCTGGAGCTGTCAATGAAACAGTAAACAGTACTCCCCTAATAATAAATGTGTCTCTTATTTACATTGTGTTTGCACTATTAGTTATGATGAAAGCATTCATTAGTGTGCAGAAATCGATGATGAGATTTCTGCGTTCATGGCCTCAACATGTCTGTGAATATGGCATGGCAAATTAGAGTTGTTAGGGGTATAACAGCTTAGACCCAGAGACCAGTAGTGAAGAATGAAGACAAAGAGTCAGGAGTGCAATTAATTAAAGAGAAATTTTACTTAAGAATAGTTTGCAGTTTCATCAGCAGAAGCCAGCTTCAAGTCTCACAAGGAGTTCAGAGGCCGCTTCCTCTCTACCAGTCTCGTCTGCCGTACATACAATTGTCCCAACAGTTATACTGTTTTCAAGGTCTAGCCACGTCATTTCTTCAAGGTGTATGATTCTGATTGGCTCAGAGAAAATGTACAGTCATGGTAAATTTCACACAAGGATAGATAGCAGAGCATATCACTAAACTAGGCAGACTAGTTGTCGCCCCATGACTAGATTTAGATCATTGTTGACCTCGGAGGTTGCAGAAAGGCGTCTTCACGTCTGGTGTTGTCCATCTTAAATATTGGGCCTGCACAGATCATGCAACGCACACACACACTCGCTCCCAGAATCACAGCTCTCCCAAGGTTGGAGAGTCTTATCAACAAAGCACTTCACCAAAACATACTGATAACATGTGCTTTCTCTCAGTGAGAGGTACAGACAATAGTACAGGCAATATTCATCTTGATTCTTTAGTGTTTCAATAAAAGGAAATATGAAATGAATAAAATATAATAAAAATGAAAGACAAATTCATATTTAATCTATGGAAGCCGTGCTAAGTGAGCAAACACTGTTACTGCACTCCCGGCATGTTAGGGGCTGTGTTACACATAGGCCAGACGCCACTCAAAGACCAAATACAAACTTTAGAAAACATAAAAGAAGAACAAACAATCTGTAGTTCTATTGAGTCAAATCAACTGGAATTAATCATTAGAAATAAGAGGATAAATATTAATTAAGGCTTTGATCATGAATCTGATTAAGATATTTACAGGTATATTGAAGCAGCAGATTTCAGACTTCCCCCTTCACAGTAATGAGCATGTAGCTGATCCAAATCATGAGCAGGGATTGCTTCGGTCTCCTGTCTCCAGTCTCCTGTCTGCCTCCTGCTCAGCTAGTGTTTCTACAGCCTTGCTTTTGAATCTCTATTTGTTATATTTTCTTTATTCTACTGCTAAATATAACTTACTCATCATATTGTTTAAATATTGCCAATCACGTTAAATTTGACATCACTAGCTTTTAATCTAAATCACTATCACACATTAGCATTTCGTTAGCCTGTTAGCTTGTCATCTCTGCACCCGGGTCTCCGGTTTTCTGAGTTCATTAAAAAACCGTGGTGAGTTGGAATAGTAAATAGTCTCCAACAAACCACTGTAGTAAGTTGGATTCATCAACAAACACGGTAAGCTATGTCATCTCCTGTCTTTGTCACTTGCACTGCTTGCTACATGTTTAGTATAGGCTTCTCCATTGGCGAACAGATGTAAAGAGATAATTAGGCTGACGGAGAAGATTTTAGAGTTAGAGACACGCATCCAGACTTTATCTGAGAGTAGTGAGGATGTTACAGCTTTAGACACTGATTTGGATGCAAATAGCTTAGTGAACTCTGGACATTCTCCGGTTCCGGCTGCAGGGCCCCCGCAGCAGGGAAACTGGGTAACGGTCAGGCGGCATAGTCGTGGATCAAAAAACCACTCTTCCGTTCAAATTAGAATATCAAACAGGTTCTCCCCACTCAGTGACGCAGCCAGTGAGAATCCTGTTGAAAGTGCCCTAGTTATTAGTGATTCTATTACACGGAACGTGAAAATAGAGACACCAGCCACCATAGTAACATGTTTAATGGGAGCCATAGCGCGTGACTTTAAAGCAAATTTAAAAGTGCTGGCTAATGCTAATCGTAAATTCTCTAAGATTATTATTCTCGTCGGCACTAATGATGTTCGACTTCGCCAGTCGTAGATCACCAAAATTAACATTAAAGAGGTGTGTGGACTCGCTAGTACGATGGCAGGTTACGTTTTTTGTTCCTGTCCGCTCCCCGTTGAAAGGAGTGATGAGATAGTTAGCAGATTATCATCACTCAATGGCTGGTTGTCTAAGTGGTGTCCGCAAAATAACATAGGGTTCATAGACAATTGGAAAAGCTTTTGGGGCAGACCTGGCCTGTTAAAACACGACGGCATCCATCCTTCTTGGAGTGGTGCCTCACTTCTTTCTAGTAATTTGGCATATAGTCTTAGAGCTAAACCTTGACTCACTAGGGCCCAGGTCAGGAAGCAGACAGACTGGCTTACCCGACCGTCTGCTAGCTGCCTCCCGTTACAGAAGTCAGGTAAATCCCAACACATAGACACTCATTTACCTAGATATTATCACATAGAGACTGTGTCTGTTCTGCGAATTAGTAATTACAAAAATACATAAAAACCATTCAACGGTAATAATTTAATTGATGTCTGTAACAAGGTTCGTGTGGGGTGTGAGGAAGAAGACACAGGGGTCGGCTGGCTGGCACTCGAGACGGTTTATTACTCAATTAACTCAGGTGGTAAGACACAGTGCACTTCGCACTAATAACACAAAACTCAATTTCTCAAATGGTCCCGGTTTAGGCAGTTCCTCTCTGCTTCCGCCGAGCCCCAGCACTGTGTGTCAGCCTCTCTCTCTCCGGTCCTCATCTCCTGCGTGGCTTATGACCTGTCTCTCCACGCCAATTACTGAAACAAGAGACAGGTGTTCATCGCTTGTACCTGATTCACTTACGTGCCGCTCGGCCTCTGACTCTCTCTCCGCCACAGACCTCGCTAAACCACGCCCCTCGCCACATACCCCCACCGCCCGACTCAGGCCGGGAGCCATCCGCCTGCAGCCTCCCCATTTCTGGAAAGGAAGTCAGCCACAACCATCTGCGCCCGGCCTGTGGACCACCTTGAACTTAAATGGCTGTAAAGCGAGATACCAACGGGTGATCCGCTTGGTATCCTTCATGCGGTGGAGCCACTGCAGAGGGGCGTGGTCCGAACAGAGGGTGAACTCCTCCCCAGGAGATAGTAACGGAGGGTAAGAACGCCCACCGGATTGCCAAACACTTTTTCAATGGTGCTGTACATCGCTCTCTCTTTGAGAGCTTGCGACTGATGTACAGCACCGGCCGCCTCCTCCTCCTCTCCTGGGTTAGGACTGCCCCAGTCCCCTGTCCGACGCCAGTCTGCAACATAAACGGGAGAGAAAATCAGGCGATTGTAATAGCGGCCCGCCACATAGAGCAGCCTTCACCTGGGTAAAAGCCTGCTGGCACAGCTCTGACCACTGGATTGGATCTGGCGCTTCCTTTTTAGTGAGGTCAGTCAGTGGGCTAGTGAGTTCCGAATAATTAGGCACAAACCTTCTATAGTATCCCGCTAGCCCAAGGAACTGCCTCACCTCCTTTTTGGTCTTGGGTCTCGGCAGGTTGCAACTGCTGCTGTTTTGTCAATTTGAGGACGCACCTGCCCATGACCCAAGTGGAAACCCAGATACCTGACCTCCACGCGCCCAATTGCACACTTCTTCGGGTTGGCTGTCAGCCCAGCCAGTCTCAGCGATCCCAGGAGCCCGCACATGCTCCATATGCCGCTGCCAATCATTACTATAGATGACAATATCATCCAAGTAGGCAGCGGCATATGCCGCATGCGGCCGAAGAATTCTATCCATGAGACGCTGAAACGCGGCCGAGCCCCAAACAACCCGAAGGAAGGGTGACAAATTGGTGTAATCCAACGGCGTCGTAAAGGCTGTTTTCTCTTTAGATAAAGGCGTTAAGGGATCTGCCAATATCCTTTGTTAAATCCAGCGCCGAGTAAAACGAGCCGCGCTCCAGCCGATCGAGCAACTCATCAACCCTTGGCATTGGATATGCGTCGAATTTCGACACAGCATTCACCTTGCGATAATCCACACAGAACCGATTGAGCCGTCCGCTTTAGGGACTAAAACTATCGGGCTAGCCCAGTCACTGTAGGACTCTTCTATCACTCCCATATCCAGCATTGCCTCTAATTCATCCTGAACCACTTTTTTCTTGTGTTCTGGTAATCTATACGGCCGGCTGCGAACTACCACCCCCGGCTCTGTCTCGATATGGTGCTGAATGAGATCTGCTCGACCGGGTAGGGGCGAGAACACATCCAAAAAACTTCCTGCAACTGGGCTATGTCAGTGAGCTGCAACGGCGAGAGGTGATCTCCCTGGTGCCAGAGCGAGGATGTACCTTTGTGCTCACCTCTGGCCCGAGATCCTCCTCCCACTCACTGCCGCTGCCAGCATCACTGACTCCCCTCACTCCATTTTTTAAGGAGGTTAAGGTGGTATATTTGATGTGCTCCGCTCCTATCCGACCGAACTACCTCATAATCGAGATTTCCTATTCGTCGTGTGACCACAAAGGGCCCTTGCCACTTGGCGAGCAATTTTGAGCTAGAAGTTGGGAGTAATACAAGCACTTTATCTCCCAGTGCAAATTCACGCAGTTTCGTTCCCCTATTGTATAGCCGGCTTTGTTTGTCTTGAGCCTGTAGCAAATTCTCCATGGATAGCCGCCCAAGGTGTGGAGTTTTGCTCTCAGGTCCATTACATACTGAATTTCGTTTTTGCCTTGCGAAGGTCCGTCCTCCCAAGCCTCCCTGAGGACGTCCAACACCCCACGGGGCTGACGTCCATAGAGAAGCTCGAATGGGGAAAACCCTGTGGAGGCTTGCGGGACCTCGCGACGGCGACCAATAGGGGTTCCAACCATCTATCCCAATTTTTGGCGTCTTCTTGTACGAACTTTCGGATCATTGTCTTCAATGTGCGACAATCGTTCCACCAAACCATCCGTCTGTGGGTGATAGACGCTGGTGCGGACCGATTTAATGCCCAATAACCCGTAAAGTTCGCGTAACGTCCGTGACATAAACGCCGTGCCCTGGTCAGTGAGGATCTCCTTCGATCCCCACTCGAGATTACACGAAACAACGCCCGCAACACTTCGCCAAATGCTACGGAGGGCAATTGCTTCGGGGTATCGGGTTGCATAATCCACCAAGACCAATGCAAACCGATGCCCTCGTGCGGATCGCTCTAATGGTCCGATGAGGTCCATGCCAATTCTCTCGAAGGGGACCTGCATAAGCGGTAGAGGGCGCAATGGCGCTTTTGGGCAGGCCGGTGGATTTACCAGTTGACATTCACGACACGACGCACCATCTGCGCACGCGTTCGTGAATGCCCGCCAAAAGAACCGGACCATTAAGCGATTTAGTGTCGCCGCTTGCCCCAAATGACCGCCATTGATTAGAATGAGCCGCCTGGAAAAGCATTTCGACGGCTTTTTGGGACTAACAACTGGGTTGTATCCTGGTTTGACTGAGTGTCTTGGGTCACTCGATACAACCTGTCTCTTAATATGGCAAAATAAGGATACGAGCGCCTGATCAGGGTGGAGAAGCTGTCCGTCGATTGATCGGACCTGCGCAAACGCATTTTTGAGCGACTCATCCCGGGACTGTTCCAGAGGAAATCATCGCGGTTAGTGAGGTCCAGCCTCTCTACCCCGCCTCCCTTCCTCTGTAAGAGTACCCGGTGGTCCCGGCTCAGCCTCTCCCACCTGCACAACCGCCTCGCTCCCGCCTTTTCTCCCCAAGAGACATCCGCATAAACATGCCAATAGACTCCCAAATGCAGGCCAATTTGTCCCCAAAATTAGCGGATGTCGGAGGTGCGGATTAACTGCCACCTCCACTCTATGGTTTTGACCCGAAATTGAATTATAACCGCTACCAGCGGATAGTTCACCACATCCCCGCACACACGAACCCTAACCAGGCGGCTATTATCCAGTGCCAACGATTGTATCAGGCTTTGATGGATAGAGGTCTGGTTACATCCCGAATCCACCAAAGCCGGATAGGTACCCCCCTGAATACTCACTGGTATTTGGTACAGCCCGGCGTGATCGGGGGCAGCTTGAGGCGCGTCGGGGACCCGGATCAACGTCCCCACCTCCATCACGGGACACCTGTCTATAAAGTGACCCGGGTCCCCGCACCGCCAACAGGCCGGCCCAGACTTCCCCGCCGCCCCAGTGGCAGGAAGTGAACCAGGGAATTGGCGTGGAGAGAGAGGGGAAACGGGACCGGAGGCTGAAGACAAGGCGAGCGGCTCCGCGCCCCTGGATGGCGCTCGAGAGCCCGAAGCTCCGTCCGGGATTCCCGAACCTCCCGCGCCTGACCCGTGATGGGTAGCCTCCCCTTGTACGGGGAGCTGGAACTGGCCTATAGGGGGAGGGAGGAGAAGAAGAAGAAGAAGGGGAGGGGTGAGAGAGAGAGAGAGAAGCCGCCGGCAGGGGTTCGCCGACCCCTGGGCACGCCACCATCTGATCCTCCGCCAGCTCGATGGCTTGGTCCAGCGACGCCTGTGGCACTGGACCCATTGCGCGGTTTTCCGGGGCAACCGCGCAATAAACTGCTCCAGTGCCACTCTGTCCACGACCTGGTCGACCGTCGACTGGTCCGCCATCAGCCATCTGCGGCAGGCGTCCCGGAGCTGCTGGGCCATCACGAAGGGCCGGCTGTTCTCCCCCAGGGTCAGCGACCGGAATCGCTGGCGATGTTGTTCGGGGGAGAGACCGACCCGCTGAAGGATGGCCCGCCGTAGGTCATCATAGACCAGGAGGTTCTGGACTGGCAGTTGTTGGGCCGCTATCTGCGCCTCACCGGACAGCAGCGGGATGAGGCGCACCGGCCAGTCCAGTCGCGGCCACCCGCATGCTTCCGGACCGCTCAAACAGGTCCAAGAAGGCTTCCGGTCGTCCTGCGGTCCCATCTTGGTGAGCTGCATGCGGGTGGCGCTGGCCGGGATGATGATGTATCCCGGCGGAACCTCCCGGTCAAGGCAGCTCCGAACAGCTCGCGGTCCTGCTGCTGGGCCAGGAGGAGCGCCTGAATCGCCGCTCCTGCTCGTCCCTGATCTCCAGCATGGATTGGTGTTGCTCCTTGTGCAGGCCCGCGAGCGCCTGGATGATATCCGCAAATGGCGTTGCTGACGGCGCTTGCATGGCGGCGGCTCTGGTCTTCTTCCTCCCGGTTTTCGGCACCAATGTAACAAGGTTCGTGTGGGGGTGTGAGGAAGAAGACACAGGGGTCGGCTGGCTGGCACTCGAGACGGTTTATTACTCAATTAACTCAGGTGGTAAGACACAGTGCACTTCGCACTAATAACACAAAACTCAATTTCTCAAATGGTCCGTCGGTTTAGGCAGTTCCTCTCTGCTTCCGCCGAGCCCCAGCACTGTGTGTCAGCCTCTCCTCTCTCTCCGGTCCTCATCTCCTCGTGGCTTATGACCTGTCTCTCCACGCCAATTACTGAAACAAGAGACAGGTGTTCATCGTTTGTACCTGATTCACTTACGTGCCGCTCGGCCTCTGACTCTCTCTCCCGCCACAGACCTCGCTAAACCACGCCCCTCGCCACAATGTCCAACAAATAAACAATATATATAATACGGATAATCAAATGATAAAGCTTGGGTTGCTGAATATTCGATCCCTTTCCCCAAAAGCGCTCATTGTTAATGATATCATTACAGATAATAATCTAGATGTGCTGTGTTTGACAGAAACCTGCCTAAAACCTGATAACTTTATTACTTTAAATGAGTCCACCCCACAAGATTATTGTTATAAACACGAGCCGCGTCCTGAAAGGTAAAGGGAGGGGTTGCTGTAATTTATAATAATATCTTCAGTATTACTCAGAAGTCTAGTTTCAAATATAATTCCTTTGAAGTTTTGGTGCTTTATGTAACGTTATGTAGTGCAAATGATAAATCCGTGTAACATTTGTGTTAGCTACTGTATATAGGCCACCAGGCCACAATACAGACTTTATCAAAGAATTTGCTGATTTTCTATCAGAGCTAGTGGCCGTAGATAAATTACTAATTGTTGGTGATTTTAATATCCATGTAGACAATGAAAAGACACATTGGGATTGGCATTTAAAGACATTCTAAACTCTATTGGAGTTAGGCAACACGTCAGGACCTACTCATCGCCATAATCATACTTTAGACCTAATATTGTCACATGGAATAAATGTTGATACCGTTGAAATTCTGCAGCAGAGCGGCGACATCTCAGATCATTACCTAGTATCATGTATACTTAATTTAGCTAAAGCTACAAAGCCGTACACCCGTTTCAAAAATGGCAGGACTATCACCGCTGCGACTAAAGATTGCTTTTTAAATAATCTTCCTAATCAGTATCATCTCCTCAGCATTCCAGATAGCTTAGAGGAACTCGATGTTGCTAAAGAAACTATTGACACTCTCTTTCCAGTACTTTAGACACAGTCGCTCCCTGCGCTAAAGAAGATTAAAGAAAATAGTCATGGTACAACGAGCACACCGGGCCCATAAAACAGCAGCCAGAAAGATCTGCTTATTTCTCGACTCTCTTAGAAGAAAACAAACACAAACCTAGGTATTTATTCGATACAGTGGCTAAATTAACCAAGAATAAAGCTTCAACTTCTGATGTTTGTAAACAGCACAGCAGTAATGACTTTATGAACTTCGTGTAAGATTGACAATATTAGGAAGAAAATTATAACCATGCAGCTGTCTACTACAGTATCACATCAGACAGAGCATCTTAGTGTCACTGAGGAAAATTACACTCATTCACTGCTATAGGAGAGGAAGAATTGGCTAAACTCTTTAATACATCTAAATCAACAACATGTATGCTTGACCCTATACCGACTAGGCTATTAAAAGAGATGCTACCAGAGGTCATGGATCCTCTTCTTAATATCATTAATTCATCTTTGTCATTAGGATATGTACGAAAACCTTTAAGTTGGCTATTATTAAACCACTTATTAAAAACGCAACTTGATCCTACAGAATTAGTCAATTACAGGCCAATCTCAAATCTACACTTTCTTTCAAAAATACTTGAAAAGGCAGTGTCTTCACAATTATGTTCCTTTTAGAAAGAAATGGTATCTGTGAGGATTTTCAGTCAGGATTTAGACCGTATCATAGTACTGAGACTGCTCTCATCAGAGTTACAAATGATTTACTCTTATCATCCGATCGTGGTTGTATCTCTTTGTTAGTGTTACTCGATCTTAGCGCTGCATTTGACACTATCGACCACAACATTCTTTTGAATAGACTCGAAAATTATGTAGGCATTAGTGGACCTGCATTGGCATGGTTTAAATCATACCTATCTGACCGTGCTATCAATTTGTAGCAGTAAATGAAGAGATGTCACACTGATCACAAGTTCAGTATGGAGTACCGCAGGGCTCAGTGCTAGGACCTTCACCCTGTACATGCTACCACTGGGAGATATTATTAGGAAGCATGGCGTTAGATTTCATTGTTATGCTGATGATACTCAGCTCTATATTTCTTCACACCCTGAAGAAACTAACTATTCACAAGATTAACGGAATGTATAGATGATATAAAAATTGGATGATCAGTAATTTCCTGCAACTTAATTCAGAAAAATAGAATTTTTAATCATTGGACAAAAAGCTCCACAAGTAGTAACCTAGAATACTGTCTAACCTCGATGGCTGCTCTGTCAAGTCCTCGCGTCACTTAGGAACCTGGGTGTGCTCTTTGATACCAATCTTTCGTTTGAAAGCCATGTTTCTAGCATCTGTAAAACTGCATTCTACCATCTTAAAATATATCTAAATTACAGCACATGCTCTCAATGCAAAATGCTGAACAGTTAATACATGCTCATGAGCTCAAGGCTAGATTATTGTAATGCTCTACTGGGTGGTTGCCCTGCTCGCTTAATAAACAAACTCCAGCTGGTCCAAAACGCAGCAGCTCGAGTTCTTACTAGAACCAGGAAGTATGAACACATTAGTCCAGTTCTGTCAACACTGCACTGGCTCCTATTAAACATCGCATACATTTTAAAATCTTGCTTTTACTTACAAAGCACTAAATGGTTTAGTTCCCCAGTACTTGAGTGAGCTCTAACACATTATACTCCATCATGTCTACTGCGGTCTCTAAACTCTGACCAGCTGATAATACCTAGAATATCAAAATCAACTGCAGGTGGTCGATCCTTTCCTATTTAGCACCTAAACTCTGGAACAGTCTTCCTAGCATTGTTCGGGAAGCAGACACACTGTCAGTTTAAATCTAGACTAAAAACACATCTCTTTTCTATGGCATACACATAAAACACTTTTTTCAATTAAATGATTATTAGGCTGCATTATCTAGGTCAGCGGGAACCGGGAACACTTCCCATAACACCTGATGTACTCGTTACATCATCCGAGAATGGCATCTACTCTAATGTTAGTGTCTCTGTTTTATCCCGAGGTCTACTGCAGTCAGCCGGATCCAGGCTGTATCCAGATCAGATGGTGGACCTGCACCCAGATGTGACCAACACATGACCCTGAAGTGTCTGCAGAGACCGTGTCATTTAGACTCCCCTTAAGCTGCCTCATCGACACGGCATCCTCAATAAACCTGTCTCCGGCGTGATGACTCCGATTGTTTGAATAGTCCTAGTTAATAATTCTTTAAATCGATATGTCATCCTCAAAACAACCCGCCTCCAGCGTGTTGCCGCGATCTTTCGAATATTACACTTTAGTAATTGTTTAATCAATACGGCATCCTCAATAAAACCTGTCTCCGGTGTAATGACTCGATATTTCAAATTATTTATTTTTAATAACTATTTAATCGATACATCATCCTCAATAAACCCGTCTCCGCGTGTTGCCTCAGATCTTCGAATATTCAGATCTATTATTACCTTTAAAATTGCCAGAATAATAATAATACGCTGTTTGTTAATTGGCCAGAGGAGAACTGGCACCCGACTGAGCCTGGTTTCTCCCAAGGTTTATTTTTCTCCATTAGGTCTCCTGATGGGGTTTTGGTTTCCTTGCCACTGTCGCCTCTGGCTTGGCTTGCTCAGTTGGGGAAAATCTATTTTTCAAATAAATTTCAAAATAAATCTAAATATTAAACTAAATTAACCATATAGACCAAATTACTGATCTAATTACTGATCTAAACCCCACATTGTTACTGTATGATAATCAAAATATATTCTGTTGCATAATTTTTCTGTTTAACACTGTGAAGCTGCTTTGAAACAATCTGCATTGTTAAAAGCGCTATATAAATAAAGTTGACTTGACTTGACTAAATATAATGCCAGATCTAAATATAATGCTATAATCAACACTTCATGATGAGTTAACCTTGAGAGCTGTAATAAAAAAATGTGTTAAAAGTTTTCGAGGTAGTCCCACATGTAGTTCTTATTTCATATGTAAAGATGTTAGCCAATCACAGCAATGGGCATTTACACTGAAGTCTCACAGCAGACACGCCCCTTCAAACAGAGTTAAAACAAGAGGGCTAAAAGGAAAAATGCCTTTTATTTCTAAATTATGAGCATCATAATTTTTGATCAATAAATCATACTAACATTATAGGAAACATAAAACAATGCAGTTCCCCTTTCTGTGTTTGCTTTAGCTACTGGCTAATTTGAACTAAACCAAGATATTGTGTCTGTAATTAGTGACAGTACACTTCAAAAACACTTAAAAAATAAAATTTTACTTAAATGCATTAACCTGTTTAATCATCAATTGAAACAAATGCCATGTTGCATGGTTTGTGAGCGTGACAGGAGACCATGGCTGAATCCGAAAGCTTCCATTGATACAGGCCGCTTGTTCAGTCTGAGTATGCCTCTGACAGCAGTGCAGGCTCCGCTATCACAGTTTTTTCCTACCACTTTCTCTAACCCTTTTCCTTGGCCTGCAGCCCCACCATAAACTCTAGCGCAAGGCTTTCTCCGCTAGCGGCACAGGCCCAGCTGCCTTTTTGTCTTCCCCAGCTTTCCTCCTTTCCCATCTTTCCTGTTTCTCCTGTCGGGGGCCGACCCAAACGTGAGGTTGCCTCCGCAAACTGTCTGGGCTCCTGCTTTCTTTCCACTTAACACTTTTCCCCAAACTAGTTTTCCTTTCACTGTTTTCTGCAACACCGATGCCCATACCGCCAAATGCAACAGCCCTGGAACACCCCACCCCACGTGAACAGCAACAGCAGAGCACAGATACTCACAGAAATTCAGGCTGTTGGCGGCAGAGGCAGACCTGTTCCCATTCCCAACCCCAATATCTCACTATTTAGAGCTAATATTCCCATAAACCATCCATTGAAACCGTTCCTTGACGCCTCTCTATTCCATTCTTCATACTGCATGGAAGTGTTTCAAGGCTTTCCATAATGTGAATTTCCCTGATTTATTTGCTTACCATCACTTCATTCATATCTCATCTCAACAGCATCAAGAACCTTCAAGTCAGCTCCATCAAGGGTTATCTAAGCGGATATTTTTTCACAAACTCGTTTTTGGTCTACCCTCCCCAGAAGCCAGACAACCAATAACTCTAGACATACTCACCAAATGTATCTTCACCCTCCGCCAAGGCTACCACTCCACCAATACTGCTCGCACTCCGCATGCAATGTTCATATTGGCTTTCTTTGGCTTTCTCAGAAGCTCAGAACTCACCATCACGTCCACCTTCAACCCAAAGCTTCATCCAACAGTTTCAGACCTATCACGCGCAAGATGACGAAATCTCTTACTTCATCAAACAAAGTAAGACGGATCAAATGAAAAAAGGCCATTTCATTTACATTTTCAATTCTCCCATCACCAATCCAGCTGTACCAACCCCTTTTAGCCTACCTACATTTCAGAAGCTTGCAGACTAAATTATCTTCTGACCCACTCTTCACAGACGACACCAACTGCCCTGTCACACATTTCTGGTTTGAAAAAACACCTCAAGTCCATAATGATTCAATCCGGGATCTCAGCAGACAACTTTTCTAGCCATTTGTTCTGCATAATTGCAGCAACCACAACTGCCTAAAAGGCACAAAAGGCCTCTCCCAGCACCAGACACTTGGTCACTGGTCGTCAGGGGCTTTCAAGAGCCACATTTGTTTCAATCACTCTCACATCAAATAAGGCCAACAGACCCTCATCAGCTAAATTTGTTTCAGCTTCAGCCTGTTTCCATACACCCAAACCTACAGGAACACCACATCCGTTTCAATTCAACATCACCAATCCGCTAAGGGAATCAATCATATACTTCTGCAGCAGCATCTCCCCAGTTGCTCCCGCAGGAGTCCGCCTCAATCTTTCACTGCCGCAGCAGTGTTATCTCCTTCGCTCCAACAGAAGCTCAGTTTTCTCCACCCAGCTGGCTTTCACCACCGCAGCAGTGTCATCTCCTCCGCTCCAACAGAAGCCTATTTTCTTCATCAAAAGGCCTACACTGCCACAGCAGTAATACTGGCACAGCAGTAATACTGGCTCAGCTCCCGCAGGAGTTCCATATTTCATTTCAATTTGCTTGTACTGCCGCAGCAGTGTTATCTCCGTACTCTTGCAGGAGTTCAGTTCTATGTCCAACCTGGCTCCCTGGATAATAGAAAATCAAGTTGAAAATGGCTCGTCTCCACTGCCGCATCAGTGTCGACAACTCCACTCTCGCAAAAGCTTGGTTACTCTGTTCCATACTCGTTTCACTGCCACAGCAATGTCATCATCGACATTCCCGCAGGAGCCCAATTTTCTGTACAACTGGTTTATTGGACAGATTGAAACATCTCGTCTCCACTGTAGTGTCGTCAACTCCGCTCCCGCAGGAGCTCTCTTACAGCCATCCAAACTCGTTTCACTGCCACAGCAGTGTCGTCAACTCCGCTCCCACAGGAGCTCAGTTACAGCCATCCAAACCTGTTTTACTGCCACAGTAGCATAATCTTCTCAACTCCCGCTGGAGCCCAATTGCCCGTACAATTGCCCGTACAATTGCCCGTACAATTGGCTCTTTGGATCGTTTTGAAAAATGTCAAATATGGCTCATCTCCACTGCCGCAGCAGTGTTGTCAACTCCGCTCCTGCAGGAGCTCAATTCTCCATACCACAGGCTCATTGGATAGTTTGGAAAGCATGTTGAAAACACCTTGTCTCCACTTCCGCAGCAGTGTCATCCACTCCGCTCCCGCTGGAGCTCGGTTACGCCATCCAAGCTTGTTTCACTGTCACAGCAGTGTCATCTCTTCTTCTCTAGCAGCTAAATTCTCCATACATCTGGCTCATCAGACAGTTTGAAAACAAGTTGGGAATGGAAGGATTTTGTTGCAAGTTCCGCAGCAGTGCTATCTCCTCTCACCCACGTGCAACCATCCCCAGCTGACTACCAACGAGGTTCACCTTTCTACCACGACCATCAAAAACCTCAGACAATAAGGAACAAGACCCCTGTGGGGACCCGGGGTAGAATAGGTCCCTAGCACCCCCTTGCTGATCGTAAGAGGCGACAAATGGGGCGACTTTTTTGCCGTAAGTTGCAACCCGTGTCTGGGGAGGACGAGAACCTGGTATTTGAGGAATTTGTATGCTGCGGCTACTTAAGGTCCAACACAATACTTTGGCTTTGAATTCACATAGACGGGAGGTTGGAAGGACCGGTCCAATCAATCGGCTAGTCAAGATGTACCCGAAAGGGCTTTGGCTTAGGTCAATTGGGTTAAAATGAAATTTATGTTCCCTTTTGCTCAAGTATATCACCCCTGTATCCTTGGTGCATATCTGGAGGATTACCGCGGCTCTGTGCACCCCCTTGTTGGGCTCCGAGGTGGGTGGGGAGCTGGAGTGATGAAACTCAAAATTTACAAACATGGCTAACAAAAAAACCCCAAAACGACGGATGATAGAACAAACATTGGATGATGACTCAGATACTGGATGTATTTATTCTCAAAAGAGTGAAAATTGGCAAAGATTTATACTGTTAGAATCACAAATAACAGACATACCTCTTACAAAATTGTCTCCATTTGCAATACAGAAAGGAATTTCAGGCATAGCAGGAACAGTTAAAGATGTTAAAAAGCTAAGATCTGGGCAAATACTAATAGAATGCACTAAGAAAAGCCATGCTGAAAACATCTTGCATGCAAGTATGCTGGCAGATGTACCAATAAAGGCATTTTATCATCCATCATTGAACAGTAGCAAAGGAGTTATGCGTACTAGAGAGCTACATGACATGGATGAGACTGAAATAGCATCAGAATTGACTCAACAAGGGGTAACGCATGTCAAGAGGATTACAATTAAAAAAGAAGAACAGATAATTAAGACAGGCACTTATATCTTGACTTTTAATAAACCTCAACCTCCAGAGAAGATTCAGATTGGCTATATGAGTGTACCGGTCAATATTTTCATTCCAAACCCATTGAGATGCTATAACTGTCAGAAATTTGGCCATGGTTCTGCTTTCTGTAAAAGAAAAACAGTCTGCTGTAATTGTGGAGAAGAAGGGCATGAATCAGGATGTTTAAAACCATCAAAATGCAGCAACTGTTCAGCTGATCATCCAGCTTCAACAAAGAATGTCCAATTTGGATAAAGGAAAAGAAATCCAAAGAATAAAATGTGTTGAAAGGATCAGTTTTGTTGACGCAAAAAGGTTGAGGAGTCTCCATCTTTTAATATGAGGAAAACATATGCTTCTGTGGTGAAACCAACCATGAGCTCTACTGACAGTCAAACTGATTTGACATGGGTCAATGGTGAGAAACCACAAAATGTCAACAATAGAAGTTCTGTTTTAATCAAAAGAGGAATCAAAGAACACAAAGTCAAATAATGATAAATCAAACCCAAGCCAAAGAAGATGAAAATCATCAAATGAGCACAATCAGCCCTTGAGAGGGAAAAAGATACAACAAAGTACAAAAACTCAATCAACAAAATCAAATCAAGAGGGGAAAACGCAAAAGATAGAATGCACAAAAACAAAGATGTTGAAATGACAGAGACTATAAAATCCCGAAGTCGAAGCTTAATCTCCCAAATGCAAAGGTAAAGGGCAGGTACTTGTCTTACCTACTTGAAAATGAGGAATCATGTAATTCCAGTGGAATTGTCAAGGACTTAAGGCAAATTTTTCAGAGCTGCAGCAATTGGCAGCTATTTTCAATCCCATTGCCTTCTGCCTCCAGGAAACTCATTTAACAACAAATAGTAAACTGACGTTGAAAAAGAATAATATTTATAACACTTTTGGTCCAAATATACAACGTCCGTCTGGTGGATCGGCCATATTAGTAAGGCATGACATAATCCATAGTCAAGTGCCAATAGATACAAACCTGCAAGTGGTGGCTGTGCGTTTAACGCTACATAAAACAATAACGATGTGCTCTATTTATATACCTCCGGATACCACAGTGCCAATACAAGAACTGAACAAAATGGTAAAACAGTTTCCATCACCATATATATTAATGGGTGATTTTAATAGTCACAGCACATTATGGGGAGGAAAACATATAAATACCAAAGGCAGAAGAATAGAAGAATTCATATATAATAATGATTTGTGCTTATTAAATGATGGCTCAAGCACATATCTGCATCCAGGATATGGAACTTATTCTGCTATTGACTTAACATTGTGTGAACCTGAAGTATTAATTGATTTTTCATGGCAAGTATGGAAGGACCTCTGTGGGAGTGATCATTATCCATTGATTTTAACATCCACTGAAGAAGTCATTCAGCAAGACATTCCAAGATGGAAAATGGAAAAAGCTAATTGGTATATTTTTCAAAAATTGTGCTATGAGAAGTTTAATATAGACTGGAAAGAACTTCAAGATCCAATCAAGAAATTCACTGACATACTGATTGAAATAGCAGAAAAATCAGTTCCAAAAACATCAACAAAGTCATGCCTGAGAAATCCATGGTTTAATGAAGACTACAAAAGGCTATTACTGATCGGAAGAAGGCAGAAAGAAATTTCAATAAACATCCAACAACAGAAAACCTTATCAGACTGAAAATTTGTAGAGCACAAGCACGAAGAATTATTAATGAAACAAAGAGGCAAAGTTGGAAAAAATATGTGTCAAGTTTAACATCACAGACACCAACAAAGAAAGTATGGGATATGATACGAAAGATGAAAATAAGGAAGGAGGATTACAAATACAACATATAAAAATCAGGACACTTTACTAACAACGAAACAGGATATTGCTAATAAATTGGCAGAGACATTTGAGAGTAATTCATCATTAGAAAACGGTCTTCCCAGATTTAAAGAAATGCAAATAAAACAGGAACGGAAAGAAATTGATTTCTCTTCTGATAACGCTGAATCGTATAACCAGCCTTTTACAATGGAGGAACTTTTGAAAGCCATTAAAAACTCGAATGACACTGCAGTTGGACCTGACAAAATTCACTATCAGTTTTGAAACATTTACCCTATAATGTATTAGTGATTGTACTGGAAAATTTCAACAACATCTGGAAATCAGGAGAATACCATATTACTGGAAAGAGGCAATAATTATACCAATACCTAAACCTTGAAAAGACCATACTGATTCAAATAATTATCGTCCGATAGCCCTAACTAGTTGTTTATGCAAAACCATGGAAAGAATGATAAATGATCGGCTGGTGTGGATCTTGGAAAAAGATAAAAAGATCAGTAAATATCAATGTGGATTTAGACGAGCAAAAAGTACTCTTGATCATCTTATAAGATTAGAAGCTTTATGCGAGATGGTTTTATTAAAAAAGAGCATGTAGTAGCAGTGTTTTTTGATTCAGAAAAAGCCTATGATACTACGTGGAGGTATGGTATTTTGAAAGATTTGTATGATATGGGCTTCAGAGGATATTTACCCATTTTTATTTAAAATTTCTTATCTAATAGAGTTTTTCGTGTCCGTGTAAGAAATGTATTATCCGACGTGCATGTACAAGAATCAGGAGTGCCTCAAGGAAGTATACTTTCAGTTACTCTTTTTAGTATTAAAATGAATGGTATTGTAAGTGTTATGGGGTCTAATATATTTCGTAGTTTATATGTAGATGATGTGTGTATTTGTTATAAAGGAAAAAACATGAATATGTACAAATACAAATATGTATAAATAAAATGTATGACTGGTCAGTAAAAATGGTTTTAAATTTTCTAAATCCAAAACTGTATGTATGCATTTTTGTCTTTACGGTCTATGCACTTAGATCCAGAGCTTTTTTTAGAAAGAGAACCTATTAAAGTCATAAAAGAGACAAAATTTCTAGGAATTAATTTTGATAACAAATTATCCTTTATTCCTCATATAAAAATGCTGCGAAATAGATGTTTTAAAGCAATGGATATTATAAAAGTGTTACCAAGGATCAAATGGGGTGCCGATTGTGAAGTTCTCTTGAGACTTTATAGGACAGTTATTCGATCAAAAATGGACTATGGGAGTATCGTTTATGGATCTGCTAGGAAGTCATACATCAAAATACTGGACACGCTACATCATACAGGATTGAGACTTGCTTTAGGAGCATTTAGGACTTCTCCAACTCAGAGCTTGTATACAGAAGCAAGAGAACCATCGTTATATAACAGAAGGCTGAAATTGGCTCTCAACTATGTAGTTAAACTAAAAGCTAATGAAAGTAACCCAGCGTATTCTTCAGTTTTTCATCCTCAGTATTCACACTTGTATGAAGCCAGACCCAGATACATTAGTCCTTTTGGAATTCATATATAAAATCACATTTGGAAAATATGGATATTAATCTGGATATACTAACATCAACACATCTTTGTCCTATACCGCCCTGGAATATTAAAAAACCCACCATCATGATGGACATGGCTCAGTATATAAAAAAGATAAATCATCCAAATTTCTATCAGGAGGAATTTCTGGATATAAGGCACAGCTTACCAACTCATGTACCTGTATACACAGATGGATCAAAGTCAGATAATCGGGTATCTGCTGCAGTGGTGATTGGGTCAAAACGCTATGGCAAGTGTATTTCTGGACAAAGTTCAATCTTCACAGCTGAAGCCTGTGCATTACTTGCTCTTGAAAAAATAGAGAAGGAACAACAACGCAACTTTTTAATTTGCACAGACTCTAAATCCTGCCTACAAGCACTTGATTCTTTGAAAACTGAACATCCAATAATTACCAGCATAATAGGACAAGTGGACTTTTTAAAGAAGCAAGATGTCAATATTGTTTTTTGTTGGATACCAGGCCATATGGGTTTGACTGGTAATGAACAAGCAGATAGAGCAGCAAAGGAAGCACTTCAGATGGAAATGACAGAATGTAAAATACCAGTGTCTGACGTCAAACCCATATTGAACTTGTATATTTACAATAAATGGAAATGGAATGGGACGAATGTAAATAACAAATTATATGAGGTGAATCCAGTTTTAAATCAAGGAGTTATTAATTATCATTTTGAAAATAGATATGACCAGGTTGTATATACGAGATGCCGAATTGGACATTCACGACTCACTCATTCATATTTGTTGAATGGGGAAGAGAAACCAGTTTGTGATTTGTGTAAAAATGTCATGAGTGTAAAACATATTCTAATAGAATGTCCTTCTTTAAATAATATTAGAGAAAGGTTTTATTTAGAAAACACATTAATGGACATTTTTAAAAAGGTTTCTCCTGGAGTAATTTTAGAATTTCTGTCAAATGTTAAATTGAAAGATTCTATGTAATTGGTGTTATTATTACTGTTGTCGTCATTGGTATATATGCCTGATTTTGTATAGTGCTTGTTTATAAGACAAAATTGTTTAATTACTGTAATCAATGTATTGAAGTGATACTGCTGATTGCCATGAATATAGCCATTGTTGCTGATATGGCATTATATCATAAGCAAATAAATAAATAAATAACGAACAAGACCTCCCGATCCACTGACTAACCCCTTTCCTTTGATTGGCACAGCATCAGTTTCGTGCTCTGCAACTTTTGGACACCTCGGACAGCACACAAATACACATACCATTTATTCTATCTGAATATTTGTAAGTATGAACTCGTGAAATTATGTTTCTTTAAAAAACTAGGTTCGGGAGAAACACTTTCAAATGATCTATCCAATCATGATGTCATTCCAACCAGCTGTCAGCAATCAGTAATCAACATGTCTACCAATCAGCTCAACTGGAGGATCACATAAATACCCAGTCAACTTAACAATGTTCCTTGACAGGTTTTCAGCATCCCTCCACCACCCCGTCTTCCTCACACTCACCTGGTTACTTCCTAACCAGAGATACAGGGGAGTACTCTGGGTTAGGGCCAAATACCGAGCTCGGAGCCTTCTCCTTCGGACAGCATGCCAAATACGCATACCATTTATTCTATCTGAATTATTTGTAAGTGTGAACTCGTGAAACAAAACGCCATTGGCTTTCGCTATTGCTGTTTTGACACAAACCTCTCGTGGGGGTGGGCTTAACTCTGATTGGATAGTGAGCTTTTGATGGACAGGTGCTCTCTGGCCTGGAAGTACAGACTTCACTCAGTGGCGCCCATATTGGAAAGCTCTCGCTGATATTTGTGTGCCATACGTCGTGCTTTGTACTAAGTATGTAAATAATATTTGACCTTCGATCGTCTCAGGCTGTGAAGTAATACTGTATGTACTGTATAACAGAACCTCAGCAGGGTGCGGGACTGTTTTTCCCCAAAAGTTACGCAGTCACAAAGCAGTGATTCACATCACATCGTAACAATAAAATAACCTAATTACACTCACAACAAACACATGCAGAATACAAATACTTTCTGCTTAAAGGGGTGATGAATTGAGAAACCAACTTTACTTTGAGCCTTTGATATATCAAAGTTCATCATGATATAAGAATATTCTGTAAGTTTCAGAGCTGAAAACGTCCTTGTTAGTCAAAGAAAAGCTTTTATAGACACCAGGCCCAGAAAACGTGAGCTGGAATTCAATGACGTCATGGGAAGAAGAAATGCAACTCAACTGATGAATATGTATGCGTGCTTCTGAAGCCCCGTCCACAGAGTCGAGGAGCTACAGGTGGCAGAGCAGTAATCATGGTGAGCAAAGTAATATATTACTCTGTGCCAGGTTGTGGAAGAACACAGTCGCTGCATAAGCTTCCTTCGGATGCTAGGAATGAGTGGTTGAACTTTATTTTTAATGAAGTTCCAGCTCACATGGGGAAGACATGTACGTGTGTTCACTTCATTTCACTGCGGAATCGTTTGTAAACAAGTCTCAGGTGCTGGATTTGCAGACACAATGTTGTGCCTTCCTTAATGGATTCGCCAGGAATGGTGCAACAAACTTATTTGAGTAAAACGTCTTTTTTTATATGTAATGGTAGTCCCGGGGCTACGGGCTACCAAAACGTAAGCCCATGTGTGCGTGTGTGCGTGCGTGTGGGCATGCGGTTCGTGCTTTTCGACCGATTGTTCGGGCCTTGTAATACAGAAATAATATTCCAATCAATCTCGGGTGGATGAGAAATAAATCATTGTATTTGTTTGATAAAGACGTTTACGAGCACCGTGATCGAGGGAATAATTCCGGTTGCCGCTTTCAAAACAATCCCTCCCTAATGTGAACTGAACTGACAGGGGAGCTGAAGTTTATTAAATATGCAAATCTTATCCAATCCCAGCCGAGGGCGTTTACTTCCAAGTCTCCAGTGCAGCACACCCATCAAAATCCAGCGTTCAGGAGAAAGCCTCAAAACCAGTGTAGAAAATAGCCTATTACTTATTCATTATGATGTTTTTGAATGTAAAAACCACACAAACGTCATTAGTTGACCTCAGACAACAGTACCTTTAAAATAAATAACAAGACCAATTATGTAAAAGTTATTTTCAAGCACAAACATTAAACATCTGAAGTTAAAAAAAAATGGAAACACTTTACAATAAGATTGTAGGACCTATTAACATTAGTAAATGACCATGAACAATTAGTTCTTCTTTGTTAACGTGAGTTCATAAAAATCCAGCTGTTCATTGTTTGTTCATGTTTGTTCACAGTGCATTAACTATTGTTATCAAGATTTTAATAATGCATAAGTAAATGTAAAAATTAACATCAACAAAGATAAATAAATGTTTTATAAGTGCAGTTCATTATTAGTTAATGTTAACTTATGTAGTTAACTTATGTTACTAACAAACCTTTTATTGTAAAGTGTTACCAAAAAAGTGCCTTATATAGTATAAACCATCTGGTCAAGCACACCGACATCTGCCAAACCACAGAACATGCCACTCTCTGCAAGCACACATACAATCACACTTCCCACTGCACATTTAACACGTTTACATGAATATGAAATTGAAAGAAATCATGAATTTGTATATTCCAGCAGCGAGTCAACACAACAAAGCATTCCAGAAGACTCCTGAACATCATAAAACTTAATCAAGGAACCCAAAGGGCCTTGAGAGACACTTTGTCTGCAAACTAAGGACCCCCTGTAAGGAACTCTCACTCATGACACCAAGTGTTATCTGGGAACTAAAAGTGAACTGGAGATCAAAGAAGCACGTACTTTGCCTCCCCCCTGTAGTTCGTTATAGAAATGAGACAGAGGCTCGGTATGCTGGATAACAACTTGTTTTATTAACTATCATGGAGCGGTTGAAACTCTGTCTTGTTCAATACCACCTGCTTGGCCATCAGGGGGCGGGAGACTGATACCGGAAAGTACCACACATGAACATAGCTCCCTTAAACGCACATGTACATCTTGAGTAACTCGATGGCACATCATCAGTTATCTACATCCCCTTTCCTTAGTTCTATACTTCCTCTTACGAAAAGGTAATATAATTTCACAAAAATTCTTGTAACATTATGTAACGCTAACTAAACTTGCAACTGAAATAGAATATCAGAATTCCTCCTTGCAATAATTTTTTTTTTCCTTGAAATAAAATGTTTCCATGCAACAACATGAATCGTTTATCAATGTACTTAGGATTAGGCTTGGAAATCCGACCATATCTAGTACGATATGGTAACTTTTGAGCATTTGGCTCAGCCGGAATGTGTCCTCAGTGTGCAGTGTATTACTAGACACATTGCTGAAGTCTGGCACAGATTTGAGTTGTGACAATAAGTCCTCCAGATCAACTTGTGTGTTGTGTGGGAGTGGTTCTTTTACAGGAAGTAGATGTCGACGATTCCTCCTGTACTCTTTACCATCTGACTCCACAACATAAGATCTGTGCTTGGTGAGGATGCTCCTGACAACTCCAATCTTGTCATGTCCTTTTGCTGTTTGCATCCGTATCACTTGGGATTCCTGCAGTGAAGATGGAGGTTTGCTACTTTTGTCAAAGTACACTTTTTGCATTCTTCGCTTCTTGAAGAGTTGAGCTTTGACTTTTACAGTGTTCTTTGACCTTGGCTGCTTGCTGATGGGCATGTTGGTACGTGTTACCCTGGACATTAATCTTTGTGCCAGTGAACCTAGTATCTTGTCTCGAGGAATGTTGCGAATGTTTAACAAATTCAGATATAAGTATGTCCCATCCCTCTTGGTGGTTTCGAGCAGGTCGATTTGCACTACGAACAGCTCTTTCTGCAAGACCATTCGCCTGGGGATACTCAGGACTGCTAGTGATGTGACAAAAGTCACATGAGCTTGCAAAGTCTTTGAGGACCTGACTAGTGAACTGGGTTCCATTGTCAGTAATTAGCCTTTGGGGAATACCATGCACAGAAAAGTGCTTCTTCAGTTTGTCGACAATGTTTTGCCATGTCAGGGTTCTAAGTGGATTGATCTCAAACCACCCAGAGTAGGAATCTACCAGCACTAGGTGTTGTTGGTTGTTCCAGTCAAATATGTCAACGGCAACAACGGACCAAGGCAATTCTGGGATTTCATGGAGCTGCAATGGCTCCTTTTGTTGGTGAGGTTTTAAAGCATTGCATATGCTGCAAGACTGGACAAAGTTGTCAATGTCCTGTGTCATTGTCAACCATAAAACGGCGTCACATGCTCTGTGTTTGGTCGCTTCAGCTCCTGCATGTCCTTTGTGCCGAATTTGTAAATATTCATGCTGTAGGCTGTGAGGAATTACCACTCTTGTTCTCTTCATGATGACACCATCCTTTGTGGTGAGCTCATCTCGGAAAGGAAAGAAGGGTTTTAGTGGCACAGGCACACTCTGGATTTTCTTTGGCCAGCCATGCTTTATGGTGTTGCACAGGCTCTGCAGAGAGCTTTCTTTTTCTGTATGTTCTTTGAGCTCTTGCAGACGGTTGACTGAAATCAGCTGGATGGTCATCACCTCAAATTCATTCCCAGATAGCATTGTGACATTGAGTCAATGTTGAAATTCCATCAGAATCATAATTTTGGTTGAGGTTGAAATTTCAGTGCTAAGTAGTATTGGATCAATGTTGAAAATCCGATGCTAAAAACATATTGGACCAATGTTGAAAATTCAATCCTAAATAATATTGGATCAATGATGAAAATTCCATGCTTTCCAGTGTTGAAAAGACAAACATTGAATCAATGTTGAAATTCCATCAGAATCATCATATTGGTTGAGCTTGAAATTTCAATGCTAAGTAATATTGGATCAATGTTGAAAATCTGATGCTAAAAAAATATTGGACCAATGTTGAAAATTCAATGCTAAATAATATTGGATCAATGTTGAAAATTCCATGCTTTTCAGTGTTGAAAAGTCAAACTTTGAATCAATGTTGATGTTTGGTCAGCTTAATTCTCCACTGTTGTGGCTTACTCTCAATCTATCTGTCCCCTCATTCAACATGTTAAAGCAAATCCAAATCAATTGGGTACATTTCTGTGAAATGTGAACACATTCATTTTCCCCAAAGGATGAATCTCCTCCAACGAGTGTATGGATTTTCAAAGAACTCCTACCATAAATTGAACTCAATGAGATACACCAGTTGATTATCATTAGTAGGCTATTATTAATATTAATGTTTTAATTATTGTTTTACAATAATCCTCCTCGATCATGGAAAACATCTCCAATCCCCTAGTTTTTTTTCTGCTAGCTATACAGCGCAAGCAAGAAGCGAGATATATGACTGTCACAGAGTCCTTAATTATTGTGTCGTCCAGTTATATAAATAAATCATAGCCTATCTGTTGTACATTTTAAAAAATGTTGGCTATTAGTTTTATTATTTAAATCATGTAGAGTTTACATACATTTAAATATTTATCTAAAGAATAATAAAAAATTTAGAATATTTATTGAATGCGCCACAATCCAATCCAGTAGGTGGCGGTAATGCACCTTCAATCTGGCTGCCAACCACCAATCAGATCAAAGCAGTTTAACAGACTTCAAGCGTGAAAAAGACAGACACAGGACAGCGACAGTGTTTTTTTTAGAGGTAAGAACAAAAATATTAATAAAATATATCTCGATTTTCTTTTGTGTTTTTATTTATCTTTATTTCTTACAACTTGTGCTTTACCTGGGCGAGTCAATGTGAACTGCAATGTCACGTGAACGCCCTCGTACACAACCAGTGGCCAGGATGATCTTAATACATTGAGTTTCAGTTTGTTTTTCACCAAACCCTATCAAATTTGTATTTATCTTTATTTCTTAAGATTGGCATATACTACGATTTTCGTCCGATTTCTAACCGAATTCTGACTCGTGCTACTCTTATTTGGCTCGGGCCGATTTTCAACGCGCGTCGTTTGTTGTGAGGTGTTCGTCTATGGGATGATTTTAGTATCAAAATGATTTGTGCGTGTAACGAGTAGGATGTGTATTTGTGGAAATGGTGCCGCGCATGCATTCATTGATTTATGAGTCGATTCTATTTGATTCATTTGGATTTTGAGACAATATCGACTCAAAAATGAGTCAGTGAATGCATGCGCAGCACCATTTCCACAAATGCACATCTTACTCGTTCAGTGTAGAAACGAGAGGCGATCGGACGGCTAGATGAATTTCTGTCATGGCAGTAATTCTGTTCGCCACTCATGAGGGTATCGCACAGCTGAAGCAGAGCTACGGACTGATTGACCTATCGGCACGGTGAGGGGAAATAGGACAATCGGTTCGTAGCTCTGCTTCAGCTGTGCGATACACGAGGGCCGACCACAATTACATCATTCCAAATTTATCTTTAATGCGGCAAGAAAAGAGTGAGATCTTTAGTTCTGTAGGCAGCTATATCAAACTGCTATATCAAACCGCAGACAATTAGCAAACTGCTGTGCCTCCAGTTTGTGTTGTAAATGGATATTCTATTCCAAACCACTGTGCCTATCCAGCTCCTCTTTTATTAATTTAGCTACTTGATCATTCATTTACTTGTTTCACTTTCACACTTTATTTGTTTATTTACTATTATGTACTATTAAATATAATAATAATATAAGATAAAACATCAGATTTCACTTTGCTTTTCCATTCATTCCTCCTGTGAGTCTGCAGGTGCTTTAAAGGGAAAAGTATATACTAAAATTCATTAAAGAGTCTTGAATTGAAATTCAATGAGTTTTAACTGGGATGTAAAGATTTTGATAAAATTTCAAGTTTGACTTAATTTTGTTGTACATTTATAATGTTTAATTAATCACACTTCCAAATATGTACTAACTTTTTGTTGTTTTAGATGCCTTACAAGTGAATGCTGATAAAAGGAGGCATCAGAGTTTCTCATTGCTGGGATGGTGCAAAAATGGCTCCATTACGCCCTTGAAAAGCTTGGGGCATTGGAGTATTTCATTCTTTCTTCTACCTTCTTTCTTTCAGTAGTACTGTCCTATTTCTATCTTTATTGGCAAGTTTCCATTTCTATTTACTTCCATTTTGCAGATGCAGGTTGTCATGTTTTTCTAGGCTCTTCTCCTGGCATTTGTTATAAATTCCGATGTAATTTTTCTAAGCCAATGTGAGATTTCCTGTTGTAATTGTGGGGCATAAATAAATACATTTGCATGTGAACGGAAGGATGTTACTTTGAGTGACTTTTTCATACAAAACTGCAGCCATACATGGTCTCTGATTGAAAGGAATAAGATAAAGAGACAATGAACTGGCATAGAATCCTGCTGTACATAAAACAAGATTGATTTTAAAGTGTTTCTATGTTGATTCAATGTTAAATAAGTGATTTAATTATAGTTTAAAAAAATATTGATTTTAATGCCCATCTTGATCTATTTTTCATCATTGAAATAACATTATTTCTGGGTGCAAACCTGATGAAAAATCTATGTTAAATGTCAACATTGATTCAATGGCATTGGACATTTGTGAAGCTACCTCCTCCACCGTGCGCATGGGATGATGAGGGCGCATAAGAGCTTCATTTAGATCCCTTGGATCAATGCATAAGCGGATCTTGTCAGTATCTTTTTTATGCGTGGCGACCATTGAGGATACCCACTCTGTGGGGTCTGAAACGGGTGTTATGACTCCCAATTTTGTCATGTTTTTTAGTTCAGCTTCTACTTTGTCACGCATTGCCACAGGTAATCGACGAGGGGGTCGGACCACTGGAGTTACAGCTGGGTTGATCTTCATTGAGTATGTCACAGGTAAGGTGCCTAGCTCGTCATCAAACAGGTCATCATATTCCGTGAATATTTTATTTGACAAGCTCTCATTTTTGTTGAGATCAATTCCATGCACTTCTTCTTTGAGGGTTATCATGTTCCTTTTAAACAGTCTGGCAGGCCCAGCAATGATTTGACATTTTTATCAACAACATGAAATTGCAACATGTGTGATTTTCGTTTGCTGGTCAGACATTGCAGCATCACAATTCCTTTTGTTTCAATCACTGTGCCTCCATAAGCCACTAATGTTGCTTTTGACTTCTCTTGAATTTTCTCATTTTTTCTCACTGCTTCATACGTTTCAGTTGAAATGACATTGCACTTCGCTCCTGTGTCAATTTTAAGCTCAAGGGGCTTGCCATTCACTGTTAGGCTACAGTGAATTTCTTGTTTGTTGATTGCACTATGGTGGCTAACTGCATCAATTTCACTGGCACCTAGACAGAGCCCACCAATAACAAGATATAAGGCTGGCTGGCGCCTTGTTGCAAGGCCTCGTGTTTTATGCTAGATCGCCATGGTTTTGCGATGACCTCTGCTTTGGTGCGTGCTGGCCTTTCCACCTCTCTGCCTGCACGTTTCACTGCTGTCTGAGCTACCAAGAGCTCTCCATGAAACTCCAAAACTCTGTTTGAACCTCACCGAAGAAGACTTCCTGGAGCCTGCACAACCGCACCTCAGAGAAACTCCTGTCGCTTAGCAACCAGCTAACGCTACCCAGGAATCGGCTTACCCCGCAAAACCAACCAGCCGTCCCTCCTAACACCACAACTGACTACCAGCCAAACAAACGCCGTCCTGAGAGGAACCCATGCTCATAGGAGCATTCAAACGCAGGTACATGACTCTCCACTCTGGCTGAACTGATAAAAATCGTATCTAGGCGAACAAACTTAAGTTGAACTGCTAGTATATTGATTCTCAGGTTGTGGCTAAGAAATCGTATCTGAACGAACCTGTGTGTCTGTGTTTTCGTTAGAATAGTTGTGTTTTAGAATAGCTCAATAAACCTTTGTTTTTTCTTTTTCATCTGTACAAGTGTCTTGGGCTTTGTGTTTATAAGTTACTGCCTCAAACTGATCGATTGTGTTACCTAAGCTCACAAACAGTGAACATAAAGTTAATGATATTATTGCCATTATCACAGGTAATATCCCTATTCAAGATTGATAAAATACTCTTAATTTCAACGTATCGGTGGACGAATAGTTGATCAAGTGTGAAACATTAATTTTGTATAATTTTTATGTAATTATGGTTCTTTTCACTGTAATTCAATCCCCCTTTGAGTTATTTGATCCGAATCAATTCCTTACAATACATTCTTAACACACTGTACGTTTCATTATTCTTGCACGGCTTTCTAATTCAGTGAAATATTGTGTTCAAGCTGTTGCTATATTTTAATTTTGTGTGTCTGCGGTTTTTGTAGGGCCACTGCCAGATCCCTTGGTACCTTTCTTCAGGAGCTGCTCTGAGTCAGATTACACCCAAGCCATTGATAGCAAACCTGCTCACTGGAATCCCAAACATGTCTTTCAGCAAATCCCGTTTTGGAGCAGTAATGGAGTTTGCTCTCCTATCAGTGTCCTTCTGACATGCATTTTGAACTTACAAAACACCCTGATGCACCCACCTTTCCATACTTGTCTCTTACTAACCCTTGTTTGGAAAACAACCTCTGCTTTGTTTCAAATCTTCGTCAAAGTCTTCACCTTGATTCCTTATATATTACACATGATTTAGCAACAGAAATTGAGTCTGACACTAGAGCACAATCTAAATGTACATTATGGAGAACAGTTAGGAAGCCAAGGGTCACTGCTAGTTTTTTTTAGAGAAGCCTGTCAATGCAATGAGAATGATGACTGGTGCAAAGCAAACGAATGCCATGAAACGGGGACTGGAGCTAGAACCAGTTATTCTTCAGCACTATGCTGATGCCACCCAGAATGTCCTTCCTTGTGGCTTTGTAGTGCATAGTGAGGCACCACATTTGGGAGCAAGTCCCGATGGTCAGGTTTTTGATCCAAAGGAAACTCCTACTTTCGGACTAGTTGAGGTCAAATGCACACCAAAAACAAATGCTCATGAAGTGCAACATTTAAAAATAGTGGATGGTAGCCCTAAGCTCCTACACAGTCATAAATATTACTGTCAAGTACAAGATCAGTTAGCCATTTCTGTTTCTGAATAAGTGACAAAGTCACACCAAGACAAACCTGAGCTCTTAATTGAGCCAATCTGGAGAAGCGATTAGTTCATTACTGAAATGAAAAACAAACTAGACCTTTATTACTTTAATGAGTACATGACAGCATATCTCAGTGTAGTGTAACATGCTACACAAAAAAAGAAAGAACTTGTCACACTGTTTATAGTTCACCAATTTTATTTATGTACCACTTCACAGTGTAAATTTTGTATGTACAAAGAAATGTAATCAATTATGGTAATATCAAATATTTTTAGCTGTGTGTAAATGTGTGAATAGTACTCTGTGGCAAGCAGCGGGGGCGAGGGACCGCGAGAGCGGACCCGGGGACGAGGGATAATGAGTGCCAGCTGCGCGTCACACCGGTCTCGTCTCGCGGCCGAGTGACGGGAGCATAAAAGGAGGAGCGAAGGCAGCGGAAGACGAGAGAGGACCAGGCCTGGATTTTATGTTATGTTTTGTTTACGTTTGTTGTGTCGGTGGGCAGTCGTCCGTGAGGGGCTGCCCACGTTTTATTATGTGTGTGTGTTTGCGGGCAGTCGACCGTGAGGGGTATTGTTGTGGTATTGTTTTATTCTGCGAATTACCCTCTCCACACGGACTCGTAGCCTAGCAATGGCCTGGGTGTGCAGTGTGTCTTCCTTGGTTAGCTGGGGTGTTCGTTTGAAAGGTGGAATTATCAGGCTTGCTCCAACATCCTTTAAAGGGTTAGTTCACCCAAAAATGAAAATTTTGTCATTAATGACTCACCCTAATGTCGTTCCAAACCCGTAAGACCTCCATTCATCTCCGTAACACAGTTTAAGATATTTTAGATTTAGTCTGAGAGCCTTCTGTCCTTAAATTGAAAGTGAATGCCCACTCTACAGTCCGTGTCCAGAAAGGTAGGAAGTAAGGATAACACAGCAGCAGCGTCTTACGTCAGCAGCGGGATTCAAACAAACGCTGAAGAGAATAGAATGCTGGATAAAGTCCTAGTTTTTGTTATTTTTGGCCCAAAATGTATTGTCGATGCTTCAAAAAAGTCTAACTACCCACTGATGTCACATGGACTACTTTGATGATGTTTTTCATACCTTACTTCCTACCTTTCTGGACACGGACTGTAGAGTGGGCATCCACTTACAATGGAAGGACAGAAGGCTCTCGGACTAAATCTAAAATATCTTAAACTGTGTTCCGGAGATGAACGGAGGTCTTACGGGTTTGGAATGACATTAGGGTGAGTCATTAATGACAGAATTTTCCTTTTTGGGTGAACTAACCCTTTAACATCTTCTCAATTGTGAAGCCCTTATCTGCCATGACGCCATCACCTGGTTCAAGGAGGTCTAAGATGCCAGATAACATGGTCAGTTCTTTGTCAGAAATAGATCCAGTGTAGAGCCTTTAGACAAAAGTTATTGTTCCATTAGGAGCAATTTCTATCAAACATTTCAGAGTGGTAGTGTTCTTGTACTGTGATAAAGTTTCAGACTGAAGAGTGAGTGATGATGGCTTCTCACATTTTATCTCAGTGCAGTCAAGGATGACTCGCAGATTTGGACAGTACTCTGTACTTTCTGGCCATAGATGCATTTACCTTCTCTCTAGTGGCCCATATGGAGAGGGAGCCTAGCACAAGATATAAGTAATTGGCCCATGTAATAATGATCCTGCTCACAGTTGATAAACTGACACTGAAAAGTCCTTCTCTTTCAGGCCGACTGACACTCTCATACAGTACATTAAAAACTCATAAATGAGTTCCAGTGATCTCTGGGGACTTGGAGTTGGGTCCGCCTCAGCATCTCTCTGAGCCTTTGTCCAGTATGCCAGATTTTCTGCTGATGGTGCAATAGAATTCCAGAAAACGTTGAATGTTTTCTCAGATGGAAACGGCGTATAAAATCTGAAATCTTCTTCTGTTCTGCAAAAGCAGATGATGGCAAGAGGATGCTGGGAAAGATGCTGCGCATGTGCTTTTAGCTCACAGATCTTGCTCTCAGACGATACCTTCAGCTGCACAATCTGTTTCTTTAGCTCTTCAAATCTTGCATTAGCTTCATCAAGTGCACCATCAGAAGATAAAACAAAATCATAATCATAATTAACAACACAAAGTGTATACTCCAACTATAAGCTAAGAATAGTTTATATAAAGATACAATTTTATAAAGATTCTTAAACATTAATGACAGGTGATAAATTATTATACTATAAACCAAATACTAAAACATTTAAATACCAAAACAACTTTTTAAAACTATTTTAATAATAGTTAATAGTATAACAATTAATTTATCAAACATCATTGTTTAATTTTAACAACAATATGCCATGAGATAAATTAATAGGCAATATTCGACAATATATAAATCATTTCTAAACTTTTGCCATGAATACACTCTACTTATATAAAATTCATTTTTAGATATTCTATTTATTCTTAGTTTTTCCACTCCATACTCTGTTTTCTTTTTTCCATATAGACATGGGAATTACTCAAATCAAATTCCATCATTTTCCAAATTGCATGTGACAGATACAGTTAACAAGAGTAGTACTAGGTGAAATTAATACCTTGTGTGGGTGACTCTCGTAGTCATGGTCATGTAACCTGGTCGATGACGACATTGCAGAATGAGTAGAGAGATCAATGTCTTGCTCCATCTGATGTCTAGCTCTCTATAACACACACACTTGTTTCAGTTGTGATGCATAATCATTCCACTGAAACCTTGAAGGATTTCAAGGCGTTTCACAATTCCACCAGTGAGTGACTGCTTAAAGTCCTCTTCTTGAAAATGCTCTCCACAGACGAAAGTGTTTTCTAATGACAAAATGTTGACTTTATTTGCATTTTATTGCTTGAACCCACCTCCTACAAAGTTCAGCATCTTTTGGAAACTCGTGGAAAGACAAATCCGGATGTTTTCTTTTAGAATTTGAACAAAACCGGAACACTGCAGTGGCAGTGGCTATTGCTTGTCTTCACGGTCGCCGCTATTGTTTTATCCAACTATGACGACTTCCGGTTCGTGAACGCGGAAGTGTGAAAAGGGTCCATTGATTAAGTAAAATCGACTGGAATAAATCATTAGAAATCATCATTATAATATAGGAGGATAAATATTAATTAAGGCTTTGATTATGAATTTAATTAGGATATTTACAGGTATATTGAAGTGGCAGTGTGGAACCCAGGTTACTAGGTCATGTCAAACCTATACAAGAAAAAAATAAACAAAATTAGAATGCACATGTCAACAATTTTATTGATTTATTTTAATGTTTGAAAGATTAAATACTGTTTCAGAAAAGTAGAAAATGTCACAAATTGAAAAAAACAATTAAATTAAACACTTTGCAGTAGCTTAATGGGTTGTGTCATCTCTAGCACTGTGTAGAGGTGAAAAGTCTCTCATCACGGAGTGCTTCTCAATATCCCTCCTCATTTCCTTGCTCCTCCGTCCTCCATCCTATGACCCGGAAACTGTCCGAGCTCAGCCATCTTGTAGGACATCTCAATTCTGTAATTGCACCATGAAGAGGCGAGGAGTGAGGAGGCTTTCTGAGGAGTCATGAGCGAGGATGCACAGGTGTATCTTTGCGGAAGTGTTTTATCGACTAAACATGACGCACGTATTAATTCTCCTTCCCCTTCACATAATCTTGCCACAGTTTATTAATTATTATTATGTTTACATGTACAAGACACAAATGTATGTCAAAAAAAAACAACTGTAGGACAGTCATAAGAATTCAAAGCACAAGAAAATGAAAGAGAATTAAACAAACTGTAAATATACACTACAAATAAAAAGCAGTTTACTGGGAATAATTCATTGTTAATGGTAATATTAAATAAAATATGGACAAATGTGGTATTTTGTGGAGGTTTAAACTATATAGTTATCAAGTTATGCAAGCTACATCCAGCGGTGTAGAGTCATCATTAATTGACGACGCTTTGAAGTGACGCTAAAGGGAGCGAGGATGTTTCATGTCACTTGATTCAATTCCTCCGTCCTCGCGTCTTTTCCTTGCGTCCTTCCCTCGCATCCTGAAGGGGTGGAGCTAAAACGCGAGGAAAGGAAGCTAGGAAAGGAACCGAGGATGCACAAATTGAGAAGCACCCACGGAGTGAAGTAGACGGCAGGTTGAGCAGCGATGCATGCAATCGTGATGCAATCGAAGTTCTAAAGTCATGAAAGATTAAACGAGAAATTGAGCTGATCCGTCTGACTGCATATTGCATAAAGCAGATTACCTTGATGTAACAAGATTATTTCTGATCATTATCAAGTTATTCTTGGTGAGTGAATTTATGAATCATTATACTTAGGCTACTCGTTATTTGTGCAATTTTCCAGTCTTTTGTGCAGTTAAGTGTTCTCAAATGATGCTATGGTGTATGTTTTTGTGAAATAGGTTGAGTGAGTTCATACACAGACATAAATATTACTGGCAAGTACAAGGTCAGTTAGCCATCTCAGGTTTGTCTTGGTGTGACTTTGTCACTTAAACAGAAACAGAGCTCTTAATGAATCTGGAGAAGCGATGAGGTCATTACTGATTTTATTAGTTCATTTGTGAATTTATCACCTAAATTAACTGTTAATTTGCTGTTTAAAAGTGTTTATGTCCAGCTACTAACTTTATTAGATTGATGAGTGTAATGTAGCATGTGCTATGAGCTACAAGTTAATCGAGCTCACATACACCATTTTTAAGACTTTATTTTCATTAATATATTTATATTTCCTTTAAGAAAAGTGTTTAAAGGGAGAAATAGGTGTTGTGAATAAATACACCAAATGTGTATTGGTGTATTTATTGTGCTGAAAATTATAATTTGAAATATGAATGCTGTGAAATGAGAATTAATTGTGATTTTCCTCCCTTGTCTTTGCAAGGTTGGAGCTTTTTTATGTGTTTGTTTTGGTCTTTTCTTCTCTTTCTTGTTTTCATCAATGAGAAGTGCTCAACATTGGTTGGAACTGGCGAGCCAAACAATTTTTTTCTCGAGCTTGGACTGCATTTCATGTTCATCAAAGTGGTAGGATCCTCTGTATTGAATCGTCAACGATTCTTTTTTTGCAATTTTTTCTATTTTTGAACTCTCTTTCTATTTTTCTATTTTTCTCGGAGTTGAGTATTTAGCATTTTTGCTGAACAGAAGTGCAAAGGATTTTGAATTAAACTAGGAATGCACCGATATGATTTTTGGGGGCTGATACGATACCTTATTTTAACAAACAATTATTGGCCGATACCAATATTTGTCACTTGTCCTCTTATTTAATATTTTGTCATTCAAATTTAGTGTTTTGATCATGTTTTTCAGCAAAGTAAAAAAAAAAACGTATAACTTATAGCCTACTAGCTAGTTTATTGCTGCATTATCAAATAATTTCTAATGAACAGACTGAATCCATTTACCATTCAGCAGGCCAACATAAACAGAACAAGATACATGTGAAATAAACAGTGCTTTTTAAGTAGGTTTAATATAACAGTGCATATTCTTCAGTGTATAAATTAAATGCATATATTATTACATTGAGACATAGCTAAATTCTACTGTAGGCTACAGTAGAATTTACGATAGATTACAGTAGACGATAGATTTTGTCGAATGAAACAGTAAAATGCTCATGAAGTAATTGGAGATGCATTTGTGTCCTCATATTGAAGCCGCAGAGGCTGAAAAACATTGCGAGTGTGTGTGTGTGTGTGAGTGAGACAGAGAGAGAGCGAGAGAGGGTTAACGTTAATTGAAACCGCGTGTCTGCACCATTCACACAGACACAGAAACATGCAGGATTCATATTCAGATTTTTGGTCTTTTGTTGTTTCATTAACATTAAAAAGCAGCCAGCAGCGCTGCAGGAATATTACATTACACTCTTGTATTACTATGCAGCAGACATTACACAGCTCAGTGCCTTCACGCAGTTCATTAATAAACAATTGGTTTGTTATATCGGCTTTTTTCATGCTATAGCCGATATGCCAATGATTATAAATTGATCTAACATCGGCCGATACATCGGTGTATCCCTAAATTGAACTAGACTCCGGCTTATTTGCTGATCCTGCTTATTTGAGTCATTTCCACCAAAGACAATTTATTGAAAGGACTCTGATTCGGTGTGTTGTCATACAATTTACCTGCATTTTTTTCAGTTGCTGTTTATTTGATTATCTTTGTTTTCCATCTCTTTTATTGAAATTATTCTGAAAAGAGGACAAAAGGTTTTTGTTTCATAATTTTCTGCCATTATTTTGGTTTTTTTTCAGTTACTGGTTTTCCCCAAACAGTTAATACAAAGAATTACTAAAAGAAATGACTTACCTTTTAATCACATTTCTGTCTTCAGTCGTCATTGCCCTTGTCTTGTTGCAACACTGGCTCAAGAGCGAACATAATCTTCTGATCTGGTCCAAGTATTAGGGTTGCGTGTGCTACACATACATTGACTGTGGGTCATGCGGGGGCTACATAAAAGTTTCCGGGGGTGCCAGCCAGGGGTCCGTCCTTGCAGCGAGGGTAGCTGTTAAAGAAACAGAAAAGGGAAATTAGTGAAACGAGAAAAAAATGGAAGTTGTGAAGTGAGAAAAGGTTAACGTAGCAAATGCACTCATAGTCGAAGGCATTACGTTAACTGAAGTAGACAATGAGCTGGAAACATACCTGCAGAGATATGGTTCAGTTAGCTGTAAAATTATCATTGATAATCCATCTTAAGCGTTTCACAGAAATGCCATCATAGAATATAACCATAGCTCAGCAATCCAAAATTTGTCCCCCTTTCTACCCTTGACTTTGGGGAGTCTCTCTGACCCAGATGTTACTTTCAGAGTGTGCGCCTTAGCTACAGTCTTCACCCAAACTGTTAGCTGCACTGCCGTTGAAGGGTATCTTGAAGAACTGAAGGCCATTGCCAAAGAGATTGGGAGGAATTTCCAAAGTGTGCTTCAAGAGGATCTGGAGAAACTCAGAGACACCCATTCTGTAAGTCAAGATCCAGCAGAACCCCAACATGTGAGCTGCAATGCTAGTAGTGACTCCCTGTAGTCGTCCCACCCCCGACAAGTAGCTCCCAGACTCCTAACTTGACTCTACTCAAAAGTGACAGAAACTCAAAGCTTAAAACCTAAAAACCCAACCAAGAATAGTTACATTCGCAATTTCCCACTCTCCAGAAAGCACTACTGATGATATCACTGTGACAGCCTGCCCTGCTTTCCCCACAAATATTATGGACCCATCCATTGTCCAAAGATTGGCGGTTGAACAGATAGTGAAAACAAGCAACGCTACCGTCACAGCAAACCTCAGTCCGTCTCAGAGTTTTCTCAGGGAGGTCTCCTCATCCCCCCAACAAACCAGACTTTGATACAAACCTGCCTTGCAAGTGTAGACTTCTTGTTAAATGATCCTTCCATCTCGGACTTGTACAGAACACAAAAAAATCCTTGACAGTCTCTTACCTCCAGCAGCCGACTTAGTAAAACATGAGCGCCCTCCAGTTCTACCTGCTGTGTCTCTTGAGCTGTTAGAGTCTGTATATGGTTCTGTTGAGGACGGAGACGAGGAGTTATTGGCCAAACTAATGGGCACTCTACAAAATCAGAAATCAGAAAAGAGTGAGAAACCATCAGACTATCTGCACCGCTTACAAGTCATTCTGAGTGCACCAATCAGGTGAGGTGGCGTAGTAGAAAGTGAACTTGGTCGTTACCTTCTGAAACAATTCTGCAGAGGGTGTTGGGACAATAGTCTCATTGCTGATCTTCAACTCCAAAAAAGAGAAACCCACCCGCCCACTTTCGCCGAATTAGCTGTGCTTATTCAAACCCATGAAGACAAGGAGTAACGGATGAGGAAGCATCTTGGGATGACAAAGCCCCATAATGCCTACCCCAAGTCACAGGCATTCTTCAACCAAGTGTCAGTCTGTTCATGTGATGTGCCCTACTCTGATAGTTCCAAAACCAGTCTCCTAAAGAAACAAATTCCAGAAAGCCAAGCCCAAGTTACTGCTTTAAAGCAGTTTCCTGATCAAAAGAGTTTGAAGAGTCACTCTGAAAAGACTGAGTTGACCGCTTTAAAGAAGATGGTGGAGGAATTATGCACCCAATTAGCCGCAGTGAAAGCATTGGTCACCCAAGGACTAAAACAAAACCAAGAACAATCGGGAATAGCTAGGCTGCAACGTCAGGTCACGGATCTGCAAACTCAAAGTGCTGCTCGTAAGGTGTCTCGATCTTCTAACACGCAGAGACTGCTTGAAACAGAAACAGACATGAGTTCCAGGACTGGCCAGCTGAGAGTTAACAGACCACGTCCCTGGTACTGTTTCTGGTGCGGAGAGGATGGGAACCTGGCCATTGATTGTGAGAATGCTTCAAATCCTTCCAGAGTCGAGGAGAAGTGGATACCAGGTGTTGCCCTGAATGTTACAAACAGATGTCTGATGTGAACAGCCATGGTGCACTGCTATTGAAACGTTTGCCAAAGGGGTTAGTGGGGATAAAATGCACAGCCAAGGTCAAAATTGGACAGAGAGAAGTAGATTGCCTTTTAGACACAGGGTCACAGGTGACCACAATTCCTCAGTTATTTTATGAATTAAACTTGTCAGTAGGGCTGTAATCTCTCGATTATTAGTCAATACGTTCTGGCTCGACCAAAATTCTGGAAAGCACTATTTGCTAATGGGGGTGTGTTTTCAGAGCACCCCTGTTTCAGAGCTAACAGTCTGTCTTCAGAACACCCCCCTTGTTTTCACTTCTTTAGGATTAGCCTAACCCACTGGAGAAAAGAGACAGATTGAAGTAGGCTATAAGTATGCGCTTATATGCTTTATTTTTCAGTTATGCACTTTATTTAGTTTCTACTCTTGATCTGGCTTATTTAATAAATATTACTTAGTTATTAAATTGGATGTGTCTTTTGTGTTTAAGAGTAAAAGCATTAAGTTAAAAGTCTATTCGTGTCTCACCCTAACAAGTACTGCGCACAGTACGCAGCTAATTCAATTTTTTTTTCCTAACATCATTTTTAGTCTACATTTTTTTTTTTTTTTTTTTTTTTTTGGAAAATTTCAGGACTTCAGTTGACCAAGATTTTCTTTGGTTGATTACAGACTTCCCCTTAAAGCCATTGGGAATCTTGTTGGAGGTAGAAGCAGCTAACGGACAGGCTGTGCCGTATTTGGGGTACAATGTGTTAACCCTGAAATTTCCCAAGGCATTCATAGGAATGGAAGTTGAAGTCTCCACTCTGGCCTTGGTGGTGCCAGATTTAAAAAGTCTTTCACAAATTCTAGTTGGGACCAACTCTTTAGATGTACTCTACAGCAAGTGTGCTAAAGAAAATGAAGCAAACTTTTAGTTGAGTTCCCATGGTTACCAAGCAGTACTTAAAGTTTTGGAAGCCAGGTGGAGACAAGCCAGCAGTGAGACTCTGGGTTATGTGAAGTTGAGTGGAAACTCTCCTTGAGAGTTGTTTCTGCCGGAAGCACAGTGGTCTTGGATGGATTTATCCAATTAATTGGCCTGTTGATTGCAAATTGTTTGCACACTTTACCCTGTAAACGCCCCTCCAAATTGTCAGTTTTACTGAGAAATGGAACTCAAACTGATATAAAGATCCCTCCTAAAATTGTGCTGGCAGAGATTCATGCAGTTGAGAAGGTCATGGACCAGCAGCACCAGAGTTTGTGTGTCAAAGCTGAGAAAGAAACACTTGCCTGTGCCAACCTTACCTTCGAATTTGGTGACTCCCCCCTGCCCACAATCTGGAAAGATAGGATATCGAAATTGCTGAACTCCATGCCTGAAGTCTTCTCCCTGCGACCTCGACTATGACCTCGACTACAGCCTGAGTCAACTTTATTTATATAGTGCTTTTAACAATGCATATTGTTTCAAAGCAGTTTCACAGTGTTAAACAAGGCAAGTCGGTCCAGGACAGGCTCCTGTAATAATGCAACAGAACAGGAAAATAATGCAACAGAATATTCAATTATCATACAATGACAAATTGGGTTTTAGATTAGTAATTAGATCACTAATTTAGTGTATATGGTTAATTTAGTTCAATAATTTGATTTATTTTAATATTAAGTTGAAAAATTGAGTGTCCCCAACTGAGCAAGACAAACCAGAGGCTATAGCCACACTGAGAAACACTGTCTATAGCCACACTGAGAAAGTCAAACATCAAATAAAGTTGAATGAGGAAACATTCAAACACAGAGCCCGACCTATCCATCCCCAAGACATTGACGCTGTGCGAAATAACCTCCAAGAACTATTAGAGGCTGGTGTCTCCATTTGTGTCACCCATAGTTGTAGTCCGTAAGAAGGATGGTACAGTGTGGCTGTGCATTGACTTTCGAAAGCTCAAATCTCAAATGATTTAAGGATGCATACGCCTTACCAAACCTAGAGGAGGCCTTTTCAACACTAACCGGCTCAAAGTGGTTCTCTGTGCTCAATTTGAAATCTGGGTTCTACCAGATTGAGATAGAGGAAGCCGATATGTGTAAAACAGGGTTTGTCTGCCCACTTGGATTCTGGGAATCCAACAGAATGCCGCAGGGGATTACCAATGCACCAAGCACGTTCCAGAGATTAATGGAACAGTGCATGGGAGATTTGAACAGAAAACAGGTGCTAGTTTTCATCGATGACCTCGATAGTATTTTCAAAGAGCATGAATCCTTATTGCTGCAAGATTGAAGGGGTATGGGCTGAAATTGTCACCCGAGAAATGTTGGTTCTTCCAGACATCAGTGAGAAACTGGGCCATATAGTCTCACAAGACAGGGTAGAAACTGACCCGACAAAAGTTGAGGCTTTAAAGACTTGGCCATGGCCGACAAACCTAAAAGAGTTGAGGTCCTTTTTAGGTTTTGCCGGATGCTACCGGAGATTTGTGTGTGATTACTCCAAGATCATTAAAACTCTCACCGACCTTACAGCAGGATATCCTCCACTCCAGAAAAGCAATAGTAAGAAACAGAAGGATGGGGAATACTTAAACCCCAAAGAAGAGTTTGATGATCAATGGACTCCAGATTGTCAGAGTGGTATTGAATGGTTCGAAAAAGGCGTGAAACCTCATAACCTGAGAGACCAGCCACCTACAATGAGTCAGTGGTTTAAAGAGTGGAACCGACTTGAGCTAAGAAATGGAGTGCTCTAGAGGAAGAGGCAGGAGCGAGGAGCCTCTCACTATCAGTTGGCACTGCCCACCACATTGAGAGACATGGTGTTAAAGAGCATTCACGATGACATGGGTCATTTAGGTATTGACAGGACCCTGGATCTGGCTAGGTCAAGGTTCTTCTGGCGGAAAATGTCACAGGCAGTGGAAGAAAGGTCAAAACTTGTGAGCACTGTGTCCATAGAAAAACACCCCCAGAAAGAGCAGCTCCTTTGGTAAACATCCAGACTAGTAGGCCCTTAGAGTTAGTATGCATAGATTTTCTGTCCCCGGAGCCAGACCAAAGCAACATCAAAAACATGCTGGTTATTACGGACCATTTTAAAAAAGTATGCCGTTGCAAAACCAACTTGAAACCAAATTGCCCAAACCGTTGCTAAGAGCCTGTGGGACAAATTCTTGGTGCACTATGGGTTTTCGGAGAAACTACATAGTGACCAAGGAGTAGACTTTGAGTCGCACACAATAAAGGAGTTCTGTAAAGTTGTAGGAATTCACAAGGTGAGGACTACTCCATACCACCCGAGGGGCATTCCAGTGGAACGATTTAATTGTACACTTCTCCAGATGCTTGGAACACTGGAAAATGAAAAGAAGTCTCGGTGGAAGGAGTTCGTAAAACCCTTAGTACATGCTTATAATTGCACCAGCAATGACACCACTGGGTACACTCCTTACGAACTCATGTTTGGGCGACGACCCCGCCTGCCTGTTGGTCTGGCTTTTGGATTGCCAGCAGGCACTCCCATCAAGTCGCACTCTCACTACGTGCGGGATCTGAAGAATCGGTTGCGTGAGAGTCACGAGGTAGCTACTAAAAATTCTGGGAAAGTAGCTGAGCGTAATAAAAAAAGATTTGATGAGCAAGTGGTTGCTTCAACCTTGGAGGAAGGTGACCGAGTTTTAGTAAGGAATGTGTGATTGAGAGGGAAACGCAAGCTAGCTGACAAATGGGAACAAGATGTTTATGTTGTTGTCAGAAAAGGCAGTGATCTACCAGTATACACTGTCCAACCAGAGAAAAGAAATGGTCTCTCTGGACGTTGCATCGCGACTTATTGCTACCCTGTGGGTTTTTGAAGTCAAGCAACTCCGAAGAACAAGCAAAGCCGAAAGCTCGAAGGCCTAGAACTAGAGCTTCTTCAGATGATGAAGTAAAGGAATCAGAGTAAGTTTCTAAATGCTCAGAGTCTGAGGATGACCAAATTCCATGTTATGTAGCTAGAGGAACATTGGGTTCTGAAACTTTCTAAACGGAGTCTAAACGTAGCTTTTAGTTCTTTTTTAGAAGAGTCAATCGTTGCCCCTATAATCCACTTGTAGATGCAACGGGGACATGCATATATTCCAGTGAGGAGAGTATAACCCAGGTTACTATAGGCCATGTCAAACATATACAAGAAAAAAAATAAAGAAAATTAGAATGCACATGTCAAAAATTGTTTTGATTAATTTTAATGTTTGAAAGATTACACACTGTTTCAGAAATTAGAAAATGTCACAAATTGAGAAAAACTATTAAATTAAACACTTAGCAGTAGCTCTGCCCTTAATGGGTTGTCATGAAAGATTAAATGAGAAATTGAGATGATCCGTCTGAATGCGTAAACTGCATTAAGCAGATTACCAGCCACGTGCAGAGAGGGGTGTTTTTGGGTGCTCGAGCCCCTGCCCCTTTTCAAAATGAATCAAAAGTGCCCCTCTCAGACAAATATCAATGATAATATGTGTGGTCAATAAAACAAAATAAATTAGACTTATAATAATATGACAATGTGTACAATAGTAACGAACGCTCAAAAGTTGGGAAATTTCGGTGTATTTGTACATCTCAGTCGGTCTGAGGCGTTGCCATGATGCGTTGTTATGGGTTGCGTGCGCTGATTTTCCTCAGTCTGTTCGGATGTGGCTCTCAAACCATTAATGGTTCTTTCAGAGAGCGTCTGTGGCTTTACGGGGAAAAAATAAACCAAACATTTTTTTCATCAATAATCAAAGCTAATGCGTCGATTTAATTACGAATCTATATATTATATACAGTATATCATCATGCCCGTTTGTCATGTATAATACATCAACCAATCGTGATCTGGCAAAGCTCAAATTCCATTGGGCAATGTGAAGTGGAGCGGTTCTAATTCATGAATGGGTTGAAAATTGCATGGCAGACCAACTAACGTTGTTGGAACGATTTCCTGCGGTTTGTCTCATTTTTTAAATCAAATTGCATCGCTGACTAAATAGATGTTAACTGACACCAAACAAAGCACTGTACAAAACCATGCTGCACCAAAAGTCGCATCAATGTTAAGTAGTGTTAAATTTACTTGTATTTATGTATATTGATACACCATTTACTATTTGATGAAACTATCAAAGTTAATGGAGCCCAAGTGCCAACTATTCCCATGATTGGCCTGTAGGTGGCCTACAGGCCTATTATGATAGATACATACATACATACATACATACATACATACATACATACATACATACATACATACATACATACATACATACATACATACATACATACATACATACATACATTATTCATCCCCAACAGGGGAAATTCAAGTGTCGAGTAGCATTCCATAAGAAATAGACACAGTAAGTACAAGAATTAAGAATAGATAAAAATAAAAGCAAAAACACACTCTGCCCAGGCAATAAATAACAACAAAATAATAAATAAATACATAAGTTTAGTTAAGAATTACTATCAATAGTATTAAAGTGCACGTCAGCGGCATTCATTGTAAAGTCTTATAGCAGCCGGTATAAATGATCTGAATCGTTCAGTCCTACAACACAGAGAGAGAAGCCGATCGCTACGTGTGCTCTTCTGAGCCACCAAAAAGTCATATAAAGGATGACTGCTGTTGTTGAGGATGGCCTGTGTCATGCTCATCATTCTCCTCTCTACCAATGCTCCCACGAGTCCACGCCTCTCCCCATGACCGCCCCACATTTTTTGACCAGTTTATCTAGTCGTTTACTGTCTCTGACAGTCAGGCAGTTCCCCCAGCACACAACACTGAACAATATAGCACTGGCAACAACAGACTGATAAAAGAGGTACAACATATCATTGCAGACATCAAATTATTTGAGTCTTCTGAGAAAGAAGAGTCTGCTCTGATCTTTCTTATATGCTACATTAGCATGCACGGACCAGTCAAGTTTGTTATCGAGATGGACACCCAGATATTTATAGGTGGGGAACACCTCGATGCTTTCTCCACCGATCAACACAGACAGATGATGAGTCTTCTGCCTTCTAAAGTCCACAATCATCTCCTCCTGTACTCCACCTCCTGTACTCCACCTCGTCCCCTCCCTTCACACATGCCACCACTGCTGTATCATCTGAATATTTTTGGATGTGGCAAGAACTAGACTTATATGCAAAGTCAGTTGTATATAGGGTGAAGAGGAAAGGGGAAAGTACTTTTCCCTGTGGAACTCCGATGTTTGTCATAACAGTTCCGGAGACAGCATTTTCCAGTCTGACATACTGTGGCCGGTTTTCTAAGTAATTCGATATCCACTCAATGAATGTAGAATCCATACCTAATCTCTCGAGTTTCTCTCTAAGGATCAAGGGCTGAATAGTGTTAAATGCACTTGAGAAATCAAAGAACATTATTCTGACATATCCCCCAGATCCTTCTAAGAAGGACCGAGTCCGATGGAGCATATACAGGACCGCGTCCTCCACTCCCACATTTCCTTGATATGCGAACTGTAGTGGATCAAGTGCTTGCTGCACTTGGGGTTTCAATAGCCGCAGCAGAAGCCTCTCAAAGGTCTTCATAATCACCGATGTCAGAGCCACTGGTCTATAGTCCTTGACCCCTGCCAGTCTCCCTACTTTGGGCACCGGGACAATGCATGATGTCTTCCACCTAACAGGAACCTGCCCAGTTCGTAGACTCGTGTTAAAAATAGCGTGTAAAGGCACAGCCAACTCTGACGCACAGTCCTTTATAACCCGAGGTGAAATTCCACCCGGGCCCGCAGATTTATAAGGGCGCACTCTTCTCATCTCCGCCCGCACCTCATCAACACTGAAAGTAGAGGTATTATAACCGGCAGGTGTAGTGGAACTGGAGGCAGCAGTATAGATGGTCGAGCCACTGGATGGAACAAATCCGGAGGCAGCAGTATAGATGTTAAAGCCGCAGGATGGAACAGAACAGGAGGCAGCATTATAGATGGTAGAACCGCTGGATGGAACAGAGCAGTTGGCAGCAGTAGATGTTAGAGCTGCAGGATGGAACAGAGCAGGAGGCAGCAGTATAGATGGTACAGCCGCTGGATGGAACAGAGCAGTTGGCAGCAGTATAGATGGTAGAGCCGCTGGATGGAACAGAGCAGGAGGCAGCAGTATAGATGGTAGAGCCGCTGGATGGAACAGAGCAGGAGGCAGCATTATAGATGTTAGAGCCGCTGGATGGAACAGAGCAGTTGGCAGCATTATAGATGGTGGAGCCGCAGGATGGAACAGAGCAGTTGGCAGCAGTATAGATGGTAGAGCTGGATGGAACAGAGCAGTTGGCAGCAGTATAGATGTTAGAGCCGCTGGATGGAACAGAGCAGTTGGCAGCATTATAGATGGTAGAGCCGCTGGATGGAACAGAGCAGTTGGCAGCATTGTAGATGGTAGAGCTGGATGGAACAGAGCAGTTGGCAGCATTATAGATGGTGGAGCCGCTGGATGGAACAGAGCAGTTGGCAGCATTATAGATGGTGGAGCCGCAGGATGGAACAGAGCAGTTGGCAGCATTATAGATGTTAGAGCCGCTGGATGGAACAGAGCAGGAGGCAGCAGTATAGATGGTGGAGCTGGATGGAACAGAGCAGGAGGCAGTATAGATGGTAGAGCCGCTGGATGGAACAGAGCAGTTGGCAGCATTATAGATGGGTGGAGCCGCTGGATGGAACAGAGCAGTTGGCAGCAGTATAGATGGTAGAGCCGCTGGATGGAACAGAGCAGTTGGCAGCATTATAGATGGTGGAGCCGCTGGATGGAACAGAGCAGTTGGCAGCATTATAGATGGTGGAGCCGCTGGATGGAACAAAGCAGTTGGCAGCATTATAGATGTTAGAGCCGCTGGATGGAACAGAGCAGGAGGCAGCAGTATAGATGGTGGAGCTGGATGGAACAAAGCAGTTGGCAGCATTATAGATGTTAGAGCCGCTGGATGGAACAGAGCAGGAGGCAGCAGTATAGATGGTAGAGCCGCTGGATGGAACAGAGCAGTTGGCAGCATTATAGAGGTGGAGCCGCTGGATGGAACAGAGCAGGAGGCAGCAGTATAGATGGTAGAGCCGCTGGATGGAACAGAGCAGTTGGCAGCATTATAGATGGTGGAGCCGCTGGATGGAACAAAGCAGGAGGCAGCAGTATAGATGTTAGAGCTGCTGGTTGGAACAGAGCAGTTAGCAGCAGTATAGATGGTACAGCCGCTGGATGGAACAGAGCAGTTGGCAGCATTATAGATGGTGGAGCCGCTGGATGGAACAGAGCAGTTGGCAGCATTATAGATGGTAGAGCCGCTGGATGGAACAGAGCAGGAGGCAGCAGTATAGATGGTAGAGCCGCTGGATGGAACAGAGCAGTTGGCAGCATTATAGATGTTAGAGCCGCTGGTTGGAACAGAGCAGTTAGCAGCATTATAGATGGTAGAGCCGCTGGATGGAACAGAGCAGTTGGCAGCATTATAGATGTTAGAGCCGCTGGATGGAACAGAGCAGTTGGCAGCATTATAGATGGTAGAGCCGCTGGATGGAACAGAGCAGTTAGCAGCAGTATAGATGGTAGAGCCGCTGGATGGAACAGAGCAGTTGGCAGCAGTATAGATGTTAGAGCTGCTGGTTGGAACAGAGCAGTTGGCAGCATTATAGATGGTAGAGCCGCTGGATGGAACAGAGCAGTTGGCAGCATTATAGATGTTAGAGCGCTGGATGGAACAGAGCAGTTAGCAGCATTATAGATGTTAGAGCCCCTGGATGGAACAGAGCAGTTAGCAGCAGTATAGATGGTACAGCCGCTGGATGGAACAGAGCAGTTGGCAGCATTATAGATGGTAGAGCCGCTGGTTGGAACAGAGCAGGAGGCAGCAATATAGATGTTAGAGCCGCTGGTTGGAACAGAGCAGGAGGCAGAAGTATGAACATAGACAGTAAAGATTATGAGAAGTGTAGGCTGGCGTGAAAGGCTTTTATTATATTACCATGTTTGATTATAAGGCAGCATTATGAAAGAAGTCTCTTATGCTCATAATGCCTTCATTTATTTAATCAAAAATACTGAAAAAAGCAGTAGCCTAATATTGTGAAATATTATTAAAATAATGGTTTTCTATTTTAATATACTTTACAATATAATGTATTCCTTGTAATTCATTATTTATTTATTTATTTACATATTGGCCCTTTTTTTAAGAACTCTCTGCACGTCCCTGCAGATTACCTTGATACAAGATTATTTCTGATCATTATCAAGTTATTCTTAGTGAGTGAATTTATGAATCATTATACTTTCTCATTATTTGTGCAATTTTCCAGTCTTTTGTGCAGTTAAGTGTTCTCAAATGATGCTGTGATGTATGTGTTTGTGAAATATGTTGAGAAGTGAGGTCATTTGTGAATTTATCACCTAAATTAACTGTTGATTTGCTGTAAACTGTTTATATCCAGCTACTAACTTTATGAGATTGATGAGAGTAACATAGCTCACGTGGAGGTTTTGCTAACCATGCAGGCCCATGTGCTACGAGCTACAAGTTAATCGAGGGCACATAAGCCACTTTAAGATGTTTTTTTCATTAGTTATATTTGCTTTAAGAAAAGTGTTAAAAGGGAGAAATAAGTGTTGACAAATGTGTATTGGTGCATTTATTGTGCTGAAAACGATCATTTGAAATATGAATGCTGTGAAATGAGAATTGATTGTGATTTTTTTTTTTTCTCCTTTGTCGTTGCAAGGTCGTTTTTTTTTATATGTTTGTTTTGGTCTTTTTCTACTGATCTCTCTGACATCGTTTCTACCATCAATGACAAGTCCTCAAAATTGGGTGGAACTGGCGAGCCAAACCTGGTTTTTCTCGAGCTTGGACTGCATTTCATGTTCATCGAAGTGGTAGGATCCTCTGTATTGAATCGTGAACGAGAATTTATTTTTCTATTTTTGAACCCTCTTTCAATTTTTCCCTTTTGCTCAGAGTTAAGTATTTTGCATTTTTGCTGAACAGAAGTGCAAAGGACTTTTAATTGAACTAAATTCCTGCTTATTTGCTGGAGTAATTTCCACCAAAGACAATTTATTGAAAAGGACTCTGATTCGGTGTGTTGTCATACAATTTACCTGAATTTTATTTATTTTTTCAGTTGTTGTTTATTTGGTTATCTTTGTTTTCCATCTCTTTTATTAAAATTATTCTGAAAAGAGGACAAAAAAGGTTTTTTTTTCATAATTGTGAATTGAATTGTTTTGTTTATTTTCTGCCATTATTTCGGGGGTTTTCCAGTTACTGGTTTTCCCCGAACACAAACAGTTAATACAAAGAATTACTAAAAGAAAATGACTTACCTTTTAATCACATTTATGTCTTCTGTCATCATTTCCTTTCTCCCATTGCAACACTGGCTCAAGAGCGAACATAATCTTCTGATCTGGTCAAAGATATTAGAATTTTTTTAATGTAAATGTATATGTAGGTCACGTGTGCTACACATACATTGACTGTGGGTCATGCTACAAGTGCATTCCAGAATCCACCCTTTCAATGCGCATTTCGACGGAAAAAAAGAAAAGGTTTTCCAACACAGCTTAACTTCAAATTTACAATATAGTGGCCTACTCTGTACAGTTGTGCTGGGTTTTTTAACACATGCTTTATAATGCAAACATGCAGGAACATGCTTAAAAAGCAAGATTTTCTGAAGGATGCGGACCAGTCATTGACAGATGCACTATGTCTGTTTTTAAGTAGTTGTAATAGGTGTGTTTGTAAAGCTCCACCCTAGCTAGTTTTGTGTTTGACTTTCAAATCGTGGGAGCCACAACATGAAATGAAACACTTCTTTGACTGATATTTCCACTCTCATTTTCCAGTTCAATCCTTAAAGTGAATACAGAAACAAGACCCAGCTGATACGACAATAATGCGACTCCGTCAGAGTGTTCATTTCTTCCTTTTTGGCATGTTTGTTGGCTTATCTCTGAGTGGGTATGTAAAAACGTTTCAAAGTGTAAATCTGTATCTGGTTTTCTCACACTCGTTTAAATCTGTTTTCAAAATGTACATTTCATACATTTGTAGTGAAATTTGTGACTAACGTAATTTGTTTAGAAAATAATATTTGAAGCATTTTGCTTTTTTTATTAGTTTTTTTTTTTATTTACTTATTTTTTACATAAGATATAGTTATTTGATCAATTAGGGAAAATGCATTTTCTATAGACTGTATGTGCATGGTGGGTTTTAACCTAAAAATGAGCAATGAATCCTGGGGATACAAACATTTGAGAGGCTGTGGGGAGAGGCAGGGAAAGTGTACATACTTTTGTTCATACAGTCTTTGTTTAGCTCACGGGTGACATTTAAAAACAATGTCTGCCTCTAGAGGCAAATACTAACTTTCAGAAAAAAGTAGATATATTCTACATATTTACAGTATTTAGAGGGGACATGTTAAAAAAATTGTTGTTAAATATTAGCTTATTACCTTTTATGTTGAAATTTTTTTTTCATTATCTGTCTGTAAATGTTTGTATCCCATAGGATACATTGCCAGTTTGGGGGTATAAATTCATTGAAAATAGAATCTTTTTTTGGCAATGCATTACAACATTTTTTAAATATTAATTCTCTCATAACTTAAACTAAACATTCTTTGTAAAATTCTGTTGAACAATAAGTATAATACCTATTTATGAATATATTATAGCCTACTGTATCATATTTAATACACACTATGGCCTATAAATGAGCAATAGGCTAATTATTAGTTTGAGCTCCAAAGGTTAGAAAACAACATTTTCTGAAGGTTAAGCTTTCCTTCCACAGACCATTGATGAGGGTCTACACACTGTTTATAGGATCTCTGTTTATAGCATTATGTCTTCTCTCATAGGCTCATTTTCTTGGGCTACACTTCCAGTTGGTTTAGGTAAGTAGTCTCCTGCATATACATTTACGTGTACATTAAACGTTCAGTTACAGTCTGAATAAAATCATTTGTTTTATTAAAAAGTCACATTAAAAAAGTCAAATTATTTGTGCAAGTCAGACAAACAGATAATACAATTGTATCAGTTTCGTTCTGCATTAATACATGTGTACACACACTCCAAAATCTTTATGTACAATAATTATGCATTGTGTCACATATTAAGACTACACAAAACCCTGCCTATGTACTTCGAGTTAAACAGTCCATACCTGCATAACTGTGTTTTTGTTTGCAGAAATCATCAAACGGATGAATTAATGTAAGTACTCAGTGCATACACACATTAATTCATTCTCTCTACAGTGTATACATAAAAAGCTCATGCGCACACTTGCAGTTTAATACCCTTACCAGTGGTGTGTGATGTAAAATGAGGCACAGTCCTCACATTTTTTTATATATCAAATGTAAATTGATGTCCCTGTTACACATAATTGTCCTGGTTAAATAAACATTATTTAACCAGTAAATTAAGTGAAAAAGATTATAAAAAAGATAGACCAAATACAATTCCATTTTGTATTTTTACACTAACTACTGTATGTAATGTTGCATTTATTAAAACCAAGTATACATTTCATCAAGTTAGTGTTTTAATGCATTTATCCAATAACTAAAGGCAGTAACCAACCCCAGGCTCAATACATGACTCTGCTTACATTTTTGCAAACCCTGAAATATGTATACCTCCAGGTACGTTTCCCTGCACAATTCAAGAAAAACGTGGTGTAAGCACAAATTTTAATTCCTATTGAAATACATTTAATTCTTTGCATTTGTAAAAGTAGACAAAAGTAGATTTTATGATTATTTAAAGGCTACTTTTATATTTTGGAGCAACTAACCCCACTCCTACCCTAAACCCACCCACTTCTCAACAATAAAACACATAACAGAAAAATAGTACAGTAACAGGTATTTATTGCAAAAACTGACCAAAACAGTGTAAAAGTATTAACTCATGTTGCATTCCAAGTCTTCTTAAGTCATACGATATCTTCATGTGAAAAACAGAGTTGATCTTAATGTTTTAATCGCTGAAATGATGATCCAATCCACCGCTCCGTGTGAACACCCTCCACTCGTTCATATTTTATTCAAATAATAATCTTAACTCTTGAGCGTGACGCGGTTGGTCACGAGACACGCAAGAGCCAATGGCATTTTACAATCAAAGCTGACGTAATGACGCAATTGGTCATGAGACATACGACAGCCAATGCTGTCAAAGCTGATGTAACGGCGGCAATTTTAAAATATGATCTTCGGCCGGTGGACTCAACACTGATCGCTTTTGGGAATTTTCTTCACAAAAATAAATCGTTTTGCCTCGAAACACTTGGAATATTTGTACTTTTTAAATACATTTTGCCTGCAGTCGTATCGAGTATGAGGTCTCTGCGGAACAAGAGTGGGTGTTTCTAAATTTGTGGGTGTTTTCAAACTGATGGGTGTTTATAAATCACGCAATGAAAATGATTCCCTTCACCCGACCCCACCCCTAAACCCTACCCACACTGTGACGTGGACAAATCAGGTAACACAGTTGAAACCGTCCCTCTGTTTATGGCCACACCCACTGATGAGGTAACTCCTATTACTAACCTGCAGAGACATACTTGGTCGTATCTGCCTGTTATATCCTGTTTTTTTATAATACACAAATGGTTAGGTTTAGGGAAGGGGTTGAGAAAAACTGATACCACTTAGCGCCTCTAGTGGACGTTTCACCCGAAAAGTGCAGGGAAACGCACCTGGAGGTACATATTTCAGGGTTTGCAAAAATGTAGGCAGAGCCACGTATTTCCAATGAGCCTGGGTTGGCAGTAACAAACACATTGGGGGGGCTGTTGAAAGTCAATGGGCTCAGTGGAGGCAAGACAGATGCATAACTTTACCTGCGGGTGTCAATGTTGGATATTATGTTATAAAAATGAGTTTTGTTTTGTTTATGTAATATATTTTTCTCATTCAGTTTTTTGAGGATACCCTTGCCTCCTCGGACAAACGCCCCTAACCCTTTCATATAGCCTATGTAGCCTAATTTCAGAATACAAAATGTTGAAAATATTTACTTGTTTACAGTTAAAACACCAATGTTTTGTGTGTGTGTCTGTGTGTGTTTTAGAAATTATTCTAATATTCTGATTTGATGCTGAAGAAACATTTATATTATTATCAATGTTAAAAACAGTTGTGCAGCTTAATGTTTTTGTGGAAACCGTGATGCATTTTTTTCAATCTGGATTCATTGGTGTTTAGAGAGTTTCCAAAGAGCAGCATTTATTTGAAATAGATAACTTGAAACATTATAAATGTATTTGCTGTCACTTTTGAATCAGTTCAATGTGTCCTTGATTAATTAAAGTTTTTATAGTGTGTATATATGGGGTCAGTATTATTACATATGCATGTATATACATACACACAATAAATTGATATTTTAATATCTGTACTCTTTTTCAGATACACACGTTTCCTAAAAGATTTTCTGGAGTCAGCGGAGGAGCATTACTTTATTGGATTTCGAGTGCATTACTACTTGTTTACGGATCAACCAGAAGCAGTTCCTGAAGTAAAGATGGGTGAAAATCATTATTCGACAGTTCGGCGCGTTCCGAGTTTGGACAGGTGGCAGGACATCAGTATGGGCAGGATGGAAATACTGGAAAAATTAATAGAGAACGAACTAGCCAATAAAGCCGACTATATTTTCTGCCTGGATGTGGATACAAAGTTCTATGGCCGCTGGGGGGTGGAGACTTTGGGTAGTCTGGTCGGTGTGCTACATCCTTGGTTCTTTGATTATCCAAGGGATCAATTCACATATGAGCGTAGACAAGAGTCTCAAGCATTCATTCCAGCTGGGGAAGGTGACTATTATTACACTGCTGCTGCATTCGGTGGCTCATTGGCAGATGTACATCATCTCACCAAAACCTGCCGGGAACAGCTGAACATTGATGCTGCAAAGTCCATTGAGGCGATATGGCACGAGGAGTCTCACTTGAACAAGTACTTCCTTTATAACAAACCTAGTAAAATTCTCTCTCCTGAATATTTGTGGCGGGACATCAATATAAGTGTAGGCCAAGTGAAAACAATTCGCTTCTCTCATGTAGCTAAAAACAATGCAGAAGTTCGACCAAACGTTTAACAAGTTTTAATTTGCATCATGTTTTGCAAAACAAGCATAATTTCCCTATCCCTTAGTTTTGAGACATAAACTGGTAGAACTGCTTTTTCAAAGCATTGTGAACAGATTTGTAGATGACCAATCTGAGTCAAAAACTCACTGCAAGCACATAAGGTTTCCACGGGGAAATCAGTTTTGAATATGACTGAATATTTTGGATACCTCGCTATGTCCTGATTAAATAATGTGCCATAATATTTTTCAGATGTATGATAAGTTAATAAAAATGCTATGTGTAATTGAATGGTCTTGTGAGCTGTGAATCAGTAATGACTATGTATTCATATAGCCAAAAACATCTAACAATATTTAAGTGGTTTCTAGAAAGAACATTCTTAAAACAACATTTATTTACCCAAGAAGCAAATGGCATATATTAAGACTTGCTTTTGTCTTGGTCTATTTCCAGATTTTCTTCACCCACTTGTTTTAAACATAAACTTCATTAAATGTTTTATTTGTTTATTATGCAGTGGATAAGAGCACAATCACGTTTCATTTACCTCAAAATACAGAAAAAAAACGTTGCCTTTATCATAAACAAAAACAGTAACACTTGAAAAAATGGTTACACATCTTGTTTTAAAAATATTAATGTATAAAACATTTTACTACCAATAATCGAAAAATAAACCATAATTTAAGTTTGAGGATGTATTCAAAAACATTTCCAATTTATTGAATATCCCGCAAGCCTTTCTAGTGTCTTGTGCTAGGTTTTATGCTAGGCATTTCACATGCGTTGCATTTGCAGTATTTGTACTGCAATATTTATAAAGCCTACCACAATATATGGTGTGCACTGTACAGTCCTGGTATTATATTGCAATCTATATTCCTGTAATTCAGTCCTCTTATTTGCCCACCTGTCCTGTAATTACTTTGTGAGCAATTACAGAAAACATCAGAATGCCTGTTAGCCAATCAGAATCAAATATTTTAGATTTTAATAGTTTTTATTAATCTAATGTGTATTTTTCCTTTAACTTTTCTGTTTAAGACATTAAGGCATTGTATTCTATAACAGCCTATCACATATCAGCTGCTTTTGAAACAACATGCATTGTGAAAAGCACTACACTGTAAAAGAATATTTTAAAAGTAAGTTACCTGGTTGACTTCAAATTTTGAGTTCATTGAAATAAAAATTTTAGTTAATACAATTAACATTTTTCAGAATCAACATCACCCTTTATTCAAATATTATTCAACGAATTTGTAAACATATTGTGTAATTGTGTGTTTTATTTGTTATAATGCAGTGAAACTTGCCAAATTGTGCTATTTTCATGATTTATCACAGCATTTTTTCATTTTATGTATGTGGTTTAGATACAATAATATTTTGAGTTTCTATTTATGAAACCAATTTCCTTAATTGTAATAACTCAGATTTTTTCTTTAAATGAACTCAACATTTCAAGGCAACCAGGTTACTTGCTTTTTTAAGTTAAACCAACAAAATATTTTTTTTACAGTGTATAAAAATGATTTGTGTTATTAGTTAAATAATTCAGAAAGGCCTACTGAGCAATAAGAAATAGCCAAAAGTGGCAACCATAAGAACATAATCTGATATTAATTAGAAATGGGACGGATTCAAATTACTAGCACAACAATAAACTAGGTTGGGGCTTTTACTGGGAAAGAAACATGATACAAACGTGAACAATTACTGTTGCAATCAGAACTGAGGTGAAGGTGCCTATGTCGTGTATTGTATAGTATTTCCTTATTTAGACAAATGCGATTGTTACATAGTTTGATTTTATTAATAAGCTTGTTGGCTTGCAAATCAGCCTTTCAAAAACAGGCCATGGGCACAACATTGCTTTTTCAATAGGTGAAGTGAATAACACTGACTAATAATCTCTTCATCATGTTAGTGGGTGAAGAGATAGTGAACCAGCGACCAGTGGCCAAGGCTCACTTATGAAGATATGGTCTGATCAAACAGACAAGCTACTGTATAGCTCAAATTGCTCTCAAGAAGTTAATGCTTTTTCTGATAGAAAGGTATAGGCATAGCTGCAGATCATTCATGGAGCCCATGCTGACCCCTGTCCACCGCCAAAAGCGTCAACAGTAGGCACGTGAGCATCAGAACTGGACCGCGAAAAATGGAAGAAGGTGGCCTGGTCTGATGAATCACATTTACTTTTACATCACGTGGATTGCTGGGTGTGTCGCTTACCTGGGGAACACATGGCACCAGGATGTATTTAAGGAAGAAGGCAAGTCGGCAACGGCAGTGTGGTGCTTTGGCCAATGTTCTGCTGGGAAACCTTGGGTTCTGCTATCCATTTGGATGTTACTTTGACATGTACCACCTACCTAAGACCATGTACACCCTTTCATGGAAACGGTATTCCCTGGTGGCTGTGCCTCTTTCAGCAGGATAATGTGCCCTGCCGCAAAGCAAAAAGGTTCAGGAATGGTTTGAGGAGCACATATTTGAGGTGTTGACTTGGCCTCCAAATTCCCCAGATCTTAATCAAGCGTCTGTGGAATGTGCTGAACAAACAAGTCAGATCCATGGAGACCCCACCTCACAACTTACAGGACTTAAAGGATCTGCTGCTAATATCTTGGTGCCAGACACTACAGCACACCTTCAGGGGTCTAGTGGAGTCCATGCATTGATGGGGCGGGGCTGTTTTGGCAGCAAAAGGGCAACCAAAACAATATTAGGTCATAATGTTATGCCTGATCGGTGTATATTTTCCATACTGTTTGTATTTATAATGCAAAAGCATGTAAAGAGCAATCAACGTGTCCAAAATTTCCCAAAGTCTAGCAGGAGAGGGCGCTGTTTAACCATAGGTGAATTTAGGTGAAATCTGTAAGTGCTTAACACTAAACTGCTTAAACACATCTTGGTGACTGCATGTTAGATCGGATCTCCACGACAGAAATATCAGATACTATTAGATCCGACCCGAAACCCGAACCCCTGCAAGAAACAGGAGACGAAGTGATGATAATAAAAAGAACAAAGTTTATTTAATAATTCCGTATGTCTCAGTGCTCATACTAAAACGAAGTCTGACCACTACAAAACTAACAAGTGTTATTATAAACACAACAAAAACAATGGAATATTACTGCTTCACTCACAACATCGTCCTGTGAGGTTAAATTGAAATTGAGTCAGTCTCTTATATCTAACACATAAAGACAAACAACCTTGGAAACACACAATCATAGGGTTAAACAACAACAACAACAGAAAGGAAACAGTTATTTATAAATATAAATTATGAAAACAACATGACAATAAATAATAATAATAAAATAATGACTGGCCACTAGATGATAAATCAAATGACAACTAAATAAATTATTAATGAAATGATTATAAATTATACATTGTAAACAAAATATTTTTATAAAAGTAAGTTATTGGTTGCCTTAATTTTTACAATGAACATTGTTCAGAATCAACATCACCCTTTATTCAAATATTATTCAAAGATTTTGTAAACATATTTTGTTTTATTTGTTATAATGTAGTGAAACGTCAAAAAAGGTGCTATTTTCATGATTCATCACAAAAAATTAAACCAATTAAACCAATTTTCTTCATTGTATTAACTCAAAATTTTAATTTAAATGAACTCAAATTTTTAAGGCAACCAGGTTATTTGCTTTTTTTTAGTTAAACCAACACTTTTTTTTACAGTGTATCAGGTAATAAAAATTAAATCACATAAAAACTACGAAAAATACAACACATCTGTATGGTTGCTCTCTCAAATTAACACACACGGGTTGCTATTGAGAATCCTTAATTCATTCACTTTCCATTCAAAGCAGAAAAAAGATCACATTATGCAACATTAAATTTCACATAGGCCTATGAAATGTTGTTTGAATGTTTCTTTAAGATAAATGATACGTTGATATTATCATATTGTCTAATATGCTGAGATTGCATGTGCTTTTCTTTTCCAAATTGTATTTTCCCTCAATCTTTTCTATTTCTATAAGGAACAGTTTATAAGAACGATATATATTGTGACAGTCTGGCTGATCACCATTATCAAAAGCTCATCAATAGATTTTTACCTAGCCTATACTTTCCAATTTCTCTAACTATGTGTTCATCGCTTATCTCTGACTGTTCAGCCAAAATAATGAAAATAACTTGCTTAAGAATATTTCATGAAGTACAGGTCCTTCTCAAAAAATTTGCATATTGTGATAAAAGTTCATTATTTTCCATAATGTAATGATAAAACTTAAACTTATATTTTAGATTCATTGCACACCAACTGAAATATTTCAGGTCTTTTATTCTTTTAATACTGATGATTTTGGCTTACAGCTCATGAAAACCCAAAATTCTCAAAAAATGTGCATATCATGAAAAGGTTCTCTAAACGAGCTATTAACCTAATCATCTGAATCAACTAATTAACTCTAAACAACTGCAAAAGATTCCTGAGGCTTTTAAAAACTCCCAGCCTGGTTCATTACTCAAAACCGCAATCATGGGTAAGACTGCCGACCTGACTGCTGTCCAGAAGGCCATCATTGACACCCTCAAGCGAGAGGGTAAGACACAGAAAGAAATTTCTGAACGAATAGGCTGTTCCCAGAGTGCTGTATCAAGGCACCTCAGTGGGAAGTCTGTGGAAAGGAAAAAGTGTGGCAAAAAACGCTGCACAACGAGAAGAGGTGACGGACCCTGAGGAAGATTGTAGAGAAGGACCGATTCCAGACCTTGGGGGACCTGCAGAAGCAGTGGACTGAGTCTGGAGTAGAAACATCCAGAGCCACCGTGCACAGGCGTGTGCAGGAAATGGGCTACAGGTGCCATTCCCCAGGTCTAGCCACTTTTAAAGAGCGGCAGAGCGCCTGACCTGGGCTACAGAGAAGCAGCACTGGACTGCCGCCAAATTTTCATGTCATTCGAAATCAAGGTGCCAGAGTCTGGAGGAAGACTGGGGAGAAGGAAATGCCAAGAAAAGTCCAGTGTCAAGTACCCACAGTCAGTGATGGTCTGGGGTGCCATGTCAGCTGCTGGTGTTGGTCCAATGTGTTTTCTCAAGGGCAGGGTCAATGCAGCTAGCTATCATGAGATTTTGGAGCGCTTCATGCTTCCATCTGCTGAAAAGCTTTATGGAGATGAAGATTTTGTTTTTCAGCACGACCTGGCACCTGCTCACACTGCCAAAACCACTGGTAAATGGTTTACTGACCATGGTATTACTGTGCTCAATTGGCCTGCCAACTCTCCTGACCTGAACCCCATAGAGAATCTGTGCGATATTGTGAAGAGAAAGTTGAGGCAAGACCCAACACTCTGGATGAGCTTAAGGCCGCTATCAAGCATCCTGGGCCTCCATAACACCTCAGCAGTGCCACAGGCTGATTGCCTCCATGCCACGCTGAAGCAGTCATTTCTGCAAAAGGATTCCCGACCAAGTATTGAGTGCATAACTGAACATAATTATTTGAAGGTTTACTTTTTTTGTATTAAAAACACTTTTCTTTTATTGGTCAGATTAAATATGCTAATATTTTGAGATTTTGGGTTTTCATGAGCTGTATGCCAAAATCATCAGTATTAAAACAATAAAAGACCTGCAATATTTCAGTTGGTGTGCAATGAATCTAAAATTATGAAAGTTTAATTTTTATCATTACATTATGGAAAATAATGAACTTTTATCACAATATGCTAATTTTTTTAGAATGACCTGTATTCTCCTATAAGTACTAGCCATACACATTTATAAAACTTAAATAATACACCAGAACTACTTTTCCTTAAAAGGTACAAAACAAAACAATATTTTTTAATTAATATTACTTTAATGTATTATTTTTATAGTTTCAACCAGGCAAAATCAGGTACCTTAAAGTGCCTCTTATTATTAGAATAATAATAAAGAATGTTATTATTATTAAACCCATGTGAATTAGCACTTCACTAAAACGCTTACTATACTTTACTTATTCTGTACTTTACTTGAGTTCTGTTAAAAGTGAATGCATATACTTTTTCCTATTATGTTACAATTTCACTTAAAAGTGAAAAGTATGTCATCGTGACAAATCATTTCACAATAATTTAAAATATATATAATATTTTTCTTGATCCGACGGGCAAACCAATAAATCATGCTCATAGTTTGAATTTCCTATTATTTAAACAGCTAATTAAATTTATTTTAGTGTAAATACTGACAAGGCGGAATTTTTCATAATTTTCCCATTGCCTTGTAATGCCAAACCTGCATGACTTCCTTCAGTGGGTCACAAAAAGAGAAGTTGAATGTTCACACTTTTCCCAACCTTCATGAAAGTTGATAAGAACCCTGACATAAAAAATAAATTAAAAAATTAACAAAAACAAAAATCATATCATGATTAATATATCGACAAGAAAGCATAATAACGGTAGTCCATACAAGTCCATGTACTGCAGATCATTCATGGAGCCATGTCCATGTCCATGTCAAGTTTTCTGAAATCATATGAGGCTTACAGTATATAACACAGCTTGACACATATGGTCCCGTTTCACTTTCTCTACTATAAATAACTCCAATAAGTCATTCAGCCTTCAAAAGACAATGAGGGTGATTTAATAGTGACAGAATGTTCAGGCTTTTTTGGATGAATTATCCCTTTCAGACACAGACTTTAAACTATATGTTTTTTATAATAACTATCGCTGTAGATGAACTTGAGTTAATGGTAAACCGGGTTTTGTATTGATTATTAGTCTATAAATCATTATATTCAAATCTCAAACCACTGTGAAATCAACTGCTTTAGAAAATATTCTGCATATTGGTTTCAGTTTAACATTGGCTGTGTCCAAGAATACGTTGCCAGAACAATGTAAAAATTGTGTTTTTTTTATTTGAATCAAAAACACAAAAATGATAAAATCTCTATGAGAAAAAAAATGTAACCTCCTAGGACCCAAAGTTAATTGAATTTAGTATTTTTTTCATGTCATTACATTGTTTAGAGCATAAGAAACAAAACGCTTTGAAAAATTATATTTTATTCTGCTACGTCCTTGTAACTTGGACTTGGACACCCGGACATTATTCTCAATTTTACAAAAGATATAATGGAATTGACTGATATACCATTTTACTTTATGCAATATGTGGGTAAAATGGCCACACTGGGTTTTCCTATTCAATGCAATGTATCTTATACCATCTCTAATTAGCATATTAATGTGTTCATAGAGCAACATGTAATGAAAAAGTAATAATGGGAGTAATAATTTGCAAAATTTCTTAATAATATCTAATATGTTATAGGAATATTGATATGTAATTTATTTCCCTATTCACTTGTTGTGTGTCCTAATGCCTGATAAACATGATTTAAGTCCTGGCGTCCACTACAGTCTGCATTTATAAAATCAATGTTTTGTAACAGAAAGTCACATTTTGATCAGAAACCCATAACATTTTCCTGAGATGTTGATGTATAATAAACAATTTGAAAGTTAGTTGGATTTAAGTAATGTCTACAACATATTACAAAATATTATCATATGTCCATAAGAGTGCTTTTTTAAAGACCAAGGAGATGTTGTTGAAACCTCAAAACAAATGGTATCTCTGAAAAGCCCAGAAAATGCTCTTTACAGGACATCCAGACTTATTAACTGTGACATGGTGTCAGAGAAATTCACTCAAATATAATGTCCTCATACGTGGACAGTGACACCCAGGAGGTTAAATGATTTAAGTATACAATTAAAAATGGATACTGTTTTACTTTCACTCAAGTATTTTTTTTTAAATGAGTAAAAGTTTTGACACAGTATCTGTACTTTAACTTAGGTTGGCTACAATTTCTCAATATTTTTACACCCCTGAATGAACCACTTCATCATTTATAGTCCCTTTGCAAAAGTATGAGTCAGAAAAACAGCGTGTGTGCCTTTAAGAGGGGGGTGGGCGTGGCTTCAGACACAGTGACCTCAGCGAGGTAGAGTTTCTATTCAGTTGCGTTACTAAAACACCTGTAAGCGCTGTAAAGGGAGCTGTCGATTACGTGAGTTTGCGGAACCAGTTTTAATTGTTTTAAAACCCAGGTTGTGCTTTGAACTGTACTAACGAGGGTAGCGGCAGGACTGGTTTACCAAATATGGGGCCTCTTGCGAGTCGGGATGTGTTTTCGTGGCTACTGGTGGCCTCGGTTCTCCAGGTGTCGAGTGTGCACTTGGCGCAGGCCAGTTACCTGTGCACTGCATACCTGAACATCTCATACACCGGTCCTGATACGAACCGAACAACCTGGTATCAAGAAGAAATGGGACTGTATGGCCAAGACTCCCCCAAATCTTCTGTCATGGGGAATGTGTATTTAGCCCATCCGATCTATGGCTGTGACGAGGATACTGTTTATAACCGACCGAACGGTTCCAGGGGCTGGATCGCCTTAATACAACGCGGAAACGGGTGCACTTTCAGCGATAAAATTAACATGGCTGCTATGAACGGAGCTGCAGCTGCTATCATTTTCAACGACTTCGGGGCAGAAAATCGAGTCATTCAGATGTCCCACCCAGGTATGTTACCCAACGGACTTAGGACCACGGATGGACTGCGGAACGTTAGACGGTCCGGTATAGGTTTTAGTTTATGTATATGTGCAAGTGTTTCTGTGCAAGTGTATTCTGATTAATTCTGGTCTCAAGTGGGTGCCAGTTGTACTCTAACCCGGGCGTTGTGTTGTGTAAGTTGTGTAAACTTGACGGCTGATCCAGTCAGATATCGTGTCCGTACCTCCTCGAAGCGGAAGAGCGCGCACTCTACTCTTGCCTGTCCAGGGTATAAAAAAAAAACTGGACTAGAACCGCAATTTAGCAATTCTGTTTTTTAAAGCACAAACCCACTCACTGATCACCAGGAGGTGATTTAGATGATCACATTGTCATGTTATAAAACGTAAGTGTATACGTAGGCATGCAATTTTTTTATATATGTATTTGTACTAAAATAAAACAAATTAATAACGGCATCAAGTTAAATTAAATAAAAATGAAATGTTGGATATATATATATATACATACACAAACTCTTGCTTGACCACTGTTTTTGACACAAGTTGCATAATTTCCTCTCCCTTAATTTAAAAACTTAATTTATTTGATTAAGTGGTGGTAAACACGTGTAATGTTGCATGTTTGTTTACGACTCTGCTCTTTCCGTCTCAGCCATCAGGTCGTTAAGCGCAACGGTGTGTGTTTTGGTTTGCGCATGCGTGCTGCTTGTGTTTTCTGTATCATCTCTTCTGTGTGTTTCTAGGCACGAGCATCGTTGCAGTCATGATTGGCAACTACCGTGGGATGGAGCTGGTCCAGCTGCTAGTCAAGGGCGTGCCCGTTTCCATAGCGATAGAGGTCGGGAAGCAGCACGGTCCCTGGATGAGTCACTATTCAGTATTTTTTGTCTCCATCTCCTTCTTCATCGTCACTGCGGCGACTGTTGGATACTTCATCTTTTACTCCGCTCGGAGACTGACCAGCCTCAGACAGCAGAACCGCAAACAGGTACAGCACAAGATTTGCGTGGATGGCTGCTGATGAGCTGTGATCTATGGTATCTGATATCTACGTTAACAAAGTACATAGTTTCGCCCAAAACATTTTAAGAGAGGTAATTACAATAAAACTGTATTTATATAATTACATCCTCAGAAATAATAAATTGAAAAATTTATTTTAATAAATATAAGAATAAATGCTAGTACAACCGCTATTTAAAAGAGATTCTACATGTTTTTTACACTACAAGTTATAATTGAACAGTAATGTTTTTGTGTAAACTCTGACTAGCAAAAAAATAATGCACAGGGAAGTGCAATGGGTTCTCAGATTTGCACTACTATTCAAATGCTTTTATTCATGGATGCATTAAATAGATCAAAGTTACAGTAAAGGCATGTCTAGATTTCTACTTAAAATAAGTCCTGTTCTTTTTGACCTGTCTATTTATCAAAGAATCCTGAAAAAATGCTTCTCGGTTTCCACAAAAATATTAAGCAGCACAACCGTTTACAACATTGATTATAATAAGAAATGTTTTTCAAGGAACAAATCAGCATATTATAATGATTTCTGAAGGAACGTGACTCTGAAGACTGGAGTAATGACTGCAAAAAAATTAAGCTTTGTCATTACAGGAATACATTTAATTTTAAAATGCATCATAATGGAAAAGTTATTTTAAATTGTATTACTATTTCAAAATATTACAGTGTTTACATTAGATGCACAGATCAGCCAATAATACTTGTTATTAAGGTTTTCTTTGCGATATTAACAAAGAACAGTACTGAAATTATTCTTAAGAAAGGAAGACGTGTTCGGAGTTTTGCCGACCGGATACGGTGAAAGTTTAATCTATCAACTTCTAGCTCCGCTTCACCTTCTTTGTTGCTCTTGTTGGTTGTAGCACTATCCTATTGCGTGCAGAGGGAATTTGAAAGACAACAGTTTATCCCGCCCCTCGGATTGAGTCTTGCCAAGGGTGAGTTCCCAGACCCAACATCTTGATGTTGGTCTGGCTAACTGGCTAATTGGTATCAGCCGTTAAAAACTATTACACCAGAGCCATAGAGTTGCCACACGCTTTGATCTCGTCGCCACGTGGTCACGTGGTTCATAGAGCGCTCAATAGTTCCAAACAACTCCGCGCTGTCAATCTATTTGAATAGGATCAAGCAGGATAGACAGCAGTTTCACTATATTTGCAGCAATTTCTGGCAAAGCGTCTTCGACTAGTCTTTACAGTAGCATTTTATTCTGGGCAGAGATAAAGAAGAGACAACGTTAATGTTTTTCTTAAGTGATCTGGTTATTTTATTTGGGTCACGAGAGTACATGATTTTACAGCGTGAAGTATTGTAGCCAATCACGGGCATTTCTGTTGAAAATGATGACTATTCTTAAATGTTTAATTGACCAGGAATGAGAATCATCTCTATCGATCAAAACAAGTTTTATTCAGTCTCAAAATGCTGAATGAAGTTTACGTTTTACACAGATCTTCTCATTATCTACAAATCCTCTCATCATCATAAAGCACAGACACGATTTAAATAAAGATTTATTGTGAAGTTTAGTCAGATGTCTTTGTTTTTCATTAGACTTTGTGATGTTCCTTACAATTAGCCTATATTTAACAAAAATGGATATTTTAATGTTATAATAGTGTTTTGATCATCTATAAAAAAATAATACAAAAAAGGCTAATGAGCCAATAAGTGTTCCTCTTCTGCTATCTAGACCTACTGGTTATAGTGGTAATTTATAAATCATTTTAATGTTGTTAACGTCCTAATGGTATTTTATGATACTCGAAGAATACACAACAGGTGAATATAATAATGCTAGCATATACAGAATTACCCAAGAAAGAAGTTTTAAATAGTGTTAAAAAAAAAAACAACCAGTTTAATTCAACTCTTTATACCCAGGCCAGGGGCTAGATACTTTATTCCTTGAATGGGATGCTTCATAGAAACTCATTTGACAGAAAGACCTCGGAGACTAAAAATATGACAGATAGCATCTGGATATAGTAGCTTTAGCAGTGCTTCTCATGTTATCTAACTGCAGTTACAGTGTAACGGTCTATTATATAACAATAACTCTAACATTCTTCATAAAATACATCTTCTATTAATATTTCTGAGAGGTCAATAATGTCATAAAATCTCAAAATATGCAGTAATTAAATCAACTTAACAGCGAGTGTGTTTGAGATACACTGAAATGAATGCTGGAACTATTGGCTGTTTGGAACTATTGGTCGCTTTGTGACGCTTTTACTTCCGCATTCCTCAGTTCCTATAGCCTGGATGCCAGCCGAATTTAGCCCCGGCCACAAATTTTTTGCTCTGGCAATTCGGTCTGGACTCGATCCATAGAGGAGTTATTATCCCGAACAGAAACTGTTCGGTCCAATGAAATTGTCAGAGCGGGCTTTAGACGATGATGGACAGATGATAAACAGTAACGTAATCATCCACGTCATCAAAGGCGCTTGGGTTGAATTTGCTCTTATCCTAAACGGAGAACATGTTTGTATATGCATTCACCTTCACTATTTCTCTCAGAAATGATTATCGTGTTGGTAAGTACTCTGTGTATCCTTAAAATCTTTTTTTACAACACTGGCAAAGATCGTTTACACTCATCTTTTTCTTCTAACTTGCGCACATGCAGACAGGGTTGCCAAGTTTTTTTGCAATGTCGAGCAAAATTTTGCTACTCAAAACTATAGCCCAAAACAATCCCAATAGCTTTCTGGTGGGTTCTCCGGAAAAAAATGGCGAACATCCCGTGGGAAAAACACGGACTTGGCAACACAGTGCAGTTGAGTTCTGTTGACATTTGACAACTAACGTTATGAGTTGCTCCGTTGCTCTGATTGGTTGAGGGTCTATCCAATTGAGGTCTTTCCTGGTTCTGTTGAAACACGCCCCATAATCAAAGCCCAATGGATCAGACTCATATTCTGACTAGAATTGAGTATGACCACGTCAGGCTACAGTTCCTATGGAAGTCTATGGGAGTGTCGTAACTCTGTTTTTCAACGGCTCTGATTTACACTATAGACTTGGTCGGTGTCGTGTCATAGCTGGGGGCGTGGCGTGGGGGCGCAGTTGGCATGGGGGAAAACAGTCCATTCCCCCACACTGGAAATGCATGTTGTAAACCCAGTATAGCCTATTTAGAATCACTTCTGCCGCTTGATAGAGCAAGATACATAGAAAAACTGAGCAGTATTGGGTCGGATTGTCTGTACAGTTACAGTATCTGTGACTGGAAAACTTCCAGAATGACAACCCAACGCAATGGCCAGAGGTATAATTTTCCTGTCAAAATGCATGCTGCTCTTACAAATATTACTTGCCTACTTCATAAATCACTTTCGATGAAGATGTTTATTTAGTGTTCCTGAATTTAATGGATTTAGAGTATGTTATATACATTTAATGTTTTAAAATGATCATAAAACTTGTCTTGTGCTATGAAATGGTTTTTCTGAATATGCCATGGCATGTGCAATACAAAGGGTGTTTGTTCATGTATTTGTTTGAGCTAGAATAGAAACATGAAATGTGCAGAGTCTAATGTCAAACACCGCAGTGCCACGTTTAAAAAACATTTGTCAAAAGCCTAAAATCCAGTTATATGATGAGCTGTTTGGCATCAATGACACATCAGGTTTAGATAAAGTTTAGACATCCATCAGGTTTCTGTTGCCTTGCATGCATGTAGCTTAATCTGTTTATTTATTTGTTTTTCTTTTTAGTAAAGCCGTGCACGAATTAGTTCAGCATTCACATTTTACAAAACAAATTTGGAGTTGACATGTCAGTGTCACAATACTATTCTCAATTTACTGACAATAGCACATTTTTTTGCTTTTTTTTATTATATAGAAACCGTCTTCATCGAAAGACTGTATGATTTATGAAGTAGGCTATTATATATTTGGGGAGCAGCATGTATACTGACGAGAAAATGTCTTATCAATTCCATCAGCTTGTAAACATGAAGCACAAACATGAGCCCAGCCCTTCCGTTAATGAAATAAAGAAGACTTTTCAATGTATTGTACATTAATAAACTCATACATTATGTGATAGCTTGCGTGAAAACTGCTTTAATGATAAGTTGACTGCTTTTTGACGCAGATCGAGTCCCGTGACAAACTTATGACTATATTGGCGTTTTTGTTAACTTTTGCGATTATAGTAATGAAATCTCTTATGTTTTCATCTTTACAATAATACATCATCATGTAGTACAAATGTTTAATTGTAATGGATGCATTGCACAGGCTTTCAGAATTGACGTCTTTTATTCGGCAGTGAATCACCCTGGGTTGCCAGGTCTGCAGTATTTCCTACACCACACATTATTTGTAGCCTGCCTTCCATCCAGTAATAGCAAAGAGGTTTGTGCTTTGTTGCTTGTGATAAGAAACAAAGCCTCAGCTTTGAACTTTGTCCGTTTTATCAAGAAATTCAAACAATAAATGGCATTTTGACGCTCTTAAATGTGATGTGACCGATCGCTGTAGTCCGACCTCAGTTCAAGCAGGAACACGCACACGTTTACATGCACACTTTTTTGTCGTTCCAATTCAAATTAATTCAATTAAAAGATTCAGTGGACTGAGATGTTATCTAAACCGATCTGGTGTTTGCATGTGCTGACGCTTTCAGTCTGAATAATTTTGTGACATGCGCATACAGTTTGTCTGCCGCATCAGAAATGTCGACACTATCCTCTCCACCAGCTGGAATGTGTTCCCGGTTGCCATAACAACTCTCAATGGCCGTCAACTACTTGTACGGTTTTAATAAAAGCTAATTATCTGTTGTGAAATGTAAGAATCATCTCAGAAAAATGTATTCTTCTGTCACACTGTTACACTCAAAAGTAATCGGGTCAGGTCGTTTACATGGTGGAATTTTTCATTTGATCAGTTCATGAAAAAGTTTATGTCACCCTTCTCAAACTGATTACAATTTCATACGGTTTAGGCATTTTTATTCTGATTGAGATGTTTATATGGAGCCTTTTCATTCAGATTGGACTTTTAAACCAATTACAGTGCTCCATGTAAACGCACCTAGTGTTTCAACTGCGGAGAATCGACAATAAAACCGCTTCTGAACAGTCACTTAACGTTAATTATATATTTGTGCTTGAATAAAGTCGTAATGAAGAAGACAAGTGTTTATGTCAACCTTAAGTGCAATGAAATTGCATACAAACATTTCAGTTTTTATTTGTGTCTAATTATTTTAAGCAAGGCCGCTGGAGCGATTGTTAATAAGATGAACTCAACACGCCTCGTTAGCAGCGGGACTTTTATTATGCCACAGTCACCGGCGCCATTTCCACTTTTCCAGTCGTGCATGTGAGGTAAAGAAGCTCTGTTTATCATATTAGATACATCTCAAAGTGTTGAAAATTATGTTATGACGTTACTCTGTGCGTTCACTCGGCGGCTGCTGCTGTGACACTTGTTGCACACTGCAGTAAGAGTGAAGCGTTTCTTTAAAATAAAACCGGAAACTGAGGGTAACGCAGATATGATGCAATTGACAGGCAACTCCCTCACACCTCAGATTCCTTGGTTAAAATAGCAATTTTCTCACAATTTACAAATAGTTGGAAACATTTGGGATATTGTAAGTACTAGGGGTGTAAGAAAATATTGATACACGTGAATATCGCGATATTATGATTGGCGATACTGTATCGATTCTCAAAAACACTGTATCAATGTTTATATATTTATTTATTTAGGTCCAAGATTCGTGGCTTTGTGTTCCGTTTAAACCACAGACTGTATGAAACTCAACCACTAGATGGCAGTGTTATCTCAAAGCGTAACTGACGCGGAGCCGGAGAAGCGCAAGATGAAGGTGCGTGCATCTCAAGACACGAGATGATAGAGTTATTCCGCTCCTGCGGTATACAGAGCTGAAGTGTGGACTCATTTTGGCTTCAGCTATAAAGAAGCCACTAAGGAAATCGACAAGAGTCACTTTGTTTGCAAAATAGGCCAAGTTAAGACCAATACTCGGGAAACACATTGAATCTGAGAGCTCGCTCAACATCCCGACATCATCCGCGCCGCTGAGAGACGTTTTACATAGAATATGTAAAGCATATGCTTTCCTCTCAGTAACAAAATAAACACACTACAAAATCGACAGGGCTGGCAGCAGAACGAAAGCAGATGATCATAGCGATGTGGACATGGATGCACCAGCTCTGCAGTTTAGTAAGAAATAGCACTTTGTACAATAGACTGCTTTAAAGAAAACCGCTTTACAGTATTAAATATAAAAAAAACAGTCATTCAGTCATGGCAGGGACTATGCACTGTAGTTTAATTGTTTAGAAATGAAAAAAAACTGCCATACTGTGAACCTTTAAAACATAAACACATAAAGGATCCTTCATTCACTTTACTGTTTTCCTTTACTTAGATTGCACAAAATAGTGATTAGTGACATGAATGATATTGTATTAATTAAATAAAATAGTTACTTGTCATGTTTTAAGCATATGGTTGTGTCCTTTATTCTTTTAAATTAGATCTTTCTTTAAAAAACAAAACAAAAAACAGAAAGAAATATTGCAATAAATTGCCTTTCTTACAATATCGCAATATATAACAATATATTGTATCGTAACCCCTGTATCGTGATACGTATTGTATCGCCAGATTCTTGGCAATACACAGCCCTAGTAAGTACTTAATTGAACAACATATATAACACTGGCCTGATGGTTTTTGGATATTTTACTGAAACAAAAATTACATTCTGCACCTTTAAGAAAATCAAACTATCAGAATCGGCAGATATCATTCTGAACAATTGGTATCAACAGTATCACTGGAGAAATGAATAAAGTATATGAAGTTTTGCGTTTTAAGATAATTTCAGTGTATTTGTACTACACACTACAAAGTCTGGTAAGTAAAGACTGATAACCACATTTAAATGCAAAGTGAATCTCTTCTAAGGCAATAGGCATTCTACACCAACACTGGAACTGAGAAAAATGGCTTCAAAACTTTGCTTGCTTTCATATCAATTTAGTTGCTCTGCTTTTTCCTTTAAAGAAATAGTCAGCCTCAAAATAGGCATGTTCTGCTTTCCTGTTTATCGAAATCACCATTTTTGATATTTCCATTAGTCGCTGTCATTATCATTACAGGTGTTATTCACAGCAACAACAATAATAGAAAAGCCATTGACTTTGGTTACTTATTTATACAGACGATAGTTGACCTGCCCGGTAAGTGGTTGTATAAACAGGACTTTTTGAGAGTGTTACTAAATACAGATGTCAAAACCCAAGTACTGACTGTGTTTTCCAGTTACGATTCTATAAAACCACATTTGTTCTGAACATCACACATGCATATTTCTATACTCGATGCTTGCTTGTTTATTTTCCTGGTGTAACTAGTTTCTAACTGGTTGGTCTGGTTTCACAGTACTAGGTTCTGAGATCATCATCCTTTTTTTAAAAACTTTAAAGTCATCACTGTATGTGTGTGAGTTTGATTCAATAATGGCATTAGGTCTAAGTTTAGTATCAAGGGAAAGTTTGACCTTGGATAAAGTTTAACTAAAATCACAGCCCATCAGAGATTATTACACACACAAAGACACACAGAAGGTTCACAGGCACACAGACGCTACTGGGAATTTTTACCAAAAAAAAATCTTGTTTACAGAGGGGAATACCATGGAATATTTAAGCTACTAAACTAAACAGACTTTACTGTGCTCAAAAAGTACCCTTTTCTAGTTTTTGTTTTTTGCTAGAGGTAAAACAGGAAGAAAAGAATAAAAGTAAAATGTAAAGTTAGTCTTTGTTAAACTTTAGCAGGCCAAGATCCCTTTCAAACCCATTGAGCTTTACTAATCACATCTCAGCAACGGCCTGGTAAATACAGGTTTGTGCTTTATAACTTAAAGGAACTATGATGTGCATCTTCTTGTCCAAGCTCTTGACATTGCAGTGCTACGGTAATGTTCTAAGAAACCCAGAACCTAGCAAGACTAATGCCACCCATACACTACACAACTTTCAAAGTCACCAAATAGTTTTTTTTTCCATGGTGGTTTTTTTTTTGTCTGTCGTCATTGCTGGTGTCAGTTCTAGTCAAAACACATTTCATACTACAGGACTTGGATTGTAGATATTTATCCTGCATTGGCGCTCTCTCAGATCGCATATTTGATCATTCAAACAGTGATCAACACTTGTGTGAATGAACACAGATTTTAGGCTTCTGTCCACAATCTCCATTATCTGTCACTGAGCTGAAATTCAGGGCTTATTCATATAGTGTTTAAAACCTTGAAATTTCTGCAGATGATCTAGAACAAAAGTCCATGACACATCCAGTGGCTACCTGTAGCCACCTGCATAAATTTCAAAGTTTTGACGTTGGCCATCAGGACTGCCATTCAATGTGCAGACTACAAGAGTATGTTCCCTCCCACCATTTATGGCCAGTGAATGAACAGAAACTATTCCTCCACAAAAGGTACAAAGTCACTTTCTAGACCGTTCACCATCTCTGTTCCTTTATGAGAAGGCTCCTCAAATCTGGTCCTGGAGGGCCAATGCCCTGCAGTGCTGGCCCTCCAGGGCAAGATTTGTGGAACCCTGCTCTAAAAGTAGCCCACTTCCACTTGTGGCTAGTTGCATAAACTTAGCGACTATGTTAAGTATGGAAGGATATCGTGGACAATTTTCAAAAGGAATTGCAAGTTGTATTTGCAATTGCGTTTTCAATTTGTGGACGCATAAACTCTGACATAATTCAAACGCAATTGCAAATCGTGCATTTCCGTTTGCAATTTTGTTTATGCGAACGCACAAGGACTGCCATATTTTAAATGAAAAAGCAAAGTCTGTTTGCAATTGCATTTCCAATGTCTCAAGTTATGACCCTGCCATTTTGGAAAATCACCTATTTGCTATTTTATTTCCTCCGTGTCCTGCCACAACCTGCACAAAATTCAAATGGAATTGCAATCGCCTTTCTGTTTGCATTTCCGACTTCTAACACAGTCAACTATCAATCAGGCATGAGGGCGGGGTTTATTGATGTAGTCTGAAAGTAGGCCATGCCCTCAAGTGGTGGAAAACAAAGCACTTTTTCATCATTATTCATTCCTATAAAGTAAATGGGGAGAAATATCCAATAAATGTGTCTATTTTACAACAACAACAACAAAACCCATAAAATAATAATATATAATATAATATAATAAATCTTTAAAATAGGCCTATCCTTTTATTGAAACTGGTGCAAAGAGACATTTCACCTGCTGGTACTTTCGCCTTTTCCGCAGAGACCCTTGTGATAAAGAAATGTGTTGTATTTATGATAATCCGCGCAGATTTAATTTGACGAAAATAAATAATAAAAGTCCATAAATCACAAAAGACAACAAAATGACTGACAGGATGTTGTGCGCGCTCCGAGCGCAACACGGAGAAGCATAACCCGCCTAAATATGTAAAAATGCCAAGTGGAGTATTCGGATAAACACAGTAGATAGCCTAAGCACTGTGTGCGTTCACACACACAAATTTATAACTCGACCTCACAGTGAAAGCCTGCACAATTAATTCCATATTGCAACTTATTTATTGTTTGCTGCAAAATTTTTAAATAGCCTAATAATTTTATATATTTTTTACTGGCTCTTTTGAAAAAATGATTTAACCAAAAATAAAAAAATAAATGGCTCTGGTCCAAAAAGGTTCCGGACCCCTGCCTTAAATGAACAACTAGTTGAGTAGAAAAAAAAACTTTAGTTGGAGACAGCCTTTGCCTACTTATATCAATTCACATATTTTCAAGCCAACTATTTTTATTTGACGAAAAAAAAAATTATCTGACGAAAAAAAAAGGGTAAAAAAAACTATTCCATTTCTTTAAAGATTCAAACAGATTTAGTGTGTTTTCGTTTTGTCATCTTAATGTATTCATTATTTAGGCTAAGTGAGAAATATTTAGTGTAGCCTAGGCCTATTTATTTTATTTTATTAAATTTTATTTGATTGTGTTTTATTCTGTTGTCAGAAACGCTGCAGGTGATTTGATGTGTGAATCCAGGTTCTGTTGAGCTGTTCTGCATGCTGCTGTTTGCACGATAATTTTTTTGTGTGTCTTTTTAACGGTTCACAGACACTCATTAATTGTATTTTTATTTAATGTCAGTTTAATATTATAATATAGGCTATCAATTAACCGTTAACATTCGGATAATGAGCGGTGGTTTTCAGTCGGGAAAATTAACCGAATTGAGCATCCCTAATGAAGATATAAGAACTAAGCAACATGCGTTTCTGAAAATGTTTTAAATGTCAAAATAAAGATACAAATATAGTTAAATGAATATGAATACATATGATGAAAAACAATAATGTTGAATAAAAAGCTATAATGAAGCAGAATATCAGATCGTCCTCCTACAAAACGAACATGAACTGCGATTTATTGTCACTAATGTCATTTTCTTCTCTTTTCTTTTCTTTTTTGATCGCTTTGCTCTTGAACACAGAATCATATGGACAACACACCACTCATATCATGTCACATTTCTATATCATGATAATTTACTGTGCCAGTTGGAATATGATGATATTTGTCTGATACTAGCTGATACTGACACTAGCCTACCGAATCAGTCATGTCACTTTTCTTATTTGCTGTTTTTTTCTGGTTGCCAGGTGAACACACTGTCAGGTCTGCATTCTGACTTTGAACTAAAGCGTTTGAACTTTGTTTTTTATTACAAAAATAGCCAAATTCCCCGTTTCCCACCACTTGAGGGCATGGCCTACTTTCAGACTACATCAATAAACCCCGCCCTCATGCCTGATTGATAGTTGACTGTGTTAGAAGTCGGAAATGCAAACGGAAAGGCGATTGCAATTCCATTTGAATTTTGTGCAGGTTGTGGCAGGACACGGAGGAAATGAAATGGCAAATAGGTGATTTTCTATTACTATTCCAAAATGGCAGGGTCATAACTTGAAAGACATTGGAAATGGAATTGCAAACAGACTTTGCTTTTTCATTTGAAATATGGCAGTCTTTGTGCGTTCGCGTAAACAAAATTGCAAACGGAAATGCGCGATTTGCAATTGCGTTTGAATTATGTCACATTTTATGCATCCATAAATTGAAAACGCAATTGCAAATACAACTTGCAATTCCTTTTAAAAATTGTCCGCGATATCCTTCCATAGTTAAGACTGTGTCTTAAGAACTAATTTGACCAACTAGTCATCAAACTTTTCTAATTCAAATTAAATCAAACTACAATTTTATGACTTTAAAAAGTTAGGACCAGTCTTAAAGAAAAAAAAATGAGATGAGTGACTTTTAAAACTATGCAGTTAGTCTATGCAGTTTATGCAACCAGCCCCTGATCTGCTGAGATCATTGCAGCTATTAAGAAACAGCTGAAGACATGCCTCTTCTACGAATATTTAACTAACAACCATAAACAAAGGCAATTCATGAAATAGATCCTATTATAAAAATAGAAAAGAACCTTGCTCTATCATTCTTTTCTGCATTTCTGCTCTAGCTTGTGTACTAATCATCGTATACTAAACTTAGCATTGTGTACTTCAAATAATGCTGACACTTATGATAAGTCACCTCTTATTTCTACATTTGAAAAGCATCTTCTAAATGAATAAATGTAAATAATTAAACGTGAGTTGTAGATGTATATGAGTATAAAGTTATTTATTTAGTCCAATTCTTCAGATTTGATCTGCAGGGCTGAGCAGTATTTTAATGAGTGATTAGTATGTTTTTCAGTTTAATAGATAGTGGAATTTGAATTGACTTTTTTTGAGTTTGTGCGAGCAATAAAAATTATTTCCTCCTTTATGCCAACTCAGAATTGACACACTGTCACAATGAGTCTTATTCATGGAATTTAGATATGTCAGATACATAATCACTCTGTGACTCATTTGTTTTCAAATAACACATGGAAAATCAGAAAGAGCACCAGGAAACCCAGTTTGTTAGAGGCCTGTCAAGAGTTTTAGTTTTACTTTTTCTACTGGCGAACAGTCCGTTGTAAATCTGTCCCGATGATACTGAGGATAGTTAATTAAACTTACTATTAATTTTTACTAATTTATTCATTCCATATTCACATGTAAGACTCTGTTTCATAGCCATTCAAAGTGATTCATTATGAAACCAAACCAGCAAACAGGTTCCTTTTCCTGTCCGTATTGTGAAAGTGTTGAATTGATTTAGAGTTCTGTATGTGTGACTGTGGTTTAGCTAGAGGGTTTTTTTGGTTATCTAATGCACTGACATTCATACATTTTTTAAGTCTGTCTCAAGTGTCCGCATTCTTGTTGTGGGCACTCAATGTGTGAATCAGCAGTAGTTCTCTTGCTGAAGGTTGAGGGTTTTTTTTTAAATGCTACATGTAATGTTTCCTTAATTCCTTTATATTTAGGTCCTTTTGTTGTAGGTGTTTGTGGAGCAGAGAAAACACATCTGCGTACAGTTTGTGTTGATACTCGCGTTACAGTTTTACAGTATCCATACACTTCCTGGAAAAACCAGTAAGGCCAGACCAAAAACACACACACATACATTTCAGGCTCTGTTTGTCTGTTCTTTTTCAGAAAAAGCTGAAAGCTGAAGCAAAAAAGGCGATTGGCCAGCTGCATGTCCGCACACTGAGACAAGGGGATCAGGTAAATTTGAACATATTGTGTTTGCACATATAAATACAGAGTCAGACAAGTGAGCACTGTACATGCTTCTATTTGCTATTTTCTGATTGCCTTTGTGTTTTGGGCATGTTTATGTCTTTATTATTTTTATAGGTTTGTATTTGATTTATATTTGTACGTGTAAATGCTTGTGGGTTTATACATTTTTTTTCCACGTCTTTTTTTCTTTCTCCTAAAAAACAATAATGTGGCTGGTATATTTTTAGGCAACATGTTAAACAGGAGTAAATGTTACAGCACCTTTGGACACTAGGGCTTTTTCACACTGCGTTTAACCTCGTTGTTCTAACCCCTGCGTTTAACCCCGAGTAAAGGAACGTTTCACACATATAACTTAGAAGTGGGGCTATCACCACTTTTTACTCAGGGTTATAAATCCTTGCTCTGATTTTATGAAGATATGGAAAATGCTTTGCAACAGACAACCATTTGCATGCCTCATATTTAGATGCTTTGAACAGTCACATAAACATTGAGTTTTGAATAACCAGACGTTTCAGCGTTTGAGGGGACAAAGGTCAAATGGTGATTTAAAAAAATGTGCCAATTAGAGTAAAGAAGACACCATTCTTACATTTTAGTCAGCAATATAGAACACAAAGATGTGCAATTCTAGAGCCGTTATGTAAAACATATTGCATGCTATGTTCAATCAGTGATACTCGCACCACAAATATGCAAATAAGAATGTTAACCAGGGCTTTAGGATGTCCAGTTTGAAACGTCAGCTTATGAATACCCAGAATGAATTGTTAAAGCGTGGACAATGTGAAACGTGAAGCAAGATAATCCAGGATTTGCAATGATCCAGGTTTACAGAAGGGATTTTCACACTTGAAATAGTTAAAGTCAAAAGCTGAAATAAGGCCAAAAATATAGCAAGTGTTTTTTAAACTATTATACAGTATAGTTTTTCTATTGTACAGAATTTGCATAAAAGAAGACAAATGATTCTATGTAATGCCTTATTATCAATAGGATAACTTATTATTTGCAAATATATGAATAACTTAATGAACCATCTGTGTGTATGATGTTTTGATGATTTGTGCATGTGTATGTGTTTGTTTCATAGGAGACTGGCCCTGATGCTGACACCTGTGCAGTTTGTATTGAGTTGTATAAACCCGGAGATGTACTGTCAGTTCTCACATGCAAGTATGTCTCTGTCTTTCACCCCCACCCCACCCCCATCTTTACAGTTCTAATGTGGGTGTACAATGTGTTTGTGTGTGTTTTGCAGTCATTTCTTCCATAAATCTTGCATTGAGCCGTGGCTGCTGGAGCATAGAACCTGCCCAATGTGCAAATGTGACATTCTTAAAGCCCTTGGAGTTGAGGTGAGTTTTCACACTAGGACTGTTTGTTGCCCCAGACATATTCAAAAGACCAGCGTTTGACTTCATAAAGCTCTGAGGTGCTAGCAAAAATATCTGAGACACGGAATCATAAGTTTAAGTTAAAAAAGGACATTTATGAATGAATTTACTTGTATTCAACCGCTCTTATCAGAAGTCATTTTTTCATTCTTTTAAAGAGGCACCAGATGGAGGCACCTCAGTAGGTAGGATGTTATGTAAACAATGTGCCTTGACGCTTTCCAGATACTGCCTGATAAGGCGTTTTTATCAGGTTTCGGACACAGTCTTATTGTTAACACAGTAAAACGAAGATAGAATCTGAACAAATGCAAACAAACAGGAACAATACTTCCTCTCAGTTCCATCTTAAATCGCCACCATGACAATACAGATCTGTTCTGTTGTTTATCATGCTTAAAGTGTTAGCAACTTAGCTGCAGATGAAAAATTGCTAAATAAAAAACATAACATTACTAAGCATTATTTAGAAAATAGGAAAAGAAGATAAGACGACAAAGCCAAATTCTGTCTGTGCCTCATGTGGAAGTAGGCAAAGAGGAACAGATGTTCAACAGATGTGTAATTCCTGTTCAATGTGAGACAGTTCGCGTTTAAAGCATTTGATTCATTTGAGTCATGCTGAGTCACGGGGAGCAGCGTTGATGTTTGTGTTGACTAATGTTGGGTGCTCCTTGGAGATATATCGTGTTCTTTGGTCTTTGGTAACCTTCATAAATGAAATCATTTATTGTGGAAAGATGATGGATAGAGATCCATCAGCAGTGACACACCTAAGCTCAAAGTTTATTTGTCACATGTTCGACTGAGGCCGTAAAATGCTTTTTTTCCAGAAGCTACTAGATGGGGGTTTGGGGTCAGTAAGATTGTTTGGGGTCAGTAAGATTGTTTCCTACTAAAAGAATTTAATACTTTTAGATTAAATATTTCCACATTTCCAGAATATTTCCATTTCTATTAAATGCTGCATTTTGACATTCCCAGGCTATGGTGGTATTTGCCTTTCTGCAGCCAATACCATATCTGGGTTTTATTTGTTGTTTTTTTCCTGGCCTTAGCCCTGCTCACCTTGGTGAAAATATCTGACAGATTGGGCAGCATACCTGCGGTGACATTCTGTTGCTTGTACTGTCCTCTGTAAGTCTCTTTGATCCTGCTCCCATTCCAAGCAGAAGTACAGCCTGACAGGATGCTTTTTTGAGGCCCATACTTAACTTCCACAAGCAGAGATAGGAAAAAAAGTTCAGTGTTCTGTCTCCTCAAGTTGAATAATTTGCAGTAGTCTTTCCTTCCCTATTATAATGTAGATAATCAAGTGAAATGGCTTCTTAAACAAGAGCAAGAGTGGGACTTGATGTTATCCATTAGGAATCATTGTAGATTGCTGCAATCTCATATGAGTGACAGGTTGTCCAGTCCTCGAGCCAGTACACCCGCCACCAGAGCAGAGAAGAGTTGTGCTGCAAAAGGGAGGGGATGTCATTTTGATTTAAAGAATTAATTTTAAACAAAATAATAATGTGCATAGATAAACCATTCATAGAAAAACACTGCAATATATTTAATGAAAAATAAGAATTGTCAATTTCGATTTCATGGTCAATTTAAATGCGTATTTTCCCATGTAATGTAGTGCAATAATCCAGGTGTTACAATAACTAGTGTTAACCATAAACTGCATCTCTATTCCTCTTTTAGCTGTTCTGTATTCTCTTATAGTTTTATAATCTGTCATTCAGGTAGAAATTATTGCAGTCTCTAATGTTCTGTTGGTATTTAATCTCAGCCCTAATGGTAAGAGCTTGTTCTCCAGACATTGGACATTGGCTGACAGGATACTGGGCCGGTTTGGTTATTACCCAAGGGGTCTCAGACTGTTCTGAACACCGGAGCATCTCCCGCTCTTTATTGCACCTTAGGAGCTCAACTTTGTTCTGGCTGTTTCAAAGAATGTCCTTAATCAGTCGTGACCCAAGGTGACAAAAACAGCATAAATGTTGTGTAAGGGGTGTTAAGAGCCGTTAGTAAGTAACTGCATGTGATGTGTTCTCTTCTTTACCATCCTGTCATGTGCCTTGATTACAGTAACATGAGGGTTGATGGATCCTCTGTCACTTGTTGTTATAAGACTGCTCTCACTGAAACTGGACTGCTGCTTAGTCATCATGCTCCACATGTACGGAAAGCTGGAGAATTAGTTCTGTTTGTTCTTCTTAGTTTGGTAGCCTAGTTTTATTTTTTTGCCCTTCGAGTCCATCATTTTAGGGAATTTGCCATCAAATCTAGTTTTCAGTTTTGAACATTCAGTAAATGCACACTAAAAATAATAATGTATTTTTCTCAACTTTTCTCTATCCTTCTAGTTGGATGTAGAGGAGCAGCCACATATTTCAGTGCCTGATTTCAGACCCTTCTCTACCTCTGAGGACCTGCACAGTGAGACTGCATCTTCTGGATATGCATCCATGCATGGTATCGAGCACCCAAATCCTGCTGAAGGCACACAAAACGGTATGAAAACAAGCACGCAGTCACATTACTCACGTCATTTAGAAACCCACTCCAACTTACTGTGATTGTACAACGGCACCTAATATGCAAAATCCACTTTTACATGGTGTTTGAACATAAATGTGTGTTGGCAGTTTGTGAACAAAATCAACCTACAATGATTAAAATCCACGCAATCTCACCCAATCCTACCCTCCTTTTTTAAATTCACCATTAAAGCAACACTATGTAACTTTTGGTGCTGTAGAGGTTAATAAACACATCTCCATGCGTCTTGCGGAAGAAAATTGTAGCCTGAGCTACTTCTCTCTGTTTATGTGTATGACATGTAAAGGCTGATTTATACTTCTGCGTCAGTCCTAGGCCGTATCCTCTACGCCGCAAGTAACGCGTTGGTTTTCATTTATACTTCTGCGTTGTGGTCCACGTCAATGTGCAATTCCACATGCAGACCGCTAGTAGGCAGTGTCCACGGGCATGTTGATGGTGTAACCCACAGTATCACGGCAAAAGCCGAAGAAGCAGCTTGTTGTGTAAATTGATTTTTGTAGTAGATTTTTCAGTAGCGGCAGCATATAGATAGTGACTTTTCTTGCAGCTTGTTGTTATATATATTCTAATACAAATTAAGCATCTCTAGTTGATTAGTAGAGTTAAATAAGAGGCGATCTTTGTGAAATCATGCTGAGTGCTCGTGGCTGCTGGATCGGTGGCTCGTGCACAGACAAGCGCTTCAATTGATTGCTGTTGCGGAGACTTTATTCGTTCCGTTGAAATCACAAAACGAATGCACCCAAATGTGTCCCTGTTCTTGATATACAGTCACTGATTAAAATCTTTGGTTGTGATGAGAAAATAAATAATTAAACTATACAATGCTGAATAAGAACCCAGAACCTCTGTCATGCTTAACGAAAATTCTGCCACTAGACCATAGAGAGCTCACACACACGCTGACAGCAGATCTATGTATTTATTCACTAACATAAAGAATCTCTGACTACAAAATATTGTTATATAGCAGACGTAAGCATGAAACTATCATCCCATTTCTGGACACACACTCCTATCGCAGATTTTTTGTTGTTATTTATTGACCTGAGGGCAGACCAAAACAGCACTTGTGGGCCTTGTAGAATTGACGCGTTGTTACATTTTTGGAGAGGTGAGCGTCAGGGTACGTCGTCAGGGCACGCCACGACGTAGCTATGGCGTACACTCGACGCAGAAGTATAACTTGGGCTTAACGCAGGTACTGTCCTACTCCACAGCGGTGAGACCTGAACCGGACTAAAATAGTCAGAATGTAAACACTTATTATAAGTGTATCACAGTGATTCAGGATAAGATGATTTGAAAAATGGATTCATGATGTACTTGCTCATTATTTTATATTATATACAAAAAAGTTACATAGTAAACCAAATCTCACTCATCATCCATACCTGTTCATTTTGTGAGGGATGTGACGTCACATTCCTCATGCCCCATCCACGGCCGCTGAATGATAGTCATGCATTACCGTAGTTTCACACTGTCCGCCATTTTCTCCACGCTCCAGTAACGTTAGCTGTTTAGCCAACAATGTCTCTATTTTTGAAGGTAATGAAACATTTATTAATCTTTGTTTATGTTAATGTCAACATTTACTAATACATGATTAAAATCTTGTTAACATAGTTAATGCACTGAATTAACATGAACAAACCATGAACAGCTGTGTTTTATTAACTAACGTTAACAAAGATGAAATACAGTAACAAATGAACTGCTCATGGTTACTTCATGTTAGTTAATACATTAACTAATGTTAATTAATGACCATTATTCTAAAGTGTTACCAAAATTAGTTCTCAAGAATGGTTCTGTACCAACTCTTAATAATACTCTTACAAGAAACATCATAAAACTCATCAGTAAAGTTTTGGCCATCATTCGGACGTGTCTGCTACAACAGGCTTGTACTGTACTGTATACCTGGTTTATCTCCATGCACCATGTATTCTCTGACTCTGTAGGCATTATTGTCCGACTCTGGTTCGAAACTGAACACAGTTAGTACAGTTTCTGACATTCTCAGTGCATGAGCTTGTCCTGACACTGGAGTGTGAGCACTTTAAGCCCCGCCCTCTTCTTGAAAAGGGTCCAGGAGCAGCAGCTCATATGCATTTAAAGGGACACAGTGTGTTTTTGTGTGTTTTTGCTCACCCCCAAAAGTAGCAATTTTGACATGCTATAAATTATCTGTGGAGTATTTTGAGCTAAAATTTCACATACACACTCTAGGGACATCAGAGACTTGTAAAAAAAAAAAAGGAGAGGGGGCATAATAGGTGCACTTTAACATACAAATATACATAATGACAGAGTATCTGTGCTGAATATCATGGAGCTTTTTTGTGTTGTTTTGCAGTAAAAACCCACCAATAACTATGATGTACCAATGTAATTAGTGTTAGTGACAAAATATGTACAGTTACCTGTAAATTATTTTATGCATAATTTCTCAAATTGCTGTCCATTTACAAGAGAGTGATGGCACTGGCAGTAAATGCACATAATTCTGCTTTGCTGAAAAATACAGCGATATGCTTGCACACTGATGACACTGATTGTGCTGTACATTTTAAATGTTTTAAATGATGAGTTCATGTTTTTGAAGTTTAACAATTATATTATTGTCTGTTTTTATACAATTTATAAATGTTATCAGTGATTCATTTCCAGTAAAATAATGTACTGTAAATCTAATCTAATGGTGAAATTAGGCAAGCGGCCACAAATAATGAAGAGTTTGCTTGGTTTTGTGTTAAATTCTGCAATCCTCAATTAATCCTGTTTTTATACTATATAATGTACTATTTACACAAATTTAAATAAATCTACATCTAATAATTTACATCCAAATAATGTCTATAATAGTTTAACGCTTCACTGACATTACTGGTTTGACGAAGCTGTTCACAGTGTACCTTGAAGCTGAAGGTTTTAATATTGAAAATTAATATTGGAAATGTTTTTTTTTAACCCTAATGGAGAAGGTGATTTGGGCTGGGGGAGATGCTATTACCAAGGTAATAGGTCATTTTACTGTTGTTATTAGTCTTTTGGTCTGAGTGGTTTGTTGTGATTGGTTTGCAGGTGTGCAAGAGGAGCAGTTGGACACGTCACCTCATTATGATAATTTTGCCTTTGAGGGCGATGTTCACAGCCAGAGTGAAGTCAGGACCTGAGCAGCAGCACCAACAAACACTGATACAATGCACACATATAGATGAATGAGGGGTTTTGATTTGAGGACTTATATTGAAGCACTGTTGAGCCCTTTTCTGATTAGTTTCTGACTAAGTGCCTACAAATTCTCTCTCTGTCTCTTTCTCTCTCTGACTATTTTCTTTGAGGGGGACCAGAATGATTACTGGCTAATTGAAGGTCATGCTTTAATCATCTGTGGTTAATTCAGGTTATGATTTCTAATTCAGGGTTTAATTCCCATGTGGTAGTGTCAGGATTTGAGACTGACAGCCTTCCATAACGTCATAATGATGTCAGAGCAGATGTGGAGACAGAGAGAGACAAGAGTGCTCCACCTGCTGTACGTCAACAGTCTTAATGCAAACTGTACTTTCACCCTTTTTTTCCGTGGCTTATTAAAATATATATTTTTCCAGTTTTGATGGAAATTTAAAAATTCAGAAATATTGTGCCTTACACACACTTATGCAAGTGTGCGAATGTATATTATTCTGCATAGACCTAATGGGCTGGTTTTATAATATCTGGATTAAGTTCTCCTGATTTTAATATTTAAATAAGAGATGGAAATATTTCTTTACTCTTTCAAATGAATAGTACTGACATTGAAATTAACATTGTAAATAAAATCTTTTATGAATTTCATGTGTGATTATGCCTATTCAGTGATATTTTTTTTCTTCTCTTTTTAAGAAACTCATTTTGCAACTAAATTGGTCCAAAACAATACACATAAATCAGCTGATCAAATACATCTGAATCACTTTCTGAGCCGCAAATTATTACTTTTGTCATTAAAGAAATGCACCAAGAGCTGCGGTTGTATATGAGACTTCAATTTGTGTAATTAATGGATGTTTTTTAATGACAATGGTCCGGTTTAAGATTAACGTTACACAAGTTGTGCTGTAATCAGTTGTGTTTTACAAAATGATAGCAATACTTTTTTAGATTTTGTTTTAATTCATCGTATATATTTTTTTAAGAGTTAGTATTTATTATTGTTGCTATTTTGATCAACAACAAAAAAAATATTCAACGTACTTAAAGAATCGTTATAATAACCGTAATCATTATACTTTCCAATTCCTACCCCTAGTCATGAATCCCACGCATTGCATTGTATGGTAGAAACTAATGAGCTCCAGGTAAAAACGCTTTGGGCATATCGTGAAAACAACTGTTCGTTAACATATGTTGCTGTGCCTTTAAATAATTTGAAACAGAAGTCATGAGGTGGCGCAGGGATTGTGGGAAGTGTAGTCGTTATTTGTCAGGGTAGCGCTCTGTTCTGCTCAGCGGGGCAGATGTGGAAAACTACAATCCCAGTGGCGCCGGTGTCGCTGTCTTTGGCTCAGTTTCTGTCGACGTGGGAAAAGCGGTCCAAGAGCAAACAACACGCAAATCTATGGGTGTATGCGCTTGAGATGATCCGAGTGACATGCAAGAGGACGCGTATCTCTGAAAACAAATTCCAGCATGTGGCTCAAACCCGAAGAGGTGCTTCTCAAAAACGCGCTGAAATTATGGGTGACGGAGAAATCCAACGATTACTTCGTGCTGCAGCGCAGACGCGGATCCGGGGAAGACAGCGGAGGATTGACAGGTACCGGGGAACGCACGGATATCCGACAACAAGCTCTAAACATGAAAGGCTCTAATGCTGTAATTAATGTGCTAAATAAGTACCCAAGTGTGCCTTCTTTTTCGGCGTTATGCCTTAAAATACACCTCAATTGATTTTCCAAACTATTGATTTTGTTTTAACCCAAAGTCAATTTTCATCAGGTCAAGGGTTAACGTAACATTGCAGATATGATGTTTTGTTGCAAGTTTCGCTGTCAGTACTCTGATTATGTGCTCTTTTGAGTGCTGACGTCACCACTGCGGTAAACTGACCGTGTGCATAAAGGTACTTAAAAATGCAACATTCCTTCAGACATATGTTTAGAAGCTGAAGCCTAATACGAAGAATATTTAGTTATTTCGGACTTCATCTTTCTTTTGACAGGAGTTGTTTCGTCATGGTGTGACGTCAGGTTGTTTAGGTTTCAGGTGGTTTCAGCGTGTATACTTGATATTGTCTTTACGTTTATTTTAAAGATGCACTCATTATGATTTTTTTTTTGCTAACAGAAACATTTTGTTTACTCCCAAACAACTGAACAGTTTTTAAAGTTTTGAGAAATCATGTACACTCACATGAAAACTAGTGATATCAGTATAATTTACAATCGATCCACCATTCCAGATTGACTTAAAAAAAATAAAAAGGATAAATGCAAGTAGGTCCACAGCTATGCCATTGGAAGTGGTGTTCAAAACTGTTTATTATTAGTAATAATAATAAACAAATAAATTGTAAGTAATAAAAGTCATATTGTCATGGAGTCTCCTCCAGTACAGAGGAATATATGGCCAGAGTTGACAGTGAGCTGATTATAGGTTTTACTCTAATTATTAGTGATTTTTTTTTCTCCTTTGGAGTTCATCACCATGGAAACCTTTGCTTCATGGCTAAGAGCCATAATTCAGCAGCTTCATTCTGAAGCAGTGCAGAGAGGAAAGATTTTCAACGAGTAACATCAAATCTGTCCCTGCGAACATCCCGGTAGAAGCATTGCAATAAGTAAATCAAGTGCCACACAAACTTCATATTACTTATTTTATGTATCACTATTTTAATATATTTTAAAATATAATTTATTCCAGTGATGGCAGCTGAATTTTTTAGCAGTCATTACACCAGTCTTCAGTGTCACATGAACCTTCAGAAATCATTCAATAGCTATGACGATAAGAATAAAAAAAAAAAAAAAAATTCCAGTTTTTGACAGCCAATCAGAATCATTCTGCTTTAAAGATCTCAAACATTTAAAGTAGTATATGCATATCCGTGGGTATGGATGCTAATATAATTATCGTTATAGTTTTCTTTTGTGGGCGTGTCATGGTATGGGCCTTATTTGCTGACCTGGTGCTCAAGAAACATTTCTTGTTATCATTGTTTTAAACAGCTGCTTAATATCTTTGTGGATTTTTTGATTTGATAGAAAGTTCAAAAGAACAGCATTTATTTGAAATAGAAAATCTGACCACATGCAGTTGCGATTTAGGCTGCAGGTTTTAAGAAATGTAGTTACTTTTTAGCCTCAGGCATATGTTTTTATAATATTATGTTTGTTGTTTTACATCATTGTTTTAGGCCTGCTGGTTGGAACTTTGGATACAGTTCTTGACTCTACAGCCAGAGTGGCCCCGTTTCGCATTTTACACCAGACGCCTGACTCTCAGGTGTACTGGATCATCGCCTGTGGTGAGAGAGACGCTGCACACAGTGTTAATGTGTATGTGAGGGCTCAGACTCTATTCATTCAGATCCTGACACATAACGTGTGTGTGTGTGTGTGTGTGTGTGTGTGTGTGTGTGTGTGTGTGTGTGTGTGTGTGTGTGTGTGTGTGTGTGTGTGTGTGTGTGTGTGTGTGTGTGTGTGTGTGTGTGTGTGTGTGTGTGTGTGTGTGTGTGTGTGTGTGTGTGTGTGTGTGTGTGTGTGTGTGTGTGTGTGTGTGTGTGTGTGTGTGTGTGTGTGTGTGTGTGTGTGTGTGTGTGTGTGTGTGTGTGTGTGTGTGTGTACAGGAGCATCTTTAGAGGAGATCTCACAGCACTGGGACTGGCTGCAGCAGAACATCATCAGAACTCTGTCTGTGTTTGACTCTGGTGAAGACATCACCAGTTTTGTCCAGGGAAAGATAAGGGTGAGAACATAAAACTTTCCCCCTGTTTTTGTGTTTTGGGGTATTTTAGATATAAGTCCCAGCAATTGCTCTTGTGTTGTTGACTTTAGTGGCGGCTATGTTGTGTTTGTGTAGGGTCTGATAGCAGAGGAGGGCACATCTGCAGATGACGAGGAAGATCCCGAGCGCTTCCGGGAGGCAGTGCTGCGCTTTGAACGTCTGTTTGTTTTGCCTCAGAAAGAGAAGCTTGTGACGTATTTCTCTTGCAGCTACTGGAGAGGACGAGTGCCAAACCAGGGCTGGATCTACCTCAGCACCAACTTCCTTTGTTTCTACTCCTATATGCTGGGAAACGAGGGTTAGAAACATGCTGGCCTGCTTACACATAATGCCAAAAGCTCTCTTACGCCGGCTTCACACCGCACGCGTAAGCAGGGCGTAAGCAGCGCGTATTTTTTTTGACGCTCATGTTAACAGATTAGTGCATTCACACCGGCAGCAGAGGCAGCGCCGCGGCGCGTAGCAGGAGCAGAGCAGAAGCGTCAGTGCCGCGATCGTTTCGGCGCCGGGTCTATTTTTGACGCGCTGCTCACGCTGAATTAAAGCCACAGTGCATTGTTATGATCAAAACTGACCTGTTTAACATGCAAAATAATTAATTTCACCATGAGATAATGTAGTGAAGTGTTCCGTGTGTTTCACAAACACCATATGACATCCGGCGCTGTGAATTTTTTTTATAAAATACTCGAAAACACATCACTGCCAGAAGTTTTTGCTCAAACTTCAAAGGCCTGTTTAAATGATTAAAACTAGAGGCTTATTTTAACTTTAAGGTTACTTTTATCACGTAAACTACCTTCATACAGCATGTTATATGCACATGTGTTTGGGACAGAGGGGAACACAGTCACATTTGCAGCAGATATACGCTGCCCATCATAAATCAAGCACGAGACAAACAGGGGTTGGAGGAGAACTCCGGGAAAGTGACAGAATGGACGATATTCGTCTGTATTTGCAGTATACGAGCCGCGGCTCAGCTACGCGAGACAAACGCTGCCAGTCTGAAAGCAAAAAGTGCGCGCGCTGCTACTGCTTTCCACATGCGCTGCTTCGGCGCTGCCTACGCCCTGCTTACGTGTGCGGTGTGAAGCCGGCGTTACAGTACCATTTTATGGCGGTTATGATGTTAATGCGTTTATTAAATCTGTTGGTGCTAAGGCCCCACATATATTATGATCCTTTTGCCAGGGAGCCACTTTCTAAAATATAATGGCAGGAATGTATAATTACATATGACTACCCAAATATATTTAAATGTGTGAAACATATATAAAGCATATAACGTTAAGATGTTGTTTCTCAAATAAAATGTCCTGTGGTTGCCTGGACCCCTATTTGAAAACCCTCAAATTAACATATCATACCTATGTTTACATATTAAAGATTACTCATTATTTAGCATAATAAAGAGGTTAACCAATCATAATTGAGGGCATTTACATGGCAAAGTCTTAAAGTGATAGTTCACACAAAAGTAAAATTCTGTCATCATTTACTCACCCTTATAACGCTCCAAATGATTTTAAGACAAGATATAGTACGTCACATATTACTCCATAAGCACTTCATATGTGGTTTTCTCCTTTTACAGGTGGCATCAGTCAAAATCTCATATTATTCATGGTTTGTGTATTTCTTGTTTAGTGAAACTGGTGTATCCCTGGGATGAAGTGAGCCGCCTGGAACGTACATCAAGCGTGATGTTGGCAGAGAGCATCCGTGTGCGTGTGCGAGGAGAGGATCATTTCTTTTCGATGCTCCTGAGGCTCCAGCAGACATATCTGATCATGCAGCAGCTGGCCGACTACGCCATTGTACGGTTCTTCGACAAAGAAACATTTAATGCTGAACATCCACTGGCCAACCCCCTTCACATCACGCAGAGGTGCATTCATTTTATTCCTCTTAATGTTACCTTTGCTTTTTTACCGAACAATGTCTGACTCTACTGTAAACTTTGCAGGGCTCTGGAAATGCATGCACGGAATCAGTCATTCCGAGCTTTTTTCCGGTTGCCACAGGAGGAAAGCCTTTGTGAAGTGTACGAGAGTTTCCTCTGGGTTCCATTCAGCCACGTCAATGCGCTTGGAAAAATCTGTGTCTCTGAGAACTATCTGTGCTTTGCAAGCCAGGATGGATCTCAGTGCCATCTCATAATGCCTCTATGGGAGGTGCGTAAGCTAAATTTTTCTGCAAACTGCGGAGAAATCTGTTATGGTGAAGACTGCCCTTGAGAAAATTAAGTATGCTTAATTGTGTTGAATGTGCAAATATAATATATATATATATATATATATATATATATATATATATATATATATATATATATATATATATATATATATATATATATATATATATATATATATATATATATATATATATATATATATATATATATATCTTTCTGAAACTACTCGCAGATACTATAAATTATAGATGACTTAACTGTACATTACAGTAAACTTAACTTTCATTTACATTCATTCATTTAAAAAAGGTTTTTATTCTAAGGGACTTTCAAATGGGGAATACAACAAGCCATTCATCAAAAAGAGACAATAAACACAAATTTCTAGTAATACAAAGTTTCAGACATTGTTCAAAATAGAACAAGCTAGAACAGGGAGGAAGGAATAGCGATTACTTTCAATACTATGGATGCGTCTCAATCAGATCCCTAGTTCAGTTGTCAGGGCACTGACCAGGGAGTCAGCCCATTGACTTATGTCCTGATCAGTCCCCTGACTAATGAACTAGGGAGCAGATTGAGACACACCCTATATTTCTTAACACGCTTAAATGCACGTTTAGAGAGTGCACTTTGCAATAATGTCAAATTAAAAGTTTAACTGATTTTTTTTTTGTTGACAAGTACACTTATTTTGATATGTTGACTAACATACTAAAGCACATATAAAGTTCTGTACGTAGCAATTTATGTAGTGTGTTATGCTGTATTATATTTAAAGTTACTTCAACATTACAAATGTGTAACTATGAATATATTTAAGTTCATGACATGTACGTTTCAATAGAAGTCATGTTCAACTACGTTTCGTGGCTTGAGAGTGAAAATTGTGACTGGAGAATAATTCATAATTCCTAGTTTTGTTTAGTAATCTGTGTTTGTATTTTTCTAATGCTGATTTCTTTGTGTTTTTGGCATTAATGTATGCCTTGCAGGTGTTTAGTGTGGAGCTGCCAGACCGCAATAGCCGTGCCCTGACTGTGTGTCTGCGTGGCAAGAGAGCTTTGCGTTTTTCTGAGGTTCGGGATTTTGAGCGACTTGCTGCCACCATCCGCAGAAAGTGTGGCACAGCAGGAAGCCCCCAGCATTGTGTCAGTAATCCGGTAATTCCTCTACACTCCAGCCTCTTATAAAAAGATTGTTTTAGTATGCATTAGCATGATAATACCATTATTAAGTATATCCGTCTCAAATGACAAATATACCACATTTCATGGCATGATGTTGTGTAAAAATCACAGAGGACACTAAATTGTATGTGTGTCTTTCTCTCTGAGGATGAGGAGGGTGTGATGGTGGGGCAAAGTCAAGCCGTCAGCACTGAAGCTCTCATGAACGTTTTTCATCCGCACGATGCAGAAAACCTTGACCCCAAAATGGTACCCATAACTTTATTGCAATATTGGTGTAATGTTAGTTAAGTAAAGGAGGATGGAATGGAATCAAAGTAAGCGGTATACAATAACATTCAAAAGTTTGGGGTCAATAAGATTTTTTGATCCCACTGTTGACAGCTGAAGGAGCGAATGAAGGAGCAGTCGTGGCAGATCCACTTCGCTGAATATGGCCGTGGAACCGGAATGTTTTGCACCAAAAAAACGCGTGATCTCATTGTACGAGGAGTTCCAGAGACTCTCAGAGGAGAACTGTGGATGCTCTTCTCAGGTGTGTGTGTGTGTGTGTGTGTGTGTGTGTGTGTGTGTGTGTGTGTGTGTGTGTGTGTGTGTGTGTGTGTGTGTGTGTGTGTGTGTGTGTGTGTGTGTGTGTGTGTGTGTGTGTGTGTGTGTGTGTGTGTGTGTGTGTGTGTGTGTGTGTGTGTGTGTGTGCTGCAGTTTGTACATGTATGTTTGCTTGTGTTATAGGTGCAGTACATGACATGACCTCTCACCCCGGGTACTATGGGCGCCTACTGGAGGAATGTATGGGCAGCAGCTCACTCGCGTGTGATGAGATTGAGAGAGATCTGCACCGCTCTCTCCCGGAACACCCAGCATTCCAGAGTGACACGGGAATCTCGGCCCTTCGCCGCGTCCTGACTGCTTATGCTCACCGCAACCCCAAAATCGGCTATTGCCAGGTATACACACACACATGGTCTCAGCAGCAGATGGCCCAGTTCACAGAACATCTCATGCTTCTTGTTCACAAAATTTTTTAAATACTTTCTCAAAACCATCAAGTTGCACTCTGATTGATTGACTATGTGTGTAATGGTCTAGTGTTTTCATGGCATATAATTTTTTTAAATATTCACTTAGCAAATGTTTAAATGTCAGTTAGATGGTCGTGTGCTGTTTAAGTGACCAGTTGTAGTTTCAAAGAGGAGCAGACTTTATGATGGTGTATGGCTGTACGCATCATCCAGCTTTGCACAGCAATAAAGCATTGTCTGCGAGACTAGCACTCATTACCATGCACATAAACATTAGCACAAAATGTTTTTTTATTGCACATTGGACCAATATTTGAAATAAAAGCATATATTTAACAAAACAAGAGAAAGTGAGAACCAGCTAAATCTATGGTAATAAGGAACATAACAAGCTATGGAGCCTCATATCATTATTTTTGTTAGCAAAACAGAAAGGACATGGATTATGAATGGTTTTGTTAATCCAACAGTTGTGTATGCAAAGTATAAACAAAGTTAAGTCTATGTATTTGAACGACATGGTGACTGTGTAGAATAACAAATTATTTGTTTTATTTATAATATATATATATATATATATATATATATATATATATATATATATATATATATATATATATATATATATATATATATATATATATATATATATATATATATATATACTGCTGTGGAAGCCAAACTATTTGTAATAAGTCAGATTATTTAAATATTTAATTTATATTTATTCATATTAAATTTGTCTATACAACATCACAAACTCTTAAAGGGACCTTTCACTTGAAATGAAATTCTGTCATTACACACCCTCATATCATTCCAAACTCATATTTATATTTTTGTTCACTTTATTAACTGAAAGTCTTGCCTTCCAACCATTCTAATAATGGCTCCTTTCACACAGCAATAAAAGTAAATTACCGTAAAATTACCAGAATGACTTTACTGGTAAATACACAAATTTATCAGTTCATTCTGTGATGTCAGTCATCGGAAAATTTTCTTTAAATGCTGCGCCATTGTCTTCATTCGTCCACACGAGAAGAAACATTTTAGTTTCACTATATGTTTACTTTGACAACATCTCTTTAACGTCTAAGTAACAGACATAATGGATGATCAAACAGAACGCGTTTTTGCTCCTAAAAACATAAGACACGCATAATAGTATCCAACTGTAGAGCTGCAATGCTGATGAATGGAAAAGAAGGCTGGGTCTCGCCGTCTCGGACAGCGACACGCCGAAATAGCTGCGAGACATTGGGCAATGGTCAAAGCGCATATTTAAAAAGAAAAACTATTAAAAAGCTTTCTGTAACAGCGTGGAGTAATCACGTCATCTTCTTTATTAAGTCTTTATGATTTGCCCAAAGCAGAATATTACGTTATCGCTTTCTGACTTTGTACGTGAAAATACCAGTAATCTTCATTCGGCGTTCACACATTATATGCACTGGAAATGTAACTTCCTTTACTGATGAATTGCCAGAACCATTTCCCGTTATTTTTGAAAAGTTCCTGTTTACACATGATCTGTTACATGTAATTTACAAGTGAAGACTGTATGTCTAATGATTTTAATTTCAGATATGATCTATAACTCTTATAAAACTATAATTTTGCTTAAGAAGATGTATAAATTCTCACTCATTGTTTACATGTTGTCTGTCCAGGCGATGAATATCCTGACATCTGTGTTGCTGCTGTATGCTAAAGAGGAAGAGGCTTTTTGGCTGCTGGTTGCTGTGTGTGAACGAATGCTCCCAGACTACTTCAATCGCAGAATTATTGGTATGTGTGTGAGAGCTGGTTATTCACATCTCATACCCGGAATGTAATTGAATCATCTTAATAAACTTGCAGGTTTCCATTATAACACAATGTCAAAGGAGCCTTTATTACTTGCCCACACAGCTAATTTATTTAGTTTTGCTTACAGTCTTTGTATGTTTTCCAGGTGCCTTGGTGGACCAAGCCGTGTTCGAGGAACTGATCCGAGAGCATCTAACGCAGTTGACGGAACACATGACAGACCTGTCGTTCTTCTCATCAGTATCATTGTCATGGTTCCTGACTCTCTTTATCAGTGTACTGCCAATTGAGAGTGCTGTGAATGTCGTTGATTGCTTCTTTTATGATGGAATCAAAGCCATCCTGCAGCTTGGCCTTGCTGTGCTCGACTACAATATGGACAATCTGCTTTGTTGCCATGACGACGCAGAAGCTGTCACTGTCCTCAACAGGTAATTGAAACATTGTCATATTGCGTTGATAGCAACCTGCATAGTTCGTACTATCAGTTCCAAGTTTTTGTGGCCTGTCTGCCTCTTTTGAGCAGCATAAGACGTGAGCATTTTAATAGTAGACAGCAATTTAGTTTTTTGCTGTGGATTTTTATCTTCACAAACTCAATCTGTGTTCATATTTTATCCTTAAGGTTTTTTGACAATGTCACAAATAAAGACAGTCCTCTTCCAGCTACCGTACAGCAGGCATCTGCAACCAACAATGACAAATCAATACAAAAGGTTGACATCTGTGATCTCATCAAAGAGGCGTATGAGGTAAAGCTACACACTTTAATACACTGCAGTGAATATTAAAATCTGTCTGTGCAAAGTAAAAAACACGATGGGATGTCTTTGTCAATACTTCTTTGGCAATTAACACCTGTACTCTGGTGTTGCATGGAATGTTGGAAACCCCCCTCTGACAGGAGTTCTGGGGTCAGCAAACCAAAGGCCTGAAACAGACAGAGTAATTGCTCAGAATAATGAGGTTTCTTTGTTTCAGAAATATGGAGACATTCGAACAGAGGAGGTGGAAAACATGCGGAAGAAGAACAAGCTTTGTGTTATTCAGACATTAGAAGACACAACAAAACAAAATGTTGTAAGTACAAATGCTGGGTGAACCTTATTCCTTTACATTCCAAATCTAATTTAATACAATGTAATATAGTATAATATAATTCAAATCTTTGAATTTTGAAAATAATTCAAAAATACAAGATTCTGTAATTGCATTAGTAGATCACCAAAATACAGAGAAATGTAAAGAAAATCGTATATAGCTTTTCACTCAGATTGTTATGCTGATTATCTTATTTGGTTTGCATTTCATTTAACAGTATGTGTACTTACATTGTACATTCTAAATTCATTGTTTTCATGGCAAATTTGATTTTGTAAAGTATACACTACCTTTCGAAAGTATCAGTAATAAATCAGTAATAAATAAATGTATAATGTTACAAAAGATTTGTGTTTTGAATAAGTGTTTTTTTCTGTTTCTGTGCTATGATTGGTCAGCGCAAATGGCTGTTATCTGATTGGCTTAAGTAGACGGTGGGTGGAGTCCACTTATTTGTGGATTATTCAGCACGTCTTGACGGTAGAAATGTTTCAAAATCCACAAAAAAGCACAGAAAGCGATTCACAAATGCACAGGAAATGATTCACAAATGCATGCAGCAATTCACAAAACACAGAAAGCGATTCACAAATGAATGCCAAGCAGAGTTGCGTATGTAATCATAAAACACATTTGTAAATATTTTTTATTGGCAAATCTCTTTTTCATTTGTTTGTTCATCTTAATTTATTTATTTGGAATAATGCAACAATTCTAACCACAAAATCATGTGGCACTGAAGACTGGAGTAATGGCTCCTGACAATTCAGCTTTGCCATGACAGGAATAAATTGCATTTTAAGATAAAAAATAGAAAACAATTATTTTAAACTGTAATGATATTTCACAGTATTGCTGTTTTTATTGTATTTTTGATCAAATGAATGCAGTCTTGGTCAGCATAAGAGGCTTTTTCAAAAACATTGAAATATCTAACATGGCCTAAACTTTTAAATGTAGTGTAATTTGCATAATTTCTTCTTTACACATTTTGCGTGTACATACAGTGGCAGTAAAGACTGTTGTCCCTGGTAAATTGTTTAATAGTCTGTCGTATTGTCATATTTCTGCAGTTGCGTGTTGTTGCTCAAGGTGTGAAGTTCAGTGCTGCTCAGCTGGATGAGCTCTACATGCTTTTTAAGGTGAGTTACACTGTACAAACTGGTACTTTTTAGTACATAAAGGCCACATAAGTTGTGTGTGCTTGTGTGTCTTTTACATTTCTTTTGTTGGGTATGTATAAGCATGGACATATACAGATATACAGTATAGTGACTATGTTTGTGTTTTACAGAGGCAACACTTTGTGAGCTGTTACTGGTCAGTGTGTAGTCCTGCCCTGCAGAACCATGACCCCAGCCTGCCATATCTGGACCAGTACCAGCTGGATCAGTCCCAGTTTAGTAGCCTGTTTAACCTCCTGCTGCCATGGACCACACACACGCACGCATGCTCGCTGGCACGATCAGCCTTTCGTATTCTAGACGAGAATGGAGATGGACTTGTGAACTTTAAAGAATTCATATGTGGTCTGGGTAAGAGGAGCCTAACCCTGAACTAAACTGACTGCCCTTTGACCTTTCACCTTAGTAAGCAACTTGCTTTCCAATCTGTCAGATTCATTCAAGTGTGTTTGTGTTCCAGATATCTTATACAACAGATCATTCACAGAAAAACTAAAGCTTCTCTTCAAGCTACACCTTCAACCAGGTAAATTAATTCTATGATCTCTGCCACTGTGCTATAATACAAGTTAAGTCTGAACATAATGATATGATTATGTATGTATATGATTTGTATATAATTATTTAATTTTATTGATTCATCTCTGTCATCTGTCCGCTCTATGACCTTATTCAATTTGTATATCTTATGCCTCAGTAACACTTAAAGCGATAGTTCACCCAAAATTAAAAATGTTGCGTTTATCTGCTTACCCTCAGGGCATCAAGATATGGGAGACTTTGTTTCTTCAGTAGAACAAATTAAGATTTTTAACTCCAATTGTTGCAGTCTGTCAGTCGTATAATGCATGTCAATGGTAGCAAAATCTATGAGAGTAAAAAAGAACATGCACTGACGTATCCATATTAAACCCTGTGGCTAGTGACGACACATTAAGACACGAAACGGTCGGTTTGTGTGAGAAACCCAACAGTATTTATATCATTTTTTACCTCTTATACAGCACTATGTCCAACACACGGCATGATTTTGCTAAGTAAGACATGGTCCTGGGTCAACATATGTTGTTGATCCTGGAGCAACATTCCTGTCTGAAAATGTAGTCCTAACTATATCCCTACCCCTAAACCTAATCCTACCCATAATTTATCCCTAAAAAATCTGAGGAAAATAATAGGTGAATATCACTGATGAAGAAGCACCTAACCCTGGTAAGAAGAAACTTGACATAAACTGTAAACTTGTCCATCAAATCTGATTGGTTGGTTGGAATGTTGATCCAGGGTCAACAAAAATGTTAATCCAGGAACACGTTGTACTTGGTGAAATCAGGTTCACCTTTTCCAACAGCCTTCAGCATGCGATCACTTCCGGTAAGTGAGGTCCGCTGTAAACGATGTGATGTAGTTTAAACACACACCGGAAGTGACCACATGCTCAAGGCTGATAGACATAGTGGTTTTTTATTTTTTTACTCTCGTAGATTTTGTTACCATTCAAATGCATTATACGACTGGCAGACTGCAACGTTTAAAGTTAAAAATCTTTATTTGTGTTCTACTGAAGAAACAGTCATCTATATCTTGGATGCCCTGGGGGTAAGCAGATAAACATCAAATTTTCATTTTTGGGTGAACTATCCTTTTAATGATCTATATATCTGACCCATGTATAAACCTGTATAACCTGTATGTCTAGCCCCTTTATAACTGTATAATCTAGAAGTCCTTTTATAATCTATACAGGGTAATAGTTGGGTCAAATATATAATCTGTACGTCTTCTAACCCCTCTGTAATCCTGTATAACCTATATACTGTATGTAACCTCTCTACATCCCTTCATTATGCTCTTTATTTGTAAACATTTATTTAGTTATTGGACACTTTCGCATCCAAAGGAACTTAAACTACATTTATTTCAGTTAAACTACAACAGTTCTTCTAGGCCAGGGGTGTCTAGTTCTGCTCCTGGTGGGTCATTGTCCTGCAAAGTGTAGCTCCAACCCCACTTAAACACACCTGAATCAGCAAATCAAGGTCTTACTAGGCATACTAGAAACTTCTAGGCAGGTCTGTTGAGGCAAGTTAGAGCTAAACTCTCCGGGACCGAGTTTGGACGACCCTGCTCGAGAAAGCTTGAAAGACCAATGTAATGAGCAATGAGCCAGTAACCTTTGGATTACAAGCCTGGTTCTGTAACTACAAAGATAACACCACTTTATCTAAATCCCCATCAATGTAATTGAGAGCCTTTTTAAAACAAGAGGCCGTTTTGATAAGTGCAGATTTATCTATAACTGACAACAGGTCATGACCATTTTTTTTTACCAGTGCAAATAAAAATAGAAGAATGTGTGTTTCTGCATATATGCATATTTTGTGTTTCTTCAGGGACCCAGGAGTGTAAGATCTTACCGTCGTCTAGATTTTTTCCTCCAGCTGAAGATCCCTCTTTCTCCACTCGTCTTTCTGGTCAGCTTTCACTCCTTTCTGTGGCTTCTTCCTTTCTTTTTACTCTTTCTTCTTTCTTCTGGGTGTTTTATAATGTTAGTGGTTTATTTTGTGTGCTTATGTGTGTTTTCATGTTTGTGTACTGTGCAGTATTTTTATTTGTGCTTAAGAGGAACTTGTCACCTAACATAAAAAAAGCTTCATTTCAAGAAAGCACATCAAGTTTTATCAAGAAGCAGAAGCTTAAATCCCTGCCCACCCTGAAAAGCGTATAAAATATATGTATATGTGTAATATATATATACATACATATATATATATATATATATATATATATATATATATATATATATACACACACATGCATACATACATATATTTTACATTACATGTCTCTGTGTTTCTTGAATGTACATTTTCTCCTCTTTTACTTGTAGACTCGGCAGAGGATGCAGTGATCAGAAAATGTCCAGAAAGAGGTGAAGTATTCATCCCTGTCCTATAATTATGTTCTCTACATTGTATCAAACAATATCACAAAATAAACCATAACAGGGTGGTCAGGGTGACCAAATGACTGCATTTTTATTTGACTGCTTACCAAATTAAATGGATGGACAGAACATAATGATTTTGATTAAAAAAATACGTGACCACTGTGATTGACCAATCAGAATCAAGTATTCCAGGAAGCTGTGTAAAAATCGTATGTATTTTGCCCTTCAGGTCGTGCTAAAGTCGATCTGCAAGAATATCTGAAACAATGGCAGGAAGACTTGCAGCGGAGAGATGAGAATATTAAAGATCTGCCCAGAATTAATCAGGTACTCACACACAAAAATTAAACATGTTCAGAATTTAATTGGTACATAAATATAATAATATAATTAAATTTTTTCTTATGTTTACCAAGGCTGCATTTATTTGAACAAATACAGTAAAACTAAATTAAAGGGGTACTTCAGTGCTGAGAAGGTGAATCTTTATTTAAACTGGGTCATTAATGTAGTAGAAATGTGAAATTATTTTTGATTTTTGTGCCTTCTAGATTGAGAAAAGACAGAAAATGTATTTTTGTCTCATGGAGATGAAAGACAGCAAATCCCAGAATGCACTTGCTTCGCTTCCCTGCGAGGCCACTCTGTGCACGATTACTGGATTACTGGATCACTTGCCCACCCCGTTCATTTTCATAAAATCAGTTCAATTAAAAAACTGAACTTGTCTGCTCAATATAATGTGAGAGAGCCGATTACGCAGCAGGAGTCAGATTACATTCATCACATGAGCTGAGGTAACAGCGGGATTCGCGGCTGCGGCTGCATTCACAGACCGTGATCAGTCTGGCGCATTTTCAGTTCATGTCTTTGGAAGATTAACTTTCATTGGAAGTTCATTTGAAAAGTTGAAACACTCACTTTGCTCTCCACCGCTCTGTTTACATGAATCTCCGCAGCTCTCCGAGCCGAGTGCTGTGAGTGCGATGTTGAAAACATGCGGAAATAGCGCCTCCTGCTGGCTGTAGTCTTCAGCCTCTGGCGCAAATATCGTCATTCTGCATCATCGGAGGATTTTTTCCAGAAATAAAATACACAATTCTCTCATCTCAGGGTGATATGAGAGGGGAAAGTATGATAATTCGAATATACTCCCAGGTTTCTAATGATACAAAGCTTAATGCTTTGAATCATTGAAGTAACCCTTTAATTCTTTTACTCAATTTCTGTAATGGAAAAGCTATAATTTAAAAATACATTATTATTCCAGTCTTCAGTGTCATGATTCTTCAGAAATCATATGCTAATATGCTGATTTGGTGCTCAAGAAACATTTCTTATTGCTATCAGTTGATAATTTTTTTTAAATATATTTTGAAAGTATCATGAAAGATTTTCTGTTGTCTTTACTACTACTTATTTTAAAATAAGAATATGTGAATCTGGGACATCAAGACGGTTCCTTATGCTTGTTTGATTTCAGCACCTGGTTTGCTTTGTCTTGATGATGATTCCACAAATACATTGAGGTGTTTGACAATTGTGTCAACAGTGTTCTCTACTGACTGACATTGTTCAGTGCAGGTCTATTCCTGTTCTCTTGCATAGTCTGTGAGTCTTGCTGTTCTTTGTCCTGAACAAACAACTTGTTATTGCCCTCAAACTCAAGTTTAGACTTGTCTTATTGAAGTGTAAAAGGAATTATGTTCATGGTAACCTCTAGGCTTATTTGTTGTCATTGCTGGAGCCATGTAAATACAGTTCAGACCAATTAAATAGACTGTATGTGTTCCAGGTGCAGTTTATCCGTTTGACAAAGACTCTGTATGGTGTGTTCCATGGTGATGAGGAGGAGGAGAGCCTGTACCGCGCCGTGGCGCGAGTGACAAGTCTTCTGTTGCGCATGGAGGAGGTGGGGCGGAAGCTACAGGAGAGCAGCCCACAAAAAACACCACAAAATACACCCACCAGCACAGCTCCCCCAACATTACCCACCAGCCCTGAGGCCGAGACCCTCGCTGAGTGTGAAGGTGCCCACGACCTCCCTGCGTCTCCGGTCAGTCAAAATGAAACCGTCCCGTCCCACTCTGACATTACCCCGAACTCAACTTCGCGCCCTTCTACGCCCACCAGCAGTCCCACCGGAACCAGCAGCCCTGCATTGGACACACCAACAGACACACCCAGCTCACCCTCCACGGTCAGAGATGGGGACTGGAGTTTCTCCTTCGAGCAGATTCTCGCATCGCTCCTGAATGAACCGCCCGTCGTTCGCTTCTTCGAACGGGCTGTTGACACAGGTGCTTTGATTGCACGCGCACGTAAAAACCAGCTTAAAGACGCACACTAACACTATTTCAGAGCAATTACAGCAAAACACTGCCCTAAAAGCCATAAACCCTTCCCCTCATAAACTCTTCTCTCCTTCTCTTACTCTGTGCGACCAGTACAGGTCAGTGTTTGTGAAACGCTTATATGTCCGTTACAAATGAGGAAATCATTTAATTTAAGTACATATGCAGGTCAAAGGGACAAAAAAAGAATTGAGGTATAAAATGATTGTATGGGGATATTTAATGTAAATTAAATGATTAGTGTTAGATGTTATTTGTGTAATATAGATGATAGGTGATATAATGTAGATGAAGGTATTATGATGTAATATAGAGAACTGAAATGAGGTATTATATTATAAATGATAATATAAATGGCACGTGTGATTTGGGATGACGGCATGAAAAGGCTTTGCCTGCCTTATTCATTAAGTTACCTCAGAATATTCCTCCAGCTCACATGCACTATGTCTCTCATTCCTAGCCTGGCGTAATTCACGTAAGCACATGTAGGACCACAAATTCTAAGGGAAATCAAAGTGCTATGCTCTTGAACTGCTGACAAAGCTATTTTGTTTGAGAATTTGTTCAAAATATCTCATTCCATTTAACATATGTTACCTGACTTTACTTATCCTACTCAAATGCTCTATGAAATGAAATTGTAGTTCTTTCAGTAGAGGCTTGATTAGGGAAGCCCAAAATGGGCTTATGCTAATCAGGAGGCGGAGTTTAGTCCGCATCATATCCATCGCTTTGAAGGTCTATATTAGGAATCCAGATCAAAGCTGTTTAATTCGATTCACTGAATGTGTTTGTGTCTAAAAACCGGAATCTGTGGTTTATGCCTTATTAGTTTTTGATTCAGGTCTTCACGGATACGAATATCACAAGTGCTTCCATTTATCAAAACCTATTTCATCTTTCCTCATATTCATTAGTCAGTTAATAGTGAACATTTATCGCAAACCATTTATAAGATTTGTTTTGATTTTGATATTTTCTGCCATTATATTACAGATTAAAAATATCATACAGAACATACTGAAATGCTTTAGCAAGAAAAATATGTACAACTATTGTGCTGTAAATCATATGCAAAGTGAATACGTAATTTTTCTGTCAGAGTTCATGTAATCAAACCTGTTAGAAATATTAAGTGAGGAAGATATGTTGTATGATGCTTAAAATGGACCAATGAATATGCATAATTGTTCTTAATTTTGGACTTTGTGTACATGTTGAGCCCTTGTGGTGATGAATGCAAGAAAGGGAAGTTGATGTTTTGTGGTCATTCTACATCAGGTCTACACCAGCTAAACAAGTTTTTTGTTCTGTGCATAATGAAGTAATTCTGTTCTTCTAAAGCTAAAAGGCACCTAAGAGAAGGAAGCCATAGTGCGTATTTTGTATTTGTTGGGTTGTTCGTCTAAGGAAAATGCTGTTTTTGTTTTGCTTTCTTGCACACAAACCATAGTAAAACCACTCTGCACTTTGCAGATGAAGTTGAATTGAAAGTTAAATTATTAGCGTTTTATCATTTCCGAGTCAATCTCTTGCTGTTCATACTGAACATTTGATGTTCAATTCATGTACTGCAGGGTAATAGTGTGGTCTTTTTTTTCTTTGTCTAAATGTTTTATCTTTGTTACAATCTGTTTGTGCCTCATAAACTCTGTCACATGATGAAAATTCTATGATAAAATAAAATGTATGAAGAAAATAGCTTTCATCTCTGTTTCTCTCTAATATCACTAATATTTAATATTGTTTATAGGAGCAACATTGATGTTGATCCAGGAACATGACCACCATTGGCATAACAAGTTAAGTCTCCTGGTAAAATGAGAACAACCAATGTATGCAGGACATGCAGGACAGTGCTGTCAATAGTGTGATCGATCCCAACTGCAGACATGCAGACCGGTCCCTGCTGTGCTCTTCTTTAGCTGCCTTTGATAGGTCACATGAGGAATGTTACATATTTTATTAACTTCATGTAGACACAGCTTGACATCATGTCCTATGACTCCTGCCACTGTGGCAGCACCTGTTATGAGACATGAAAGAATTTCTTAAAAGGGGGAGATTGCAACCCTTTTGAGTCATCCGCCAGTTTTATGACAGTGTATATTTATTGGAAAAGAAAGAATATACCATAGAAAGAATGCAGTGGGGTAAATTAATTATTTTGTGGCAAGCATGTTCTAGCTCACTCCAAAATGAAAATGTAATGGAATACACATTTAAGATTAGCAACAAAACTGTGTAGATTCATTATACAAAAATAATGTTTCCACAAAAAATTATTAATTTAGCATATTACCTCACTACCCTGTTGAAAAAAAAAACATTATATTATAGGTATGTCTTGAAGTATGGCAGCTAGTTTAAACTGGTCCTGAGCTGGATCTAGTTTCTTAGGACCAGCACTTGACGATCTTAAACCAGCTCATGACCAGCTCAAAACAGATACCATGCTACAAAACATACCTAACTAGCATATGCTGTGTTTTCTTTTTTTCAACAGGGTATCCTCCATTGACTACCATTCAGATAGAAGGGCCCCTGATCACCTTACTGGGATTCCATGGCAAGTCATTATAAAACAGATCTTCTCTTTTATCAAGTGTATCATATTTGGTTAAATTTTTCATCTGTTTGCATTTTGAGATGTGGGCTTTGCACTTAAAAAATGAATGCGAATTTGCAGTGGAGATTGTGGATGGTTTAAGCAGAATAAATTATTGGAGATGTCCAGCATACGTCACCAGATATGTCTGTCCTTTTACTAGCAGATCAGAGTCTGACTAAGAATTATGAGGGCAATTATAATAATAATCAATAATAAAACGTGTATGGATGAAACATTCTCACACAAAATATACATTTAGAAAATATATGGGCTGAATTTTCGTTCCATGTCAACTTTAGGCAGAGGTTACTCTCCCTCTAGGGAAAGGTATCTGTCATGCTGCATTTCAAATTAGTGAGCTTCCCAGCAAAAGTAAGCATTTGTTTACATTGCATTATTCTGTACTTAAAAGTATCTAATCTTTCTTATCGGTCTTTTATCTATTTGAAAATGCATACATTTAATTTCACCTAATATTTGTGTATGTGTTAGTATCAAGTTATTAGCTTAGCAACATGCTAACATGAGACTCTTTGTATGTAATGACTTTGTCACTTTAAGCCCAATTCAAATTAGTCACTTTTGAGGCTACTTTTCAGTCAAGATGATGCTATTTTGAACGATCTAAGGGAAAGCTGGGCACAACCTAACACTTTTTTACTTTCTCAGTTTGTGTCACTTAGGGTTCAGAGTATTTATTTTACCCACATTAATTTCACACGTCTTACGTGGTTTTGTTTCTTTTTTCTTGATTTACAGCGAAAGAATGGAAGTCAAGTGTGACAACATGCCCTATAAGTTGGGTACATTGTAACATGTGAGGGGCACAATGTAACATGACCATATGACAGCTTAAAATGTTATCTGATATAATCAAAGAAATATCCAAGACAAACTAAAATATTTAGTCAATAAATTGCAGTTATTAAAATGTTCATATAAAATAATGTAATTTTTAATAATTATATATATATATATATATATATATATATATATATATATATATATATATATATATATATATATTATTTAATAATATTTTTGAGTTTGACAACAAACACTGCAGAACACAGATATACAACATAGTTCAAAACATAATAATAATGAATTATTTCTGAACATTGACTTTATTCACCCTTTTTCTCATGGTTTCTCAAAAGAATTCAAATAGAATTCAGAGTAGAATAGCCTAATTCTAATAGGGGCTCATTGTAACGCAGTGTTACAACATGCCCCACCTGTGCAACTGGAATTTAAATCTGGCTTGTGTCTTCTGCATTAAATCAGCATTAAAGAACTATTTCAACTGTTAAATAACAGATATATGATTAAAATAACATTAGATTTGTCTAGTTTTAAATTGTTACTTCAGCGATTTAGCATATGGCTTTGTATCAGTAGAAACCCGGGATTCAAATGATCGTGCTAATTTTATTTCTGGAAAAAATCCTCTGATGACTCAAATATCATCATTTTGCATCATCGGAGGATTTTTTTTTTGGCCAGAGGCTGAAGACTACAGCCAGCAGGAGGCGCTATTGCCGCATGCTTTCAACATCGCACTCATTGGCCTGGGGAGCTGCGGAGATTCGTGTAAACGGAGCGGTGAAAAGCAAAGTGAGTGTTTCAACTTTTCAAATGAATTCCTATGAAAGTTAAGCTTCCAAAGACATGAACTGAAAATGCGCCAGACTGATCACGTGCTGTGAATGCGGCCGCAGCCTCGAATCCCGCTGTTACCTCAGCTCATGTGATGAATGTAATCTGACTCCTGCTGCGTAATCGGCTCACTCACATTATATTGAACAGACACGTTCAGTTTTTAATTGAACTGATTTTATAAAAATTAACGCGATGGGCAAGTGATCCAGTAATCCAGTAGCCGTGCCTAGAGTGGCCTCGTAGGGCAGCTAAGTGCATTCTGGGAGTTGTCTTTCATCCCCATGAGACAAAAATAAATCTTCTGTCTTTTCTCAGTCTAGAAGGCACCAAATTCAAAAATAATTTCACATTTCTACTACATTAATGACCCAGTTTAAATACAAAGCTTAATGCTAAATCACTGAAGTAACCCTTTAAATGAACACACAAAAAAAACAGAGGTGAAAAATGACTGTAGGAAATTCACTGCTGCTTGTTTTAAACCATGTGTGTTACAACCAGGGGCGCAGCGGACATTTTCAAATTGGGGATACCAAACTGTAAGCAAAAGCCCAGTAAGAAGTAAGATCAGATTTCCAGATATCGGACCACCACTTCAGGCTTACTGTCAGAACACTATCATATATTAAACTTGCCTGATCATTAATAGAATATTAATATTATTACAATATGAAATGAAATACAAAGTATGAATGATCAAAACTTAGGGATGTGCAAAATGCCTGCAGAATGCCAAATCTGCCCCCTGTAGGCCAGCCTTTTTTGTGTAGGCCAAACTTTCAACCTTGCACAATTCTACTTTGATATATTTTGATTAGGGGTGTGCGATAATTAAACAATAATTTGCTGAGTGTTTTTCTGCTGGCACCTTGGCATGTTTAGGGCTGCTGTGGACAGCTGACTCCTAAAGTTTTTGATCAGTTCACTGCAGTGACAGAAATGATATTTTCCAATACATTTCAATTACGGGCATTTTTACCTTTATAGTTGTATTTTTTAAACCTAATTGTTTGCATGCATCATATTTTGTGTCAATTTCATAACTTAATCAAATTGAATTAAGTTATAATAATAAGACACAATAGGGCTGTCACCAATCAAATTAAATAACAAAATGCATATTTGCAATGGAGAGGAAACGCAGAAGCTACATCTGAAGTGGCATTAGATCATTTACACACTGTTTAATGCAGCTCAGAGGTGACAAATTAATAACCTGCAGTTACTAATGCATAAATTGATGACTGTTAATGAGTGAGTCATTGAGATTCAACTGATTCATTCAGTAAGGAAACGCCTCCGTGTGTTGCTCAAAGTTGCGATTACAGTGATGTGGTTTTGTTGTAAACTACTTTCGTTAGCAAAATAGAGCAAAAGCAGGCAATATGGTGTCTAAAATGTTAGTCACTTATTAACTTCTTGTTCAGTAAACTTGTAAAAACTCAATATCACATTTGTTATGCTGATGCCTGGATAAAAACTTCACTCTTTGTGTGAAATGTATTAAATATATTAAATTATATAATAGAGTAAATCACGCACCCATTAGTCTAATCCAGACTACATCACGCAGTGTATGGGATAGGGATATAGTCGATAATGTCAGACACATCATTAAAACAACAATTATGATATTATCGCAGATGATATAACGTATAATGCACATCCCCACTGTAGGCTACGGCTTGAATTACTTGCAATGAATGTGATATTCGTTGTCGGACGTTTTAGTTGGTGAATCGCACAGGCTATTTTCCCTTATCAAAAGTGCAGGTATCGATTGCTGCTTTTTAAAAACTGCGGGGGTCATGTCATGAGTCATGACCATAGACTGTAAAAAAAAAAGGTCATGACCCCACGTGCCAATGCGCCTGGTTACAACTACCCGCTCACCCCTGCATCTCTCTAGCTCTGCTTCAAAACCCTGTGAGCTGCCTAGCTGTCTGCTCAACATAACAAATCCATAACCGCCCATGTGACACTTAAAACTTTTGGGATATTCTAAAATGCTTTTGGCAACTATTTGAGCCACTTGAATTTGAGCTACTCTTCCTAATGGGACAGATTTAGCCAATCGGAGCTCCTTCCCGTATACTAGACCTGTATCATGTTTCAAACTGGACACGCATGCTCATACAGAGTGTCTCTGGGCAATCATTTCAGCTCTCTAAGAATAGTCTTCTGTGTTTATTTAAGAAGTGAATACACACATAGCAACTTTGCTTTATATCAATCATGTTTACGTGCTGAGAATGTGTGGAAACTACATTCATACAGTGCTGGTTCTCTGGCTAAAAAGAGTCCATAGACACATTGAGGACACTGTGAACACCTAGGGAAAAACAGAACTGAAGTCTGGGTGATGTAACTGTTGTAAACTATTGACTTGTAAAATGTGATTAGTGTTGCCACTGAAAGAATATAAATAAATCAGTTTTCCTCTGTAGTCAGTCCAATCCCCCAACCCTCCAAAAAACCTCACATAATTCAGACATTCACATTTTACCCGTAAGTCTCCTAAGCATTTTATTGCTAGTAAATGTAAAGCAATTCTAAACCTCACAATAATCATGCTTTGATAAATTATAATTTTAACACAAAATGTTAAAATTTACATAAAAAAGTCAACATGAAGAGATAAAAAGTCATAATTATGACAAAAATTGCTCTCCAGTCTCAACTGTTGTTTGGAGACTTTTACCTAACGCATAATTTCTTACCTATGAAACCTATTTAAACTTCATATGAAATGAAAGCCAATGACAAATGTGTGTTCTATTGCTTGTTGGAGAAAGTGTTAACAGCAGTATGAACTGCCGGCCATATCTATGGACTTTAATATTTTTTATTGTTGCTGTTTTATTAAATTTTTATATCCGAATGTTAGTGAGAAGAAGAAAATTAAAGAACTTTTAGATATCAAGCTGCATATGTGATCAGTTATGCACTCCTTTGAAGGCATCTTGAGTAAAACAGCTTTATAATTAAAGAAGCACATGCAAAAGACCCCAACTGGAAGTGTTATGCATAACCCCCTTATTCTTCTTATTCTACAAATTATTCTATTTATATGTTAACTTGAACTCTCCTGCCATCTAGCTTTACAATTAATGAGGACTCACCACCCTCGGTCACATGACCATAAATGATAAAAATACTTCATCGAAGTGATTATGGCATGTACCCTTCGCTAATGAGGAAGGGCCCTTCGTGAAGGGTTTCAGGTGTTCACTTTCATTTGGAATGCCCCTACTTAGTATGCCATAATTTCCACTTTAAACTCGTGGATTATGGATTATGTCCAATTATAATTTACCAAAGCATGGTTTTTTTTTCTTATGTGGCAGAAATGGGCTCCATATGACTCAGTCCATTACTCAATCATCAATTTGATCAACCGATGATCGAGTGATTGCAATGTTCCCAAAAAATGAATTCAAGTAAAGCATCACACCGATTTACATTCAAACTCCCTGATTCAGATGTCACTCCAAATGACACTTTGTAAATGAATCTCATCATGCTCAGTGCCAGTGAGCGAGAGAGGGAATCTCTTGTGTGTTCAGAACGGGAGAGACTGAAATCAGTGGTGGAGTCTCGTCTCCTTCTGGTTAGATTTTGAGGTCATCCATCCTTGTCTTGTTGTTGCTATAGCGACTTGAATGGCTGGGCCTGCGCTGCTGGCTCGTGGGTGACCCGGGGACAGAACTCGCTGCTTTACTGATCTTGACATCCGCTGCGTCAGGTTTGCCGCTGCGCTCTACAGCCATGTTCTCACGGTTTTGCTTGCAAACAGAGCGGCTGCCATGTTGCTGGAAGGTTCCATCGTGTTCTGAGAGTTTGAAGTGTGGCTCGACGGGAAAGGAAGCCGGAGGAGGAGCGTGAGGTGGAAAATACGGGTAGCTTGGCACAAACTGAACCACCTCACTGGGTGCTTTAGATACAGTGTCGCAGACTGAATGAGAGCGCCGGTAACGAAGACCCTGTCGGCACTTGGTAAAACCAAGATGATACATCTCCACCAGGTTGAGCAGCAGAGAGACACAGGCCACAGCGAGCATGAACACGATGAAGATGGTTTTCTCCGTAGGTCGTGAGATGTAGCAGTTGACGGTGTTAGGGCAGGGCCACCTGTTGCAGGTATACAGTGGCTTGAGATCGAATCCATACAGGAAGTATTGTGCCACAATGAAGCCTACCTCAAACAGTGTTTTGAAGATGATGTTGAAGACATACGTGCGTAGCAAGACTCCCTGCAGGCGGATCTTCCCCTGTTCATCACGTATAGGACCTTTTCCAGCTTTGGAGCTTAAAAGTGCCTGTTTGTCTGCCCCACTCTCCTCAGTTTGTTTATGTTTCTGCTCCATGCGCACCAGGTGCAGGATGTGGCCCAGGTAGATCAGTGTCGGAGTGGAGACGAAGATGATCTGAAGCACCCAGAATCGGATGTGAGAGATCGGGAAGGTTACATCATAACATACATTCTGACAACCAGGTTGTTTGGTGTCACAGGTGAAACCGGACTGCTCATCACCCCAAACCTTCTCTGCTGCAGCACCGAGCACCAAGATACGGAAGATGAAGAGTACGGTGAGCCAGACCTTGCCCACCACCGTGGAGTGTTCCTGGGCATTTTCCAAAAGCTTCCCAAGACTGTTCCAATCTCCCATTACTGTTGCGCGCCCACCTGCAAAAACACACCAATATATTGGGATGCGTCAATAGAAATTTAAATTCTGGCTCATACAGATAAGCCAATGGTCGGTTATTATGAGCAATAATCAATAAAAGATATGAAAATGTTATTGTATTTTGTTTGAATGATAATTTTGATTAATAATTCTAGTGAATACTGTCTAATAAGGTTAAAAGTATATTTAGTACTTTAAAATGTATCTGTAGAGGCAGTGTTTCCACCTCCTATGACGTCATAGATATTTGAGAGCTTGCGTTTTTTGGGCCTGGTGTTAATTTAAAAATGTATTTATGTAGCACATTTCATACACAATGGCAATTCAAAGTGCTTTACATAATAAATAAGAAAACCATGTGTGAGAATTAAAATTAAAAACAAGGATAATTAAAACAGTTGTAAAGAGAATTTAAAAAATAAAAATAAAATGGTAAAAAATAGATCCCTATCTGCCTAATTCTCTTAATGCGGTCACCCCTATCTGAGATGGAAGAGATGGAGCAGGTTCGCAATGTCTCCTGGACCTTACAAATCGGTCCAAGACAGGCTCCTTTAGGGGACGTTACCTGTGCCCCGCAGGTCCTCCCCTTTCTTGAGTCCGCTTCTCTTCACTGTCTGCTACCACAGAATGAAGCGAATGAAGGTCATAGGTCATTGAGTATTTAATAAACAAGTAATAGTACTTTAAAATCGACCCTAAATGTAACTGGAAGCCAGTGTAAAGACCTGAGGACTGGCGTGATATGGTCATATTTTCTGGTTCTGCTCAGAATCCCGGCCACAGCGTTCTGTATGAGCTGCAGCTGTCTAATGGTCTTTTTGGGAAAGCCGGTGAGAAGACCATTACATTAGTCCACCCTGCTGGTGATGAAAGCATGAACGAGTTTCTCTAAGTCCCAAAGCATCTGATTCCTGCAATATTTTTCAGATGATGGTATGCTGATTTAGTTATTGCTTTGACATGACTATTGAAACTCAGGTCTGACTTTAATATCACACAAAGATTCTTGGCTTGATTTTTTGTTATTAGACCTTTAGCTTTAAGATATGCGTTCACCTTGAGAATTTCATCTTTGTTACCAAATGTAGTGATTTCAGTTTTGTCTTTGTTTAACTGAAGATAGTTTTGGCACATCCAACTGTTAACTTCATCAATGCATTTGCACAGGGAGTCAATGGGGCTATAATCATTAGGTGATAGTGACTGTAGAGCTGGGTGTCGTCAGCATAGTTGGGGTAAGCAATTAAGTTATTTTTCGTTATTTGGCTCAGTGGCAGCATATACAGGTTGAATAGGAGTGGTGCAAGAATTGACCCTTGTGGGACTCTGCATGTCATGGATGTCCACTCAGACTCACCTATACTAACATAATAACTTCTCCCTTCTAAGTATGACCTGAACCATTTGATGACCATCCCAGAAAGCCTGACCCAATTTTCTAGCCTGTCAAGAATTATGTTGTGGTTAACAGTGTCGAATGCAGCACTGAGGTCGAGTAGTACCAGAATTGATGTTTTGCCTGTATCAGTATTTAAGCAAATATCATTTATAATCTTTATGAGCGCTGTCTCTGTGCTGTGATGCGGTCGGAAACCAGATTGAAAATTGTCAAAGTATCCGTTTGAGCTTAAGAATTTGTTCAGCTGATTGATCTTGCCCTGTAGTTGCTCAATATGGAGTTATCCAGATGGTACCGATACCAATAGTACCAATACATCCCTACAGAAATACTCTGACATATCTTAGCATTTTACATTTTGACAAAACAGATCCAGCATGTATTAAAGGGATAGTTCAACCACAAATTCTGTCATCATTTACTCACCCTCAAGTTGTTTCAAACCTGTTGAACACAAAAGAAGATATTTTGAAGAATATCGGTAACCAGACAGTTGATGTTAGCTATTGACTTCCATAGTAGGAAAAAATATGGCTACCATGTTTTATGGGGACATTCACAAACAGTATATTTTACAAACAGTATATTTTATCCCCTAACCCTAAACCTACCCATCACAGAAAACATGCTAGCTACCGTCAACTGTCTAGTTACCAACATTACAGTTGAGGTTACATTAGGGACATTCCATAGACTTGTATTGTTTTTACATCTAGTTAAAAATACTATAACCCTAACAGAAAACTTTACAATAAAAAAGGAGTCCCAAAAAGGAGGTTTTGTCAGATTTGGCTCACACAAAATTTTACAGTTAATTTGTTTCATACACATGCATATAGTAATCTGGTTATGTAGGTACACATACACACACATATAGTAGAGGGGTGTTTTGAAGGTTCTTTGTCCTATATATTGCCATCGGCCCTGAGGTTTGACTGTCATGTCCTCATGCTTGAGCATGACCTGAAACAGGTGGGTATGCTCAACCCCTACACACACACACACACACACACACACACACACACACACACACACACACACACACACACACACACGTACGTGGATCTTCTAACGCACTTCATTCTTTTTGTGTTACATACTGTCTGTGTACAGATTCCATTTAACTAAACATTAAAGTGTATTAACAGAGGTTTTTAATATTCAATGTTTTTTTTAATGTTAGAACCCCTAAATATTATGATGTCCTTTTGAAGGGACCTCCTTCCTAAATATAAAATTAGCTATACATTTTATGTGTGAAAAGTTAAGAAATATAAATATATGTTAAATATTTTCTGGAAAATATCTCATTTGTAATAAGTTGACATTGACTATTTTTGTTTCTTATTTGTCAATAGGTCAAAGAAAATTGTGATTAATCTCAGTGTTTAAAAAAACAGAATTAAATAGTGATGTTACATTCAGTCATTTATTATTATTATTATTATTATTATTATTATTATTATATTCTATGAATCTGATCTGCTTGTTTGAAAGTTTGAAACCTTGGCCTTCACAGATTCCAGTAATAAAATGCTAAAATAAGGATTTTTCCATTTTATATGAAACTAACTGCTGAGTTTATTTAGGTTAGCAGTTGAAACACATACACACACACACTCAAATTATCTGAAGAACAATTTCTCAAGTATACACACTAAATATACACACACAGTCATATATGAATTAAACACATTAGTCATAATACTAAATATAGGACCCCTTTTGCTTCCCAAAACCTAAATGGTCTGACAATCATTTGTACCGTTATTAAGCCATTATCTCTGCATATAGACAAAGATTGATTCATACTGAAAGGAATTTAAAAAAAAACTGTTAGAGGTGAATACAATCTGAATCTGAAAGGTATTCAATTTATTTTTCATTCTGACAGATCCTGTTTCTGTGCTGTCAGACACAGGAACCTTGGCCTTCACAGATTCCAGTAATAAAATGTTAAAATAAGGATTACATTTTTTTAAAATTATTATTATTATTTATTATTATTTAGCTTAGAAGTCAAAACATAAGTTTCGACTGCTAACCTAAATAAACTCAGCAGTTAGTTTTATATAAAATGGAAAACTACTTATTTTAGCATTTTATTACTGGAATCTGTGAAGGCCAAGGTTTCAAACTTTCAAACAAGTAGAAAAATATCATAGAATAAATAATAATAATAATAATAATAATATATGACTGAATGTAACATCAGAGTGTGTGAAAGTTGCTTAGTTCTGTAGCATGAAACTCACCTTGCTTAAATGTCCAGAGTTAGAATGATCTCCTCACACACGAATATACATAAGTCTATAAGTCTATACGCAGTGCTGCTTGTCTTCTGTATTCCACACACTTTCTTCTGTATTCCAGCACTGGCTCAAACAGTAAGAGAAGACTGACCTATACAAATACACTGTATATATGTGTGTGTGTGTGTGTGTGTGTGTGTGTGTGTGTGTGTGTGTGTGTGTGTGTGTGTGTGTGTGTGTGTGTGTGTGTGTGTGTGTGTGTGTGTGTGTGTGTGTGTGTGTGTGTGTGTGTGTGTGTGTGTGTGTGTGTGTGTGTGTGTGTGTTAGGGTTAATTTTGGCAGGCAACACAATCCCAAGGGAGAATTTTGAAGAGTGTACCACCTGCCTTGTTTCTCAGAGCCTTTCTAGTGAGTGACAGCTGTCAGGACCAATGGCAGAGTTCAGTTGAGCGGATCCATTAATCCATTAAATTAAACATATATATGTCTTTCTATTTTAGTTTCTCCCTTTTTAAAGTGTAGCACCAAACTGGGAACTTACAGCAAGATGTAGACAACAAAACAAAAACAAAAAACAAGGCTGTGTGTCTCAGATTGTATTTGGAATGTAGGATATGTGGTCTGACAGATGACGGAATAGTTTACATTCCCTATAAACCCAGGTAAAATCTGGATTGGCTGCTGACAGAAGATCCAGGGTTCAAAACAATTTCATATAATGTTTATGAAATATTTTAATAATATATCTAATCGGCTTATGTTCCTAAAAAGGGTTGTACACCGATCAGGCACAACATTATGACCATTGACAGGTGAAGTAAATAAACACTGATTATCTCTTCATCACGGCATCTGTTGGGTGTGATATATATTAAGCAGCAAGTGAACATTTTGTCCTCAAAGTTGATGTTAGAAGCAGGAAAAATGGGCAAGCGCAAGGATTTGAATGAGTTTGACAAGGGCCAATTTGTGATGGCTAGACGGAGCAGTCAGAGCATCTCCAAAACTGCAGCTCTTATGGGATGTTCCCTGTCTGCAGTGGTCAGTATCTATCAAAAGTGGACCAAAGAAGGAACAATGATGAACCAGCGACAGGGTCATGGGTGGCCAAGGCTCATTGATGCACGTGGGGAGCGAAGGATACTGTAGCTCAAATTGCTCAAGAAGTTAATGCTGGTTCTGATAGAAAGGTGCATCGCAGTTTCTTCATAGCTGCAGACCAGTCAGGGTGCTGACCCCTGTCCACTGCCGAAAGCACCAACAGTGGGCACATGAGCATCAGAACTGGACCACGAGCAATGGAAGAAGGTGGCCTGGTCTGATGAATCATGTTTTCTTTTACATCACATGGATGGCCCGGGAGTTTATGCGTCACACATAGCACCAGAATGCTCTTTGGAAAAAAGGCAAGCCGGCGGAGGCAGTGGGATGCTTTGGGCAATGTTCTGCTGGGAAACCTTGGGTCCTGCCCTTAATTTGACATGTACCACCTACCTAAGCATTGTTGCAGACTACACCCTTTCATGGAAACTGTATTCCCTGGTGGCTGTGGCCTCGTTCAGCAGGATAATGCGCCCAGCAAAAATGGTTCAGGAATGGTTTTAGGAGCACAACAACGAGTTTGAGGTGTTGACTTGCTCTCCAAATTCTTCATTTCTCAATCCAAATGAGCATCTGTGGGATGTTCTGAACAAACAAGTCCAATCCATGGAGGAAACTTACAGGACTTAAATGATCTGCTGCTAACATCTTGGCATGATACCACAGCTCACCTTCAGGGGTCTAGTGGAGTCCATGCCCCGACGGGTCAGGGCTGTTTGGCAGCAAAAAGAGGATCAACACAATATTAGGATATGTTCATAATGTTATGCCTGATCGGTGTATATAATTGGACTCCTGGGAATAAAGGAATAAACTGATATGCTTACATGGAGTTAAATGGTATTGATCTAATGAACTTCATCATTTAAAATAATAATACCATAATAATTCAATAATAATGTAGGTCAGTCCAAATTACTAATAAGCATTTTAACAACAGATTATTAAAATAAATGTCCTTCCCATTTACAATGTAGGCCTAAAGTAAAGTTCATGAACAGGACCTGACAAATGCTATTCTGAGAGGCTGACCTTGCATTTGTGGATAAAGCATTACAGTCTCTGTGGTTTCAATCGAGAGTTGTTCTTTTGGATCAGTAGCGCCCCCTAGAGTAAAGCAAAAATAAATCTCAAAGTTATAAGGTTAGGCTTCCTTAAGAGACTATGAAACATTCATTTGACGTACAAGAAAGAAAAAAATCCTGAAAGTTATAATGAATCTGAATGGCTAAAAGCTGTGTGTAGATGTTCATAGGCCTATGATAGCTGTCATACGCCTGTATAATATTGTGAAATGTAAGATGAATTGCAGGAAATTGTGTTTTATTACAAATTAGTTATCTAATGCAGTGGGTCTCCTTCTTTTTTACTCCAAGAACGCCATTGTCCAACATTAAATCCTATGTAAGCTGATTGTAGGCTACCTCTAATATTTATGTTGTAATGAAAAGAAAATAAGCTATAATAAAATTAGGTACAATATGAGTTTTTTTTTCACATTTTCATAAGATTACATAAGAAAACTACATTTAAATCAGTTTAAGACTCATTGGTTCCCGCATGGAAGTTTGCCAATACCCCCTGGTTTAAAACCATTACAGGATAACGAAGTAGGTTACAACTGATGAATGAATTAGACCATTTATAACTTTTTTTTTTCTTACAAACAAGTATTTGGTCCTTTACAATAAATTTCAAAGTACATTTTTTCAATTTATTTAGTTGGCCAAATTTAATGTCTGTTAATAAAATTGTATCAATTCACAGAAATTCAATTTGGCCAACTGAAAAATTTAGATGTGACCATTCACTAGAAAATGTTCAATTGGAGACCTGAAATGTTTTACAGTGAAGTATTCTGGTTAAGTATAGGTACACATACACACAAAAAATGCTAAACACACTTTAAAAAGGGAGAAACTTAAATAGATAGACTATATATACTATATTTATATATATATTTATATAATCATTTAATGGATTAATGGATCCGCTCAACTGAACTCTGCCATTGGTCCTGACAGCTGTCACTCACTAGAAAGGCTCTGAGAAACAAGGCAGGTGGTACACTCTTCAAAATTCTCCCTATAGGGATTGTGTTCCCTGCCAAAATTAACACTAACACACACACACACACATTTGTTTTTGTGAAATGTGGGGACATTCCATAGGCGTAATGCATTTTATACTGTACAAACCGTATTTTCTATCCCCCTACACTGCCCCTGCCCCTAAACCTACCCATCACAGGAGACTGCCCAGTTTACTTTCTGTGAAAAAAACCTCATCCTGTGTGATTTATAAGCAGTTTGAAAAGTGAGGACATGGGGAACGTCCTCATATTTCACCCTCTTTTTGTAATACCTACGTCATACCCATGTCATTATACACATTTGTGTCCTGATATTTCACAAAAACATGCCCCCCACCCCTATCATTTTGTCATCGGCCCTGAGGAGATTGAGCATGGCCTGAAACATGTGGACATGCTCGACCCCAATACACACAAGCGCGAGTCTGGTTCCCTATCTGGTACACTATACTTTATCCCCTAACCTTAAACCTACCCTTCACAGAAAACATGCTGCATTTTTACATAAAAAGTCTGTTTTATAAACTGTTTTCCTCATGGGACATGTGTCTCCATAATGTAGGGTTTACCAGGCCACATACACACGCAAACAAGTGGATCTTCTAACACACTTCATCCTTCCTGTATTGCATACTGTCTGTGTACGTATCCCGTTTAACTAAACGTTAAAGTGTCTTTACGGGGGTTAAGTTTTCAAACGTGTTAATGTTAGAACCCCTTAAATATGATGATGTCCTTGCGAAGGAACTTAGTAAAGAAATTATTAATATGTGTCAGACATTTTATGAAAAATATCTCATTTGTAATTTTTTTTTTGCCAATAACATTTTGTGATTTTTTTACATTCAGTCATATATTATTATTATTATTATTACAGTTATTTTTATTTTACTGTATTTTTCTATTAATTTTTCTGATGGATTTTTCCATTTTATATGAATCTTACTGAGTTCATATGGCTTAGCAGTTGAAACACACTTGCTATACATATTGTGTGACATCTTATTTTTGTCATCAGGCAGAGATTTTACCACAAATAAATTAAGATTAAAATTTTCTTTAATTTATTGTAGTATTTTTAGCTACAATATAACATTTTTATACAGCAGTGTACATTTATTTAAACACTGGTCTAAAAATGTGTGGTGTAATATGTGTATTTTAAAAAATATCCCTCTGGTTTCACAGACAAGGCTTAAATCCCAGACTAAACTGAGAGCACCTTGCACTGACATATCCTAAAATATGTCAGTGCCATTGTTTTGTTTCTAGATTTTTTTTTTTTAAGGCATGTTTATAAAAGCTACTTAAATGCCCTTATTAAACTAAGGCTTAATCCTGGCTTGATCTAAACCCTATCTGTGAAACCGGGCCGTTGAGTTATAAAATAAAAAACATAATTAGTGACGTAAGAATATTATTAGCCCTCATTAACATTAGGTGTTTGAGTGAAATATTAAGGTTTCAGGGTGACTAGACGAGCACTTCTAAAAGGAAAACAGTTTCTGAGAGATCCAGGCTCCCACTGCAGAGTCCTTGGAGTTATTGAGATGGCGACTTGTTGCCCTAGCAACAAGAAAGATGATTTCTGCGATGTTGAGCAGGATGCAGACGCCGGACACCGCAAGCATAAATATGGTGAACACTGTTTTCTCTGTTGGCCGGGACACAAAGCAATCGACTATGTTTGGGCACGGGTAAGAGTCACACTTTACCAGCCGGAACATCTTGTAGCCTGGGTAAATCATGTAGAAGAGATACATAAACGCGGATTCGAATAACACACGGAACAGCAGGCTAATCATGTATGTCCACCAAAGGGCGCCGGTGATCTTAATCTTTTGAGTCTTTATCTGCTCCAAATCCTTCGGACTGGTGCGGCCAGCTTGACGATACAACTTTTTGTCGATATGCCGACGATGTGCAATGTGCATGGCCACCAGCAGGGCGGGGGTAGAGACCATGATGAGCTGCAGTGCCCACAGTCGGATATGAGAGATGGGAAAGAAGTGGTCGTAGCACACGCTGTTGCAGCCAGGCTGCTGGGTGTTGCAGATGAAATGGGCTTTCTCATCGCCCCACACGCTCTCAGCAGCCACCACCAGAACCAGGATCCGGAAAATGAAGAGGACAGACAGCCAAATCCGCCCAATGCCGGTGGAATGCCGGTTCACGCCGCTGATCACGGCATAAAAAGACGCCCAGTTCATTTTTGGTTCCAGATCTGAAAAACAGAGAAAAACTCAACTGTTAGCAAACTCTCTTTCTCTCTCTCTCTCTCTCTCTCTCTCTCTCTCTCTCTCTCTCACACACACACACAAACACACACACAGAACAGTAGCTACTCTCAACCCAAAAAGAGGACGCATCAAACAGTGATCAGCTTGTTATCAGCCTCATTTTAATAAAAAATATATTTAGGCGTACTACAGGTCAAAAGTATGAGGGCAGCAAGATTTTTCAGCAAGGACCAATTGATCAAAAGTGGCCGTGAACCCATGTTACAAGAGATATATATTTCAAATAAAAACTGCTATTTTGAACTTTATACTCAGCTAAAAAAAAATGCATCATGCTTTCCACAAAAAAAAAAAGTTTTCAACATCAATAAAACAATCAGAAATGTTACTTTAGCACCAAATCAGCATATGGTTTTTGAAGGATCATGCTACTATGGAGTACTGGTGGCTGCATGAAAATCCAGCATCATGGGAATGTATATAATTTTGAATATTTGTATTATATTATTACATCACAGTCTTGATTTAAGCCCTTTTATTACCACATAATAGCCATGAGACATCATAATATGTAACACATAATGACCATGCCTGACTCAATGTTCAAATATATCTTTAAAACATTGTATAACTCAAGAATAAAAATGTGATTCTGACCAATCAGAGTGCCGACAATGAATTCAGATGTCCTGTATAAGCTGATTTTTCATGACTATATACCTAAAATAACCTAATAGACCAATGTCACACCATGACATGTAAAAACCATTTACATGTCACAAAAAAAAGCAAGTGCAAGGAGAAAATACATCTACAGAAGAAAAAAACAGCAGACCACCCATGTTCTGACAGACAGAGAAAGTGAATGAGAGAAAGAGATTTATGGAGTATTTAGCATTACCAGTCTCCGCAGGTGGTGTTAGTGGCATGGGCAAAGCCCGTGCAGAGGGGTTCTGAGACCCGCCGTGTCTCCGGTGTGAGTGTGTGTGTGTGTGTGTGTATGCCTGTGTCTGTATGTGTGTACTTCTGTCAGATGGAGTGTCTCCGGCTTGCAGCCACCATTTATGAAGGATCGGCCACCCATGTGACCGGCGAACTCATTGCCAATGTCATTCTCCCATCACACAATGAAAGCGTGGGTTCAGTCACAGAACAAGAGTGTGCGCTTTGATGTGTGTGTTTGTGTGATATGGGTCACCGAGTATCTTCCATCTTGTACTTTTGCCTTTCTGCCTCAGTTTTATATTATATATTAATATTTGCCTATATGCCGTGAAAGAAAATCTTTGTTAATTTTAGTAAACTTAATTTACTATGTTTATCCAATTCATTTGTTCAATGTATTTTAATTGACAAAATAAAAATGTTGTTAACTTTTGAGCGTAAATAAAACTCAAAATATCCCATGCAAGAAAAGGAACAAAACATAATGAGTAGATATTATTTACAGTGTGACATCACAGGTAAAAACAAATTTAAGTACACTTATTATGAACTCAAACTGTATGAGTGAGTTTAGAATTGGTCATAGATAAGTTTAGGAATTAGAGTTTGGTTTGCAGACACCCTGAATCAATAATATGCATCCATGTGAAAATTCATAAAAATGTCATGTATGAGATTCATATCATGTAATTTAATGTTTTAATTTATGCCCTTACATTATTGATGAATATTACTATTACATTTTACTATTTGATATAATAGAATATCGTTTTGGTATATAATAATAAATATTATATATTTACTAATCATATTATACAAATTCTTAGTTTTGTAAAAATGCTAAAATATAAAATAGTCTTACATCTCAGTCAATGCATTTATGTGTTTTCTTAATTCCTTGTGGTATTATATTTCTATGCCAGGAAAGTGCTGATAGTGTTTTATTGCTGTTTTAGTGAAATACAACGACAGCTGTCAACCGAATCCTTAACACAAGTACATCAGATCAGAAATCCACTTAAGAGCCTCAAGATAGCTACTGAACATCTTCACTTCAAATACAGATTTTTAGTTTCCCAGAGTGGTGTTATGAAATAATATATTTTCTGATATTATTATGTGTAGTATTCCATGAATAGGGAGTGGTTGTAAACTTTTCAAATGAAAATATTACGATAGGGGTGTTTCAGGCTGACTTCACTGTTTTGGTAGTTGGTTGATTATTGAGTTTCTGTAGTGAACATGGTTGGTAGTTGATTATGACGAGGTTTAATTGGTAGGTTTAGTAGTGTGTTTGATAGGGTTTATATTTGTCTGATGTTTACCTGCGGTTGATGTGGTCCCTGAGCTGAAGAAGAGGTTAATGTCGAACAGGAAAGGGTTGATGTTTCCCTAATGCAGAATATGGCGCAGTACCGGAGCTTTGCATTGCTAATCAGTCGTGTCACGCTGTTACTCACCCCACTACAAACATCTCAACACAAAAGATGCTTGTGCTGCCAGTCCTTAACCATTCAGATCAGATCCGAGGCACACACCCACCAGCAAAATCTGTGACGCAAATTATGTACAAACGCACATTTACACATCAACATACACCAACTCACATACACAAGCATATAGAAATTCTTTCACGTATATTGCCACGTACAAACATGAAAGTTTAAACACACACATACGGTTTAAATGTGTTAGACTATAAGGTGGAGCGGGGAACAATTAACGCGGGGTTTGTTGTAACACAAATGGTTTAAAACTTTCCACACATGCCAACATGACGAAACTTTGTGTTACTAGTTGCCATATCAACACTATAGAGAAAAAAAAAAGATTTATCAATTTATTTATTTATATTACTGAATAAAGTATCAGTAAAAGAATCAAAACATAATTTAGGTTTTTAAGGTCAGACAACTATTAATGTGATTTTATATACAAAATGTAGTTGTCCCAAAGTATTGCTTTCATTTCCACCACAACGCTGTAATGTCCCTTTAAAAAGTTTTTTTTTAAAGATTGTTTTGGTAGTTTCTATGGAGATGAATAATGACATCACAGCACATGTCTGACATGGAGGAGATTTTAAATTTCTTCAGCAACTTGGAGAAGAAAACTCAAGGTAAATATTGCTTGAAGTGAAAATATTTTTATTTTATGTCATTTCCAAACATGGCGTAACGTCAAATGAGTTTGTAAATAATTAGATTTTTTGAACACAGATAGATGTATTTTGCATGCATGCAATGTTTGCTACCAGTTCATAGCTAATATGTAATACTATGGTCCTAAGTATTCAGACCCTTGGCTCAGTATTTATTAATATAAATATATAATATACAGTATATATAATATACAACCATGAGTCTTTTTGGGAAAGATGCAACTAGTTTTTCACACCTGGATTTGGGATCCTCTGCCATTCCTCCTTGCAGATCCTCTCCAGTTCTGTCAGGTTGGATGTGAAACGTTGGTGGACAGACATTTTCAGGTCTCTACAGAGATGCTCAATTGGGTTTAAGTCAGGGCTCTGGCTGGGCCATTCAAGAACAGTCACAGAGTTGCTGTGAAGCCACTCCTTCGTTATTTTAGCTGTGTGCTTAGGGTCATTGTCTTGTCCGAAGGTGAACCTTCGGCCCAGTCTGAGGTCTTGAGTACTCTGAAGAAGGTTTTTGTCCAGGATATCCCTGTACTTGGCTGCATTCATCTTTCCCTCGATTGCAACCAGTCGTCCTGTCCCTTCATCTGAAAAACACCCCCACAGCATGATGCTGCCACCACCATGCTTCACTGTTGGGACTGTATTGGACATGTGATGAGCAGTGCCTGGTTTTCTCCACACATACCGCTTAGAATTGAGGCCAAAAAGTTCTATCTTGGTCTCATCAGACCAGAGAATCTATTGCTCACCATCTTGGAGTCCTTCAGGAGTTTTTTTTAGCAAACTCCATGCGGGCTTTCATGTGTCTTGCACTGAGGAGAGGCTTCCGTCAGGCCACTCTGCCATAAAGCCCCGACTGGTGGAGGGCTGCAGTGATGGTTGACTTTCTACAACTTTCTCCCATCTCCCGACTGCATCTCTGGAGCTTAGCCATGTGATCTTTGGGTTCTACTTTACCTCTCTCACCAAGGCTCTTCTCCCCCAATTGCTCAGTTTGGCTGGACGGCCAGCTCTAAGAAGGGTTCTGGTTGTCCCGAATGTCTTCTATTTCAGGATTATGGAGGCCACTGTGCTCTTAGGAAGCTTAAGTGTAGCAGACATTTTTTGTAACCTTGGCCAGATCTGTGCCTTGCCACAATTCTCTGAGCTCTGAAGGCAGTTCCTTTGACCCTAATGATTCACATTTGCTCTGACATGCACTGTGAGCTGTAAGGTCTTATATAGACAGGTGTGTGGCTTTCCTAATAAAGTCCAATCAGTATAATCAAACACAGCTGGACTCAAATGAAGGTGTAAAACCATCTCAAGGATGATCAGAATAAATGGACAGCACCTGAGTTAAATATATGAGCGTCACAGCAAAAGGTCTGAGTACTTAGGACCATTGTATATTTCTTTTCTTTTTTAATAAATCTGCAAAAAATTCAACAATTCTGTGTTTCTCTGTCAATATGGGGTGCTGTGTGTACATTAATGAGTGTCAAGCTTCTTTTGTGTGTGCACAATTTCCCCGCTTGAAAGGGAGAACGACATCATCAACGGAGGCCAACTGGATTCCACTCTTCTTTTATTAAAACAGAAGAAAGGTGAAAAACCTTTGACAGAGACAAAAAATACAGAAAATATAAATGAATTGAAAATAAAGCTTATTAAACCTGTTTCATTATTGAGTTTGTGTATTTTTTAACAAAGCACGCTCAAATTATATTATTAACCAGCTTAATAAACTTAATTAGTACATTGTAAATTCCAGAAAATTAACTTAAATCACTTACAATCACAATGTGCATGTGAAATGATATTTCTCACACTATTTGTTATTTTAGCAAATTGTTCCATCACGTATGGACTGAAGAAATAATTTACATCACATTCTCCCGTGATTAAGCCAAAATACAAACATATATACAAATCAGCACAATAGTAACACAATACCATTAAACTTCACAACATAAAACTTTATTTAGCTTTTAAACATTAATGTATTGAACAGCTAAATTAGGTCACAAACCCTCCGCGCCGAGCCCAGACAAGTTTGCTGCGTCATCAACTAAAACACCATCTGCCGCTAAACCAGCATCATTTTGCATCATTTACAGACGCAAAGTGAATCAATAAAGTGCTCACCGGCTTCCACTCCGGATCTGATGATGTTTAAAGTCTGTGCACTTTTTCTCGCCCCAGCTCGGGAGTTTTGGGAGAGCTCCCCGCCGCGCCTCATTACAACACTGGATATCTATTTTTTCCGCTTTCTTTTTCCGCCTCGATCCGATTGGCTGAGATTACTATAGTTATTTTCCGTTTATTTTTATTTATTTATTTATGTATTTTCTTTGTTATTTATTTATCATTTGTATCCTTTTTGTAATTAATTTATCTCTTTGCCAGTTTGACTTGACACCTCCCACTCGATTTTCCTTGGCTACACGAGGAAATCGCAATGCTTAGAAGGCAAATTGCTTGACGCTTCTAGTTACAGACAAGTTAGAATGTTTCACTAAACTACTTGCTCACTTGCTCTTCAATTGGTAGAAGGACCACCAGTCGTCTCACATCTCTGTGAAGAACAGTACTTGGGATCTTCTCTTTGCGATCCTTTGACACTGGGTGGTTCTTAGTTGTTGCTTTTGAGGGCTTTGTAATAGGAACTGGGTAACTTGGGAAGGTTCGAACATTAACGCTCTTACAACACCCTTGTTGTCCTGATTGACACTGATTACTCTGCCAAGTTTAAATTGCCCTCTCAGTGCATTTTGATCCGCAATCCAGACAATGTCTCCAATTGCAACATTCCTATGCATGGTATACCACTTGGTCCTTAAGAATAAATTTGGACCTGCAAGCTGGCTCCAGTGTTCCAGAATTTATCCACCATCACCTGCATTGCTTGGAGGCGTTTAAATGGGTAACTAGAAAAGTCGAATGTTTTGACATCACCGCTTTGGGATGCTCGCCCAGCAGTAGTGCATTTGGAGTTACATACTGGATACAGTCCTCCTGGGCTTGCGCTCTGGCATCGATAGGCCGCTGCTCGCAAGATTGGCTGCCATTTGAAGTACTGTTTGGAATTCACTGTAAGTGAGACCAGACTCGACTCCACAGTTTTGGAGTGCCCTTTAGAATGCGCACTGCAGCTTCCGCAGCTCCATTCCTGTGTGGAGAATCGGCTGGATGAATTTTCCACATCCATTCCGCTCCATTTCGTGCGGCTGTTTCTTCTAGAGCAGACTTGTCGATGCCCTCCAGAAACTTGTAAAGCTCCTGTAGAACCGGTCTTGCACCGATGAAATTGGTGCCAGGATCTGAATAGATCTTTTCAGGAAAGCCCTCATTGCAGCAAATCTTTGGAAGGCCATTAAGAAACTTTCAGTTGATTGGGTGTTTGCCAATTCTGCGTGGATTGCTCTGCTTGACATACAGCAAAAGACAACACCCCAGACCTTCATGGAAGCTCTCTTCTTAACATCATCTTTCACAAGGTAGGGCCCAAAGAGATCTACTGTTGTAAACTTGAAAGGTGCAGCAGGCTGAGATCTCTCTGGTGGCAAATCACCCATAACTTGTTGACACTTCTTTGCTTTGGTCCTCCGGCATTGAACGCAGCTGTCGACAACCTTTGGGCTATTCTTCTACCCCTGATGACCCAAGCCTTCCTCCTCATCCTAAGTAAAGTTTCGCCAAACCTCCATGGCTTTCTCTGTGAGATTCTCGGCTAGCAATGTGGACACCCATGCATCGAGGGAAGGATCGACGCTAACTTGATCTTCCTTAAAGACCTGCACTCTTCCACCACAAACCAATAGCCCAGAATCTGGATCCTCGTACACAACCAACCTGTCCCTGGTGGTGTTCGGAAGGTTATACCTTCTGCGCAGCAAGAAAAATGTCTCTCAGGGCATCTTGTCTTTCTCTCACGGAGATGGTTCCTGTTGAAGAGACTGCCTCCCACTTTGGGTTATTTAGAGTTCGATTCCTGCCAAGGAACTTTTTCACTGCCCTCCAAACCCACGCTACTGTGTTAACTAGTCTGGATAGATCACTGAACTGCTTCATAATGAATACGTTTTTGGACAGCCGATCCTGCAGGTGGTCTCCTGGGTTCTGTTTGGACTTGGATGAGATCCTCATTTTGCCTTGACAATTCAGCTGGTCTCAGTTGTTTGAATTTAGACCTTGTCAGTGCAGCTGCAAATGCCTTCTTTGAAGCTTACTGATGCTTTCTCGGCAGTAGCTGCTATATCCTTCGCTGACTTGATTGGCCATTCATCTACTGGTAAGCTAAGGAACTTTGGCCCATTTTGCCACTCTGAATTTTCATCAAGACTTTGGGGATTAGCCCCTTGTGATCACATCTGCAATGTTCTGAGGACCTGGTATCCACCACCATTCTTGCGCCGTAATTTCTTGGATTTCTCCAATTCTGTTAGCGAAGAATGTTTTATAGCCATAGCTCTCTCGCTGTATAGCACCAAGGACAGTTTGGCTATCAACCATGTGATACCACTTTCCAACTCGACGGCTATGCTGCTCAAAGTACTTTCGTGAAGCAAACACTGCTCCACACATCTCTGCTTTGACAGCCTCCTTTGTGATCTAACGGAGTCAGTTTTGCTTTGGACTCCACAAGCTTGATGATTGAGCCCTGATCAGAATTCCATCTGAGGTACATTACCGCACCATAAGCATTTTCACTTCCATCTGAAAAGGTTATCGCCAAGGGTTTATCACTGGAATTTGGGAGTCAAAGCTCTAGTGAACTTAATCTGGCCAAGCTGGACATACTCCTCAAAGAGCTTGACCGCATCTTCCCTAAGACCATCTGAGAGGGCGGCCCCCAACTTTCACTGACTGGAACCCTTCCATCTTTTGCTTCTTGGAAAGCTCTATGCGGACCAAAATTGCCCCCTTCTGCTTGGCAGGAGTCACTAGGCCTACTGGATCATACACACCTGATATCTGACTCAACAGCTCCTCCGTGTCAGTGGGTTTGGTGTTTGGGTTCTGACTTGCTCTTGCAAAAGATTCTGACCAAGACGCATTTTCTTTTTTCTCTTTGAGAAATTAATTGATGTCATCACACGGAGCTTGTCATCTTCCACATCATAGCCCAGGCCAAGTGCTTTGTTTTCATCATCATGCATTTGGTTTGGTAGAACCATGATCTTTTCTTTGGTTCCAGAGGGCTCATCTTCTGACTCACCCCTTCCACTTTGATCTGAAAAGACCCATGGTTTTAAAAGAAATCCTCCTGCCTTTAAGATCAGCTCCACATTTGCTACGACGGACTTCAGCTGGTTAAAGTCATTGTGGGACGGGAGAATGTCGCCAACATAGCTGTCTTGATGGAGCACTCTGCGCTCTTCCTCGAGGTGAGTAAAGGGTGGTAAATTAGCAGTTTCACGCATTGCCAGCTGCGCGATGCACCCTGCTGGCTTGTCTCCAATGTTGACTCGTGACCGCGTATTCCTCCAGCTCCTCGTCCTCAGAGTTTCTCCAAAGGAATCTGTGTAGATTCATTTCACGGTCTTCCAACCAAACGGAATTGTACATTTTCCTGATGTCTCCTAATGCCGCATGCACTCCACTCCTGAACCTCAGCAGGACAGCACGTATCTGGTTAAGAAAGTCTGGTCCTTTCACTAACAAATCGCTCATGCTAACACCTTTGAACCTTTGACTGCTGTTCCAAACAAGCCTCACTGGTGTTGTGACGGAGTGAGGGTTAGGAGCAATAAGATGGCTTACATACCACACAGGGCCAGTCCAGTTTGTGATTGTGTCTTTAGATAACTTTACTGCAGCCCTCTGTCAAGCATATCCTGCACTTGAGCGCTATAAGCAGCCTTCCATTCAGGTTCTTTAGCTAGCTGTTTCTCCATCCTCAAGAAAGTAGCCTCAACTGCCTTCCTGTTGTTTGGTAAGGAAGCTGGATCTTCCAACCAAGGATACTTGGCATGCCAATGTGGCTCCTTGCTGTGGTTATCCTTCATAACGTAAGTGAGGCCTTCTCTTACTATTTCGAGTTCCCTCTCCTCAGCAAGAGTCATTTCCTTCCCACCTGGTTGGCAATTTCCAGCGGCACCCACCACATTTAGGCTCACATGCTGCGCCGATGGAATCCCACTTCCACCACTCCAGAAAGTCTCGGTGCTGGATGATGTGCTTGATTCATGAAATTTGGCTAATGGCTTGTTTGGTGGACAGTACTCTATTACTTCCTCATACTTTACAGCAGCCATTCTCATCGACCTTGCGAAATGCGTTTTGGACTTGTGAGCCGATACAGCCACCTCCTCGAAAAGCTCAGGATGAGTTCCTCCAACCGCTTTCCCAGTGGTCCATCCCATAGAACAAGGTCTCCAACCACTCTGACCCTCTGCGGGGCTAACTGACCTTCTCGGTGGCTTATAAGCAGTTCAACTACTTTAGGCCTTGCCAGTTCAGTTAAGGGAACATCAGGAAAGAAATTTTGCAATCGCTCAGGTGACACTGTTTTTTGAATCTCTGCAATGCTTTCTAATCCATAGCAAGCCAACTGATGTGACCTGAGAGTGCCCTGGAGAGTTTTTACTCTGATTTTAAGCAGATAACGCTTGGTTCTTACACAACTTTCATCCCTCCGACTCCATGGATGACAAGAGTGATTCTCTCACCTCTCAGGTTCAGACGATTTGCAGCACTGTGTGTTATGTAATTAGTGTCTGATGCCAAGTCAATTAGTGTCCCAATTTTCTGTCCGGCATTAGCGGTCACATTGAGAAGCATCATGATTACTGGCAGTTCCAGCAACCCACCTTCTGCTAGCAAACTTGGGTGTTCTTTATCACATTAAATGCCCTTGATGCTGTGTTTGAGAACACACTTCGCATTGCTGTGCTAAGTCTGGTGGGAGTTTACAGAGGAAGTCTTCTTGATCTTTTGTGTAATCCCTCTGGCCTCTTCCTCCTTCAGGATGAAGCTTGCTCTTTTTCTGTATAGCACTGCTCTCTTTCCTTTCAGCATTTGGGCATAAATAATAGTGATGCTCAGGAATGTTCTCTTCTTTGCAGGCTTGGATTTTGCAGAGAAAGTTGGGTTTGCAGAATGAATGGTCCTCGTGGACTTCAAGACACCTTTTACAAGCTCCCAGTTTTCTTACTGCAGCCTTCTTGTCCGTTAGCTTTAGTGAACGGAACTGTTTGCAGAAGTAGAGCTTCCTTTTGTGTTTAATGTCATCACAGACTACACACCCTGATTGGTCTTTGCTTGATTTTGTGGACTTTGTTCTTGCCCATCTTGGCTCAATTCTTGACTCCCTTCTGCTTGGTTCCTCATCCCTTAGCTGTTCGAGCTGCTCATAAATGCTCTCTTGCTTTTTGAGGAATGCTAACAGATTATCAAACCGATTTTCTGGTGTAACAGAGCTCTGTTGGTCAGAAATGTGAATAAGCCATTCCTTCTTGAGAGACTCAGGTAGCTTTCCTTCAATTGACTTTGTTACTAAAGGATTTTTGATAGCGCCAGTGTTTCCAAGGTCACATAAATCTCCAAGTGCCTTTTCTACTGTTTGTATTAATTCAACTATTTTCCGTGGCTGGTGACTTCTGATAGCAGGGAGCTTTTGCAAGTCCTCCACTATTTCAATAGCAATAGCGGTCACGCTTTCCGTAGCGGTTTTCCAAGACACGGAAAATGTCATCTGCTGTATTATAAGTGGTGAGGCGAAGATCTCTACAATCTTCTCTCGAGACTGTCAAGAACCTGGATCTTTTTGACCTCCTTGTAACCGGTAGGTTCGCCCTGCTTCTGAAGTGCTTCCCAGTCCCTTTTCCACCTGTGAAAGTCACGTTTGTTACCATTGAACTTTGGGAGGGATGTGGGCTTTAACTTAATCGTTGCCACAGGGTAGCTAGAGATCGCTGGTGACGGTGTTAACTTCTCTGCCTCCTCCTCTCGTCTCGCACGAATGAAATCAGCTTTTCTCGAAACTAATCTGGTAACATTGAGCTCGAGACTTCTCAGGCCCTGGCGGAAGTTATTTTGATCACCTTGGGGAATGCACAGCTGCCACCGGCTGTGCAGGGCGGTCTTTACCAAATTTTGAAGGTGACTGAGCATGAAGTCGATGCTTCTTGATTGCCATCTGGAACTACTGCTGCGACACGCTCACTTTCAGCTTCAGCAACCTGCAATGCTATGGGCAGTTCAATATCTCCAAACTTGGCCCAGAGAGTTTCTTGGAGAAGACATTTAACTTCTTTCAGTTTTAACTCACATTCGCTAGCTGTTTTATCATGGTCGGCTTTCTGCTGTTCTGTTAACACAGGTGACTTGTCCGTGTCCAGCTCCGCCTCTAATTCTGCAACGATGCCCTCTTCAAGATCATCATTTGCTTCCATGACTTTTTCTGCTTGCTTTGTGAGTTTATTTAAACTGTCCTGAAGACCCTCTTCTGTCATCTCTTGATAAGCTCTGGTTATGTTGTTGATTAGTCGTGGTGAATGCTCTTTTCTCCACTGTCCTTTCAGCTTTCAGCTGGTCGAGTGATTTCCCGGTCGCTTGCTCTGCCATTTTAATTTTTGTTAATGTTGGGAAAATAATTTATTATCCTTTCTTGTCTCTTTAAGTTCCACAGGTTTCCAGCTGCTTCTAGTTTCCCGGTTTTTCACTGTCAAGCTTCTTTTGTGTGTGCACAATTTCCCCGCTTGAAAGGGAGAACGACATCATCAACGGAGGCCAACTGGATTCCACTCTTCTTTATTAAAACAGAAGAAAGGTGAAAAACCTTTGACAGAGACAAAAAATACAGAAAATATAAATGAATTGAAAATAAAGCTTATTAAACCTGTTTCATTATTGAGTTTGTGTATTTTTTAACAAAGCACGCTCAAATTATATTATTAACCAGCTTAATAAACTTAATTAGTACATTGTAAATTCCAGAAAATTAACTTAAATCACTTACAATCACAATGTGCATGTGAAATGATATTTCTCACACTATTTGTTATTTTAGCAAATTGTTCCATCACGTATGGACTGAAGAAATAATTTACATCACATTCTCCCGTGATTAAGCCAAAATACAAACATATATACAAATCAGCACAATAGTAACACAATACCATTAAACTTCACAACATAAAACTTTATTTAGCTTTTAAACATTAATGTATTGAACAGCTAAATTAGGTCACAAACCCTCCGCGCCGAGCCCAGACAAGTTTGCTGCGTCATCAACTAAAACACCATCTGCCGCTAAACCAGCATCATTTTGCATCATTTACAGACGCAAAGTGAATCAATAAAGTGCTCACCGGCTTCCACTCCGGGATCTGATGATGTTTAAAGTCTGTGCACTTTTTCTCGCGTCCAGCTCGGGAGTTTTGGCAGAGCTCCCCCGCCGCGTCTCATTACAACACTGGATATCTATTTTTTTCCGTTTCCTCTTTTTCCGCCCCTCGATCCGATTGGCTGAGATTACTATAGTTATTTTCCCGTTTATTTTTATTTATTTATTTATGTATTTTCTTTGTTATTTATTTATCATTTGTATCCTTTTTGTAATTAATTTATCTCTTTGCCAGTTTGACTTGACAATGAGGAACATTTTTACTTAAATGAGTTTAGCAAATGGCTGCAATATAATAAAGAGTGAAACATTGAAGTGGGTCTGAATACTTTCCGTACTCACTGTATATTTGTTTAAATGCTTTTTCATCTTTATTTAAGATGCCACGGAAGTCAACTGGAGAAAGGTCTCAGTCCTATAGGGACAGACTAAAAGAGGACCCTGTCAAATATGAAGAGCGACTGAAGCGAGGCAGGGAGAAAGAGGGTTAGGGTTAGGTTAGGTTAGTTTAAGTGTTTTTAAAAATTTTCTCTTCAAAACAGTGTTCATCTGTTCAAGAGACCAATTAGAATTTTACAATACCAAACTAACTCACATACAGCATAATTGTTAAATGATAATGATTTGTTAAATGGGTTTCAAATAAATGTTTTCTGTTTTCTACATGGACGTCCATTCATTGTCATTTCCACAACACCCAGTCATTTCCACCACCTCATAATTTTAAAAAAAAATATGTACAAAATTCTAATCACTCATTAAAAATGTCTGCATAGTTTATGGGATAATGTTCCACTTAATGTAATAACACAAGTAGTTATTTTTCTGAAATGTATTTAACCAATGCAATATTATATTCCAAGTTGTGGTGGATGTAAGCTTTGTGTTTTGGCCTAATTCATTTACTTAATCCACAAATCTATGGTAATTGCAATATAGGTATAAATTGGTAAAACAATGTGTGAAAGTGGTCTTACACTGTTAAGAAATCATGTATATCATAATAATTCTAAATAATAATCAAATATTTATATGGGATGGAAATGACATTTGTTCAGTGCGGATCGGAAAATATGTCAAAAAACACCAAGTTGTCTTATTATGTAAGTGCGTTCTCTTATGGATCATTAAACTAGACTAGTTATATTTAACTGTTAGACTATGACAATTTTGATTTGAAAACTTTTTTTCCCCTCAAGTTCACAACCCCAAAAGTGCCCGTAGTTGAAGAATCACCAAACATTTATTTAACCATAGCAAAAGTACATGTCTAATTTCTCTATCTTTTGTGTTTATTCAAAACTAGACAAATCTGTTGTTACTTTAATCCTATATCTGTTATTTAACAGTTTATATATTTAATGCTGATCTAACCAGCAGAAGACACGATCCAGGGTTAAATCCCAGTTGTGCAGGTGGGGCATGTTGAAGCTAGTGCGTTAGCCTACTCCTATAGCTATTCTATTACATACTTTTATGAAACCATTAGAAAAAGGTGAATAAAGACTGAGAGTCAATGTTCAGAAATTATTAATAATTATTATGTTTTGAACTATGCTGTAGACTTTTTTGTTGTGTGTTTGTTGTCAAACTGAAAAGTTTGTTTTTATATATATATTTATTAGATCAGATAACATAAGTCATATGGTCGTTACATTGTGCCCCTCACATGTTACACTTAACTTCCATTATTCTGGGGTAAATCAAGAATTAAGGTATAGCCTACTGTTTTAATGAAACAAAACCATATAACTGTAGACATGTGCAATTAATGTGGGGAAATTAATTTGTGAATTTACACAAACTGACAAAATATGCTCCAGAATATTACACAAATCACTTTAAATCAGTCAAATCCACAACAGCAGCTTCAACAGAAAAGATCAAATTAATCTAAATTGTTCCTTATGTTCCATTAAAAGCAGCATTTATTAGTTCACTCCAAAATGATAAGCCTATCATAATTCACAAATCTGTATGAATTGTGTTCTTCTGCTGAAGTTTTTCAACAGTTGATAGGCCCCATTGACTTCCTTTTTACCCATATGGAAGTCAATGGGGTCCATCAACTGTTTGGTTACCCATATTCTTTCAAATATCTTCTTTTGTGTTCAGCAGAAGAAGGAAATTCTTGACAAAAACTTGACAGTGAGTAAATGATGACAGCATTTTCATTTTTGGGTGAATTAACCTCTATGTGCTCATAATGCGCAGTTGAGAATGTGGATTGCATTAATTTCTGTTCGTCTGAAGACAAACTTAAGCTGACTATATCTCATTACTGGAAATAGATAACCAGACATTTTACTTGCCAAAAAGTACTCATTGCTTCTATGTCTTAACTTCACTTTGTCCTTTTTTTTCTGCTGTCTTTTGTCCTGAATGTTGGATTGTACAGTCATTGGCAGTCATTAAAACAGCTAAAAGCTCACTTTAGGAGGATAGCATATATCTACCAAAGCTAACACACATACATTTTTAAAAGTATTTAAGAACAATTTTGTAACAATGCCAGTCTTTTAAAAATTCTTACTATTATTTAAGCCTAATATACCACCAGCATGCTTTAATATAATTTTTTTGTCTCATAATAATTAAGTAATAAGTAAGTAAACACCAAACATTAAGTTATTTTTTTAATACAATACAATTATTTTGACTTATTATTTCACTTTCCGAAGTTCTTCACAATGTGACCCACAAACACGCGCACAAGCACACTGGCACAAGCACAAACGCACGAGCGCGATCGCGGTAGCGCGCACGATCAGCCCCACCTAGAGGAATTGTGGGAAGACATGGCAGCTTCCGCTGTTTGTGTTCACTAAATTTCCGCACTGAACATTTCCTAAATTAATAGAGTTTCGGTAACGTCACAACTTTATAAGTGCCGCGGATCTGTTTGTTTCGGGATGGAGGAGAGCGGCAGTGTGGACAGTGTGGAGTCGCTGTGCAGGTATCAACAGAAAACACTCTAAATGAGTATTTAATGCATAATTTCACGCTGGCTTTTATATAATATTTATGAAGCTTCAAGCGCAGCAGCTAACTGTCATCACTTCTCTGTCAGAAGGAATGGTTCACCCAGAAATTAAAATTCTTCCATCATTTACTCACCCTTATGTTGCTACAAACACGTATGACACCACTTATTTTCAGTGGATGTAATGATAGTGAATGATGACTGAGGCTGTAAGTCTCTAACATTCTGCATTGCATGTTCCATGGAAGAAATAAAGTGATACAGTTTTGGAACAGCATTACATGAAGGTGAAAGAATGTTCATTTCTGGGTTAATCATTCCTTTAAGATCAAGAGGAAAGCTCATAGGTGTGCTTTTATCCGTCTTCATCCTCTAATGTCCTTTCAGCTCCACTACGACCCGCTCTGACCGTTCAAGTGGCACCAAAGTTTCAGACACAGAGCTGCGGGTCAGTAAGAACCAGTTCAACCCAGCACTGCTTATTCTGTACTTAAAACAGCCGTTTGTTCTGAGCTGTTACTATTACTAATCCTCGTCTGTTATTTTTTCTTCTTACAGAGTAAAGGAAAGACATTTGAAAAGGTATTAAATTGTGAATGTGTGCATAAGTTTTGGATAACGTTTCAGTTTAGGTCCACTAATCAAGTTTTTCTGTGTGTAGATCTATAAAGACCCCAGTAAGGGCGAACTTCCTCTTCTGGCAGAGGAACTGGTTCAGGATGCCGGTATGTGTGGTACATTATACTGAATGCTGTACGTCAGCTATTTTGATCATGGTTTTAATTTAGCCTATTTGTTTATTGTGTGCTTGTCCACAGCTAAAGACGTGACTTACATTTGTCCATTCATTGGGCCTGCTAGAGGATCTTTGACTGTCACTAACTATAGACTCTTCTTCAGGTGCACTGACAGAGTAAGAACCATGTTTCTGTACTTCTGAAGAGAATTTCTAAACTAAAGACTTAATTTTGAGTCACCTTATTTGTTTGTTAGGAGCCGGTGTTTGGGCTAGATCTGCCACTGGGAGTTTTGAGCAGAGTAGAGAAGATTGGAGCACTGACTAGCAGAGGAGATGCCTCATACGTCCTTGTCTGCAAGGTTTGTGTGATTTATTTATTACTTAAATAAAAAATCTTTTTTTTTTGTAAAGAAAACTTAACATTTAGCTATACATACACTGCCTTTCAAAAGTTTTTGATTGGTAAGTTTTTTAATGTTTTAGAAGAAGTCTCTTATGCTCACCAAGGCTGCATTTGATTAAAAATACAAAAAAACTGCAATGTTGTGAAATATTATTAAAATGTGAAATAACTGTTTTCTATTTGAATATATTTTAAAATGTAATTTACTTCTGTGATGCAAAGCTGAATTTTTAGCATCACTATTCCAGTCTTCAGTGTCACATGATCCTTCAGAAATCATTCTGATATGCTGATTTACTACTCAAGAAACATTTATGATTATTATCAGTGTTGAAAACAGTTGTTTAAATAGAATCTTTAATGTATAGAAAGTTCTAAAGTATTTATCTGAAATAGAAAGCTTTTGCAATATTGAACTATTGTTCTCTTTGAACATATTTTAAAATGTACTTTATTTCTGATACAAATCTGAATTTTAATTTGAAAAGAAAGTTAAAAACAACAACATTTATTTTAAATAGAATCTTTTGTAGCATTATAAATATATTTAATGTCACTTTTGATCAATGTAATGCATCCTTGCTGAATTAATATATTAATATAAGTTCTTTCCTTAAAAATCCTACTGACCCAATTACATTTAATAATATTTTACAATATTACTGTATTTTTGTATTTTTAATAAGCCTTGGTGAGCATAAGCGACGACTTCTAAAAACCTAAAAAATCTTACAGGTCAAAAACTTTTGAATGGCACTGTATATGTAAAAAATCACTAATTGAAGTAAAGCTGAAATAAAATATAATTATTGAATGGGAAATTAAATTTAAACAGCTTAAACAAAAACGTTTGAGTACAAAAATGACTACAACTAAAATAATTAATTATATAAAAAACTAAGAAATATTACTAAACAAATATAGAAACAAAAATATACTAAAAAATATAGAAACTTCAAAATATTATTAGGTAATATATATTTGTGGTGGGCCAATGAAAAAAAAAATCCCTGCATGTTTACTCAATGTATATGTGTGTTGTAGGATATGAGGAACCTGCGTTTTGTGCACAAGGAACCTGAGGACACACTAAAGAAATCAGTGTTTGAGGTTCTGATGAAGTTTGCTTTTCCAGTGTCAAACAACATGGTGAGAAACATAAATAGACGAAGAAGATCATATGTTAATACATCATAGCATACAGTATAGTCTAATTAATATACCTAATTCAACTGATTTAGCATCAGCGTAGAAGTAATTAGTGCTCATAATCTCTCTGTCTGTCTCTCTCCTTTCTCTTTGTCCAGTCCCTCTTTGCATTTGAGTATAAACAGATGTTTCCTGAAAATGGATGGAGGGTGTATGATCCACTGGCTGAATACAAGAGACAGGTAGCATGTGTGTTTATTCATTTTTATTTTTATTTGTTGATTTTTTTAGTATATGCAAGGTGGTAATCATATTCAGTCATCCAGTCTTTATTGTAAAATAAACCCCTTCAGAAGGACCAGGGCTCTAAGGTTACTCTAAAGCGGAGGCACCTTGTATCACCCTAAAGAGGATTGTTTTTGCAATAATGTATTACACCGCTACTTACCAAATAAATAAGTAAATAGAAATAAAATTAAATAACAATAATATGAAATAATCGTTTTATTATTCATTATGTCAATATTAATGTTTGGTGAGATGACAGTAATTATATAATAATAAAATTGGTTCATATTAATGTGTGTTTGTGTGTGTGTTTGTGTGTGTGTGCGTGTGTGCGTGTGTGCGCGTGTGCGTGTGTGTGCGTGTGTGTGCGCGTGTGCGTGCGTTATTTGAGTGTGTTATTTGAAAAGAATGAGACTATGGGGCGATACAAGAGACATCTGACACAGCTATGTAGGATATTGTAAATCAATTATACAGTTTAGGGTCATTATACAAAAATATTTAATTGCAGAATGCTGTGATTGACCAATCAGAATCTAGTATTTCAGAGAGTCGTGTTTTATATACAAATAGGGTCTTCCAAATGAGAGCTGGAGGATCTCCAAAGTAAATGATCACTACGAGCTGTGTGATTCATACCCAGCGGTGCTAGTTGTGCCGGTAACAATCACTGACGAGGAACTGCGACGCATCTCCAGCTTTAGGGCCAAAGGACGCATTCCGGTCAGTGTCGTGTGCTGTTTCTGAATCTTTACACTTCAGTTTGAGTGTGAGCCATAATTCACCCTTGGGCCTCATGTTTAGGTGCTGTCATGGATCCACCCGGAGAGTCAGGCTGCAGTGGTTCGGTCCAGTCAGCCGATGGTAGGACAGAATGGTCGGCGCAGCAAAGAAGATGAGAAACTCCTTCAGGCCATCATGGACGCAAATGCACAATCTCACAAACTGTTCATATTTGATGCCAGACCCAGTGTGAATGCTGCAGCTAATAAGGTAAACACTCACTTACTTTTCAAGTAGGTGTTATAAATGAAAGGAAAACTTTTTTGACAGTTTGTGTCCATATGTGTTTTAGATGAAAGGAGGTGGGTATGAGAGCGAAGATGCTTATCAGAATGCAGAACTGGTGTTTCTGGATATACACAACATTCATGTAATGCGCGAGTCACTGCGGAAGCTGAAGGATGTTGTCTATCCCAACATTGAAGAATCTCATTGGCTGTCTAACCTCGAGTCCACACACTGGCTGGAGCATATTAAGGTGAGACGAGAGGGATCTCTTTAAGAAACATGAGGATGATGAAGATGGCACTGATGTTGTGGTGTATGATAGTTGATTCTGGCAGGGGCTTTAAGGATAGCCGATAAGGTGGAGTCTGGGAAAACCTCAGTGGTGGTTCACTGCAGTGACGGCTGGGACAGAACTGCTCAGCTGACCTCACTGGCCCTGATAATGCTGGACTCTCACTACAGAACCATACGAGGCTTTCAGATACTGCTGGAGAAAGAGTGGCTCAGCTTTGGACACCGCTTCCAACAGGTCAGTCAACTTACATGACAAAAACAAGCAAGACTGTTAGAGGATAAAATATTTGCTGTGTTCCAAATTGCTCGCTTGTTAATTCTTTCACTATTTACTATACGGTATACTGAATGCTTCATAGTGTCATATTGATTGACTGACAAAATCTGTTTTATGTGCTACACTGTGAAATGTCTGAAATTGTCAAAATAAAGTTGCTAGAGTAACACTAGTTTGCTAGTTTCAATTTCAAATATCATATGAATGAAATGCTATTTTTAGTCCTTCACAGTATATAACATTATCTAGTAAGGTTAGACATCCTCAGCAAGCATTATAAACAGCAATGATAAATAAAGGAGATACCAGCAGTGTTATGCACAAGCATACTAAAACTAAATCAGCTTTACTGAAAATTAGCACCGTTTTTTTTTCACAAATTATATCTAAATGGGGAATTAGACTTCTTTTTCCAGGCTGCAATGTAAAAAAATGCTATTGGCTATTTTTAAAAAAGGGGATGAGTCAATTGCTTGAATGCTGTGCATTCAAGGCACTTCAGTGGAACTTTTGAAAAAGTACATTACCATTCAAAGGGGGTTAGTAAGGTTTTTTTTTTTTACAGCAAGGACACATTAAATTGATCAAAAGTGACAGTAAATGTTACAAAAGATGTATATTTCAAACTATTGCTGTTCTTTTGAACTTCCTATTCATCAAAGAATCCTCAAAAAAAATCTAAGAAATGTTTCTTGAGCTCCAAATTGGCACATTAGAATGATTTCTGGCACTGTATGTGTCATGTGGCACTGAGGACTGGATTAATGGCTGCTGAAAATTCAGCTTTGCATCACAGGAATAAATGGTATTTTTAAATATCTTAAAATAGACTGTTGTTGTAATTGTAATAATATTTCACAATAGTACTGTTTTACTGATCAAAATAAATGCAGCCTTTGTGAGCATAAGATACTTCATTCGAAAATATTTAAAGGGCACTTGTTATGCAAAATTCACTTTTATAAGGTGTTTGAACATAAATGTGTGTGTACACAACCACCCTGTAATGGTAAAAATCCACCCACTCCTTTTTTTTTATCCCCATAAATCATAAGCAGTGTCTCAGAACAAGCTGTTTCCAGATTCCTGCAGTGTGACATGCCCACACATGTTGATGGACACTGACATACTAGCACAGACCCCTCCCTCAGAGAGCTGTAGCTGAGCTGTTCACAGTCCACCATGTTTATCTCCTCGACAGAGCATTAACAGCAGCATTAAAGTAAGAAATGTGTTCTTATTAAAGCTACTAAAGTTCAGTCAGTCAAGAGCAGTGAGTGAATTTCTGTTTATCTTCTGTTGTTTTGATAGAGAACTAGTCTAGTTTAATAGACTACTCACGGATGTGCTAACATCCAGCTCTGTGTGCATGCGACAGGAGCATGTGTGTGTGTTCAAGTTGAGAGCGATAAGGCTTTAAAACGCACGCAGATGATAATATTTCATGATGATGAAGAACTGCAATGTCACATGAACGTGTCTGCGAGAGATGATCATTAAAACAAACAGATATCAGTTTCAGTTGATCATTTGCATGTTCACTGCTCTGAATGAGCTATGAAATAGATGTGTAGGCTCCACCTGAGCAGCAGCTCATTTGCATTAAAGGAGCCATGCACAGAACAGCTCATTTTTCTTCAACCCCAAAATTGCCATTTTCAAAATAGTTATTAAATTATCTGTTAGGAATTTTGATCTGAAACTTCACAGGCACACTCTGGGGACACCTGAGACTTTTATTACATCTTGTAAAAAGGGGCATAATAGGTGCCCTTTAAAAATCTTACTGACCCAAACATTCTGAACAGTATTGTATAATAAATATAGCAATATTACTTACACAGTAATACTTTATATATATATATATACACAGTCGTGGTCAAAATTGTTTGCACCGCTGGTAAATATGGTCAGATATGGCTGTAAAAAATAAATCTGCATTGTTTATCCTTTACATCTTATATTTAAAAAAATCACAAAAATCGAACCTTTCATTGAAGTAAAATAATTGAAAATGGGTGGTAAATCACATTATGAAATAAATGCTTTTCTCCAAATCACGTTGGCTACAATTGTTGGCACCCTTTTATTAAATACTTTTTGCAACCTCCTTTTCCCAAGATAACAGCTCTGAGTCTTCTCCTCTAATGCCTGATGAGTTTGGAGAACACCTGTCAATAGATCAGATCAATTCTTTTGCTTCAATGAAAGGTTAGATTTTTGTGAATTTTTTTAATAAAAGATCAAAAGGAAAAACAATGCAGATTTATTTCTTACAGCCATATTTGATCATATTTATCAGGGGTGCCAACAATTTTGACCACGACTGTGATATATACCATTAAAAAGCAAAAAAGATCCATGTTTTGTAATTATTTTAAGTCAATTTGTCCATTATGAATACAGTACATGATTATTTTTGTGTTTTGTGTATATAGCGAGTGGGTCATGGTGATAAGAATCACACAGATGCAGATCGCTCACCGATCTTCCTGCAGTTCATTGACTGTGTCTGGCAGATGACAAGACAGGTTAGTGCAAAACACCCCACAGTTCCATTGGCCGCCCTGCCTATGTCTTCAGTGTATTGCTTTGCTCTGTCTCTGTATAAGTAATAAATGTTTATGTCTCTGTGTTTGTAGTTTCCTGCAGCCTTCGAGTTCAATGAGAACTTCCTCATAACAATACTGGATCACCTCTACAGCTGCCTTTTTGGCACATTTCTGTGTAACAGTGAGCAGCAAAGACTCAAAGAGGTGAGAGTGAGCCTACTCTTAGGCATAAATGTTTGAACACTGTGTATGTATCAGGACATAACTTTGAGATTTGTATATATTTATAAGCAAGTATACACTGATCAGGCATAACATTATGACCTAATATTGTGTTGGTCCCCTTTTGCTGCCAAAACAGCCCTAACCCGTCAAGGCATGGATGTGGTATCTGGCACCAAGGTGTTAGCAGCAGATCCTTTAAGTCCTGTAAGTTGTGAGGTGGGGCCTCCATAGATCAGACTTGTTTGTTCAGAACATCCCACAGATGCTTGATTGGATTGAGATCTGGAGAATTTGGAGGCCAAGTCAACACCTCAAACTCGTTGTGCTCCTCAAACCATTCCTGAACCATTTTTGCTTTGTGGCAGGGCGCATTATCCTGCTGAAAGAGGCCACAGCCATCAGGGAATACCGTTTCCATGAAAGGGTGTACATGGTCTGCAACAATGCTTAGGTAGGTGGTAGGTGTCAAAGTAACATCCACATGGATGGCAGGACCCAAGGTTTCCCAGCAGAACATTGGCCAAAGCATCACACTGCCTCTGTCACCTTGCCTTCTTCCCATAGTGCATCCTGGTGCCATGTGTTCCCCTGGTAAGTGACACGCACACACCCAGCCATCCATGTGATGTAAAAGAACTTGATTCATCAGTCCAGGCCACCTTCTTCCATTGCTTGTGGTCCAGTTCTGATGCTCACGTGCCCACTGTTGGCGCTTTCGGCGGTGGACAGGGGTCAGCATGGGCACCCTGACTGGTCTGCAGCCCCATACGCAAGAAACTGTGATGCACTGTGTATTCTGACACCTTTCTATCAGAACCAGCATTAACTTCTTGAGCAATTTGAGCTACAGTCACTCGTCTATTTGATTGGACCACACAGGCCAGCCTTTACTCCCCACGTTCATCAATGAGCCTTGGCCGCTCATGACGCTGTCGCCGGTTCATCACTGTTCCTTCCTTGGACCACTTTTGATAGATACCAACCACCTCACAAGAGCTGCAGTTTTGGAGATGCTCTAGTCGTCTAGCCATCACAATTTGACCCTTGTCAAACTCGCTCAAATTCTTACGCTTGCCCATTTTTCCTGCTTCTAACACATCAACTTTAAGGACAAAATGTGCTCTTGCTGCCTAATATATCCCACCCCAACAGGTGCCATGATTAAGAGATAAACATTGTTATTCATAATGGTCATAATGTTATGCCTGATCGGTGTATACAACTGTGTGTGGGTCTAAGAGACTGTCTGTTTTTGTGTTTAGGAAGTCCCAAAGCGCACTGTGTCTGTATGGTCATTTGTGAACAGTCAGCTAGAGGAGTTTGTGAATCCACTGTACGTTCACTACCCCTCCCATGTGCTCTTCCCCACCGTCGGTATACGACACCTCCAACTCTGGGTCTCCTACTACATACGCTGGAATCCTCGCATGCGGCCGCAGGTACACACATGAATGGTCTTTATTGAATGTGCAGGTGCAGAGATGATTAGGTTCTAAAATGTATTAGATAATAATGTGTGTACTAGAGGTGTCTGTCACATCTGATAATCTGATGGTTTAGCTAACAGGACTAGATCCTTCCATCTTTAAACCTGGCTTTTTTTTGTCAATAAATATTACTGATTAATTTAATGGATTTTTATTATCCATCACCTTAAACGTCTGACATTTTAGGTATATTAGTTTAAATTGGGTTTTAAAATGGCTTGTGCGGTCTCGAAAGTCACTGTTTGATGTGAAAATGTATTTTAGGAGCCGGTCCATCAGCGCTACAAAGAGCTGCTAGCAAAACGGGCAGAGCTTCAGAAGAGGGTGGAAGAGCTACAGCGCGAGGCGGCCAGTCGTACGGCCTCGTCGTCCTCCGAGAGGGCGGGGTCTCCTACGCGCTCCATCACACCTGTTCAAACCTTTGTATAAGTGCTCGACAGCTTTGCAGAATGTAGATCGCCACACACCACGTGAGTGTGTCAAGTGGTTCTCATGTTACTTGCAGTGATGCACAGCTGATGTAAATTCACACACTAACATTCACCTCGCTGCTACAAGATGGCTGGCTGGGTGGATGGAAGAAGCTTTTAATCACTAAAACTGTTTGAAACTGGTATTATATTAATACATTTATTAAGACTAGTGAAACATGTTAGAAACATATTGGGTCTTGTACTGTATGTAATAGAACTCTGCGACTGAGCATCACATGATGAAAGCGTTGCAACGTTACTGGGATTCTGCCTGCATTATCTTGATGTGGAGGGAGTCTTTCTAGTTCTATCTTTACTTGAAATTCCTGACTTTCTTGGGCTTGTTAAAAGTGACACTATCTAATCATGTTATGATTAATATAGAATATGCTATATAATCTAACTTTTGCTTATGCAGTAACATTATTGACAAATAAAGTGTATTAACTCTGTTGTCAGTCGTCACCACTCCTGGTGGTGCTGATAAAGCTAATCCACACTAATAAAACACCTGCAGTATCTGGATCTAGACAATGAATGGTGTGGTTTGTTCATGTAGAGAAGCTACAGATTTATTATGTTTGCATGCAGTTATAATAGAGCTAGAGCAGGTTTTTGTGTTGACCGGCTGCAGTCTGAATACACATAACATGGCATGTAATTGAAAATTTGAAAGATTAAATGCATGTTATACATCGCCTGATAATGTGCAAAGTGCCAAAGTCAATTATAGCTTAAAATTAGCAATAAATCTGTGTTAAAAACGATTTAAAAAATAAAGCTGAAATAAAATATATTACATAAAAAATATAAATGTTTCCATGGCAGTAGCTAAAGACAGGGTTCCTACACAATTTTAATTTCAAAATTCCATACTTTTCCATACTCAAATTTCCAGACTTCCCTACAGATTTTTCCGACCATATTTAACTTGTTCTGATAAATTGTTTCAAAATTCAACTGCTAACAAGTATGTTACATTCTAAAGATTTAGTATTGGCATTTTTGCCTTTTATTAGGATAGGAAAGTAGCTTGACAGGAAGTAAGGTGGGAGAGAGAGGGGGGCGGGATTGGGAAAAGTCCATGAGGCAGGACTCAAACTCGGGTCTCCCGAAGCACAACAGCACTTCATGGCGACGCACTTACCCACAATGCTATCGGCGCTGACAAGTATGTTACACTCTGAGTCAAAACCTCTATGTAGGCTATCATTTTAAATTTGTACATTTGAAAATTGTAGCTACTATTGCTTGTACAAGTCAATTTAATACCAAACCCAGTCCAGTTCAAAGCACAGCATTTTATTAAAACTGAAATGTTAAATCAGTGCAATGTTATTCATATTTGTAATTTTGTACATTTAACTAACTGTAAACCCCTACAGAAACAGAAGGGACGTTCATGTACAATTAACCAGAAAATTAGAAAATAGAGCTAAAGTCAGTTGACAATGCTTAGGTACAGCATTAAATTAATCTTGGAAATCTTGGACACATGGAGATATTTAAAGGATTAGTTCACGGCATTGGGGTGAGATTAGGACATTTTCATTTTGGGGTATATTTAGAAAACAAAATAGGGACAATAGTCTGGAAACATAAATATTTTTCCATACTCTGATTTATTTTTTCCATACTTTTCCAGACCTGGAAATTACTCAAATCAAATTCCATACTTTTCCAAACCCCGTAGGAACCCTGTAAAGAAGTGACCAAAGCATGCAACAAAATTACTAAAACTTGAATATTAAAATAAAAGCTCATTTAAAGTGTTAATAAATACTATATTAGTATATAAATTAAACCAAAATAACACTGCAACGAGTGAGGAATAAGTTGCTTTAGATGACACCAAAAAGTCCTGATAATTTGTGTATGATTTAGCAGTTATCTGGCATTTATGCTGCACCTTTTATTGACAATGCATATAACCAAGCTGTTCTTCCCACAGAATATCAAGTGTCTGATTTACCTAACAACTTCAATCATGGCCCCACTGTTATGCTTCCTCAGCTGGGGCTGACTTCATTTCAGACGTATATTGCTATAACATGTCACGGTTTGAGCCCCGGCTGAGCCAGGAGTCCTTTCTGTGTGGAGTTTGCATGTTCTCCCTGTGTCAGAGTGGGCTCCCCCCACAGTCCAAAGACATGCAGGTTAAGTGGATTGGATATGCCAAATTGGCTGTAGGGGTGTGTGAGAGCATCAGAAAAGCCCTCCTGTGTTTCAAATCCAATGTATGTGTGCGCTGATAAGTGGAACTGTGTGAAATTCAATTAGACATCCTGTCTTACATTAGCACTGTGTTCCCAGTTTGTATTAGGCAAATAAAATAAGCTCCCCAAACAGTACAAACAGACTGTTTATTTACACGTTATCATATTCAGTTACATTTTTGACTCCAAATTTTTAGAAGAGACGTTCTTATATAAAAACCATGAAAGTACATAAATACAAGTTTATTTACAGTATTTATGTTGGTTTGAATTCCTTTGTGTCTTTGTCTGTGAGATGGTGGCCCTGCTCTTTCTGTACTTCACCACTTGCCCCTCTTGCTCCAGTCTTTAGGAGTGAAATGCAAGCATTTGGGATCAATGCGGAGGTGGCGTTTCTGCATGGCACGCTCGTGGCCTTCCACTATGTCTTCAGACAAGGTGAGGATATATTGACCCTGCGAGGGAAGAGAGCAAAATCAGTCATGCTTAAGAATCTGGATTAGCAATGAATATAGTTTATGTTGTCTAACTTTCATTGAAAGTGATTTCTTACCTTATAATAATTGATGAGATTGAGGTATTGAAGAGTCGATATCACATCCTCTTTCTTGACACTTGTGATCTCACTAATTTCACTAAAAACAACAAAAGTGAGAACACTGCTTGAAATTTGTACCTACAAAGAATTTCCTTAGTAAAATACAAAGAGTGGGCACACACTTGATGGTGATCTGTGGCCGTTCTCCATTCTCTGATTTGAGGTCCATGAGTATCTCCAGAATGGTCTGGGACCAGTATGAGCGGTAGGAGAGCAGGCCCAAATCAGAAAGAGGTTTCTCTGGGGTACCTGTCTTTCCTTCCACCTTTGAGAGCTCATAACCTTGGAAACCGATGACATTTAGAGCTCATTATATTTCAGAAATAAAATTGAGGCATTCATTTTTTGACTGAAAATTAAGCAAACATCTTACACAACTAACCACATTTGACTAGTCCTGAAAGACTGTAAAATTACTCACTGAACTCAATGAGTAGTTTTCCATAGCCTCTTCTCTGATAAGGTGGTAACGTCAGAATACAGGCCACATTATAGTCTTCTGTTGATTCTTTCTCCTTTAATGAGAGGAAAAAAGACATTAAAGTCAGCATGAAATTGAAGTTCCGATAGTCTTCTCTTCCTTATTGTGGCGTATATTCCGAGTGAAACTGCTTCTGGAACAAGGCAAAATGTAGTCAGAAACTTGATTTTGTCCATCTGGAATTGATTGGATGGTTGGCCCGCCCTCACGCCAGTAAATGCGTCATCAGAGAACAAAAGAGATGTAGTTGCAAGAGGAAGCGGGAAATTATTTTGATAATAGAGGGCACATGAATTAAAAAAAAAAAAAAAATTGTGATCATTTATAATACATTTTGCAAAATTCCATAAAAAACAAGAATGGTCCATTTTGATTTCATGGTAACTTTAAACACAGCATCCTCAAAGAGTATTTGGACACTTTATATTAGAGAATATCAAAACAAGAGGTATTTATCTTAAAGCTGCAGTCTGTATGTTTTGCCTCTGTCGTCATCTCTGTTTGAAACCTGCATTTGCTGTTATTTGCGGAGTTATCATCTATACGTGAGTTGTGCTTCGGCGCGGCTCCTCAGCGAGGTTGAATCTAATGTTTTGAAGAGTATGTGCGGCTTGCAGTCAGTCACCGCACTCGTGTGGATACTGCACTTCAGAATCACAGATTTTACATCTTGGAGTATAACCTAAATAAGAATTTTCCCCGGAAAATATCATCTGAACAAGTATGTAACATGTCTGCCATTGGGACAATAAATCGCGCTACCAACGATGTTTAAATCTATCGATCGCTCATAACATCAAACTATGCAAATTATTATTTTTGTTATACTCTGTTCTCAAATTGTTAATGTTAACAGCATTAGCACTGGGTGACTACGTGTATTTAGTGTTTATTAGCGTTAACTCTAGATTTAAATTTCTGTACAGTCTATTATTTTGCTTTAGCCTAGAAATCTAGACACACACTAGCGGCAGCAAATCTTATTTCAAGCGAGTGTAGTCTAGCAACTCTCGGTAGACCTCAGAGCTGGAAAAACCAAACTCTGCTCAGGCCAATCACATCATGCATGGGCGGGCTTAACATAATGACGGCAGAGTTGCGGAGGTTCCACGTGCTACATGTAAACAAAGAAGCTGGCAAACGGCAGACATTATTACAAGCTTACCGTTGTGAATCAGGCTAAGGTAAGGAGATAGTTTTAAATACTCGCTTGTTGTGTACTTGTTGTGTAATGTTGTCATTTTTAACCAAGAAAAAGTTACAGGCTGCAGCTTTAAATAAAGATAGCACAAGCAAATGTTCAATCAGACATTTCCAGCAGAGAAGGACTATACCTTTGAGAAGTAGCCGACTATATGGAAACCCTTTGAGTCATACTCAGTCATTACATAGAAGAGGAAAGGATCCGTGTCGTAGTACAGGGTCTTGTGGTCCAGGAAGCACTTGGCCAATAAACACAAATTTTGGGAATATGCCTGAGCAGCAAAAAAAGGATCACAGATTTAAAAGACCATCAAGACACTACAAAGATGTCATGTGCATTGTTGCAGCATGTACTGTACATTATTAGTGGAAGTGACATTTAAATATTCTTTATTAAGTTTAGCCACACAATTACTGTTAAATCACTAATCACTCGTTAACACTTTATTTTACAGTGTCCTTGTTACATATTTTACATGTGCATACCATAGTAATAACAGTAAATAAGGCATAACTACATGCAACTAACCCTCAACCAAACCCTAATCCTACACTATCCCTATAGTAAGTACATGTAGTTAATTACTATTAAATACATACTACATATGTAATTACACTGTAACAACAACACTGTAAAATAAAGTGCAACCCGAAACTCTAACAGACTCTTATTACACACCTTGTTTTTCCTGCCATCTATTTCAAAAAAGGAGATGGTTCCTTTGCGGTAGATCTCATTTCCTGGAGGATGCCGAAGGTTGCATTTTGTCTGAAAAGGTTACAGGGGAATTAATTGTATATTAAATGAAGTGTAAATTAAACAAAAGTTATGTGAAACTATACAGTAACATCTATTTAAAGATGTGGTCATATTTATCATTGTTCTGCAAAACTTATCGAGTCATTTCAATAGGTTTCCATGCTATTGAGGGTTTCGCAGGAGGGTGGAAATGATTCTCTAATGTGACCGCACCTTAAGCTTAAGTCTTGAAACTCTTACCAGGTGTCTTTGAAGACATTTGAGGCTCTTGAGGTATTTGAGACAGAATTCACAGAGGTAGAGAATGGGCAGAGAGGTGAGCTCCTGTGAGTATGGAGAGAAGTACCAAGGCTTCAGCCTGTGCCGGCCCAGCTCTATGCAGTTTATGTTCTTCATTCGCGTCACAATGTCATCATGACTGCGGTCTGACACCAAACTACCGGTCATGCGCGGGGCAGCTGGGATACCATCTGAACTGTCCTGAGAGTCCTGAGATCAGAAAGTAGTTTTAGGGAGAATTGTATGAAACATCAATAACATAAAAAAGGGAATGTCTTTAATATTCAAACATGTTTGTGGGTTCCATGTAAGCTGCTTTGTTTTCCATTGTTATTGTGTTTCCTTCAATAGAACAGTAAAGAAGATTTTTTTTATCTGAAACTTTGATTCATGTAATGAAAGTCAATGGGTGCCGTCACTTTGAGATTAAAAAAAAAAAACATACCCAGACAAAAGTAAATTAATACCCGCAGTTCTTGGTGATACATTGAGGTTTTAAGAAGTGAACCGATCGGTCAATGCAGGAAGCTGAATTTATGACTTATTTACAACATTTTTACCTCTAATCTACAACCTTGGCAAACGATCCTGGAGTCTGTGACGTATTCGTGGGAGCTGACACTGTTTGTTTACTACAGAGAGGGAGGACGTGTGTTCACCAGGAGTATGAATGTTGAAACTGGTTTAAAGTACCAGTCAGCACAATGGCTGATAACTTTGATGTAACACTAGACAACGCGGAAACACTAGACATCAAAGAGAATGGAAAGTGTGTCCAAACTTTTGACTGGTAGTGTAACTACCATTTTGATGTACGATATACAACACACGTCTTCCCTCCCTGTAGTAAACAAACCGTGCCAGCTCATGTGTGAGGTCGCTCTCACGTCATTATACGACAGAAAGCGCACGCTCCAGGACCGCTTGCCGAGGCTGTGGATTAGAGCTAAAAACGTTGTAAATATGAATAGTTCATTTTCTTACATAGACCAATTGGTTCGCTTCTTAAGACCTCAATGTATCATCAGAGGCCGCAGGTTTGAATTTTGCTTTTTATGCATGTTTTTTTTTTTATATCTCAAACTGACGGCACCCATTGACTTCCATTATATGAATCAGCAAGGGCCACGGTTTCAGCTAAGTCTTCTTTACTGTAAGAAAAAAAAGTCACCTACATCTTAAATTACCTGAGAGTGAGTAAATTAACAGCTTTAAATGTTCATCTTTTCACTATTCCTTTAAGTTATATATATATATAGCTCTAGAAAGAAATTAAGAGACCACATCAAGTTCAAAAATCAATGTTAAGTGGTCTCTTTTATTTATATATATAATTTGTATTTAGTAACAGAATGGATTCTGTAAATGCAGTATATATTTATCAAGAAACTGTGATTCTTCAAAAGCCCTAAGCCTCGCAAGACACTCAACAAAGTAATGGGAAGTAAATGAGCCGGACCTCTCCTGGCAGCAAATAGACGGTGGAGCAGCGGGGACTGTTATTCTGGAACACCTTTACCATCTAGAAAAACAAGGGGTTGCAATGCTTTAGGACACTTTAGAGGAGGAAGGTAGTTGATGGAGCAGAAAGAGGTATATTTAATTTAGATTTGATTGAAAATCAGGTGCAGACTTGCTATCTCATTGGTAGTCAGTGTTGGTTTCTTATGTAAAACGTTGCATAGGACACAATTTGTATAGTATAATAAACATTAAAGGGTTAGTTCCAAACTCTTAAGACCTTCGTTCATCTTCGTAACACAAATTTAGATATTTTTGATCAAATCCTAGCGCTTTCTGACTGTGATCATAGAATGCGACATTATTACCACTTCCGAAGATGAACGCAGGTCTTACGGGTTTGGAATGACATAAGAGTGAGTAATTAATGACAGAATTTTCATTTTTGGGTGACCTAACCCTTTAAGTTCCTTCACAAGAAAAAAAAGGAACTGTGAAGTGCCCAAAAACAAAACATTCCTAATTCCTAGCATCTTGCAGCAGCATGTTCTTGCCAAATAACAATAAAATGTTTAATTTTAAGAAGGAGCTTAAAGCATTTTAGCTGCAGGACTTACCTCATCTGTCCCTCCACAAATTTTTCTTTTTCTCCCAGGCTGAGGAGGAATGAGATGACGCTGAATGGACATTGTGCCATTCTTCCAGGTTGAAGTAGCAGAGGAGATAAAGAATTGTTAAATTATATTCCAAAAATGACTTTATACTTATACCTTAATAGTAATAAAGTAGTTATGTTGTAAGAGACACTGTTCTTAAATAGTTTTAAACCGCTTACTGTGGTCAGAGAGGTGAGTGGTTCATGCTCGTCTCTGGATTTAATGCTGAAAGGGGAATCTCTAATTGCTGGATATACAGATGCCTGACTCGCCTCTGCAGAACCAGGAAGTGAAGGCACTGGAGTCGCTGCGGTCACTTGTGTTGCCAAAGAGACAGACTCTGCTTTCCTTTTCTGTAAGTTCAAACAGAAACAAGACAGAAATGTTTTAAAAACGAACTAAAATCCATAATATATAAACACATAACCATGAGTGGACATCTGCCACTTACCTCATGAAAATAACTAAGGAGTAATAAATAATAAGAATGACTAATGGGGTCTGGATGCATTGAGCTTTTACATACTAACCATTAGATTTGCTTTAGAATGAATAAAACACCTTATTTAATTCCCTGTGTAACAAATACTAAAAACATAAAGAGTATCTTAAATGTGCATTTCAAAATTCATGTAATCCTTAACCAATGCTACCATTATTGTGGGATACACATCTTTAAATTTCACGTCACATGAAAGGCTCTGCTATCTGCAGTTGAAATTGGGATGAGGCAAAAACTGCTTCCCTCACACTGTTTGGAAAGTGTATAAGTTTATCCAAACTAGTCTTTAATTCAGCCTATTCGCTGTAAACTCTTGCAGGACAGATTGATCAGTAAAATACAATGGGCAGGGTTCATCTGTACCGGTGTGGGGAGGGTTTTGCCTCTTGAAGGAGCTGAAGCAGACTGAACGTGGAGATCTAGACTCTTCTTCTAAATTTAAACAGAAAGTGAGAAGATGGTAAACGGACTGGAAAGCATGCAAATATGAAATCAACTGGGAATGATTTATTTCTTTATCAATGATGTGGGGGAGTTTTGTTTCTTACATCTTGTGTCACGGGGTACAGAGTAGATTCTCTTACCACATCCCTCTCTGGGGAGCTCGGCCGAGACCCAGGCAGGCCATTCTTAATGGGTGTCTTCGCCTCCTTCTTGGGCAACTGGAGCTTTTTCAAGTCCAGTCGGTCTGGAGTAACCCATTCGTCCAGTCGCTTATTGACTTCCAACAAACAACAAATTTAGTGTTTTTTCTTTGTAAATAATGGCTAAATAAACAAATTTTGCATTATATAAAAATGAACACTGGAGATAAGAAATTAGGTAAATATAAAGTATTAATCAGGCTGATAGTTAATACTCACAGTCAATATAGTGGACATAGTAAAGCTTTCTCCCAGGGATGTCTTTGACACTGAGAATTTCAGCCAAAGCTGTGAAGGGACGAAATTATAAATTACTTCTGGGAAAGCAAGCAGCTTGATCCTTAAATATACTTACTTATGTACTGCTATTTAAGTGTAGTTTTGAGTTTTGTTATATATGTGACCCTAGACCACAAAACCAGTCATATGTCGCACATGTATAATTGAGAAAACAGCAAATTGTATGGCTCAAAATTATAGATTTTTCTTTAATGCCAAAATCATTAGGATATTAAATAAAGATCATGTTCCATGAAGACATTTTGTAACTTACCTAACGTAACTATATATAAAAAAATATATTACAGTAATATGCATTGCTAAGGACTTCATTTGGGGAACTTAAAAGGCGATTTTCTCAAAATCTTTTGCACCCACAGATACCAAATTCAAATAACTTGGTTGTATCTCGGCCAAATATGGTCTTATCCTAACAAACCATACGTCAATGGAAAGCTTATTTATTCAGAATAAGCTTGACCCTTATGACTGGTTTTGTTGTCCAGGGTCACATATATGCTTGTGACAAGCGTTGTGTTTACACTCTAAACGCAGCTGTCAGGCTGACACTTAACTTACGCCATTCGTCTTCATTTTCTTGATTTTTTCGCAGCACAGGCAGTCGACAGCCCTCAGTGATCTCACCCTACGAGGACATAACGCAATTATAAATTACTTCGAGCAACAAAGACAGGACAAATATTATTTAAATCGCGACTAAGACTACATAAAACCCAACCGTTTGTCCATTTACTCACCGAGTGATCCGCCATCTTTTAATCTGGCGCACAGAATTGTGCGTTACAGTAAAAGGCCAGTCGCGTTTATTTTGCATTGAGTGACGCGCTGCCTGAACCATAATATATAATAAAAGTTTAATTTACATAGGGAGAAGAGTGTAGAAAATAATAATAAATTAAAAAATAAAATACAAAATACTATAGATTACATTTACGTGTACTTTTGTATATACGTTTAAATTTGGCAGGACCTATGGGACACCAAAGAAAATCTATATCTTTAGTTGAAATATTGCAGAATGCATTTTCCACAAATAGTTTGGATGCACAAGGTTCATGTTAGAGCCTAAGTTTGTAAGTATAGTAAACTAACGCACAATGAATGGTTAAAAAAAGTGGGTATAATAGTGTTTCTGTGATATTTTTGTTGGTATTTAACATAATATATAATACTCTTAAGAACTTCATAGCATCATAAAAATGTTAATAACATTTAGATATTTAACATCAGATATTAAAGATTTTTTTTCCCTCTTTCTGTTTTTATTAACAACAAAAGTGTTATAAATATTAGAGTATACAAGAAAATACAACATACATGTAACAAACTGTTGCACACTAGGTGGGCTTAATGTAGATTTACAGATATTCAAACATTTTCAAGTTTTAAAATCGGACTTGATGAGGTTCCATTTCTTTCTTGAATGATGTAAAACAAGTTTTTTTTAACAGGGAAAACTTACATTTGTGAACATGCAATTTTGCCATTAAATTAATAAAATATATTATAAAAATCTGACTGTGCTTACTACAATTCTCCAAAAGACCAAATTGTATATTTTGTCTTTCCGGTTTCACTGTATAAGAAAGGGTGAGATCTTTACCTCACTAACACATCACAAAAAAACATTGCGTAGTCTTTAAAGGGGCGGGACGAGGTATTTGATTGGTGCTTATTTTTTAAAACCATTCTTCCCGCCCATCGGCGCAGGCTCCCGATTGGCGTTTGAGTCTTTCCTTTGTAGTCACAGGTCGCATCCGGTTCGTGCGTCGACAGATACAAAAAGAAGAAAGCAAAAATTCTCGCTAGGAGTCGAAATACCGAGATTTTAAATAAGGTTTTTAGATATTCTTTTTATGTATGCCCATATTTTAGTTTGTATTTAGTACTTAGTCATGAGTATAAGCCGCTGATGTTTTAGAGTTAGTGCTCGTAGAGCAGTTTTAAATGGTTGGATCCATTTTATTTGTCGGGATTAAATGCAGCTTTAATTGGGATTGAATCCGCTCAGGTCTCACCTCAACAGACGTGTTAAAGGTCGCCCGCTCGTAAGTTTATTATATTTTAACAGTAGCGGTAATTGTGTGTTTGTGCGGTTGGCGATGGCCACATCGGCCCTGTACGCCTGCACCAAGTGTAACCAGCGGTTCCCGTTCGAGGAGTTGTCGCAGGGCCAGCAGCTCTGCAAGGTGAGAGTGCACATGCACGTACTGTTTACATGCAATTTAAGAGGTAAAAGTGTGTATCCTGAATTTGGTCAGGTATTTAAGTGTTAATTGTGAACGGCAGAAACATCCAGACATAGTGTGTAATCTGAAACTGCTCTGTTGTCTTAACCTGTTTATGTTTTAATCATGTTTTCACACTTGAGTTCTCTTTAAAAGAACTGAACTTCGACCAAACGATAAACCAATTGAAAAACAACAACCCGATTCTCTCTAAATTCACACTGTCCCTGAAAGAAGACTCGGATCCTTATTTGATCCACTTAAGTGTTCTTACTGTTGCTTTTTGGATGTAGTCTAATTCAATGAATGATGCCTTAACCTATACCCTCCAGAATTGAATTAAAGTCGCTTATATTGAGACCCCAATATTTTTGTTTTTAAAAATATTTGTATTATTATTATTATTATTATGTTAAACAATGTTGCTACAAATTCTGTCGATTGAGCTTAACTTTGAACATATAAAAGCTAATCTTTGGCACAAAGAAAATATACATTATTCTTGCTCTATATCACACATCCACTTGTATAAATAATATTTGTTTTGAATTGTTTCATGTTTATTTATAACTAGGCAGTGGTGACAGAAATATTCATAATTCCACTTTGCTGAAAATGATGACCAAACTAAATCAGAATTTGAAAATGGAAGAATAGTGTCCCAAGATGATCTCTTTGGTTTGCTTCGCTTTAAAGGGGTCAGCAATTTTTTGGCGTGTTCAAAAATCCAGCAATCTGTGCTCAGACCCCTGAATAGGACCAAGTGTGAAAACCCATTAAAAGATTCAGCCCAGTAGTCATACAGTGTATAAGATTGTAACATAAACATTCATGTACTAACCATGACTGCCGTTGTTAGTGGCCTGTACACCTACAGTAAAGCACATACTAAGTTAAGCATGTCATTGGTTGTTTTGTTTGTTTTTTCCTCCCAGGAGTGTCGGATCGCGCACCCTATAGTAAAATGCACCTTCTGCAGGTCAGAGTTTCAGCAGGAGAGGTGAGACGCATATACACAATCAGGGTGAAACTCACCAGCCAAAGTGGCTGCTAAAACGTGTATCATCCCATCTGAGCTAATGGAAGATCTTTCCTTTTTCTCAGCAAAACCAATACTATCTGTAAGAAATGTGCACAGAATGTAAAACAGTTTGGAACGGTAAGTTCATGTGAGAGTTTTTATGTTTAAATACCCTGAAATCCTGCAGATTGATGCATTAACACACACCTTTTTCTCTTTTGTCAGCCGAAGCCATGTCAGTACTGTAACATCATTGCTGCATTCATTGGGACCAAATGTCAGCGCTGCACCAACTCTGAGAAGAAATACGGCCCTCCACAGACCTGTGAACAGTGCAAGCAGCAGTGTGCCTTTGACAGGAAGGACGAGGGACGGAGGAAGGTGAACAATCACACATGCACATTCTTATTCAGTCTTCTTACTCATCCACACACTCTGTGTTCTCTCGCACCGCATGTGTTAGATGTGATTCATCGTGCTCTGACAGACTGAAGAGTCACTGTCTCCAGATTTCAGCACAATGAAAGCTCAATCATGTCTGTCATTAATTACTGAACAAGATGTACAAAACTGCTAATGGTTTATGCACAACACAGAACTGAATCATTAAAGCCCATTCCTCCCACCAGTGTTAACAACCGATCATCTAGCTTTATTGATTTATAATCAGCAGTGTATTGCGTTCTTCATGACGCATACAGTAGATTTCTGATCTAAGAAAACTGAGATCTTCACCCTTTATTCAAATATTATACAAAAATTGTTAAAGATTTTGTAGGCATATTGCATAGTTTTGCTTGGAGTCATTTGTTTTATTTGTGATAACGCCAAATGGTGTGGACATAATTTTTGGCCAGGCTGAATTCATCCCAAAAAAATTGAACACATGCAAAAACCAGAGAGAACTGACAAAATATTAATAACTGATCATGTTGTTGTCATTGTATGCTGCTTTTTTTTCTTTTTTTTTTGCATAGAAAAATTAAACGTAGTTTGTGTGGTTTTTTTGTTTTGTTTTGTTTTTTCTCTACATTTAACACTATTCTTTCTTGATTTTTCTATTGGAAATTACAGTGCTAAAAAATTTTTTTTAACATCAAAGGTGTTTATGCATCTTTGGAAAATGCATGAAATGAGTATACAGAGCATGTAATAAGAGCACAGTTATTGTTAACTAAAACTTTTACTTCTTGTTGTTAATGAGGCTGAAAATAAAATATAAATATTAAATGTAAAACTTAAAATATAAATATTCCCTCAAAATATTAAAACTGAAATATATTTTTTAAGCTAAATAGAATTTTTTAAATAAAATAAAAAGGGCAAAAGCACTACAAAACTGAAAATATAAAAATAAAAGTATGATAAATAGTCTTGATGCTGATGTCAATTCTCTCTTTCTGCAGGTGGATGGGAAGCTCTTGTGTTGGCTTTGCACGCTGTCATATCGTCGTGTTCTACAGAAAACAAAAGAGCAGCGAAAAGGCCTTGGCTCTTCCCACTCCAACTCTTCTTCCCTCAGTGAGAAGGAACATCAGAGACACCACCATCATCATCATCATCATCAGCACCACAGACACGGAAGTTCACATCACAAGTAAGCATGAATGATATGATACAAATACAAGCAACCGAAGCGTATGAGCACTAGGTGTGTAATGGTTCAAAATGACTTACGGTTCTGTTTTGTATCATGGTTTTGGTACAGTTCAGTATGTGCTATTTTCATGAGAATAAATATATAAATAAATAAAATGAGAACAAAGTAATCAAACTACAAGAAATTGCACAAATGAATACAATTGAGTAGGGGTGTCCTCGACTAAGGATTTACACATTCGAACCAGAATTGTTGAATCTTTCTATAGTCGAATCATCTGTGTGTGAATGGGTTGGGAGGGGCACCACAATAGGTAGTAAGCAGGAGGGTCAGCATTTTTCTTTTCTTTTACACACTGCACTAGAGATGTGACGGTGAGAAATTTTCCACAGGTTAATCGACATGCGACGTGGGCTTTTAAATCGCTGATTTAAAACCAGAAGTAATGCACACGGCCGCTCGGGCATTAATAACGGAGCGGAGCAAAGCCAGTGGTTTCAATGAATTCCTATTAAAGTTAAGCTTCCATATGCATGAACTGAAAATGCGCCACTGCACACACACCGTGAATGACAGTTCGTCCGTAAACGCGCGCTCTGTAAGGCTGCACACATTTTAGTTTCTTTTTGAATTGGTGCCAATTCTGGGGCGGTTTGCTTGAATTGTGGGTTCAGTAGCCTATTATTCTTAATGAAAACAGCAACAACAACACATTACAATGACAAACTCACTTAAATAGGCGCCTTTACATTGAGCTTTGAAACCAAATCTTTCGCGATCATCTGGTCTTTCAGCTCTTGGCTCTCCTGACTCCTGCTGCGTTTGTGTTGCTCTGAACATGCTTTATTAATCAGACAATATAAATATTTCTACTGTCTGTTTTCTCTAATTGAACTAAATTATTTTATCTAAAATTGACAATGGGTTTCTTATTTAGGTTTAAATAAAAGGTAATGTGGTGGATAAACATTCGTGAAGCGTTTTCTCTTAACATTAAAGCCGCGATCGAACACTGATTGCAGACAGGATTTGCATTTCACATTTTGCTAAATTAAATTAAATCTGCAAAATTTCCTTTGCCAGCATAGACACAATGAAAAACAATAAAAAAACATTAATTTACAGAAACTATTTGGAACAGAATAACATTTCTAATAATAATAATAAAAATGAAATAGTCAGAATCAAGTCACAGAGCATAATAAATGTGCGCAAAATGCCAAAAAAAACACAAGCCAGAGTTAAATTAGGTAACCCTGAGTGATCAGTAAATAAAATAAAAATGAATAAATTATTAAAACAACGAAAGTTTAGACAGAATTGTGAACTTTCTCTTTTTAACTGCCGAAACAACAATAAACGCTAAACTGGCTGTTGTTTAGCTAAATATGTTCACAGCAAATTCAAATTAGAAACTGCTAAAATGGTTGAAAACATTTGTAGTCTACCCGATCAAAAAAAAATCCACACTTTAAATTGTATTATTCCAGACATTGTTATATTAATGGACCCTTTTCACAGACTGTGATGACACGTTTTAACGGTCATTAATATCGTAAATCCTGCTACGGTTTTTGTATTTTCATTTTTTTTAATGTATGTACATTTATAACACTATTAGTTTGTATTATATTTCTTTTGCATGAAATTACAAAAAAACAACTTGCCTGCTGTGTGGAGGTTTCTAATACAGTGTCTGTGGGAGTGATGGTAAAGATAACACATTTCTCTCTTTTCACTGCCGTGAATCAATCTCACACAATTTTTTCCCTCTTTTTGAAAGTCGTGAAATCACTATTGCTGCGGTTTTCTTTTGCTATTTGAGCTTATCGGGACACAAATTTTTTTTAAAATGTTTTCTCTCTTTCACCGCTATAAAAGTATGACGACTTCCGCTCCGAGAAACCCGGAAATGTGAAAAGGGTCCATCCCTGCCACCACGATGCTCCTCGTCTGTCACTGAGGGAAAGTGAAACTTAAATCTGTCAAAGGGGTGGTTGGATTTATTCACACATGTTAAAAATATTTATTGAAAGCTTCTTTCTTTTCACGTTTATTTATATATATATATATTTTTACTGCATTATTATAATTAAATGCTGTATAAAACTTAATATAACCATAACCGTTATGTGTGAAATTAGACATTGAGCACCCCCATATTGCCAAAATGGTATGATCCTAGTTTCATAACACCCGCAAAGATTCGACAGTGAATGCAGTGGTGGTCGAATCAGGCTCCACATATCGATGCATCGAATCTTCGACTATATGGGGTCAGCCCTACAATAGAGAAAATAAAATAAACTGTGTTTTTCTTTTTGCTAGGGCTAAGTAGTTTACAGAAACTGAATAAAGTAATCAAATATAAAATAACATTGCATATAATGTTCAAAGTTAAAGATTAATTATTTTTTAAAGTTATAAAAGTTATTTAGTCGAGAGCAGTGAGTGATTTCTTAGTCTTTTGTTGTTTGATTTAAAGTGTTAGTTCCCCCAAAGATGAAAATCATCCCATGAGTTACTATCCCTCAATTCAAGGTGTATATGACATTATTCTTTCAGAGTTATATAAAAAAAATCATGGCTAATCTAAGCATCGTAATGGCAGTGAATAGTTGTTTTGTTTATGAAGTCTATAAAAGTGCATCTATCCATCATATAACTGCTCTACACGACTCCGGGGGGTTAATAAAGGCCATCTGAAGCGAAGTAGCATATTTGTGTAAGAAAATATCAATTTTTAAAACTTTATAGACTAAAATAACTAACTTCTGGTGAACTAACCCTTTAACAACACAGATCAAGTACACTGATACTGTACACATGCGTTGTCTTTCTCAACTGTTTACGTTCACTTAAGCCATAACCTACAATGTGTTCTTGGATACTCGCCAAGATGGGTGTTTTTGTTTGAATTTGTCCGTAAAACGCAATAATACTTGAAAGCTAACTCAATTTAGTAATCAACTGCTGTCTGAGACGTGGCTTTCTGTGTGCACGCTTTGGATGACTGCGCACACAAAACGTCTCAAACAGCGAACACATTGTTTTTTGCTTCCTGAATTTGAATGTTTTAATTGGCAAGGCTTAAAAAACATGTGCAAATGATACATGATAAATGTTTAAGAATCCGTTCTACAGCACACAAAATGCTGGTATTGCCACTTTTGTTTTTTTTCAGTACCCATGACACACTTTGTGCCTGTCCGAATTAGCACTGAGTTCCTGTTTAAACACAGAAGTCGATGTCTGCTGTTTCGATTTTACATGCATTCATGCTATCAACAACCGAGTGATGGCTGCGTGAATGACTGGTCGTATTAGAGCATACGGCACTCTCATCAAACAAAGTTTACCTAGAGTGTCAGTTTTGTTCATGGTAGAACTGTAGATGGAGAACGGTACTACTTTTTTTTTTTTTTTCCAGAGAACCGTTACACCCCTAATGAGCACCCAATCACATGGGCACAAACTTGCTTATTGACAATGCTGTCACTGTGTGTGTGTGTTACAGAATAAGTGGTAATTTAAGTCCAGAGCAGGATCAGGGTCTGTGGAAGCAGAGGTGAGATGTGTCTCTTTTACATGCGGCATGCTGTTTCTATTCGGCTGTAGTTTAATTTTTAGGATAGTCAGTGTCTTTGTTCATGCTGTGAAATTGTGTTGAGATGGATTGACTTTAATTTGCTCCTCTTATGTAGCATTCAGAAGGAAACGCCAAAGAAAAAACCCAAACTAGAGACAAAGCCATCCAATGGAGACAGGTAGTTCTCACTGTAATTGTCTCTTTATTTGTTAGTTTCTCAGTGTGGACAGGCTGACACATTCTTTTTCAATGCCAAACATTTCTTTTTCTTTCCCTCCAGTAGTTCGATCACTCAGTCGATGGATTCTGGAGGCACGGATAACTTCATCTTGATTAGCCAGCTGAAAGAGGAAGTGATGTCATTGAAGCGAATGCTTCAGCAGAGAGACCAGACCATCCTTGAGAAAGACAGGAAGGTAACTTGTGATGCCACTTCCTGTCTTTGGCACAACAATTACATGGAGTCAATGTTGTAGCTCTTCTAAACTACAGTATGACTCACCAAATCATAGGTCTCTAACAGTCCTCTTTTTATATATGGGACAAACTCTGAAATTATATTGATGGATCCATAAACGTGTTAATTAACACATTACAAGACTCTTGAGTTTCATTCTGCTGTCTCTCGTAAGCCGACCACATCACAGTCCTTTTGCTGCCGGAAGGTGATAATTATGCTCAATGTTTGATCTGTTACTAGAAGTCTATAAGTGCAGATATAAAGATTGTATTGATGTAGATTTGAGTTTGCATTTGTGACTGTGGTGTATTTCCTGGAGTTGTAATACAACTAGGGTTGGGCGATGTCCCCAAAATTGGAAGTTGACGATGTTTACAGTAAAACATTGCGATGGACGATAATATCGTCTTTTTTTATTTAAAAAAAATAAAAATATATAATTTACTATATCTGTATTTTACTATCTCTTTACATGAATACTATTTTCTATTTCGTTATTTTGCTAACCCAAATAAGGACTCACCCGCACTAGGTTGCACGTGAGTGGAAACAAAGTAAAGAGTTGTGCACTTTTTATTTTAATATCCTTCCTTACTTAAATACTATTTTCTATTTAAAACTATAATTTTGTTATTATCCCCGTGTTTTGTATGTGAATGCTGTTTTACGTGAATATATTACCACAGGACAGAAGCACAAAGCTTTGTTTTGAGCCCAATTAAAGATTTGCCAGGTTTTCAAATATGTTTGTACCCGATTTTCCGATTTCCGCGAACTTTAACAATAGGCATAACCAAAAGGCTAACAGTTAGTCCATTTTATCCCACTGGACATCACGTTTCTTTTCATAAATCTTCACTCGCTTCACACTCATTTTCGCAGGGAATTGTAAACTTTTCTTCCTTTCGTTTGCTTATAATTAAGTCTATTATAGCCTACCCATTCACATACTTTACTGTGGTGAAGTAGAAAAAAAAATGTAGGACGAATACCTTTTTACTTCCAATGTTATTTAACACAGTTTGTTCTTATTAGACTTGGTGCGTCAAGTTTATTTGAATAGCGCAATTCACGCGCACACACACAGGCGATTTTAATTTTGTTTTCTCTGGCAGTGCATAATCAAACAGCCTAAATGTCTTGACCCTGTGGAAGATAAAATTCACTCTTCAGACGTTTTACAACACGTGTTGCTTTGCAACATCAGGAGAAAACATGAAGACAAAGATATTCGAGAAGGTGTCTCCAGCTCGTGTCCCACATTCATCTCAAAGCTGACGCATCTTTGTGGGGAAATTTAAAAAAAAAATGTTCAATGAATATTTAATTGTCTTAATCTTTATGTTACCATTATTAACTGATAATCGTTTAAATGTTTTACAGGCTGTATTGTGTTGTTTCACTGGGAAGTGCTAAAATAAACACGCATGCTTATGAAATGGATTATTTAAAAATGTAGGCTATATATCTGGCATAGACTACAGTATTTAAAATAGCATATATGCTTTAGTTATACTCTCAATTTAATTTACAGAGCAATCCCTGCAAAGTTTTTAGTTTAACTATAGAAGAGGATTAGTGTGTGTCGCACTCACAACGGGGGGCGTGGCATCACGATGGTGGCGCTCCATCGTGATGTTGGTCCTAAATACAACTTCCTTGCAGTGCTGTCAAATCAGGTCCAACACATGAATTGAAATGTTTTTTGTGTTTTATAAATAGATGTAGGTAGAATCTATGTTGGTAACACAACCCAAAGGAAACTTCTGACTTCTGTTCTGAAATATTTTACAAAGAATATTTTCTAACTTTGTTTACTGTTTTAGCTGACAGAGCTGAAGGCAGACTTTCAGTATCAGGAGTCAAACATGCGGGTGAAGATGAACAACATGGAGAAAGCACACAAAGAGGCCATGGAGCAACAACAGGTCACTTACACCATACACTCTCCATTACTCAGATCACTCAAATTATTATGTGTATACAAATGAATGAATTTGTGGTAAAAGATATTCATGTATTGTCATGTTAAAACCGTGGAAATTGTGGCTGTCCGTTTTTTTGAAAAGCAATTTGAAAGAAGTCCTTTATGATCACCAAAGCTGCATTAAAGGGGTACTTCAGCGCTGGGAAGATGAATCTGTATTTAAACTGGGTCATTAATGTAGTAGAAATGTGAAATTATTTTTGAATTTGGTGCCTTCTAGACTGAGAAAAGACAAGAAATTTATTTTTGTCTCATGGGGATGAAAGACAACAATTCCCAGAATGCACTTTGCTGCCCTCCTACTCTAGGCACAGCTACTGGCTGGATCGCTTGCCCACCGCATTCATTTTCATAAAATCAGTTCAGTTAGAGACACTACAATTTGAAAAAAACACTGAACTTGTCTGTTCAACATAATGTGAGTGAGCTTGAGTGTCACGACCGTCACGGCACAAACGCAGCCGGTGTACATTCATCACATGAGCCAAGGTAATCGCCGGATTCGCGGTTGCATACATTCACAGCACGTGTTCAGTCTGGCGCATTTTCAGTTCATGTCTTTGAAAGCTTAGGAAGTTCATTTGACTCACTTTGCTCTCCACCGCTCTGTTTACATGAGTCTCCGCAGCTCCCCAAGCCGAGTGCAATGTTGAAAACGTGGAAATAGGGCCTCCTGCTGGCTGTAGTCTTTAGCCTCTGGACAAAAACTCCAAAACGTTTTTCCAGAAATAAAATACATAATTCTCTCATCTCAGGGTAATATGAGGGGGGAAAGTACAATAATTTGAATATACTCCCGGGTTTCTACTGATACAAAGCTTAATGCTAATCGCTGAAGTAACCCTTTAAAGTGCCCCCATTATGGATTTTTTTTTAATAAATTACCTTTCATGTAGTGTGTAAAATGGTTCTGAATGAAAACGTCCTGCAAAGTTTTAAATCTGAAAGTGCAATGTATATAAAGTTATTGGGCCTCATTTATCAATCTAACGTAGAAACAAGCGCAGAAATCATCTTACGACCGGGTTCACATGTGATTGTTGAAGCATTCGGATGCTGCCAATCCCATCATACAAATAATTGTATGTTGATAAATGTGGCGGCTCAAAACAATCAAAGTCATTTGTCAAAGTCATTTGAATATCATGCTAAAAATTCACGGTTTAGAAGCCTCGCCCCTAGAGTGTACGACATGAAGAAACATAACCCGGCCAAGAAGATGAAGTCATTTCATGAAAGAAATTGATCTTACTCCAAAAACACCTTTTTTGGTTTACCTCATAATCCCAAACAATTGTATTCAAATTATATGTAAAGTCATTCACAAAAATTCTAAAGCCTGGGCTATTTTCTCCTCCCTACACAACAAATCCTTTACAGTTTAAAAGGATTTTAAGTGCCTTTAAAATAGCATAATAGGGGCACTTTAATCAAAAATACAGTAAAATGATAATATTGTGAGTATTTGTATTACTCTTTAAAATAACTTTATATTTTAAGAATGTTAAAATGCAATTAATTCCTGAGATGGCAAAGCTAAATTTTCACCAGCATCATTACTCCAGTCTTCAGTGTCACATGATCCTTCAGAAATGCTGATTTGAGGCTTAAGAATCATTTATCATCAATGTTGAAAAAGTCACTAACTGGTTTTGTTTTCTCAGGCAAAGAACAGAGAATTGCTGAAACAGGTTGCTGCGCTCTCGAAAGGCAAGAAGTTTGACCGCAGCAGTAGCTCTCTGCTGTTACCATAGCAATGACCTCACGCCATTACAATGCCCCCTTTCCCGATGTGTCATTACTGTGAGAGAGCTTCACCCGCCATTTCTCACAGGTTATCTGTGTGTTGTTTTATTATTCTGATGTCACATATGCAAAAATTGTTTTTCTCTGGCTGTTCTCAGCTGTTTTAGTAATCACACACACACACACACACACACACACACACACACACACACACACACACACACACACACACACACACACACACACACACACACACACACACACACACACACACACACACACACACACACACATATATATATATATATACACAAAACAGACAGAACTGTATAGAGCCATTTCAGGAGCCCTGGTTGATCCCAGCCTCAGATCTCATATGCAAAACATTACAGAACTTCTGAAAACAGACTGACAGGAAGCGGAAAGAGCTGTCAACAAATAAATGGATATGTTATGATTTGAACTTGTCTGATATGCTGAACAGTTTTTATAGATCAGTTTCTTCCTCTCTCCTCTCTCTCCTCTCTCTCTCTCTCTCTCGCTCTCGCTCTCTCTCTCGCTCTCTCTCTCTCTCACTCTCACTCATATATGGAAAGACTGTAATTGCATGTCTTACTGCCTGGTCAACTGTGTGGTTTTGTATATTAATTGATCACTCTGTTTTGTTTGGCTTCGTATTAGTGATATTTCAGAGATGAATTTTGCAGGCCTGTATGAGACACTGCTGTTTTAGTGAGTGAGGCTCTCTTATGTCCCTCCATGCATTCGCATCTTTTTACTGTCGGACACTTTTGTACTTTTCTTTTTTTTTTTCTGCAACAGACGTTTCAGGAATATTAAAGCTAGTAAAAACCTCAGTTTGTGTGTCTCTCCTTATCAACGCATTGAAAGAGGTGGGAAGTGTACAAGGTTATTAGTTTTTCATTTTAAAAGTTGATGACACTTTATTTTACAAAGTTATTGTTACACGTTTAACTATAACTATAAATTATTCATAATTGCATACAACTAACCCTATAAGTACATGTAGCTTAATATTTCTCAGTACTTAATGTATAATTACACTGTAATGCTGACACCGTAAAATTAGTTCATTTTAGAATGTGTTGTAATTCTTGTTCAACAAAAATTAGACCTGTGTTTATCTCTGCATTGCACTGATTATCATTATACAGTACCACCGTGATCAGAGTCTAGGGGAGAGGCAGGCATATTTTATTCAGGTTTTTAAGTGGCATTGCAAAACCTGCTAGATGATACAAAGTATTGTCACAAAATAAGGAAATAGTGACGCCTGAGCAATTCAATTCAAATGAGCTTTATTGGCATGACTTTGAAATAGCATAATATTGCATTTAGAACTAGTATTTAATAGAACTGGTTTTGATAAAGTAAATGCTGACCGTCACTGCCGGGTCGCCTCAAAGGGGCAGACATCATGAGTTCACATGACCAAACGAATTTGATTTATCTTGGGAAGATTACTTTTATTCGCTTGTGGAATAAATGACTGTGAACAGCGTATTTCATTTTACAATGACATCGTTAACAGGAAACTTTTGCGCGATGTTGCATCCGCGCAGCTAGGTGTCAGTGTCTTAACATCGCGCAACAAGACTATAAAAACGTTGGTCTTTGGTTTTAGTTGTCAGTATTGTCTATGTATTTACACAAATGTGTACAAATTACCAATGTAATTACATTTGTGTGTTGCAGACAAACAGCGATCGATTCTGATTTTCTCTTCGCTTCAACGTTTGTCCCGCTGCGTCCACCGTAACACATACACGTGATTATTGTGCGCGTATCGCGGTGGCTGATGGGATATCCGTGAGGAGCAACAACAGAGGTGCTAATCGCGAAAAAAAACCCCATTCAATATCACTTTATTTAGTTATTTGTTCAGGATTAGTACGTTTAATTCGTGTGTTCTCGTTTAAAAGTTTACTTTTAAGTATAAGCGGGATTTATATCCTGTCCTGCTGCAGGTGAGTGTAAAATGTAACACAAGTAACGCAATGCGGGCATGTTTTTAATGAGAACACATAACAATAGAAACAGTCAATATTACAGACGTTTAAGGTGCGTTACACGTGTGTTCTGTCATATTCATTACACAAAGAAAATATTCACACGTTCCTTGTTTTTAGAATTTTGATAGACTCGAGTAAAAAGTCTTGAAATTGGGTTAAATCATTCAATTTTGATTAGTGAATTGAGTAGATATAAAGTTAAAGCTATATTCTCCTAAAAGTAACTTATCAATGCATTATTAAATAAATTGAGGGTTGCATATGTTAACTTTAATTTCCACATATACATTCTCATGCCAGAAGGCACATTCACGAAATATATTGTCTAATTAAAAACAAAAAAAGTTCCATTTAAAAAATAAACATGTATCTATGTCCAAATGCTATTGTGTAGTATTACAGCTGTGTTTAAAATCATATTTCATGTGTTTATATGAAAGCTCCATATCATGGCTAACACACCTAAACCACATTAGACTTTTCTGACTTGATTGAAGAAGTCAAATCACTTAAATTGATGTTATAAAGCATTTGTTTCAGGTAACCAAAGATGACCACAGCAGCAAGGCCAACGTTTGAGCCCGCACGAGGAGGAAGGGGCAAAGGAGAGGGTGATCTGAGTGCTTTGTCCAAACAATACTCTAGCAGGGACCTGCCAGGACACACCAAGATCAAATACAGGTGAAGTTGCTGTTTACAGATGGACAAACATTTGTTCTCATTTGGGAAGCCGTTTCACTCGAATAGGGAAGAAAAGACCATCGCAACTTCCGTTTCATGCCGAATTTAAAAACATTACAGAACTTCTGAAAACAGACTGACAGGAAGCGGAAAGAGCTGTCAACAAATAAATGGATATGTTATGATTTGAACTTGTCTGATATGCTGAACAGTTTTTATAGATCAGTTTCTTCCTCTCTCCTCTCTCTCCTCTCTCTCTCTCTCTCTCGCTCTCGCGCTCTCTCTCTCGCTTTCTCTCTCGCTCTCTCTCTCTCTCACTCTCACTCATATATGGAAAGACTGTAATTGCATGTCTTACTGCCTGGTCAACTGTGTGGTTTTGTATATTAATTGATCACTCTGTTTTGTTTGGCTTCGTATTAGTGATATTTCAGAGATGAATTTTGCAGGCCTGTATGAGACACTGCTGTTTTAGTGAGTGAGGCTCTCTTATGTCCCTCCATGCATTCGCATCTTTTTACTGTCGGACACTTTTGTACTTTTCTTTTTTTTTTTCTGCAACAGACGTTTCAGGAATATTAAAGCTAGTAAAAACCTCAGTTTGTGTGTCTCTCCTTATCAACGCATTGAAAGAGGTGGGAAGTGTACAAGGTTATTAGTTTTTCATTTTAAAAGTTGATGACATTTTATTTTACAAAGTTATTGTTACACGTTTAACTATAACTATAAATTATTCATAATTGCATACAACTAACCCTATAAGTACATGTAGCTTAATATTTCTCAGTACTTAATGTATAATTACACTGTAATGCTGACACCGTAAAATTAGTTCATTTTAGAATGTGTTGTAATTCTTGTTCAACAAAAATTAGACCTGTGTTTATCTCTGCATTGCACTGATTATCATTACACAGTACCACCGTGAGCAGAGTCTAGGGGAGAGGCAGGCATATTTTATTCAGGTTTTTAAGTGGCATTGCAAAACCTGCTAGATGATACAAAGTATTGTCACAAAATAAGGAAATAGTGACGCCTGAGCAATTCAATTCAAATGAGCTTTATTGGCATGACTTTGAAATAGCATAATATTGCATTTAGAACTAGTATTTAATAGAACTGGTTTTGATAAAGTAAATGCTGACCGTCACTGCCGGGTCGCCTCAAAGGGCAGACATCATGAGTTCACATGACCAAACGAATTTGATTTATCTTGGGAAGATTACTTTTATTCGCTTGTGGAATAAATGACTGTGAACAGCGTATTTCATTTTACAATGACATCGTTAACAGGAAACTTTTGCGCGATGTTGCATCCGCGCAGCTAGGTGTCAGTGTCTTAACATCGCGCAACAAGACTATAAAAACGTTGGTCTTTGGTTTTAGTTGTCAGTATTGTCTATGTATTTACACAAATGTGTACAAATTACCAATGTAATTACATTTGTGTGTTGCAGACAAACAGCGATCGATTCTGATTTTCTCTTCGCTTCAACGTTTGTCCCGCTGCGTCCACCGTAACACATACACGTGATTATTGTGCGCGTATCGCGGTGGCTGATGGGATATCCGTGAGGAGCAACAACAGAGGTGCTAATCGCGAAAAAAAAACCCATTCAATATCACTTTATTTAGTTATTTGTTCAGGATTAGTACGTTTAATTTGTGTGTTCTCGTTTATAAGTTTACTTTTAAGTATAAGCGGGATTTATATCCTGTCCTGCTGCAGGTGAGTGTAAAATGTAACACAAGTAACGCAATGCGGGCATGTTTTTAATGAGAACACATAACAATAGAAACAGTCAATATTACAGACGTTTAAGGTGCGTTACACGTGTGTTCTGTCATATTCATTACACAAAGAAAATATTCACACGTTCCTTGTTTTAGAATTTTGATAGACTCGAGTAAAAAGTCTTGAAATTGGGTTAAATCATTCAATTTTGATTAGTGAATTGAGTAGGTATAAAGTTAAAGCTATATTCTCCTAAAAGTAACTTATCAATGCATTATTAAATAAATTGAGGGTTGCATATGTTAACTTTAATTTCCACATATACATTCTCATGCCAGAAGGCACATTCACGAAATATATTTTCTAATTAAAAATAAAAAGTTCCCTTTAAAAAATAAACATGTATCTATGTCCAAATGCTATTGTGTAGTATTACAGCTGTGTTTAAAATCATATTTCATGTGTTTATATGAAAGCTCCATATCATGGCTAACACACCTAAACCACATTAGACTTTTCTGACTTGATTGAAGAAGTCAAATCACTTAAATTGATGTTATAAAGCATTTGTTTCAGGTAACCAAAGATGACCACAGCAGCAAGGCCAACGTTTGAGCCCGCACGAGGAGGAAGGGGCAAAGGAGAGGGTGATCTGAGTGCTTTGTCCAAACAATACTCTAGCAGGGACCTGCCAGGACACACCAAGATCAAATACAGGTGAAGTTGCTGTTTACAGATGGACAAACATTTGTTCTCATTTGGGAAGCCGTTTCACTCGAATAGGGAAGAAAAGACCATCGCAACTTCCGTTTCATGCCGAATTTAAAAACTTCCTGATGCTTATGTCCCGGCAGGCAGCCCACTCAGGATGCCCCAGAAGAGGTGAGAGCTCGTGATTTCAGACGTGAGCTGGAGGAGAGAGAGAGAGTTGCTGTTAAGAGCAGAGATAGAGGAGCAAGAGGTGAGGAAGCATGTGCATGTGACTTTTATTTTTGGCTTTGTTAGGTCATCAAGATGTGTTCGATTGACTGTGATCCTTTCCTGTTTCCTTTAGAACACACAACTTCTTCATCGTCGTCTTCTTCCTCCTCCTCCAAACGGCCACGTCTGGATCAGATTCCTGCTGCCAACCTGGATGCTGATGATCCCCTCACCGATGTACATAGACATTCCTATATAAACTTAAGCCTTATTTGGACAGGATTAGTTTAACATGGAGGGGTGGGGGTAAAGTTGTCATTACCAGAGCTTATCAGTGATTTTTGTCCTGTCCGAATGTGCCATCTCAGTAATCATCACGGACAATGTCAGTAAAGATTACCACGACTTTTACAAAGGTCTGGAAAAGACCTTTACAAAGGTCTGGAAAAATTACCTCAGGTAATACTAATCCCGTGCAAATAGACCCGCTGTAAATATGTACATAAATAATCCGTCATTTCCTGTTTAAAAGTAGTTTTCCATGGTTTTTCCAATATGGAGGTGCTTGAAAAAGCATTCAGTTGCATTCTAGGCGACGGGACAAGTCTGTGGCAAACCTCAAGTGTTTTCTACTTACCATTCAGATAAATAAAAGGTCGAAAGCACTCGTCAGAGGCACAAAACTTCTTTTAGCTTTTGGTAAGTGTCTATTACCAACAGAATCCAATCAGAATTTAATAAATGTTATAAATAATTCGACCAGACCTAGAATATAGGTCACATATAGATTAAATGTGTTTGAACTCATGATATCAGGAAGAAACTTAATACGCACATGACAACAGGGAGGTGATGGTGGTGTGTAAATGGTTACCCATCCCACTTCTGTTAGTTTTACTGAGATTTCTTATCCTTTGCAAGTTGGCTATTCATGGAACACGCTGACTTTTTGGGACTTTAGCTTATTCACCATATCCCCCAGAGTTCGATAAGTCCATACATACCATTTTTATCTCTGTGCATGCCATAACTCTGTCTGACGTGCACACACTGCTAGCCAAGCTTAGCACAACTGTTAGATGAGGTAAACGGCTCCATCTAACCTACTGCTCAATAAGTGACAAAATAATGCCAACATTTCCCTATTTACATGTTGTGATGTGTATAGTTACATCGTGTACTAAGACAGACGGAAAATTACAAGTTGCAATTTTCTAGACCGATTATGGCTAGGATCTATACTCTCTTTCCTGCGTAATAATCAAGGCGCAATGATATTATGCAGCGCCTGAAAATAGGCTAACCTCCATTAACTTAACCAACAAGACAACCTGCTTGCACAGAGAACGTGCTAGGGACTATTTTCAGACCCATGGTACAGCAGTAAAGTTCCATGATTATTACGCTGGAATTATTTATAGAAAAACACATTTGAATGTAACTCAAAATGGATTTGTAAATCGAATATGCAGTAAAATTTGCCGGATTTGGACTGACAGTCTTAACGTAGCCTTAGACATATGTCTTGATTTTGACTGTAGTTTAAAGGATGTGTGTGTTTTAGGATGAAGATGACTCTGACTCCGGCTCTGACAGTGATGATGACACTGCCGCCCTGCTGGCTGAACTGGAAAAGATAAAGAAGGAGCGAGCTGAGGAGCAGGAGAAGAAGGTGAGCCTCACTGACCAGTTAACACCAATATTGTTTTGCTATACCAAATAATTTCAGCTAGAGCTATGATGAAAAACATTTCTCAATCTTAATCGATTCTTATTTTGATGAACTGATACTGATCCTTAAATTCCAAGAATCAATCTTTTAGTCAACCATTGTGGGGCTCTTTAAAGGACAACTCCGGTGAAAAATGAACCTAGGGGTAATTAACACATGGTTACCGAGCAGATCGTTCTCTGGGAAGCGTTTTCATGAAAATCGAATGTAAAGAGTTTTATCTCTTAAAACAGATTAGCTTATAATGCTAGTTTATGGGGCACAGAATACATACAATTAAATCGCTAGTTAATACCACTAACAAGGCTTAAAATAGCCTCACACTAACACGGTAGCATAATGAGGGTCCCTACATGCAAACCGAAGCATTGAGAACGTTGTAAGTGTACAAACCGTTTAATGAAAAGATACTTTATAAAGACAGTACAATACGCGTATACAGACAGAAGCCATCTTGCAGTCGAGTCGAGCCACGAGTGCTGTGCTAAGTAATGAACTGTGACTTGGAATCTTATAAAAGTATATTGACCGTTGTTTCCGGGAGAAAGCACTGAACGCAACAGAGAAAATGAATAAATAAAAATAATTAAAAACAAACTTTATTCCCATCGACCAGCTCACTCAGCACATCGTTCGTGGCTCTGTCTGTATACGCGTATTGTACTGTCTTTATAAAGTATCTTTTTATTAAATGGTTTGTACTCTTACAACGTTCTCAATGCTTCTGTTTGCATGTAGGGACCCTCATTATGCTACCGTGTTAGTGTGAGGCTATTTTGAGCCTTGTTAGTGGTATTAACTAGCGATTTAATTGTACGTATTCTGTGCCCCATAAACTAGCATTATAAGCTAATCTGTTTTAAGAGATAAAACTCTTTACATTCAATCTGCTCGGTAACCATGTGTTAATTACCCCTAGGTTCATTTTTCACCAGAGTTGTCCTTTAATGTGGCATGACAGATCGTTGTAGGGCCTTAGTTCAAGTGGCAATTGAGCAGATCATCTCTTCCTCTTTAATCTTTACTACTAGTTATAGGACAAAATAACCATAAATGAACATCAGAAGGTATGTTGACTGATACAGTAGAACTTTGCAAAATGTATTGTCTCATGTAATCACTGTCAGTGTTGAAACCATTCACTGACCATAGCTTGATAGTTAGAACTCTAGAGAGGAGCATTTTGCTAAATATATGCTCTATATTAGATATTCTATATTTTGAAATTAACGTTTGAATAAATCTATCACGAAAACCACTGTTTAAATGTTTAGAATCAAATTGGTGTAGGGACATAATTGTCGTTATAAGGGTTATTATAGCTTTATGATTATACAAACTGCCTTACATGTACATGTAATCTAATTAAATCATGAAATTTGTGTCAGTTCCCTCCTCATTTCAGCCAGTTATTTGTGAAAAAAAAAAAAACCTTTCTGATGATTGTGGTCACCCTGTCCGTGCTTCTTTTGAGAAAATGACCAGCCTGAATGTGACCAGCTTGATGTCTTATTGGCTTGAGTCACCACTGTTTTTGTTGGTCTGTGTGTGATAAAGGAAAGGGAACAGAAAGCAGAAGAGGAGAGGATACGTATGGAGAACATTCTGAGTGGGAATCCACTGCTGAATCTGGCAGGCCAGCAACAGCAGCAACAACAACAACAACAACAACAGCTACAAGTGCAGAGCCAGAACACATTCAGTGTGAAAAGAAGGTAATTTAGTTGTGGTAAAAAAACAAAAACAAGTAACACAAGATTGTTTGGTCTTCTCTTTTGAGGGCACCTATAGATTGTGTTGTTCCAAACCAGGGAATTTATTTGTTACAATATTGCATTTTCTTTTTGGTTCGGTTCGCTTTCACAAGGCAACCTTTCAAAGCGTAAGTGTTATTGGTCAGTTTCCTCTGCGTCATCCATCAAGATGATTGACCAGTTCGCTCCATGAGCTTATTGTTGTTTTATTTGTTACCGTCGAGACCCACGCAAACACTATACTAATGTAGTCATCACTCCCGCTTTTAAATTACAGGGAGTGCAGAATTATTGGCAAGTTGTATTTTTGAGGATTAATTTTATTATTGAACAACAACCATGTTCTCAATGAACACAAACTCATTAATATCAAAGCTGAATATTTTTGTAGTTTATTAGGAAGTAGTTTTTAGTTTTAGCTATTTTAGGGGATATCTGTGTGTGCAGACTGTGACTATTACTGTGCATAATTATTAGGCAACTTAACAAAAAAACAAATTAATACCCATTTCAATTATTTATTTTTACCAGTGAAACCAATATAACATCTCAACATTCACAAATATACATTTCTGACATTCAAAAACCAAACAAAAACAAATCAGTGACCAATATAGCCACCTTTCTTTGCAAGGACACTCAAAAGCCTGCCATCCATGGATTCTGTCAGTGTTTTGATCTGTTCACCATCAACATTGCGTGCAGCAGCAACCACAGCCTCCCAGACACTGTTCAGAGAGCTGTACTGTTTTCCCTCCTTGTAAATCGCACATTTGATGATGGACCACATGTTCTCAATGGGGTTCAGATCAGGTGAACAAGGAGGCCATATCATTAGATTTTCTTCTTTTATACCCTTTCTTGCCAGCCACGCTGTGGAGTACTTGGACGCGTGTGATGGAGCATTGTCCTGCATGAAAATCATGTTTTTCTTGAAGGATGCAGACTTCTTCCTGTACCACAGCTTGAAGAAGGTGTCTTCCAGAAACTGGCAGTAGGACTGGGAGTTGAGCTTGACTCCATCCTCAACCCGAAAAGGCCCCACAAGCTCATCTTTGATGATACCAGCCCAAACCAGTACTCCACCTCCACCTTGCTGGCATCTGAGTCGGACTGGAGCTCTCTGCCCTTTACCAATCCAGCCACGGGCCCATCCATCTGGCCCATCAAGACTCACTCTCATTTCATCAGTCCATAAAACCTTAGAAAAATCAGTCTTGAGATATTTCTTGGCCCAGTCTTGACGTTTCAGCTTGTGTGTCTTGTTCAGTGGTGGTCGACTTTCTGCCTTTCTTACCTTGGCCATGTCTCTGAGTATTGCACACCTTGTGCTTTTGGGCACTCCAGTGATGTTGCAGCTCTGAAATATGGCCAAACTGGTGGCAAATGGCATCTTGGCAGCTGCACGCTTGACTTTTCTCAGTTCACGGGCAGTTATTTTGCACCTTGGTTTTTCCACACGCTTCTTGCAACCCTGTTGACTATTTTGAATGAAACGCTTGATTGTTCGATGATCACGCTTCAGAAGCTTGGCTATTTTAAGACTGCTGCATCCCTCTGCAATATATCTCACTATTTTTGACTTTTCTGAGCCTGTCAAGTCCTTCTTTTGACCCGTTTTGCCAAAGGAAAGGAAGTTGCCTAATAATTATGCACACCTGATATAGGGTGTTGATGTCATTAGACCACACCCCTTCTCATTACAGAGATGCACATCACCTAATATGCTTAATTGGTAGTAGGCTTTCCAGCCTATACAGCTTGGAGTAAGACAACATGCATAACGAGGATGATGTGGTCAAAATACTCATTTGCCTAATAATTCTGCACTCCCTGTATATACTACATTCTAGGGCTGCACGATATAGGAAAAAACTTATATTGCATATTTTCTTTTCTGCAATATATATTGCGATATAAAAATTTCACCAGATAATTTGAATAGTTCTATTTGAAAATAATTAATCATTTTAGAATAATAGGGGTGATTTTGTAGGGGATTGAATCTGCATAGAAAATAATAAACAAATTACAAGCATAGATAAATACAATAGAAGAAAGATAATATTGAAATGAGCAGTGCTTTATCTTTTTCAGGTAATTCTAATGGTATTCAGGGACAGAAATTAAATAATCAAATATAAAATAGCAGTCTTCACTAGCCTTTCTAAATTAAATATAACTAATGTAATTAATTAATACATTTTATCATTGTTAAAGCTACAAAAGTAATTTACTCTTCCTCATTTGTTGTTTTGTCATCATTGGCGACACAAACAGCTGCTGGTACACAAGGCTGCTGTCCCTTTAAGACAAATGCACGGAGCCACGGACCTAAATGACAAGCATCTGTTTCCTTCATCAGTTGTTTACAACACATAACCGACTGTTTACAAGGATACTCGCCGAGACGGGCATTTTGACTTCAAAAAACAGCGCGACTGCAGTCCTCTTGCGCTTGATGCCTGACTCGACTTAAAAACACAAGCAAATATTAAACTTTCACTCCATGATGGATAAACTTTGCATGAATCACATGCGTTCTGACCGGGGTGCAGCTGTCCGTACAGATCACGGATCAACTACGATCCCACAACTACTGCAGCCCTACTACATTCGTATCAATACTGCAGCAAATTCAAACATACGCTCTCTGGATTTCCCAGCGCTGTCTAGAGGTTAAAGGGTTACTTCAGCGATTAGGATTAAGCTTTTTATCAGTAGAAACCCGGGAGTATATTCAAATTATCGTACTTTCCCCCCTCATATCACCCTGAGATGAGAGAATTATGTATTTTATTTCTGGAAAAATTCCTCCGATGACGCAAATATCGTCATTTTGCGTCATTGGAGGAGTTTTTGTCCAGAGGCAAAAGACTAAAGCCAGCAGTGGGCACTATTTCCGCGTGTTTTCAATAGGGATGTTAACCGATGACCGTTTGACCGATGGTTGACCGTATCAACATTAACAAAGTTGTCAAAGTTGTTGGTTGTCGGTTAAAAAAATTATTAGAAGGCATACAGTGAGTTAGACATGGCATGGCCAGTGCGTCTTTTACGCATTCTGAAGGTGCCTGTTTTATCCATTGGTTTTATCGAGTTGCAGTCTATTTATAGGCTTAATTTACGGGTGGGACATGTCCCCACCACTTTTTGCCACTTTTTAAAAGTGACTGAAAAATAGATTGCGGAAGGTGTGTATTAAAGCAAAAGCACGATCTACAAATCGTCATTCTTCATAATCTAATTCATTCATTTAACACATTTTTTCGCCGGTCTGAAGCTTTTTTTCCATTACAGATTTACGCAAAACTTTTGTGAAATTTCTTAATAGTCGATAACAAAATATAGCGAAATGACGGCTTTCCATTAACTGATGTTATGCCACTAAAAACATTTTTCCCTCTCTTGATAAGTCATTCCAAAAATTATGCTACGAAGGTTGTTAGGTTTATGTACATCCCAGCCGCATACCGCACGCCATAAAACGACATATATTTTATCATAATAAGGACACATATATTTTATCATAATAAGGACATATGTTGTATTGTGCTGTGTACAAAATTACCTTTATCCACATTAGAGAATTTATATAGCCTATATAATGTGCCTGTCACACTTCCATGTTTCTATACTAGATATATTTCAATAAAAGTAGGTCTATAATATAAAGTAGCCTAGCCTATATCAGTCTGGCGACTAAACGAAACAAAAAAATGTATTACTGGTCAATGGCGATTCTATTGCCAATGTTTGTGTAGAAGGTTGTGCTCACGTTTCATAATCAACATATGAAACAAAAAAATAATAATAGTATAGGCTCATAGTTAAACACAGCCTACGAAACAATATAGGCTACGTTTTCTATAACCCTCTTTCTGATGAAAGCGCAGGTGCGACGCGTTCTGATGGATTTTTTCCTTAGTGACAGAGGAAACGACTCAGAACGCTCCGTCTTTTTTAGCCATAGAGATAAGAGCAATAGCCTACATAATTAAAAACTATAAACTGTCTACTTTTATTTGTGTAGGCCTAGACTCACAATAACAAGGGCCGTGGATTAAGGAAACGGGTTGTTTTGCATGCGCTGCTCTCCGTCCAAACGCCGTCTTCATTTCAAAAATTTATTTTGTTTATTAAATGCAAAGTTTTTCATTTAAAAAGCATTTCTAAATTCAGTTTATATTTTCAACAAACTAAATTTCAAGCCAAAATAACGAAATGGTTTAAAAAAACAAAAACAAAAAACTGAAAAGTTACCACCATACAAATTCAAACGTTTCCCTTTTTTAATTTTAATAAATGCTTGAATAACAGGCCAAACTAAGGAGCCATTTGTCCTCCAATTACAAACAAGCGTTTGCGGGACTTATGTTTCGCGCAGGGACAGTGTGTGTGTGAGAGCGGGAGGCAGAGCGGCAGAGAGATGCGACAGAGTTGCGAAATTGCAGGCGCGGCTCGCGGCTGTTATTTCAAATAGCGCAGCATATTTTAAACTAATCGGTTAACCGGTTTCAACCGGCTAATGAGGCTTGGTGGTCGGTCAAGAAAATGTTTAGTTTTCGCCATCCCTAGTTTTCAACATCGCACTCACAGCACTCGGCTCGGGGAGCTGCGGGGACTCATGTAAACGGAGCGGTGGAGAGCAAAGTGAGTGTTTCAACTTTTCAAATGAACTTCCTATGAAAGTTAAGCTTCCAAAGACATGAACTGAAAATGCGCCAGACTGATCACGGTCTGGAATGTATGCGGCCGCGAATCCGCTGTTACCTCAGCTCATGTGATGAATGTAATCCGACTCCTGCTGCGTTTGTGCCGTGACACTCAGGCTCACTCACATTATATTGAACAGACAAGTTCAGTTTTTAATTGTAGTGTCTCTAACTGAACTGATTTTATGAAAATTAATGCGGTGGGCAAGTGATCCAACCAGTAGCCATCCCTAGAGTAGGACCGCAAAGTGCATTCTGGGAATTGTTGTTTCATACCCATGAGACAAAAATAAATTTTCTGTGTTTTCTCAGTCTAGAAGGTACCAAATTCAAAAATAATTTCACATTTCTACTACATTAATGACCCAGTTTAAATACAGATTCATCTTCCCAGCGCTGAAGTACCCCTTTTGAACTGTGAGGAGGAGACACGCAAACACTAAATGAATGTTATAATGCAGCTAGAGCAGAAATCAAGGCTTCATAGGGACATCATTCTTGCACGGAGAAGCGTAATTCCACAACATTTTAAGATGAAGTGATGCTTTTTTGGTTTTCAACTGTAATAACTAACGTGCTCACTCACAGAATCAGACGCTACTGCTTTTTATATAGCACATATCCCGTTACCACTTATAATACCATTGGTTCGTTGGTCTGTCGGGTCAGATTGCTTTCACACCAAGCGAACCGGCCCCAGAGTTCATTTGCAATTGGGCCGAGACCATCTCGTTCAGGTGGTCTCGGAGCAATTGTTTTGGTGTGGATCGGATTGCCGTGCTCATATATGCCAAAACAAACCGAACCAAAGGAGAAAATGCAGGTTCTGAATAACAGGTATAATTTCACTCATTTTAATGTTACATAGTAATATAGTGTGATGTTCTATACTCTGAGATCAGCAATATCAACAGCTCCACATGTCCACATTTTGGTTGCAAAATATTCCTGTTATTCAAAAAGAAAAGATATTGTTATTAGTAAAAATAAAACTCAACACTAATAATATTGGTTGGTGAGTTCTTTTAGCTGTTATTAGATCGCAAAAGAGCCTAATAATATCCTTTTGACAACACCAACACGTTTACACTTTCTGTTTTTGACAGGTGGGATGATGATGTCGTGTTTAAGAACTGCGCTAAAGGAGTGGATGAATCCCGTAGGGAAAAGCGCTTTGTTAATGACACACTGCGCTCTGAGTTCCACAAGAAATTCATGGAGAAATATGTTAAATAATATGTCTTGTTATGGAATGCTATTTCTGCTATTTGTAATAGATTTTTCCTTTAGAAAATGTCAAGTGCTGCTTTTTAAAATATGGTCTGTGTGTGCTGCCATTCAGTAGTTGCTCTGTAATAGAAATGTACCAATAAACAGAATGAAAAATCTAATGCTTTTTGTCTTTACTTTCTGCTGTATGTGAACCACTAATCCTGTGAATGCGTCTGTTATCTTTATCTTCATATTTTCTTTCTTAGTCAGAATGGCCTGTTACTCTGTCTTATATTTTCATATATTACTTTTATTGCTCCAGGTCAGACCGGTTTCTTTTTGAGTTATTGAAGCAGAGCCGCTTTGAATCAGTAGAGCAGGGCCGATTGCGTAAACAGCCATTATGTTAAGACTGTCTTAAGAACTTGTATGAACAACTAGCAGTTAGTTAGGAGTAATCAGTCTTTCAGTATAAAGTTAGGCCAATCTACGTTTTTTAAAAGTAATGAAATTTAAAGGAAAACATATTCAATACCTTGTCAGACTAGTCTTCGCAGTTCATGCAGCTGGCCTCCAATCTGACTTTAAAACCAAATGACCACAGAGCTCAACCTGACCTGTGTTCTTTCACAAGGGCTTTCTATTGTGTTCCCATCTGTAATTTGAGCTTTCATTTTCAGCATGTGCTTTTCTCTCCATTCAATTCATTTTTATTTATTTAGGACTTTTAACAATGGTAAATGTCTCAAAGCAGCTGTACAAAGTAACATGCCTAAACCCCCCAGTGAGCAAGAAAATGGCAACAGTTTCGTAGATAAACTACCTTAATGTAACAAATATACCCTGTGAGAAACCAAGGCTGAAAGAGGAAACCCATCCTCTTCTGTTTGGCCTTAAAAATTCTTTGAAATACTACACATAGAATCAGAACTGTACTTCTGTATGGACGGTTTGCCCTAATATTAGTAGTCCCAACCGTTTGCATGGTAAGCAGACCAGCCCTGAAAGATGCGTTCAGATGTCCTGATAGCAAACGAACGGTCAATAACCGAGATAAAGCTATAGGATGGCTTGTTGTGGGCATGGTGAGAACGTTCGGAGCCCACAAGCATCTGTCAGTTATGTATTTATGTGGTCAAAGTTAATGAACCCGCTACACCCGAGGCACATTTTAAGGTCAGGCTGAGTTGGCTGCTGTGTGACCCATGATCCACAGTGTGTCTTCACTGATTATTCAGTTTTTCACGCAACAGTAAGAGTGCATCAGCCGAGTGGGTGTCTGACTAATAGAAATATGTGTTCTTCAAAGTTTGAGAAAGTTCTTAGCTCTGACGTGTGTGGTTGTGTAAGTGAGCTAAAGGAAAAACTGTTTGTCAAGACTATGTGTGTAAAGGAAACACCTCCTGAAATTCCCTCTAAAAACTCAGACGTAACCTCAGAACTTCCTCCCCCTCAGTCTTCTGATTGGCTGGGGCCAGCGGGTGGGCTCAAAACAAGGTTTACTGGAACAGTGACTTTACAAAAGACACCCAATCAGCCAAGAGAGGCAGAGACGGATACAGAGAGAGAGTGAGAGAGAAAAGGGAAGCCCAAACCTGTTGCTATTGCCCGTCTGTCTGAGGAAGGGAAAGAAGAACTGCTGTGCAGTGTTTATTTGTAGGTAAGATTTCAGCTTACTGTATTCTTACAATTCTTTTGCTTTGAGTTTTATGTTTGTCTGAATGAAGGATTTCTTTTTCAGTTGTTCAAAGTAAATCTTTATCTACACACCACTTCAAAATCATCATCACTGCAGATAAACGGTATAACATCGTTTATCTGAAGTGATATTTTGAAGTGGCGTGTAGATAAAGATTTTTCTGTTTGTGAGAATCTGAATATCTAAACCTTTTTTTGTTGATTTGTTCAAAAGAAACGTAATGTATTATATATTTTACTTTAGATTGATAATATCTACCTGCACAACTGTAGTTGATTTTTTTAATTACGTAATTATTTAGTATTACAGAAACTAATTTGCTAAAACAAAATATAATGTTTTATCTTAGTCATCCATTTGATAATGGAAGAATTACATCATAAATAATTATTGGGTGATTTAATTTTTTATGCATTAACTATCATGAACTAACAATGAGCAATATACTGAATTTATTCATGTTAGTATATAGAAGTATACTAACAACTAAAACAAGTTTAAAGTGCTACTGTTATATTTTGTTATGAATTTAGAAAACTATATATATACTATATAACATACACTACCATTATATTTTTATTCTTGTCTCTTATGCCAAGGTTGCATTTATTTGATCAAAATACAAAAATACAGTAAGAATAGTAATATTGTGAAATATTATTACAATCTAAAATAACTTTTCATTTTTTTTAAAGAATTTTCTGCATCATAATTCCAGTCTTAAGTATCACATGATCCTTCAGGAATCATATTCTTATTTAGTTTTAGTTTTTCTTTTTCTTATTTTTTCTTATTATCAATGTTTATCTTTGATAAAAAAAGAAAATGCAATTACTTTCCTTTTCATCAATTTAATGCAGACTTTTATGCAACTGAAAATAAGTAGCCATTTCCTAAAAAAAAAATCTTGACTCACCCCAAACTTTTGCTTCACAAACGGACAAAACACTAAACCAACAAAGTGATTCTCTGATTGAGAGGGCTGCATCTGCAGCATCATGCTAGATAAAGGTGATACCACCATACAGGATGTGTTTGACAGTTAACTCAGTCTTCTTGGACAGTTTTTCCAGATGTTTAAGTGGGTCATCTGACTTCCTGAACACGCTGCCCGAATCCCTCCAAACTGTGATGTCATCAGTTTGGAAACAGTGGCATTCCTGGAGAGTGTTACTCTAACTCGTGCTGGTGGAGCATGTGTGTTTGTGCATGTTGAGATGATCTGTTCCTTCGCAAGCAGCAGGTCTTCAATATAACATTCAAGTGAATTTTCTGAGACTGGTTTTGGTGGTTTATAACCAAATCTGAAAGCAAGATTAAACTGCTCTATTGATGCAGTCTGTTTTATATAAGACTAAAGAAAAGCCTCTGTAATTGTGCAAAGAAACAGCCTACACATCCACTTCAGTTTGATCGGATGTCTTTGTGTGTGTGTGTGGGTGCGTGTATGTTGCACAGAATAAATATTTAGTCTGTTAGTATTCTGTCTGTGGTCGGCCACAAACACGGATGTTTCTTGATGTTTCTTCAGAGTTAGTGGTGGTATGTGGTGAAGTAGTTCCTAAATCAGCCATACATTCACACGCACATGCATCTAAATCTTACTTACTCTTTCGCTTCCCCCTTTCTGGTCTCTCTTCATTTAACAACCCCATCTTATCGTTCATGTCTGGATCTTCCAGAAGACACAAATTCCAGAAGAAATCTGTGTTTCTGGTCTGATTTATGGTGTAGGATACATAGAGACGTTTGAAGTTTTTTAGTATGTGTTGTTTTTTACTATTCATATATGTTATGTTGGTCTGTGTATGTTGTGTGCAGGTCATGTTGCCTCAGTGTGAGAGAGCACGGAGTATAAGTGGACGTCCAGAAGGGCCATATCGGGCGGTAGAAAGCGCAGATGCTCTTGCTACACAGGACTTTGAGGGCGTAGACACGCTGGACAAACTATTTGTTCATGCTGTGAAGAGATTCGGTCAGGCACCCTGTCTGGGCACCAGAGAAGTCCTTAGTGAAGAAGAAGAAAAACAAGCCAATGGCAAGATCTTTAAGAAGGTAAATCCATCCAATGATTCAGTTAATTCTGTTTCAGTGTCAGTTCAATTGTATTAGCTGATCACAGTCAAGGTGATGTTAGCGACAGTTGATATAGAAACTTATTTGGGTTTTTGTTTGTAGTTGGCCCTAGGAGAATACAGCTGGATGACCTATGAAGCGGTCAGCCAAGCAGTGGAATCTTTTGGCAGTGGTCTGGCAGCTTTGGGTCAACAGCCACGAAATACCATTGCCATCTTCTGTGAGACACGGGCAGAATGGATGATCACAGCACAGGCCTGCTTCAGACGCAACTTCCCATGTAATGCAATCACAACACTTTTCCTTAGTACAATTTTAAATTGAAATCGTAATATTTCATCATACGGTTTCATAATGTTTTTTTTTTTTTGTCCTCAGAAGAAGTTTAAGTTTATATAACTTTTGATCAATGAATTTAAATAGCTTTTGACTGTTTTTATCACTGCAGCTTTTCTGCTTGTTCCAGACAGATTGTCAGCCTGTATGCAGTACACTTTTCCTAACATAACAGCAGTTTTTAACTAAAATCTGCAAGGCTGCAATCAGCTGATTCCAGTCATTTAATCTATACAAAACCAGCTTGTTATGCTGCTTGATGTTGCAGACTGGTATTTGTATGTTAATACAATCAGGCATAACATTGACATAACATTGTGGTGGTCCCCCTTTTGCTGCTAAAACAGCCCTGACCCATCGAGGCATGGACTCCACTAGACCCCTGAAGGTATGCTGTTATTTCTGGCACCCAGATGTTAGCAGCAGATCTGCAAGTCCTGTAAGTTGTGAGGTGGGGCCTCCGTGGATTGGACTTGTTTGTTGAGAACATCCCACAGATGCTCGATTAGATTGTGATTTGGGGAATTTGGAGGCCAAGTCAACACCTCAAACTTGTTGTTGTGCTCCTCAAACCATTCCTGAACCATTTTTGCTTTGTGGCAGGGCGCATTATCCTGCTGAGAGGCCACAGCCCCCAGGGAATACAGTTTCCATGAAAGGGTGTACATGGTCTGCAACAATGCTTAGGTAGGTGTCAAAGTAACATCCACATGGATGGCTGGACCCAATGTTTCCCAGCAGAACATTGCCCAAAGCATCACACTGCATCTGCCACCTTGCTTTCTTCCCATAGTGCATCCTGGTGCCATGTGTTCCCCAGGTAAGCGACGCACACGCATCGGGCCATCCACGTTATGTAAAAGAAAACGTGATTCACCAGTCCAGGCCACCTTCTTCCATTGCTCTGTGGTCCAGTTCTGATGCTCAACTGCCCTCTGTTGGCACTTTCAGTGGACGGGGTCAGCATGGGCACCCTGACTTGTCTACAGCTATGCAGCCCCATACGCAAGAAACTGCAATGCACTGTGTATTCTGACACCTTTCTATCAGAACCAGCTTTAACTTCTTGAGCAATTTGAGCTACAGTAGCTCGTCTATTTGATCAGACCACACGGGCCAGCCTTCACTCCCCACGTGCATCATTGAGCCTTGGCCACCCATGACCCTGTCGCCGGTTCACCACTGTTCCTTCCTTGGACCACTTTTGATAGAGACTGACCTCTGCAGTCCGAGAACACCCATAAGACCTGCAGTTTTGGAGATGCTCTGACATAGTCATCTAGCCATCACAATTTGGCCCTTGTCAAACTCGCTCATCTTTACTCTTGCCCATTTTTCCTGCTCTAACGCATTTTTTTCACTTTGCTGCTGTTGTTCAATGTTCAAATATCCCACCCACTAACAAATGCCGTGATGAAGATATAATCAGTGTCATTCACGTCATCTGGTGATAATGTTATGCCTGATCTGTGTATATGCGCACTGTTTGGATTTAAATAGGCAAATACTCAAGAGTCAATGACTGGATCATTATTGCTGTAATTATTATGCTTCTAGCAAGTTATATGTTTAGAAGTTCTTCTAACCCTAATTGATGGAGCGTCAGTTTTTCATTTCTTAAACAACCAAGGAAGACGTACCATGGCCATATTCCAGGATCACAACTTTTATGTGCATTAATGCGTGCATTAATTGAGGATTTGAGGTGCATTCATTTTTGGTCACGATCTTGTATTGACAATGCAAGAGTCAAGCACTCTGTCAAGTCTCCTCCAGCACATCCCAAAGACTTTCAATGAATTTAAGGTCTGGACTCAGAGGTGCCAATTCATGTGTGAAAATGATTCTTCATGCTCCTTCCCAACAATTCTTTCACAGTTTAAGCCTGATGAATTTTGACATTGTCATCCTGGAATATTTAAGAAATGTAAAGCTACACACTCCATTAATCAGGGTTAAAAGATCTGATCCCAAACATATGCTAGAAACAGAAAAAGCACTGCAATAATGATCCAGTCATTGACTCTTAAACATTTGCCCATTTAAAGCCAAACAATGACTTTTTGGCTGGGCAGTGCATATAAAAAAAGTGATAAAATATTAGAGGCAGGGATTTTTTTGTGACTTAGTTACTTAGACATTTTGATCTTTTCTTTTATTTTTTTATTTTTATTTTTAATGCACATCTTGCAGATTCTGCTAAAGATGGGCACAACTTATGAACACAACTGTATGTATGTGTGTGTGTGTGTAGTGGTAACGCTGTATGCAACTCTGGGTGAAGATGCTGTAGCTTATGGGCTGAATCAGTGTGGAGCAACTCATCTCATCACCAGCAGAGAACTGTTGCAGAGCAAACTGAAGGTACGCAAACTCACAGACATGCACGCGTGTCGGTGCTTATCTGTGTTGTCTGACTAACTTTATATTTCTCTTCCTCTCTATCTCAGAATGTTTTGAGCGCACTCTCAGGATTGCAGCATGTTATCTATGCAGGCAGTGGTGAAGTATGTCAGGCTGATTACCCACAGTCTCTCACCCTTCACAGCATGCACAAAGTAATGGAGCTTGGAGCAAAGCCAGAGAACTGTGAGCAACATGCAAAACAATTAATTATGTAACCAAACTGAACTGTTCAACAAGCTGATACACTCACTCTCTCACTCTCTCTCTCTTAGTAAGTGAAGAGTATGAGAGGCCGACTGCGTCTGATCTCGCAGTGGTTATGTATACCAGTGGGTCTACAGGGCAGCCTAAAGGAGTGAAGATGCAACACAGTAATCTGATTGCAGGAATGGCGGGTCAGTGCCAGCGGATCCCAGGCCTGGGGTGAGAAACATTAACACTAACACCAGTTCACTAGTTTGCAGACAGACAAATTTCTTCCAGCTTCAATCATGTCACGTCTGGTTATGACATACCAGTAGGGTAAAACTGAAGTCAAAGGCCTGGTTTTACGGCTTAGATTAAGCCAGTATTAGGCCATTTCAATTAAGGCATTTTAAGTAGCTTTTATAAATGTGCCTTAGGCCTTGAGACAAAACAATGGCACTGACATCTTTTAAGATATGCCAGTGCTATTTGCTTTCAGTTAAAACCACTCAAATATGCCTTTTAGTCTGGGACTAGCTTAAGCCTGGTCTGTGAAACTGGGGGAATGACGAAGACGTGTGTAAAATTGTGCAAACAAATTGTAGCATCTGTTGATTAAATGCATGCATATATGAATATAAGTTAGTGTCTTTCTAATATTTCAAGCTAGCTATCAACTCAAATCTTTATTTGTGTGTCAGTGTTCTTTTAGTACTATTTATATACTATTATAGTGTTTATTAGTGAATTAGCTTTTATTTAATTTCATTTAAAATTTTAGTAAATGTGCTTTTGTTGTTTTTGTTATTTGACTTTAGCTGTGATATATTTCATTTTATTTTTAGTAAATTTAGAACTTAGTTGTTATGGAAACATTTCTTAGTTTTCATTTAAGTTTTTTATTGAAAATTTTTTCTCTGATATTTATTATTTATTTTATTTCAGATTTATTTTCATTTTAGTTGACAATAATCACATTTCTGTTTGTATACACAGATCACAGGACTCATATATAGCTTATCTTCCATTGGCTCATGTGCTGGAGCTGACAGCAGAAATATCCTGTGTGTCACATGGCTGCAGGGTCGGATATTCCTCCCCACAAACGCTCACAGACCAGGTAACACACACACACATTCTTGAATATGTGGTTTACGGGGACTCTCCAAAGGCGTAATTGTTTTTATACTGTACAAATTATATATTCTATCCCCTTACACTAACCTTACCCCCAAATCACAGAAAACGTTCTGCATTTTTACATTTTAGTATGCTTTTAAGCAATTTGGTTTACGAGGACACAGGAAGTGCCTCGCAAACCCTCATAAACCAAATATACCTGTACACACACACACTATTCCTCTATTATACTATCTTCACTGTGTTTGACCTGTGCTCTTGTCTGTGCAGTCCACTAAAATAAAGATCGGCGGTAAGGGGGATTGCTCTGTGCTCAAACCCACCCTGATAGCGGCAGTACCGGTGAGGTTTTCAAATGTTTCTTTTCTTCAGGTGTTTTATTTATGTTCCCTTTTCTTTACCCTTTTCTTTACTTGGGTATATGTGTCTGTTTGTGTGTGTGTGTGTGTAGGAGATCATGGATCGCATCTGCAAGAATGTTAATGGGAAGTTGAAAGAGATGTCAGTGGTTAAGAGGACACTGTTTAGAGTGGGATACAACTATAAACTACAGCAGGTTTCACGAGGAGCTGATTCTCCAGTGTGTAACACGTGAGTCTGTTATACAGATAAAAGATATCTATCTATCTGTCTATCTGTCTGTCTATCTATCTATCTATCTATCTATCTATCTATCTATCTATCTATCTATCTATCTATCTATCTATCTATCTATCTATCTATCTATCTATCTATCTATCTATCTATCTATCTATCTATCTATCTATCTATCTATCTATCTATCTATCTATCTATCTATCTATCTATCTCTATCTATCTATCATCTTTCTATCTATCTATCTATCTATCTATCTATCTATCTATCTATCTATCTATCTATCTATCTATCTATCTATCTATCTATCTATCTATCTATCATCTTTCTATCATCTTTCTCTCTGTCTGTCAAAAAACAACAACAAAAAAACATTATGAATATCATTGCTTACTCTCTTACTCTCCCTCTCTGTCTTGTATGTTTTTGTGTGTTTTAGGTTGATCTTCAAGCATGTGAATTTACTGCTGGGTGGGTGTGTGCGCCTGATGTTGAGCGGAGGGGCTCCCCTGTCTGCTTCCACACAGAGATTTATGAACGTGTGTTTCTGTCCCGTCGCTGTGGGTTACGGCCTTACAGAGACGTGTGGAGCAGGAACTATCTCAGAATGTTAGTGCAAGCACACTCATACAACTTGTGACATTTTTCCTGGATGTTAAAATGGCTGGATTCCTTGTGCTGACATGTTCAGTCTTATGTATTTGTGTTCGTAGTTTCTGATTACAGTACAGGACGAGTTGGAGCTCCTCTCATTTGCTCTGAAATAAAACTGCGAGACTGGCCTGAGGGTAAGACACACACACACACCCACGTGCAAACAACAACTACAATTGAGGGTTCATTTTACATTCCTAACTCTCAACCAACCTCTCTCTCTCTTTCATCATTAGGTGGTTACACCAGTGAGGACAAGCCGCACCCACGAGGAGAGATTTTGATTGGAGGTCCGAATGTTGCCGTGGGATACTATGGGCGTGAGGGGGAGGGAGAAAATGACAACTTCTACGTGGACAAGGCCGGGCAGCGCTGGTTTTGTACTGGAGATGTCGGGGAAGTTCATCCAGACGGTTGTCTGCAGATTGTGGGTGAGTAAGTTCTGAATCATCTTACAGGGAAGAGTTACATCAGAGAGACGTCAGCTGTTAACCATAACATGACCATAAGATGCCAATCATCCACTTCCTGTTCTTAGATCGTAAGAAGGACCTGGTAAAGCTGCAGGCTGGTGAATATGTGTCTCTGGGGAAGGTAGAAGCCGCCCTGAAAAACAGCCCCCTTATTGAGAACATCTGCGCCTATGCCAGCAGGTACACCAGAACCTTACATCCCAGTTGATCACAAAACAATTACACACAGCACAATATTCTAACTATAGAATAAGCAGCCATATCACCCTGCAACCCAAGACTGGTTTGAAACGTTAAACCGAGGTCCTGACTCTCTGTGGTCATAAAAAATCCCAGGATGTCCTTCCGTCATCCTGGCCAAATTTTCCCATTGGCCTCTGTCCATCATGGCCTCCTAATCCTCCCCCTATACTGATTGACTTCATCACTTTGTCTCCTCTCCAATAAGATGGTGTGTGTGTGTGTGTGTGTGGTGGGCGTTCTGGCGCAATATGGCTGCCGTCGCATCATCCAGGTGGATGCTGCACATTGGTTTTGGTTGAGGAGATTCCCCCATTCTATATTTAAAGCGCTTTGAGTACCCAGAAAAGCATTATATAAATGTAATTATTATTATTATTATTATTAACTATTACATGTGCAAAAGTCTAAAGTGGGGCTATGATCAATTCATAGCTATAAGATCCCATTGAATGGTTTGACGAATGCAGTTTTGTTTTCTGTAGTAACTGGAAGTTGGGGTATTTACATTTACATGTATTACACATTACATTGAGGAGGGGCTTATTACTGCTAGCCATGACAGTCTGGTATATTTGGTATACAGTAATTTCGTCACTGAAAATCACATTTTCACAAATTTGTTGAGTAGGTGTTCATACTTTTGGATTTTAGAACAACTGGCCATACATAGCTATTAATAGCTGCTGCTTTGAAGTTAACAGACATGGACTAAAAGCCACAAAACTGAATCTATACAACCTAAACTAAAGACAAGGCAAGATACCATAATGCAGAATAAATCCACACTTGGCATCAAATCAGTTCTAATATGGTCATGTACTTTTTCTGATCAGTGATCAGAACTACTTGATCAGCATTGTGGTGCCCAATCAGAAGCAGCTGACAGAGCTGGCAAAAAAGAATGGGATAGAGAGCGAGTTGGAGGAGCTTTGTAACCACACCATGATGGAGGAGGAAGTGCTAAAAGTCATCAAAGAGATTGCAGTAAAAAGTAAGCACATTTTTACATTTTACATTTTGTTACAAGCCTTTTAATAGTTTGCTTTAGGTATTCTGCAGAAATCTGCTGTTGTTTGTGTATTTAAAATAGAAAAGTTTTTTTCACCCAGCTTAAAGTCAGCATGAAACAGAAGTTGCGTTAGTCTTTTCTTCCATATATCTAAGTAAAATAGCTTCTCTGCGTTCTCGCACAAGAAAAAATGTAGGGTGGAACTTGAATTTGCCCATTGGGAATTGATTGGATAGTAGTTTGCTATTGCTGTGATGTCATGTGAGTGACAGGTTGCCCCGCCCTCACGCCAGTAAACGCATCATCAGAGAAGAGATGAAGTTGCAAGAGGGAGGGAAAGTTAGTTTGATTAAAGAGGGCACATAAAAAAATAAAAAAGGTGGTCACGGATCAATCATTTATAATAAACGCTGCAATATACTATAAAAATTATTATTTAAAATGATTTAAAAATACGAATGGTCAATTTTGATTTCTTGATGACTTATATGCAGAGTTGGGAGTGGGGCTGTCTGTTTGCTGACTGAGTGCCACTGAAATTACACATTTGACTTTTAAACAGTGTTTGTTGTAAACTATTGAGATTTGTGTATATAAAAAAAGCAAAGCCGTTTATGTTTTTGTGTGTGTCGCTGTGTCTATATGTATAAACTGTATATAAACTTGTTTTTGGTACTAGACAAACTGGAAAGGTTTGAGGTTCCACAGAAGATCTGTTTAAGTTCTGAGATTTGGACTCCAGAAACAGGGCTGGTGACGGACGCCTTCAAACTAAAAAGAAAAGAGCTGAAAAATCATTATATAAAGGACATTGAGAGGTTATATGGGACAAAATGATGCACATGCAACACTCATCTAGGATGATTCCAATTGTCATTCAACGCTACCTAGATTACTACCCCCGTACACAGACGTATATCATGTGGCATTAAAATGCAATTTGTCATCCTGTTTTGCTCCATACACTAGACATGATAAAAGTATGATAATTAGGATTTACCCATATGTGCACTTACTGCGAATCCCATTGATCTCAGTAGAAACACCACTCTGCCTCCTGCTGGATATATATGGTCATTACTTCTTCTGTGAGTAATTACTGTGAAAGATAGCTTTATTTAATGGCAATAAAATATGCATGCAGTGGTTAAATTGTTGTTGTTGTTTTTACCTTAAAAAGTGCCTTAATGCATAGCTATGTTAAATGTTCTGATAAATGTTTAAAAATGTTGCCACCTTTACTTGAAAGTGTTATTGGGATGTAAGTGATAAATGTAATTTTTAGTGTGCAAGTGTGAATGGTAGTATTAGGTTTTTTTTTGAGTCAATTGAACAAAAGCTGATGGTGTTGTTTAGTTTGATTTATTTATTTCTGATGGTGAGAGTGGTAACTGTCACTCGGGACCTACAGAAATACAACTAGGAGGAACTCTGTAAACTACACAATATATTGTGGGATGAGTTTATGTTTACAAATGTATGGGAATTAGGTTTTCCCCCTGTATACTTTTTTTTTTTTTCATGATGTTTGTACATTTCATCTCTAGTTGTTCCGATGCACATGGTGAGTGGGGTCATAGCACCAAGTAAGTGTGTGTATTAGAGATAAAACTGGGAAGTCATATTTTTCCTGTTGTGCTATATATTATATTCATTCTACAGTATATATTTTTTTCTCATCATTCATTTGTTATTGGCCTGAACAAAGCAAACTGTTATTGCTTTTCTGTTTGTTCTTGTTTGTGCTTGATTTAGTTTTTTAATAAATGTTTTAAAATGTAAAAAAGTTGTTTATTTGTATGCCCTATCCATGAGTATGACTTTTGTAACGTTTTTTCCCATGACATGTGCTATGTTCTGACATGACTCAGTTTCTATCAAAACACAAATCCTTTAGCATCTTTTACTTGTCTGTCCAACATCACTCCACAGACTTAGGATGCTCTTTACATTCTCTAGCTTGATTTGCATATTTCAGGTTTGTCAAAATTAAATGGTACGTCTTCTTGTTTATCCCTCTTATTTAAAATCAGAAGTATCCAAATTGGGCACAGAGATTAAGGCTATTTCTTTCCTCATTTATCTGTCAGATCTTCTCTATACCAATTGTTCTTCCTGAATTCCTCTTACCGTGGGAACTGGTCTCTGTCATCTGGAGAATTGAACGTTTAACCCTTTTCTGTTATTACTGTTCTTTTCTTGTGTCAAAATCTGACTCTACAGCCTTACACCTCTATTAAAGTTTTAATGGTTGACATTGAACGGTGATGTTCTCAAATATGCCTTACATGAATAAAATAGACATTACATTTTTTTTCCTAATTTGTTTGTAAATAGAAACAGTGTGATTCAAAAACCATATGTTCCATTCAAATGCAAACCACTATATAAAAAATGCCCAGAAGCAATGGTAGTTCCATGATGAGCATGTATGTGTGTGGGTGGGTGTGTTTGTGGATAGTGTGTGTGGACGCGTAATAAGTGTGTTTTGGGTTTCTCGAGGCTGTATTTTACTCCTGTCCGCCCACAGCACCTAACTGCATCTTCTATCTTCGAAACACTAATAGAACTGAGCCAGTTCCACTTGGATAATGTTTTAATTTCTTAACTGCGGAGCGGAGGTCCGGTTCGTTTCAGTTCGGCAGCGGCTCTGGGCGGTTTTATGCAGCTGGACTCGCGCTGAGGGAGGTGAGGGAGGAAATGGCGGCCAATCTTCATTAATATCCGAGATTTTGGAAATAAAATAAAATAAATAAAATACATGTTACTGTGAATTCGTGGGGAAATTGTTTACCTAGAGTGGTTCATATGTCAGACAGTTTCAGCCATCAGCTTGAATATAGAGAATTATTGAGACACTATAATGTGCTACGTGTAAAGAAACGTAAAGTTGTAATGTGGTGTTCCAGTTTCACATTGTTTTGGTGGGTTTGGGGCGGTTTTAATGTCTTTTAGTGGAGCTGGAGGCCTGTTAGCATGTTAGCATGCTAGCCCCTGTTTACGGAAATCAAACTGAACATTAAAACACAATTAATAAAATGTCACACATTACACGAATACATCGAGATTGAATGTGTTTAATCGAGTTTGCATAATGGTTTATGGTTATATTTTTCGTACTGTAATGTTGACAGCAAATGTCTAATATTTATTATTAAAGTCCCATATAAACATCGTCCTTCACACAAACGCACGCAAGTAACGTTAACCTCATTCAGTAACTGCATTACGAGTCGTTAGGGTTGTTTTAAGGTAGATATTTTAAGAAAGGTTTTCATTCTGCAGTTTTTAAATTGTGTGTATTTCTTCTGCAGTGTGGGGGCACTTATAAACTCCAGAAGAGACAGATGATGTTGAAAAAATGATAGCAGCTCAGGACCTTCAAGCTGACTTCTACCAGTAAGTACTAGACATACACTTACTCACTCCTTTTCCAGCCAGACAGTGTCTTTGTCTCAAAATCTAGTAAGCTGCAAATAATATTGATCTAGACAGCATTTTTGGGAATCATACATTTGAACAAGAAGTCCAGCATATGACTATTTGTGGTGACACTTTATTTTACTGTGTCCTTGTTGCATATGTTACATGTACTTTAGAGTGACCAAACGTCCTGTTTTCCCAGGACATAGACATTTTGTTTATTGATAGTATTTTGTAATTTAACAATTTCTATCCATACAGAGAGGGCATACTTTAAATGTATTGAAATGAATAAGGCATCTTTGAGTAAACTTTTGTGTATCATTTGAGTAGCTCATTGCAGGGCCGAGTGTCCTGGTTTTCGGTAATCAAAATATAGTCACCCTATGTTCTTGCCATAGTACAAACAGTACATTATGCATGATTACATGTAATTAACCCTCAACCAAACCCTAATACTACCATAAACCTATATGTTAGTAAATGAAAGCACCTGTTGAACTCACACCCCAGTTACTTTTATCTCCACTTACACACTGCTCTAATCACTGGTTTGTTTTGTTTAGGGAAGCACATACTCTGCTCTCGGACACCGACCTTGAAGATCTTGAGGTTCGGAATGGCAAACCTGGAAAAGGGAAGGTACGTATCAGGCAATGAGCTTTCAGATATACAATGGGTTCTTTTTCATTAGCAAACAGCTTTCAGATGCACTGTAAAACAGATATGAGTGGGGCTGCTTGATTAATTGGAATAAAACTGAAATCACAATGTGGCTTTGTGCTATTTAATTAAATGAAAGTATGTGTTTCATGTGGCACTGTTTTTATTTATACACATGCAGCTCAAGACAGTGTGTTTTCAGTATCTCGGAGTGGCTTGGTTCACAGTAAATGCTGCTCCAAACAAACTCCATCTCTGCTTGTAGCTTATTACGTGCATTTAGGAGTGCAACATCTTGCATGTCTTGTAACGAGAAGCACATATATAAACAAGCGGTTGTCAGCAAAAGAGAAGCTTTGAGGGCTTATTTTGGTGGTTTTCTGCCAAAATAAAAGCTCAGTGTTTTAACATTTGAAAATTAAGCAATTAAGAATTATAATCATATTTTTCCATTGAAATATTACAATACAGTAACATTTCTCATTGTTTAATATTTTTATTTAATAATAATATTAATAATAATAATAATGTAATTATTATTATTATCATCATCATATTGATATTTAATCACAGCATTTATGACCAAAACGTGCAGCCCTATGAACAAGCACATCTTACCTGGAGTTTTTTAAAATATTTTTTATTGCAATGGCACATTTTCGCAAATGGAAAATTAGCACATTTTAGATTGAATAGGTAATATATTGTTTGATGGAATTGTCCTTGCTTTTTCCCATTTGTGTCTAGAAGGGGAAGAAGACCCTTGGAGAGAAGTTGAAGGGGTCAGAGGTGAGAGGTCGGGTAAATGGCCACCATCAGGAGAATGACATGGAGAATCTCAGTTTGTTCGAGATTGTCAAATTGGGCAAGAGTGCCACACAGGTACCAACATGCACACAAGATCTTTAGATACTCGCTGATCTCTCGCACTGTATTCATTCATAGACTCTGTTTCAAAGTGCTCGGATGTATCATCACGTGAATCAGTGGTGTGTGTGCTTGGTTATTATATCCAGGCCTAACTGCAGCGTGTGCTTTCTGTGTAGGCTGTGTGTGTATGAAAGAAGGTTTAACTGAGGTAGTTTGAGCGAGTGTGTGTGTGTTCTCTCTCTCTGCAGTCAGTGGTTGATGATTGGATTGAGTCCTATAAGACAGACAGAGACTCTGCCCTGCTGGAACTCATCAATTTCTTCATCCACTGCTCTGGTTGTAAAGGTGTGTGTTTGTATGTTCTGTAGGTGTAGATAAGTTTGCATACTCCAAGTGTGTGTTTTATGTTATTGAATGCGTGTGTGCTTGTTGTAGGCGCTGTGAGCTCTGAGATGTTCCGGCACATGCAGAATTCTGAGATCATTAGGAAAATGACGGAAGAGTTTGATGAGGTTTGTTAATGTGTGAGTTTATACCACAGACATTTCAATAGGAAGAATATATGATATTTAAAACAGTGTGTGTGCTGGGATGGAGGAGATTAGCTAACTTCAAGGGAATATGTGTAAAAATGTGTGTGTATGTGTGTTCAGGATAGTGGAGATTACCCACTGGCGATGTCAGGTCCTGTGTGGAAGAAGTTTAAATTAAGCTTGTCTGAGTTCATCGCGGTCCTGGTCCGACAGTGCCAGTATAGCATCATCTATGATGAGTACATGATGGACACGATCATCTCTCTCCTCACCGGCCTGTCCGACTCACAGGTCAGAGCGTTCAGACACACCAGCACCCTGGCAGGTGGGTGACCTTGGGCTACGTATCATGCGATGTTCAGAATAGCATACTTACCACAACTCAGTATAGAGTACATATATTAACACATTCAAAACTGTTCAAAAGTTATTTTTTTCAAGAAATGAATACTTGTATTCAGTTAGGAAACATTAAATTGATCAAAAGTGACACTAGACATTTACAATTTATATTTAAAATAAAGGTGGTTCTTTTAACTTTCAGTTCATCAAAGAATAATTAATACAGTGTACTACAGTTTCCACAAAAACATTAAGCAGCACAACTTCAACATTGATATAAGAAATGTTTCTTGAGCAGCAAATCAGCATATTAGAATGATTTCTGAAGGATCATGGGACACTGAAGACTGGAGTAATGATGCTGAAATTTCAGCTTTGCAATCAAGTATAAATTGCAATTTAAAATATATTAAAATACAAAACCATTATTTTAAAATATATTTGAAATTATTAAAACAGTTAAGTGGCAGCGTGGATCAAGCACTAATAAAAATCATCATCTCATCTCTTTACTGCTAGATTTGTGGATGAAATAAAAATTGGTGAACACCAGAAGTTATTTTGAAAAAAACATTACTATGTACCGAGATTAATCTTGTCTCATGTAATTGCTCAGTCAGGGTCGTGGAAAACATCAATAAAACAGCTTGTAGTCTATACAGTCACCTAACGTTACATTTACCTCAATATAGCTATTTAGTGTCCATAAACCTAAAGTTTTTCCACTGTATTTCAGCCATGAAACTGATGACCGCTTTAGTGAACGTTGCTCTGAATTTGAGCATCAATTTGGACAACACGCAAAGACAATACGAGACAGAACGCAACAAGAGCATCGGGAAACGAGCCAATGAGCGTCTAGAGTTCCTGCTGCAGAAACGAAAAGAGGTGACACACACACATATACACACACACAGTATATTCTAATGAGACAATAAACCTGATTCAGACATGGATTCTGTAATTTTTAGCTCCAGGAAAACCAGGATGAGATCGAGAACATGATGAATGCCATTTTTAAAGGAGTATTCATTCACAGATACAGGTAAGGAAATATCTCAAAATTAACTGAATGATTCAATTGAATATTTTAAAATAACCACACAGTCTTTTGTGTGTGTGTGTGTGTGTGTGTGTGTGTGTGTGTGTGTGTGTGTGTGTGTGTGTGTGTGTGTGTGTGTGTGTGTGTGTGTGTGTGTGTGTGTGTGTGTGTGTGTGTGTGTGTGTGTGTGTGTGTGTGTGTGTGCAGGGATGTGATTGCTGAGATCAGGGTCGTCTGCATTGAGGAGATTGGTATGTGGATGAAGATGTACAGTGATGCTTTTCTTAATGACAGCTACCTGAAGTACGTGGGCTGGACCATGTATGATAAGGTATCAAACAAATTCACACAGATTGATTGCTTATGTTTATAGCATGCTTATGTTTATTACTGTGAAGCAGCTTTGAAACAATCTGTATTGTGTAAAGCGCTATATAAAAAAGGTGACTTCACTCGACTTAACACGTCATCTCTTCCATTTATGTTATTTTTTTTCTCCAGCAAGGTGAGGTCCGTCTGAAGTGTCTTACAGCTCTTCAGGGTTTGTATTATAGCAGAGAACTCAATGCCAGACTGGAACTCTTTACAAGCCGCTTTAAGGTGGGTGTTCCACCAGGATACTTGATATGGCTACACTAACTCTACCTTTATGACTCTGAATGCTTTGAAAAATGTATTTTTTTGCTGACAGTTCTCTCCTCCTCTTTCTTTGTAGGATCGGATTGTGTCCATGACTCTGGATAAGGAATATGATGTTGCTGTTCAGGCCATTAAGCTACTGACGCTAGTTCTACAGTGAGTTCAGCATTGATCATTCACAGTCATACTTAAAAAAAAAAGAAATTTAATCTGCTGGTGTGATTGTTTGTGCACACAGAAGTAGTGATGAAGTCTTGACTGCTGAAGACTGTGAGAGCGTCTATCACTTAGTTTACTCCGCCCACCGACCGGTTGCAGTGGCTGCAGGGGAGTTTCTCTACAAAAAGTGAGTGTCACATTTTTTTCCACTGCACAGTCAGTGCTTTATTAAATACCAGTGTAATTAAACACATTTGCCACGTTAACCCCAAAGTATTATTTTGCGCATTTTGTGAACACAACAATTTTGTGTGTTGTGTTCCCAGGTTGTTCAGTCATCATGGTCCAGAGGATGAGGGGCGGCCAAGGAGAGGCAGACAGTGTTTGAATGCTAACCTCATAAGAACAACTGTCTTGTTCTTTCTGGAAAGTGAGGTGTGCCTGATGTGTTCGACCTGTAATGTCACTTCTTAAAGGCACACTATGTACGATTTTTGGATTAAAATATCCAAAAGCCACTAGAATAGTGTTATATATTTTGCTGACTTGTGTACTTAAATTATCCCAAATATATATTTTTAAAAATGTAATCCAGAAAAATCTGCTATTTTAACCAGTGCAATGACCTGTGTCATTGTGTCGCCTGTCAATGACGTAATATCCATCATATCCATACAAGTAAATTTAATTGTAAAATAAACATAGGTGTGGAGGTGGAAATGACACCTCCCATGATTCCACACTCGTTCTCTGCATCAAGCCACACCGTTGTTATTGTTTTGAATAAGTGACCTCTATCAGTGAAACTTACATACTGTGCCTTTAATGTCTCATTATTTAAATAATTGGACTGAATAGGTTCTTAGTATTTCAATGAAGTATTTTCCCCCTCTGAAATGCCTGGAAATTGTGTGAGATCAGACTAACAAAGGTAGTACATTTAAAAATAAATAAAAATCTCTGATTACACAACAAACACATTAAAGTGTAGTAACTAAACAAACCATGAGAGATTAGTTTTTTTTTTGTTTTTTTATATATTTTATGAATGTGTGTTTTAGCTCCATGAGCACGGTGCCTATCTGGTGGACAGCTTGTGGGACTGTGCGTCAGAGCTGCTGAAGGACTGGGAGAGTATGATCAGCCTGTTGCTGGACGAACCATTCCCTGGAGAGGAAGGTACAAATGCACACACTTGTATTTCTCATAGAGTTTTTTGTGCCTGGAACAAAATTTGGCTAAAACTCGTTCTAACGTACTCCACTTAAACACAGTGATGTGTGTGTTTCAGCTCTCTCCGATGCTCAGGAAACTGCTTTGATTGAGATCATGCTCTGTGCTGTCAGACAGACTTGTGAGTGTCACCCACCCATCGGACGAGGCTCTGGAAGAAGGGTAAGACGCACACAAAAACATTACGATTTTGCTGTATTGGTGAGGACTAATCTATGAAAAAAAAAAAAATCACCCAATTTATTTAATTGTTAATGATTCATTAATGTGTTTCATGTAAAAAAAAAAATTACCTTGTAATTTAATAATTTCATTCATTTTAAACTCTATCTTCCTTTTAAATGAATGACTTTTCTGGTGACATATGCTAGACTTCTCAGATCATTTCTTCTAATCTAATAATATCATGTGATAAGATGCTACTTTCATTTCACCTCAACTTTAAATCATGATTTGGCTGATTTATGAGCCTTTTCAAATAGAGGATCACTTATGTTCTCACAGGTTCATTATTTTATGTTACACTATATTTTTGTAGACATTTTCAAAACATTAGACTTCCCAAGTGTAGTCAAATCTGTGTACATTTAAAAGTGTTTTCAAACCATCATACTTATGTTGAATAAGTAAAGAAATAGATCAAATAATTGTCTAAAAATGCTGTCATTATTTACTCATTGTCAAACCTGTTTGCTGTTTTTTATTTTGGCACAGGTTCTGACAGCTAAAGAAAAGAAAACCCAGCTGGATGATCGAACAAAGATCACAGAAACGTTTGCTGTGGCATTGCCTCTGTTATTGGCTAAAGTAAGTGATTCTCTGTCTTCGCAGACAGTGTGTAATGCATTAAAGAATAGCAAACAAATGTAAACGTTTGTGGGGTTTTCACAAAAAAATTAATTGCAACATTCATGGGCTTTTTGGGCATAGATGAACAACTCCACAACTCGCAATTTGCACACAAATACTCCAACCAAATGGTTCAGGCCACCTGAATCAAGAGGCATTGATTTCTGAACTTTCTCTCCCTCTCCCTCTCTCTCTCTCCCCCTTTCTTTCAGTATTCAGTGGACCCAGAGAAGGTCACTAATCTGTTACAGTTTCCTCAGTATTTTGATTTGGAGATCTATACAACAGGTCGGCTGGAGAAGGTGATGATGCTCAAAAAAAAAAAAAACCTTCATATTGTTCCAAATAAATATTGTAAATATTGTTTTACTTTAACTTTACCATGATGAAAGTTTCCAATAATGCTAAGTTTTTTTAATAACATGGATAGACCTGAAGTTACGAAATAAGTGATTGATATTGTTTTGTTATAGCAGTAGTGTAAATAATAATTACGCTGATGTCCTGCAGCATCTGGACGCTCTGCTGCGTCAGGTCCGCGATGTGGTGGAGAAGCACACAGACACAGATGTATTAGAGGCATGTTCAGTGACATTCCATGCATTGTGCAATGAGGAATTCACCATCTATAACCGTGTAGATATCGTCCGCAGCCAGATGCTCGATGAACAGATTGACAAGTTCCACCGCTTGCTGGAGGACGTCCTGCAGGAGGTTTGTGTGTGGTAGTTTTTCACGTGTGGTATTTCAATAACAGTTCTGTGTAATTTCACCAGTTTGAGTTTGAATGCTTTTGTTTCTTTAAGGGGGAGGAGCCTGATGAAGATGACGCCTATCAAGTTTTGTCAACACTCAAAAGAATCACAGCCTTCCACAAGTAAGAACACATACTCAAAACTGAGAAATAATTGAGCTAAAACTGAGAAATAGTTGAGCTAAAACTGAGAAATAGTTGAGCTAAAACTGAGAAATAGTTGAGCTAACTTGCTTAAATATTAAAGGTTAAAACACTGCTTCATTTGATAAGCAAATTATTATTTCTTATGTATCTGTGCGAAATAAGATAAGGATATGTTTCTGTGAGAACTTCATCATAACCGTGTGTGTCTGTCTCCCTGCAGTGCCCATGACCTTACTAAATGGGACCTTTTCACCAGCAACTACAAACTTTTGAACTCTGGCCTGCAAAATGGGGATATGCCTGAGCAGGTACTGACTACTGACCCAGGGATTAACTCACTATTCTGCAGCTAAATGATGTCCCGAATCAACTACATGCTGCCTCAATAACATAACACGTGGAATTTTCTATTCACAACAATGTTGTGAGTAAAAAGAGAGAACTATTCAATAATCTTGGCTTGATATCTGAACATTAACACAAATTTAGGCATACAAAATAATTCAATAACAGTACTCCTTCTGTCAAAATATGAAAGCATCAAATCAGCATTTTAAGGGATAGTTCACCCAAAAATGAAAATTTACTCACCTTCAAGTTCTTTCAAACCTGTATGATTTTCTTCTTCTTCTGAACACAAATCACCAAGAATGTCAGTAAACGGCGCAGGGCCCCATTGAAAATTCTGACTTTGAGTTTTTCCCATTCTGTGGAAGTCTAAGGGGCCTATTTGGATATTCTTCAAAATATCTTTCAACTATCCCTTTAATGCATCATATCAACAAACACTTTAGAAATTATACATTATTATATAATTATAAAGATTTGTTTTATTATTATTATAAAATGTATTTTTTTTTATTATTTATTTACTTTTTCTTTTTTTATTACAAATTTAACTGTAGCTCTTAATCTAAATCTCTTTTTTATTGTATTGATAATAATGTTTTTAGCTACAGATAATGCCTTTAATAATAATAATAATAATAATAAAAAATTCTATTCTATTATAATTTTTGTCCTCAAACATCACCCAAACATTCTGTAATTTACTCACCCTCAAATTTTAAACCTGTATGAATTTATTTTATCTTTTGAACACAAAGGAAGATATTTTGAAGAATGTTGGTAATCAAACAGTTGTGGGCCCCGTTTGATTACAGACATTCTTCAAAATATCTTCCTTTATGTTCCACATAACAGAGAAAGGTTTGGAACAACTTGAGGGTGAGTAAATGATGACACAAGTTTCATTTTTGGGTGAACTATCCCTTTAAATCACCCCAGAGGACCTCTACAGGCCATATTTGGTATGTGTCCTGTGTGCTTCACTCTTTGATCTCATTTTAGGCACTTTCGTGTTTGTTTTAATTTTGTCTTTATAGATCGTGGTTCATGCACTCCAGTGCAGTCACTATGTCATACTCTGGCACTTGGCTAAAGTCTCAGAGGGCAGTGCCAATAAGGTACAACACACACATACATGCCCAGTCCTGTGTGAGACTGTCATTTAGAGTGTTTAGAGTCACATTCTTGTCCAATTTCAGGATGAAATGGTGCTGTTGCGGAGGCAGGTGAGAGCTTTCTGTATGATGTGTCAGAGGTACCTGAACAGCATCAGCACTGCTGTCAAAGAACAGGTGAGTCTGACCTGCCACAGACCATGCGTCCTTTCTTCCATAGGGGATTCAGGGAAAATAAACTGTGTGTCCGTATGTTGCAGGCCTTCACCATTCTCTGCGATTCACTCCTGATCTTCAGTTATCAGATTGTGGCGTCGGGGCGGGAAGCTTTAGAGCCCCTGGTGTTCAGTCCAGATGCATCCTTACAGAGTGAACTACTAAACTTCATCCTCGATCACGTGTTTGTTGATCAGGACGAGGACAGCAGCACAGGTGAACAACAATCAAATACAAAGAGGACAGAAGACTGTTCTGATCCACTCTAAAATGGTCTTTGCTCCAGAGGCACAATCAGCTTTTGATTTGTAAAGCATCGGTCTAATTTCTGCACTACTAACATAACCAAATGAAGTTTTTTTTTAAAAGACTGCCACAGCGATATGGCTCATTTTTGAGTTTGGGGTCAGACTACTGTTGTTGTGGCATACCTTGTTTAAAATAAATGAAGCTGGATTTGTTTTCCGATGGCTTTATGAGCTTTTTGGATCTTTTACGTTTTAGTTACCTGAACTTTCAGTGGAGGGGCAGAAACATCTCATTTTTAGTTAAATCTTAATTTGTGTTTTGACGATTAACCAATGACATGTTTTTCATTCCATTTAAGAATAAGTTTTTGGTTTGGTGCTTTTGTAGAAAAACATTTAACATACACAAGCAGTCAAAATGTGGTAATTGTATTTAGTTTGTATACTTTTTTATTTTCATGTTCATGTTTTGTTTGTTTTTTGTTAAAAAAAGAGAAAATATATATTTTTTACAAATTATTATTCTGCAATTATTGGCAGTTTTTTTTTCACAATCCAATTCATCCATATCTGGGGTGTGTCTTGCAGACGATGAGGCCGGTAAGATTGAGGCGCTCCACAGACGCAGGAATTTACTGGCCGCCTTCTGCAAATTGATCATCTACAATGTGGTGGACATGAAGACAGGAGCAGATGTCTTCAAACAGTACATGAGAGTGAGTCCCACTCACAGTCGCTGCTGTGTTGTTACTTTTTTATTTTTGGTGCCATTATTGGTATAGGATAGTATATAGTACACAGGACATGAAGTCGGGGGTGGGGGGTATGGGAAAGATCCGTGAGCCTAGACTCGGGTCGCCCGAAGCACAACCTTGCTACAAGTCGGAGCGCTATAGGATCCGTCACAGTCCTCTGTGTTACTTGAAGCTCACAGTAACTCTCTGTCTCTTTCTGTGTGTAGTACTATAATGATTACGGTGACATCATTAAGGAGACCATGAGTAAAGCGCGTCAGATCGACAAGATTCAGTGTGCCAAGACTCTGATCCTCAGCCTGCAGCAGGTGAGATAGAACTTCCCTCCTTACATAGACCATCTCTGCCAGCAACACTGAATAACCGAAGAGTGATGTGTGTGTTTCAGCTGTTTAATGAGATGCTGAGTGATCTAGGCTGTAACTTTGATCGTTCCACATCTGCATTCTGTGGGATTAAAGAACTGGCCAGACGCTTCTCGCTCACGTTTGGACTCGATCAGATCAAAACCAGAGAGGCAATTGCAATGCTTCACAAGTAAGAACTCAAACATGCCTCCTTTCTTTCTCCTGTCAGTGTAAAACGTATATATTTATTTATTTCAAGGATTTTTATTTGCTACAATTTCTTACCATTGCACCAAAAGCAGCTCTTGATTGCATAAAGTTACTGAAACAAATTAATAATAAAAGTGAGTGGTTGACTAAAATGGGTTTTTCAATGGACGATACAAATATCTGATATGCATAATATTAATGGCATTTATGACAGCAAATGAGTTGCACACAAATTTGCTAAAATAAAATGAAAAGTGCGTGTGTGCATGTGTTTTTTGTCTTTTAGGGATGGAATAGAATTTGCATTTAAAGAACCCAGTCCACAAGGAGAAGGCGGCCCTCCTCTCAACCTTCCGTTCCTTGACATCCTCAGTGAGTTTTCCTCCAAACTACTGAGGCAGGACAAGAAGACTGTGTAAGACACTCACACTGAGAATCCCTTGCTTTCTCAGATCCCTCAGAGACCTAAGCATTGATATTCATGATGTATTCTTTTTTAAACCTTAAAAAATGTCTTTAGGAAGCCATTAGTTGTTATAAAAATATTTGTAGGTACAATTTACATTGGGGTGTAATTTGGAAAAATATACAACATGCAGCTTACAATTGTATTTGAAAAATAATGCATTTGAGCTAGTAAGTTAAATTTTTTGACCATTTAAATACTGTAGATGTAATTTAATTTAATCCACTTAATTTAAAAACATGTCAATTAAACATTAAGGTTGAAAATTTCAGATGTAAGCCTTTTCCTATCACTAGACATATTATTTTATTTATATATGTCTAGTTATGGGAAAAGGCTTGTGTGTGTATGTGTGTGTGTGTATTAGATTTCAGATACTTACTTTCTAAAAAGATACATTTGTTCCAAAAGTGTCAAGAATTGTGTCAGCCAAATGTATCTAAAGTATCATACATCTAATAAATAAAGACTTCAGCATGCTGTGGCCCACTAAAACTGTTGTGATTAAATTTCAATGGTCAACTACTATTATCTGTAGTTTTTACCCATATTTAGTTAATAGAAAAATGTTGCAATTCTGCTGCGCTGGGTCTCTGAAGGTTAACAGTGTACTGTCTTTTAAATTAGTTTCTCTACTGAAGTAAATGTATGTTCTTTGTTTGACCTCTGACATCTCCCATCAGGCACCTGTATCTAGAGCGGTTTATGACCTTTCAAATGGCACTGCAGAGGGACGATTGTTGGTTGCCGCTCATCTCCTACCGGAACTCGCTGCAAGCGGGCGCTGATGATGATACAATGTCTGTCATCAGCGGCATGAGCAGCAGGAGCTCCGCCCGCAGTCGCAGGAGCAAACCACCTGCCGCCAACAAGAGAAAACTTCCTGAGGGTGCGTGTGTGTTGAAACGTAGTTATATGATTACTTATAATCTCTACAGTAAAACTAAGTTTCCCTTTCCATTATCTTCTCTATCTGTCCATCTCTCAGAGGAGAGTAGCTGTAGCAGCAGTGACGTGAGTGCGTGGGTCAACCGAGAGCAGAGTGGCCCACACACTCCTGTAATGATGTCATCACCCCACATTGTCTCCACTGTCCTGCGGGACGCAAAGAAGCTTCGCCCAGAGCAGGGGTACATGGGAGTTTACAGTATGAGCAACGAAACGCAACACACACCCCTGCAGCAGCCGCACCAACACCAACACATGGACTACAAGTAAACATAAACACGCACAAACATTTATACAAATACTCCCTCTGTTAGCAAAGAGTTGACTGAGAACTGTTGTTTTCAGTTCTCAGGTCGCGTGGATGATGGCCCAAAAACAGCAGCAGGACAGAGCAAGCCTTCAGTACGGCAAGATGAGAGGCCACATTCAGCACACCATGTGAGTGCACATCTACAAACACATACACTACTGTTCAAAAGTTTGGGCTCGGTACGTTTATTCCGCTCAAGAAATTAATACTTTTATTCAGTATGGATAAATTAAATTGATCAAAAGTGAGAAAAGATATTTATAATTTTACAAAAGGTTTCTATTTCAAATAAAGGCGCCTATTTTGAATTTTCTGTTTATCAAAGAATCAATAAAAACAGTGCTACAGTTTCCATAAAAATATTAACTTCATCATTGACACAAGTAATGTTTCTTGAGCAACAAATCAGCAAATTAGAATGATTTCTGAAGGATCATGTGAAAATGTATGAAAATTCAGCATTGCATCACTGGAATAAATTACATTTTAAACTATATTGAGGTAATTTAAAACAGTCATTTTAAATTGTAATAATATTTCAAAATATTGCTGTTTTACAGCATTTTTATCATATGAATGCAGCCTTGTTGAGCATAAGAGACTTCTTTCCAAAAAAAAATGTACCTACCCCAAACTTTTGAACGGTTGCAACTCTCTACAATGCGAGTAAATCATGCGCATATGCAAGTAAATCTACACTCTGGCCAACTAAATATCTATTATTAGCCATTGGCTAATAAATGCTTAGATTTTACTAGCCAGTGTGTGTGTGTGTGTGTGTGTGTGTGTGTGTGTATACTTAGAGGTTAAGTATAAGTTTAGCATAGATATATTTTCCCTTGCTGAACACTGTGTTAGCACTTGAGAGTTTCGTTCTTGTTAAGTGATCTGTCTATTTCATAGAAGATTGCGGGAGTCTTTACATACCACGCAAAATTGTTGAGTTACATTGAAACAATATTCTGTGTTCATTTAGTTAATTTAGAATTATTCAGCTTTTAGGAACAAGTAGAAGATACACAGTTTTTTCCAATAGTAGGCGGAACTAATGCACAAACAGCAATCTCATTGGCTGTCGCTCATCTTTTACCGTCCCTGTTTTGATTTCAGCAAATCAGTTTGAGCAAGCCAAGTGCTGACAATGTGATTAATATTCATGAACCCAGCAGCTCATCAATCCTTAGTGCGTTGTATATTGTTATTAGTAGTAGAATTAGTATTAGTATTATCTAATTACTAATATCTTTTTTTTTTACAAAAACACTGAATGACCAACAATATCTTAAGCACCACCACTAGTCCTAAGTGAATGACAAGTATGAATTCATACATGGTTACCAAGTTTTAGTTCTAATTACTAAAGTTCTAATATTTAAATAGGGCTTGATTTTCGTAATAGCCTAATGCTTGATAGACTGATGTTAAAAGTGTACATTCAGATATTTAAAAAGCTGTGCCATTTTTCAAAGATATTGGAAAAATTGGTAGAATTATTTATAGTGTAAAGTATAATATATATAATAAAGTATATTAGTCTAACATCTAAACTAAAAAAAATAATACTAGCCAATAGCGATTCTATTGCCAAAGTTTGCATAGAGGGTTGGGTTGTGATATTAGTGATATTTACTTTTTTTATTATTTACTTGTTTGCCAGTCGCCGTGGCAGCGGACTGATGGAGGATGACGAGGAGCCAATTGTGGAGGATGTGATGATGTCATCAGAAGACCGACTGGACGACCTTAATGAGGGCATGGACTTCGACACCATGGACATTGATCTGGTAGGAATCGGAGTTCAGGGAAGCATAATATGCAGTGTGATCCCTTTCTTACTAAAAGATTTACTGTCACCCAATCAGGTGCAGAGTCACAATGAGTCCATCTAATCCAATATCCATTCACTGCAGGATCAACACACTCATACATAGAGAGAAAACACATTTTGTGTGTCATTGCTTTTAACTTGATCTTTTTTTGTCCCTCTGAAGCCTCCATCCAAAAACCGCAGGGAGAGGTCAGAGCTGAAACCAGACTACTTTGACCCTGCCTCCATTATGGACGACTCGGTGAGCATTAATTCGGCCGATTCATTTATTACCGTATTGTTCTGAATATAAGACGACCCTGATTATAAGACGAACCACCCCTCCCCACTCCTTTTCCCAAAATGTACCTTTTACTTAGCAATGCATTAAAAACACAGATTTTTTCACACAGAAGTCACTTTGAAACCAATCACTTTCTTTTGGAATCTCTGTGACTTGAACCCTGTTACCATCATTAGAAGCAACTTGCATATAGTTATCATTATAAGTCTTGGTTCTTGATGTGAACGGCCTGAACTCTTTGCACCTGCAATTCTGGGGTTATAAGTTAAAGCGACTCTGTGTGTTTTGCCTTCCAGGTTCTTAATGTCTCCATGTTCTGAGACGGGTAAACGAGAGCAGCGGTGACATGTTTCTCCTCTTCTGACTTCACTCCATGGACTAAATGCACACAATGGTGCTGTGTATCGTTCCCTCCTAAAAACACACCATAACTTTCCATCTGTACATATAACAGACAAACATTTACAGCATGAGATCAGACTTATCTATTCATGCTTTTTTGTAATGCAGGTTTAAAAATAGCTGTTTTTGTAACTCCTGGAGGAGTTTTGATTTTTAGGTAATTTTGTAAAGACAATCAGTTGTAAATGACTTTATAAAGGGTGATTGAAATCTAAAATTTATAACTCAACTTTCCTTGAAGGGTTTAGACTTGCAGTGTCTGTTTTTTCTCAAGTACTTCTATCTCTTTGTTTTGCTTTTTAACCATCACTCACTGTTTTCGCTTCCCTGAAGTAGGTTAAAACTCATATTGTGATGAAATTCCTCACTTGTATGTTGGTGGTTGGCTAATTGAAAGTTTTTTGTTTTTGTTGGTCCTCTAAAAGCTCAAAGCACTTGTGCTGATTGGATTAGATTGGATTTTGTTAGCCTGCCCCTCCCTCAGATTAAATACATTTCTGAATATATATTTCAACTTTAAAGTCTAAAGGTATTTCTGCATAAAGGGCATTTACCCCCATTTTCAGAGAAAAGCTCTTTCTGTAAAATATATCAAATTTCTTTTTAAATTTGAATGCGGTATTATAATATATATATATAATTTTGTTTTACACAAAATGTGTAAAGTAATGTGAATCATTGCTGGTTTATATTTAAGTTAATGTTTTTATGTTTGGTATCCAACCTACTGTTTCATTCACGCTTCATCTGTCCTGAGAGAATCGCTGATTCTTTTCTCTTTTTACTTTTATTTTGGAAAGGCTCCACTGTGAAAAATTCTATAATCTTCTCCTCTTGTGTTGTTCATTGAGGTATGGATTCAGGTTGTGCGTTGTTTCTGAGGTTGGGTAGTTGAAAATCATGAATGGCTTGTTAATCAGAGCGAATCATGACGATTGTTTTTGTGGTAAGAAATCTTGGTGTATATATAACCATGGTGATTGTATGCAGGGTAAATACATTTCTGCAAGGAGCTTTTGTTCAGGATTGGAAAGGAAATATCTTTTTATATGCATTTCACACTTAGTTGATAATTTTTCCCGCTTTGATTTTAATTTCCAGTTCTGCAATGTCTCCTTATTTCCAAAAGTGTGTGAGTGTATGTATTTTAATGTATTGGACTGTACATAAAAAACAAGATGTTTTATTCTATTTGCAAGATGTCAGTTGTTTCATTTCCTGTTTATGCATTTATATTTGGATACAAAATAAACCCTAATGATCTTTAGCACTGCTTTTTAAATCAGCAGCTCACAGAGAAAATTGTATTCTGTTAAATGTTTTGTTGAAGAATACTGGAATTCAAAATGATTTTTCTTTTTTTTTCTTTGTTTTTGTGTCATAGATAAAATACAAACATTTGTCATACAAATCACTGTTGCTTCATTGATCTCTTCCTATGAACCATGAATGCAACTGACATTTTCTGGGTCATGAACAAGAAGGTCAGTGTTCAACAGTGGACTAATCAAAGCCTCCATTCACAAAAAGAATCAATGACTGAACAAACACATCCGACCAGAACAAATGACAGATTGGTGGTAAACACCGCAGCATAACAAACCTTTACTGAACATGAGGGGGTAGTTGTCGTTTTTATGCAATAAGATTGTTTTAAAACACTCTTTAATGGAACTTTAGAATAATGTTGTGCGCCCTGGGTGTAAAAATGATGTCTACAACTTTAGTTTAAAGCATAACTGGTCAGGTTGCAGAAATAAACGCGTATTCCATACTGTCTTTTTTGGACATTTCAAATGCGCGTGTGCAGATCAATATTGAAGGTTAATGAATATGATTCAAAAGAGTACCAAGTGTGTAAATATATTGACTGAAATATTTTCAATTGAAGTGAAAGTTGGAATAGTAGTTCTTCAAATCAAACGACAAGGGGCGCTGTAGTTCCTCGCATCGACCGGAAATCTCTGCCATGACAACTTCACGGCACGAGCAGCTTTGAACTATAGGGGCTGGCTGCAGACTCAGAGGACGAGTGGAGCTCCACTCAAGAGTGGAAATACGTCACCTCCACTAGTAGAGCGCCCCAGCGTATATACGTCATCCAACCCAACCGTCACGCATAAGGAAGTAGTTGAAATAATCGCAACAAACCCCAAATATATATATATATATATATATATATATATATATATATATATATATATATATATATATATATATATATATATATATATATATATATATATATATATCTTTTTCTCCATCCTACACCCACTTTGAAATTGAATTAAATTCACTTCTTAAATCTCATTATTACATAAAGAATAAGAAAACCCTAAGGTTTGAGGAAAATCTAAGCATTTAAAGCCATCCTTGTAATTGTTTTGTTATTTTATAAAATAAAAAAATCGTATCAAAGCAGCATACTAAGAAATAAACTGAAAATGTGAATTATTTATTAAAGTTAAATATTACATTTATTAAAAATAACTTGAACTAATCATTTCAAAGTGATATACTAAGCTTTTATGGTTTATGACATGAAAAATTAGCAGCAGGTTAAAAATCCGTATTTTGAGGGCCTCTGCCTTTTGTTTTGTTTTTACCATAGAGTTCAAATACCAATGTAACATTCCATACATCTTAGAAAGTTATGAAATAAATCTTAGAAACATTATGTTAAATACATTAGTTTATATTAAAATGTGAACACAAATAATTTAGAACTTAACCAAGATTTTGTATTTAAAGCAAAACAACAACATTTACAAACAATTTATTAGTTTTAATTTTGAGTAAAAAATTAAAACAAAAAAACACATCTTTAACTATATTGACAACACACATTAACTGCAAGTGACCACAATGGTTACAGTAAAGACACATTGCGTGCATTCACACACTTCATGGTTCAAGACCTCCATCATCTATAAAGCAATCCCAGCTACAGTAGCCAGGGTGGTCATCTGAAGAGTAAAACCCCAAAAGCACTCCCCGTTGTCCATTTCCCTGGTAGCCAGCCCCACAGTCTTTGTAAAGCTGGCTGCACTGTAGACGGCTGCATCTAGAGATGGTGTACGGCTTCCTGTAACTTTGACAGTGGCTCTCTGAAAGTCTTTTCCAATTCACTACACCTGTTCAGTATCACAAAACAATTATGACAGCACATTAAGTCACAATTTAGACAATAAATTAACAAATCTGAAACTGGTAGAAGTTTCATGTTAGGAAAAATAAGAGTGAGATCAACCTAGCCTAATTGTTATATCCACAAAAACAAGCTGGGGCTACCACACTTATATAACTCACTATCAAGCCAGCAGAAGTGTGCCTCCTGCTGAAAATGCTCCTGGCTGACAATGCTGTTAAATCTCTGGCATGTCAGAGCCAGCCTGAGGATTGCAGAGCAGCCGTCTTTTAGAATGACGAAGACAAGGATCCTCGCAAATGTTATCTGGAAACTGTATATATGAAACATGATTTAATATATAAAGTCATTACAAACATTTCCATCAACATTTAAAGTGATTATGAACATGCCTGCAAAATGTCAGTGGCCACTGCGCCATCCTGTGAAACTCTTGTCATTTTGCTGGTAGTATAGATGCCTTTAAAAAAGTCAAACATAAAAAAAACTGTGTTTATGAAACAGCTGCATATACTACAGCTACTTTCACCACTTTTCACCAAAATATTACCAAAGTGCTGCGTCTCCTTTTCCTAGGCACACGAAATACAGGTGGCAGACTTCCATCCCCCATCTTCCTGCCTTCCTGTGTAAAATGTGCAAATCTTCGACCATGTCTGTAATTGATATTGACCAAATATGTTCATGCTTTCCCAGTTTGAAAGTAGTATCTATTAATGTATTACTTTTCATTTTCACAAACCATACCCCTCAATCTCAAAGTTCTCCAGCAAAACCTTGCACCACCACCTCCTCAGATATGGCATGTCAGACTGAAGGTACAAACAGTTGTAATGTAATTCACCACAATTAACATATACAATAGTTTAACATTGAACATTTTATGTCAACACTAAAACTGCACTTACAGTGGTGAAATCAAATGCTGCCTCCATAACTATGTACCAGGTATACTGTAAATGCAGAAAGGCTGTTATGTTGCCATGTTTTACTGAGCATAAATTCACCAAGATTAATACAACTGATGTACTCAGTAACAGCATTACTGTGTGTAATGGACACAAGGAATATTGTGTGGACATCCCTCATCATCCTACAAATGAGCTTGGCAACTCACCATAACCATGAATACTCCACAGTCAATCCCAAAATGTTGTAGGGGTAGCCCCTGTTTGAAGAAAGAACACTCATTAGGAATAATTTACAATGACCATCAACCTTATACATGTTGTTCTTGTATAAATTCGTTGTAAATTATTATTACCTCAACATCCAGGCCTGACCGTTCTTCCCATGGCCCAGGCATGAGATTTTGTGCAACAGCCCTGATAAAAATAAAGACAATAAAGACAATGGTTGAACATCAAATGCCTACAATGCTTACATCCTCTGAACGTGAGGTACTATAACTATGCAGTTTGTCCAAGCAGCCTTGACAAGTCAGGGGAACGTGACTGCCGAGTAGATGCATTAACGTGGGCAAGTCAGGGGAACATGACTGCCGAAAATAGTTGCATTAATGTGGACAAGTCAGAGGAACATGACTGCCAAAATAGAGCATCCTGTTGTAACCTCAAGATGTCTCGGTAGGGCTTGTGGCCAAAGCCTTGTTCCTGCTGTGAATACTGCGAATCGAGGAACAGTATCCCTCTTTTGAGTGGCATCATTACCTATGAAAATAGTCTTGGAAATGAATTAACCTATCATGCATATTCCAATAAGTGTTGAAAAGATTAATCTTCATAGGCTTCTTTTCCACATCAACAGCTTGACAAACTTTTTAGAATGCATGCATCACTTACACATAGCAAAAAATGCCCTTTTGTCCACAGCGGAATATAAGAGCATCTTTCTCTGTAGAGTTGACCTTAAAGAAACCATGTTAGGTTGTCAATTCAAAAATGTTAAATGATTGCTGTACAAATGGGTAGGTACTTACAGGAAGACTATCTAGAGGGTCACAACTCAAAGGTGAGAGCCATGTTGGGGGGATGTGGAGGTCCATAATAAAGACATTTTTCCCTACAGAAAGAAAGCTGACTTGCTTACTTGTTTGTATTACACAGAATGCATATAGGTCCCACTAAAATATACATGTATACATACGTGTAGCTCGACTATCTCCTTCACAAGCCTCAGACAGGCATTTCCCACCTGTGCATATGTTTTAATTATTTTTTGTACTGTATTAGATATTACTTTCACTTTCCAACAAAAATCTTTCACCCACCATTGAGTCCATTTCCCTGTTTAGACCTAAAGATACCAGGTTCACCCTGGTCAAACATGTAGGACCATCCTTAATAATCATTTCATTGTCAGGCCTATCCTCATCCAGAACATAGCTGACCTACAAGCAAGAAAGAGCCAAAGAGAAATGTAAATTTAAAAAGAAGTATTTAAACACTTGCAACACAGGCAACATCAACAAAATCCTTCAATTACTTCAATGGCAGAAATGGGATTCTGTCAAATAAGCCATGCATTCATGTACCAGCTGTTCCTGGAGGGGATGATCTCCTCCAGCTGCCCACAATGTTCTGCAGGGCCTGAGGTTGCAGATGGCAGTAATGGTTGCACAATGCTGCCCACAATGGTGTGAAGGGCCAACATCTAAAAGAAAGGTTATAGACTTAGGGTCATATTTACTAAACAGGGAAAATTAGCGTGAGAGCGCAATTCCATAAAAGTGCAGTCCTGCGCATGATCTACAATGTAAAGGACACAGACACCGGATGTGCGTGTCTTTGGTACACCCGGACAGTATTTTTTTTAACGCCAAAGAGGGTTTGCGCTGATGCAAACTGTTAGTAAATCTGGCCCTTAGTCTTATTAATGCTAGTATTCATTAATCTCACTGCATTTAATCTAACAGTAGCATTCACCTCAACAATAAACTGTTCCCAGTTAGTAGGCGTTATTTTTTTCAACTTGTATTCATAATGCTCACTGCGTGTTGGTGCCTCTTCAGTGGGTGGTTGTGAAGCTGTGCTTTCAGTCGATCTTGTATCAGCTGGAGGAAGTTGAGGTCCTTAAGGTTGAGCAAAAGAGCACCTGATGTTATGAACCAAGTACATTACTAGAATATGCAGTACAGTTGATATTTTACATTTTGACAAAACATGAACAATTACGTCACATGGATCAAGCCTAATTACATGACTGACTTTATATTATTAATGTTAAAGCAGTTTACTTGTTGCTGAAGGTGCCTGTGCCACCACAGTTGTGCTTTGTTGTTTTGATGCATCTGATTGCTGGGCTAAGGACACAAAGATGACATGAGCACAGCAAAACCAGAACAAAACTATGTCTGTGTACTAATGTTATGTAAATTCAACACAGAAAAGTACTGCATCATTCACCTATGACAGCTTGTCCCAAAGCAGACAAGGTGATGGTGCTCAGAAGTTCCAGTCGGCGTCAGAGTTTAACTGCCTCTCCAGAAGTGCTCTATTTGTGGAGGTGTTATGACGATGGATAACACTTCTCATAAGAAAAACATGAGTTGATGGAGCCATGTTGTTGAAGAAGTAATTACTTTTGCGCATTTTGGCAAAGAACTGCTCAGCAACTTGGCTATTTAACCACCCTTTCAGCTCAGGGACAAGTTGGATCCTGCGCAGTATGTCCTTTGGATCTGTGGCGTTTTTCTCATGGAAACGATCATATAAAACATAGTGCTCAGATGATCCAGTGACCGGATGAGCATCTTCCTCCCCACAATGCACCCTTTCATGCAGCCATGGCAGTGACACCTGCAATTTTCCATCCCTGGCTGCCTTCACATTCTCTTCTGTGGGTTCGGACAGTCTGCCCTCATAAGGCTGGAAAGGCAGTGAATGAGGAACCCGCAAATTGGTGTGTGTCGCCAAACCTCTTGCAAAATCATAAACGCAGACATTTGGGAAGTGCTTCCAGGAGAGCAGAAGATCTGCAAAGTCCCTGGGACTTTCAGCACGTAGATTAAATTTGATGCTGTATGCAATGCCATGTGGGCAAAGTACTACAGACCATCCACCTGAGAATAAAGATTCAATAGATTGTAAAGTGTGTAACTTACAACACCTTAATACCATGGTTTACAGAGCAACATTGTAACTTACCAGATGCACCCCATATGCTCTGGAAGACCTTGTCATATGTTTGTCTGCTCTTCATGTTCTCCTTCAGTCTTGTTATGAGATCAAGGCGGGAGCCCTTGGTGTCGATGTTGCAGGCTCTGCACAATTTTCGCACAATTCCAACCTGATAAAATTTATGACAAACAGTAAACAGACCATTTACTGGACACTTTCTTACCCCTCAAATCCAGAGAGCTTCATCACCAGGCAACATCACCTTTTGTTTTGCCAGCTCATCAATCAGATGGTCCTCAGTAACACTGCTCAGCTGTGCTTCAGATGAAGAGGGGCTTGTTCTCACTTTTTTGAACTCTGTGTTAAGAACAGTGCCACTTTGACGTGTTTCACTCCCTATCCAGGGTGCCCAGTGTTCGTAGTTTGGACTGACAGTGAAAGGATTGTTTGCACTGCCTGAAAAATGTGATCCATTATTTGTAATCCAAATTGTGTTTACAGTGTAGAATCTGATGTACTATAGTGTTCACCATAACTCACTTTGGAAAAAACCTTGACTTATCATAGCCAGATGAACAGAATTCCAAAAACTCTCAATGTCATGTTCACCGTTGAAGTCATCAGGTGGTGCTTTGAGGTCACTGACTGTAATGAATCACACCATAAGGGAAAAACAGAACCTCTGAACTGTAAACACACAAACACATCGCAATTTCACTTACCTGCCAGCTTGAAAACCCCTTTCCTGTGTAAATCCATGACTACGACAGGTGGGTAAAATCCACAATTGATACAGGAGTAAGTGTACTCTGTGTCAGTCAAAGCCTCAAAGTGGCAATAGGCATGAAATATGACATTCCTGGATGGAAACGTCTCTCCTCTTAACCCCTCCAATGAATCCACAACTCTTGACACTGACACATGATTCTAAAGTGTGAAGCAAACACAAATAAGTCTGAGATTAGACAGTGACACATTGTGTTCTTGTTGCTTAAGGATGGAAACTTCAAAATAACAACAACAACATAAAAACAATATGTAATGTTCCATGTACATATAACCCATAGTCAAGTTATTTTGAAGGAGAAAAGATTAATACTCACGGTAACATTTTCTCTGAGAAACACACAGAGTTCAAGGGTGAGAAAAATGTGGTTATCAAAGTTGTGAAGACCATCTTTCCACTCCTGGTACCTATACACCATGTTGCACTGTGGACATATCCTATGGTATGTTGAAATATCTGTAAAACACAAAATGTCAACCTATCACAATACTAGCCATCACTGATCTCGATAGCTCATTACATTAGTCATACTCCTCTGACTTACTGTCTATCAAGCCCATCATGCTGACAATCCTAGTGTTTTTGGTAACTAGTACAGCCTCTTCAAGTGCAGGATGTCCAATGCATAACTGGCACGTCGTCTCAAGAGGAAAGAACTGCTTCGGATATTCCGTCTTCATTCTCGGTGTTAAAACTTCTTTTGGCAGTGCTTCTGGAATTTTTTTCTCTTTGAAAATGTACTGCACACTTCTCTTCATATCAGTGGTGTCTAGGAGACTGCAACCCTCTGAGCTTGGTGCTGTAGGCACCTCTGACTTGAAGAGGTTCCTTTGGGTTTGGAAAAGATGCCACTTTGAGATGTGTATGTGTGGACAAGATGTCCGTGGCTTTGTGCAGGGACAATGCCAGGTGTTCCTTTGAGTGTTATAGGTGACCATTATCCTCCCAAGTCGGCTAAAACTATGAATGTCGGGCTCATGTATTGACAAGCATATTTGTGATGGAGACCCACAAAAGTCCACAGACACACAAAGAGGAGCATGCACTGCATAAGCAGCCTTTTGCCTCTTCACACATATAGCTGCCTTTGCCTCTCCAAAAAATTTGAATGTCATCATATCCCTCAGGATGTCTTCTCTAAGAAATGTCTCTGCAGCTGTCTCTCTACAGTAGTCTACAGAGCGAATGTGAGAGCACAAACTGTAGCTTAATCCACTCCGCTGAGCCAACAACTGATACTGCATACATTCCTCTAGCTCACATCTAACTTGGTGTATTTTTCCCCATGTTTTTCTCTGGACATGGACTGGCAAAGAAAACCCATGTCCAGTTTTTGCACAGCAAATATGCCATTTGTCTCATCAACAGCAACACTCTGCAGATGACAGGCCTGAGTGATATCGCGAGACAAATCTGCATGTCTCCTCAAGAGGTGTGTGTTATAATTCTTCTTGAGGAGATTAAGGTTGCAATGGGGACACCTGGCAGACTTCCCATAAACCTCTGCTGCACCTTGCACCAGTTGCCGTGCATACAAGTGGTCTTGTACAGGCAGGTAAGGCTCCGCTGATGGGGTGGCACGAGACAGGCCATGCTCCGCTGATGGGGTGGCACGAGACAGGCATTGCTCCGCTGATGGGGTGGCACGAGACAGGCCATGCTCCGCTGATGGGGTGGCACGAGACAGGCATTGCTCCGCTGATGGGGTGGCACGAGACAGGCCATGCTCCGCTGATGGGGTGGCACGAGACAGGCCATGCTCCGCTGATGGGGTGGCACGAGACAGGAATTGCTCCGCTGATGGGGTGGCACGAGACAGGCATTGCTCCGCTGATGGGGTGGCACGAGACAGGCCATGCTCCACTGATGGGGTGGCACAAGACAGGCCAGGCTCCATAGACAGTGAGGTCAGTTGATTGTAGCACAAGACCAAATGCTTTTCCATATCCACTCTTCTTATAACAGTCCGTGAACAGTAGAGGCAGTGGTAATGCCCTGCAGCACGGCATGGTAATCTGCACCTGTACAAAATTTGGCCTGAAACAAAAAAAGTCAAACAAAAGAGTAATATAACAATAAAATAGGAAAACTAGATACTTACATGTCAATGTGCACATGTAAAAAGACTTTGAGTTTTAGGGTGGCAACTTACCTTTAAAATGCAAATAGTGCTGCATCCTTCATGCTAATCCTAGCCCTGGAAGTAAGAAGTTAAGAAGTAAAGCGAGTGAGAAATTAAATATGAAAATAACCTTTTAACATATTCACAGATTCAAATTTCCAGGACATTTAGTGTGGAAAAAAACATGTAACAGTGAAGTTACTGAATATTTTTCGTAATAAAAAAAAAAAAACCAGGCAAAAGATTTTCATCCAAAATAAGTGTTGTAGTATTACCAACAGAGCAACATATATTTTTAATATCAGGAAACCAAATCCTGTCAGAATATACTGTAATTCCTTCACAGCTTTATAAAAATCATGAATGCAATTTGAAATAAGGTGAACAATTACTTCAGAAAATATTTTTTTCTGTCAGAAACCCTTCTTTGACACCAAATCCTGTCAGAATATACTGTAATTCCTTCACAGCTTTATAAAAATCATGAATGCAATTTGAAATAAGGTGAACAATTACTTCAGAAAATATTTTTTTCTGTCAGAAACCCTTCTTTGACACCAGATCCTGTCAGAATATACTGTAATTCCTTCACAGCTTTATAAAAATCATGAATGCAATTTGAAATAAGGTGAACAATTACTTCAGAAAATATTTTTTCTGTCAGAAACCCTTCTTTGACACCAAATCCTGTCAGAATATACTGTAATTCCTTCACAGCTTTATAAAAATCATGAATGCAATTTGAAATAAGGTGAACAATTACTTCAGAAAATATTTTTTCTGTCAGAAACCCTTCTTTGACACCAGATCCTGTCAGAATATACTGTAATTCCTTCACAGCTTTATAAAAATCATGAATGCAATTTGAAATAAGGTGAACAATTACTTCAGAAAATATTTTTTCTGTCAGAAACCCTTCTTTGACACCAGATCCTGTCAGAATATACTGTAATTCCTTCACAGCTTTATAAAAATCATGAATGCAATTTGAATTAAGGTGAACAATTACTTCAGAAAATATTTTTTCTGTCAGAAACCCTTCTTTGACACCAAATCCTGTCAGAATATACTGTAATTCCTTCACAGCTTTATAAAAATCATGAATGCAATTTGAAATAAGGTGAACAATTACTTCAGAAAATATTTTTTCTGTCAGAAACCCTTCTTTGACACCAGATCCTGTCAGAATATACTGTAATTCCTTCACAGCTTTATAAAAATCATGAATGCAATTTGAAATAAGGTGAACAATTACTTCAGAAAATATTTTTTCTGTCAGAAACCCTTCTTTGACACCAAATCCTGTCAGAATATACTGTAATTCCTTCACAGCTTTATAAAAATCATGAATGCAATTTGAAATAAGGTGAACAATTACTTCAGAAAATATTTTTTCTGTCAGAAACCCTTCTTTGACACCAGATCCTGTCAGAATATACTGTAATTCCTTCACAGCTTTATAAAAATCATGAATGCAATTTGAAATAAGGTGAACAATTACTTCAGAAAATATTTTTTTCTGTCAGAAACCCTTCTTTGACACCAAATCCTGTCAGAATATACTGTAATTCCTTCACAGCTTTATAAAAATCATGAATGCAACCTATATTGCCACTGTCATCTAGTCCTTATCACTTTCATTTTATCAGATTTCTTTTTTAGTTGTGAAGTTAGTTATAATTTGTAAACAGTTTGTGGAAAAATAAAAGTTGCTCACCTCAGGAAATAGGCTTACTTTGTTGCTGAGTTGTTGCTGAGTGGATGAGTAAGAAGGGGGGAAGTGGTATTGAAATTGGCAGCAATCCAATCAGCCAATCAGAACATATCTCCAAGGCACATGATGCAAGATGGTAACCTTTGGCCAATGATTTTCAATTATTTGACCCCAGCTCTCTCTCTCTCTCTCTCTCTCTCTCTCTCTCTCTCTCTCTCTCTCTCTCTCTCTCTCTCTCTCACCACCCTCCCCTGTTCACTTCTTCAAGCTCAAGAATGCTGTTTTATTATTATTTATTAAAAAATATTTTCTGAAGTAATTGTTCACCTTATTTCAAATTGCATTCATGATTTTTATAAAGTTGTGAAGGAATTACAGTATATTCTGACAGGATTTGGTGTCAAAGAAGGGTTTCTGTTTTTTGTTTCTGACAGAAAAAAAGTTTTGTTGTTCAACTTTTTCAAATTACATTGATGCTTTTTATAAAGTTGTGAAGGAATGACAGTATCATAAAATAAATTCTCACAGGAATTTCAAAGTTTCTGTAATGGCATCTAGAGTAATGGTTTCTATTCAGATTTTCGGTCAAAATCACAGCGGTATGTATGAAGCTCTGTGACGAATTCGCGCCCCGATGGTGAAGCATTTCCATTGACTGCATTCTGCCGGCATTGGCCAATCACAAAAGTCGACATTGAGGAACAACAGGGGCGTAAAACTGGAGGTGACGTATTTCCTGTTCGCGAGTGGAGCTCCACTCGCCCATAGTCTGCAGCCAGACGCTTCTCGCTTTGAACTCAACGGCGGAGGACGCGCACTTTCTTAAAGTGTGACGTGAAATATTTATCAAAACATTTCGATTTAAACATTTATTTAAGACCTCTTTTTGCAAGACCGGGATTTTAGTGGTTATTATGGATCTGTGGGGAGCAGAAAAGTTGAACGCGCCGGCGGACTTCATGAAAGCTTCAGACGGATGTAAGTTAACGTAAACAAATGTAAAATGATCCGAATAATGACCGACATAAACCAAATAAACAAATACAAACGAGCTGGTGCTCTTATATAATTATTCTTTGATTAATATTTGTGATATTACTACATATGATATCAAAATAAGCACTATATTTGTGTAACGTTATATCAGGGGAGTTGACTATTAGACATGTCAAGCAAGTTAACGTTAGCGACAGCTGTTTTGTGTGATATGATACATTTCATCTAATGTTAACACTATTTTAAAAATAGGATTTTTATATTATCTTAATTGAAGTTTATTTTTAATTTGAACTTCATAGTCTACATGGACTATATGTACTTCTAAAAATTAATTAGTCTCTTACACCGCAGGACTTTAACGCTAGAAAGCCTTCCGTTTCACATTTGATACACATTTCTATGTATCTCTAAAGTATATATACGCGACAAAAAACACTTTCTCATGTTTTATATTTCGGTAAAAACTTAAAAGACACCCAGATGCTCAGGGGACACAAACTCAAAAGAGAGATTTGGAGGTCCTTTCTTTCTTTCTTTCTATCATTCTGGGTTTATTACATTAATAGTCTGTCTGTTTGACTCCCAGCATCTGTCCTTAACCCTACTCCTCTGATGACACCTGCTCAGTTTACTGGGGGTCCCGTGGCCCAGCCCACAGCTTCACAGACCACGCCCACCCAAGCTCTGCCACAGTCCAAACCTTTCAGAGCTCCACCCCCTTCTAAATTTAATGAGGGAGGGCTCACCTGGACAGAGACTGCTGGAGTGGAAGCATGGCGGCCCACCCATCACAAACACCAGAGCGATAAAATGTTACAGCAGCGCTCTGAACTCAGGTAGACAAGTACAACAAGCACTGCCCCTGTTGAATCCAGTGATTTTAGGGGTCTGTCTATAAATTCATCTCTCTCTCTGTCAGGTTACAAGAAGATGAGAGGAGCAGCTCAAAGCCCCTGCTGCAAGAGATGGAAAGGTTAAGAGAAGACAAGGAAACGATGGTGGTCGAGATGGAGCGTCTGAAAGGAAGAGTAGAGTGTTTGAAAGAGCAGATCAGAGATCAGCAAAGCCAAATAAACAGGTACAAAAATGCAGACTGACTGACTGACTGCATGTCTGTTACTTTCACACTGTGAAATATATGTGTGTGTGTGCAGACAGTGTATGGAGCGTGATGAGTTACACAGTGAACTGAAGAGTTGCAAGTCTGAACTCAGTATGAGCCAAGACCTGGTAAATACATGAATACACTATTACCTTACAATATTACCTTATTCTATGATCTTTGAGAACAGTTTTATATATATATATAGAACGGTCAGATGGTCAGAAACGCTAGTTTCTAAATACATCTTTATTTTGTGTGTCTAGCTTTTAAGCTTAAAAAAGGAGTATAAATTAGAATGTCAGCGTTTGGAGAAAGAGTTGCAGGACTCTAAGCAGGAGATGGGGAGACTGCACCAAAAATTAGAGACACAGGTAAGGCATAATTAACACAATATTGGCAATATTTTGTTTCCGAAGCAATGATTTTCTGGTATTTTAAGTATCTTAAAGGAACACTACGCACCTTTTTTTTTCATCTAGCACAGTGGTTCTCAGCCTTTTTAGCATGAAAGGCCCCCGTATTTCCAACACAACATCCCAAAAAATATTCAAATCCTATATAGGCTAAGATATTATCTGTATGTATGCAGTAACTATTTCAAAACTGTGGAGGAGATAAACAAATTAACCATTATTCTTGGGTTGTATATATTGAGATAAATTAATTAACCATTTTTTTAAAAATCAAAATTTTCTTAAAGGGCCACCTGAAATCAAAATATTTTTTTTTTAGCTTTTAGTATAAATATGTTAGCCTTAAGGTTATGAATGTGCTGGTGTGCTCCAAAACAATGACAAAATTTGCATTTAGGAGATATAAGTATTCAAAACTTACAGTATCTCACTTTCGTTTAAACGAATCACAGATTTTGATGACATCATCGCAGACTTCACCTACTCATCAAATCTTCTGTCCAATCAAATGCTCTCTAGAATCTGAAGCGCCCGCCCCCTACACTATAAATATACGCTGACGCTGCGGCTGAAATCGGTCAGCTGTTAACACATTTACTATTTTCTACATGGGGAATGGCACATAGCCCACTATATATGCGATTCAGACAGTGTAAATATGCTTTCAGTTGAGACAAACAAAGTCTGGTTTCACGTTAGTTCTTGCGCACCGCCACAGCGGACACACAGTCTCGACCAGAGCCGTTGACTAGAGACAGGAGAGCGCAGCGTGGATCATATGCGCGAGTCGGTGGAGACAACCAAACATATCAGACCCGTTTAAATTCTGCTGTATTTCACAGCGATATGGAGGAGATTATGGTAATAAATGGTTAGAGGTTAGGAGGAGGAAACACTAGCGTTACCAAACAGAAAAGCTCTAGTCAAACTGTGGTACATATTAACGAAACGCTATTGGCTGTTTCAAAAAAGGGGAGGAGCTGCTAACAACTGGAGCCCTTTCAGGGGAAATTATGTCAACACACTGAATAATGCGGTGCGTTTCAAGGCACTTCAGCGGGCCTTTAATTTTTATTTTTTAATATCTTAATATCTATTAGATTTAGAATTAAATTGTTTAATATATTCATAGCCATTTATTTGGAAGTTTTTCTAGGTTGAGAAACCACTGCAGTAGCGGTTAGCGTTATTATAGTTGATTTGTGAGCCGTACGGATCAGGAAAGTATGCGATTAGTGGATTAATTGCAAAGTCAACCATCATTTGCATGTGTTTTTAATTCTTACCAATTTACACATTCAGGCAATTTTAAACCATTCAAGCACAAGAAGAGGAAGAAAGAGAACACAATTCGGTACTCTCACGCTGTAATCTTTGCGCACAGCCACACACACCCAAGTGCACACACACACACACACATATACATACATACATACATACAGAGAGAGCCGTGTTTCAATAGCGTGCGTACACCAAATTGATTTTTTCCGCATCTTCTTGCTCTTGAACGGACACATACACACAAAATTATATCAAAATACACATCTAGTATATAGCTAGTATTCCAGTAAACACAGTCGTTTGTGTCTTAAGTGAATGTAAACAGTTGAGAAAGAAATCAGATGTGTATCATTATATTGGATCCATGCATTAGGTCATTAATGTTAATCAAACAAGATTAATCTATATTTAATTTTTCATTCAAATATTACATTACTTCCTGAATGCTACTCTCTTAGACCTTACTTTATTTGTAACTTTGTTATATTGTATTTGTTTGCTTTTAATTTGTATTTGTTCCTATTTTACTGTTCACTTGTCTTTAATAATGTTTCAACTCGATTAGTTAGGCTAGTAGCTTATGATGTGCTATCAAAGTCCTTTTTTTCCGATCCGAAAATGTATCCGGTTTATGATTCAAAGACAGTAATATGATTAAATTTTCTTTGATATTTCTATGTGATTTAACTTTCAACCTCTTTGAATATCAGAATGTGATAACTGATGCTGTACATGAAGTGAGTTCACTGAGGACCCAAATACAAGAAGTGATATCGGAGAGAGATGAGTTAAGAAATCAGCTGAGGTGAGTATATAAAAAATATGTTTGCTCATATTTCTGTTTCTAAATGACAAATAATTTACAGGTCTTTATGTGAAGTCGCAAAATTGCTGTTTATGCAGTGTCCTGAACAGCTCATTGCTGGAACAGTCTGAGTGTGTGCAGAAACTGCGCACATACATTGGCAGCAACATCACTGAGAGAAAAGAAGAGGAAGAGCTTAGACGACAGATACAGGTGTGTACACACTCCCACATACACATGTGCAGTCCACTAAAATGTCATTATTATTTGCATTATTATTTTCAGTGACTACATGAATTTTATAATGATTGTGTATGCATAGCATTTGGAGAAGGAAAAGGAAGCCCTGTCTCTATCTGTCCAGCTACTGAATGTCAGAGTGAATGCATCCAGTGACATTCTATCCATACAAGAGAAAGAGCTAGGTGAACAGGTACAGTTACAGACACATCCCGACACGTGTTTAGTGTTTGAATTGAATGACCAAAGCAGTATGATTGATGAGAATTCATTAGTATATTTAGTGATACTTTTTATGTGTGTAGGTGCAGACTGATCCCGTTGTACTCTGGAAGTAAGGCTGGGCAGATGTTGAGTGTTTGGAGACAAAAGGTCTTCATGCTGCTTGTTAAACTGCAGACCAGGGACTTGCAACTCCACACAGAGAAAACACAACTACACAACATGGTAATGTAAACACATTCCCAAGCACATACATCGTGTACTATCATATCGTAGAATATTCCTAACCACTAGTGTAAGTAATTTGCATTTTTATTTGGCTCCTGGTTTTCAGAAGTCATTCCTACCTATATGAGATCAGGTTTTGCCAACCATAGTGTTAGTCCATGTACACCTCATTTAAAGTCAGTAGTTTTATTTTTATTTTACATTTTTTGGAAAGTGAAATATAATGTAATAAATAAAGTTTTTAAATATTTATATTCCGTTAGGATGCATTTAATTTAATCAGAAGACAGAAAGTAATTTTACTTTGTTGCAAACAATTCTATTTCAAATGCTGTAATTTATAAAAAAAAACCTGCAAAAAATGTATAATGTTTTGACAAATATTAAGCAGCAATTTTAACAGTGATAACAATAAAAAAAAATGTTTCTCGAGCAGCAAATCAGCACATGAGAATGATTTCTGAATAATCATGTGACTGAAGACTGGACTACTGATGCTGAAAATTCAGCTTTGCCCATCACAGGACAAAATTGTATTTCAAAATGTATTACAATAGAAAACAGTTCTTTTAAATTATAGTAATATTTCACAATATTACCACTGTACTTTTGAAGTACCACTGTACGTTTAAAAGACTTCTTTCAGAAATATAAAGAATTGTACCATCCCTAAGCTTTTGAACAGTAGTGTATGTCAATTACTTGAATCAATCTGTAAATAAATTGTCAATTTGTACAATTATGTCTTCTAAAATATAAAAATCTAATTAACCTCAAAAAGACAAGTAGCTGACACCATTAACACATTTTAAATAATTGTCTGTTTCATCATTTTTGGATGTGTGAATATATGAATCTGTAAATGTGTGTAGGTTTCCTCTCTACAGCAGGAAGTAGAGTGTTTGCAGTCGCAGAACAGTGTCCTTCAGCACCACCTAGAGGACAAAACAGCCCAGATGGAGTTACAGCATGTACACATGCAGGTACGCGGTCGCGGTCATACACATAAGCGCATACACACTCAGGTTGAGGTTAAAGGGTTAGTTCACCCAAAAATAAAAATTGTCATTAATGACACCCTAATGTTGTTCCAAACCCGTAAGACCTCCGTTCATCTCCGGAACACAGTTTAAGATATTTTAGATTTAGTCCGAGAGCTTTCATCCCGTCCATTGCAAGTGTATGCCCACTCTACAGTCCGTGTCCAGAAAGGTAATAAAAACATCATCAAAGTAGTCCATGTGACATCAGTGGGTTAGTTAGACTCTTTTGAAGCATCAACAATACATTTTGGTCTAAAAATTACGACTTTATTCAGCATTGTCTTCTCTTCCGTGTTTGTTTGAATCCGCGTTCACGAGTCCACAGTGACACTGCTGACGTAAGAATCTGCTGACGTGTTCTGGTGCGCCATAACTTTGTTTGTAGTCTGAGGGAGACGCACACTGTAAACAAGCTATTCTACATTGTTTGTATTACTATATTTTTTTAAATGGTGCATAAGTGTGCATGTCGCGGATGTCCTGATCACCAAAAAAGAACATAATGACGTAACAGTAAATTACCAACACAGACAGATGAAAGGATTACCTTTCACTCTTTCCTGTAAACGTCAGCAGATTCTTACGTCAGCAGTGTCACTGTGGACTCGTGAACGCGAATTCAAACAAACGCGGAAGAGAATACAATGCTGGATAAAGGTGTAGTTTTTGTTATTTTTGGACCAAAATGTATTGTCGATGCTTCAAAAGAGAACTAACCCAATGATGTCACATGGATTACTTTGATGATGTTTTTATTACCTTTCTGGACACGGACTGTAGAGTGTGCATACACTTTCAATGGAAGGTCAGAAAGCTCTCGGACTAAATCTAAAATAGCTTAAACTGTGTTTCGGAGATGAACGGAGGTCTTACGGGTTTGGAACGACTTTAGGGTGAGTCATTAATGACAGAATTTTCATTTTTGGGTGTAAATTTTCAAGTCTGGTTGTAGGGTCAGTGAAAGCTAGGTGTGAGGCAGTTTTGGGTTAGTTGTGTTTGTGGGGTCACTTTTGGTCCTCCTGTTAGAATTAATTCCCTCTCATTGGTAATGGCTAAAGGCCTGTTCGTACCAAGGACGATAACTACATTTAACAATAAAGTTGTTCTAAATAAAAAATAATAGCGGCAAAATGAAACGATGGGTTAGTCTTTATCAGCTCCCTAGGTTGTGAATCAACATATGTTCATGAATTTGGGCACTGGTAAGGACAGGAAGGACCCTGGCTCTCTACATATTGGGACACTGATTGCTGTATTTCCAGCAACATGACAACGTCCTCGTTGTACGACATTATTACTGGTATTTATGAACAGCAGAACTTATATTTTTCTGACACTTATTTTTTCAATGTTATTTAAACAATGTTATGATAAATACTTTGATTTTTACGTATACCTGCAACATTTCAGCCATAAATGTATTATAAATATTAGCCAGATTATGTCCAGCGTTGTACTGGTCAAGTTTGGAAACATTAAGGTTTTTTATGTTTTCGAAAGTAGTCTCTTAATCTCTCCAAGGCTGCATTTATTTGATTAAAAAATGCCATAAAGACAGAAAAACGGTGAAATATATTATTACATTTCAAATGATTTAATTAATAATATATTGTAAAATGTAATTTATTCCTGTGATGGCAAAGCTGAATTTTCAGCAGCCGTTACTCCAGTCTTCAGTGTCGCATTATCATTCAGAAATCATTACTGTATTTGGATCAAATAAATGCAGCTTTGGTGAGATTAAGAGAAAACATTAAAAAACCTTAATGCTTACAATCTTTTGACCGGGAGTGAGTTTATGATGAAATAAAATTAAACAGCAGTTTTAAAACATCTATGCTAATAGAGTAGTTATCGTTATAGTTATCATTCTTGGTGTGAAACGGGCCTTAAAGTCTGCACAGATGCCAGATATGTTGCTGCCAGGTCTTCCAGGTCATGTGAATGCTTTGTGTGAGGAACAGACTGAAATGATGTGAATACTCACAAAATCTTAAGTCTAGCTCATTGATATTCACATGATCATTTCAGCATCAGATTTCTCTCTAACCCTCATGAGCTCATCTTGTTCTCCCTCTTTCTTCCTTATCTTTGCTTTTTAACAGCATGAGCAGGTTGGATTGAGCTTAGGGAGGTTTAAGCTTGTTCAGCATTGACTCACAGAAGATCTGCTGTTTAGCATCCCATTGTTCATCTGTGATTACTCAGTGCTTGCAGAGCATCTGTCCAGCTGATCGGCTGTGTTACACGGTGGCGGCACTGAAACTCGTCTTCTGCAATGCCTACAGGCAAATGTGTGTTTCTGACAGCCTTTGTGCTTGCTTTTTGCGCGTGTTCAGGGAATACAGCAGCAGTTGGACAGAGCTCTACAGGAGAATGCTCAGCTGAAAGAGCGCAATAAGAGCACAGAGGGATCACTGAATGATATCAGTGAAACTGCACACAGGTAGCACACACACACAATCACACCCCTTGAGCTGGCTCTTGAATCTGTTAGTGCTCTGCAAGTCTTCTAAAGACCAACATGACTCATGATTAGATTAAAGCTGACTGTTCCTCTGAACAAAACCCCTGAAGTCAGCTCATCCATAAACATCTGCCTCTCTGTGTGTTATCTTTCTCTCTCTGTCTCTCTCATCAGGATGATGTCAGCTGTAGAAATGAAGGCAGGTCAGATGGAAGCAGTTCAGTCCAGTGTAAGTCAGTTGAACCAGAGACTCGCCTTCGCTGCCAAACGTCTGGACACAGTACATGGTGAGATTATCATCTGTGTGTGAGCGTGTGTAAGTGTGTTTCACTTTTAATAACGTGTGTTGTTTGTGTCCAGGGCTGCTGTTGAGGAAAGAAGCTCTGTGGAGAACCAAGAAAGCTACAAGATCTCCAGAGCCGGCAGTGTCAGAGAGGTACAGAATCATAGGAAAGAGTTAGAGACATTGATATTCAATGTTTTGAGTAGTTATTTTAAGGTGACTTCTTCAGAGTTGGTTGTCGGAAAAGCCAGAAAAGTTTCAGCACAGTCATTTTATACACACACACATCAATCAGGCATAACATTATGACCACCGACAGGTGAAGTGAATAACACTGATTATCTCTTCATCATGGCACATGTTAGGATATATTAGGCAGAAATTGAACATTTTGTCCTCAAAGTTGATGTGTTAGAAGCAGGAAAAATTAGTGTAAAGTTTTGAGCGAGTTTGATGAGCCAAATTGTGATTCTGCTAGACAACTGGGTCAGAGCATCTCCAAAACTGCAGCTCTTTTGGGGTGTTCCCGGTCTGCAGTTGTCAGTATCAAAAGTGTTCCAAGGAAGGAACATTTGTGAACCGGCAACAGGGTCATGGGCGGCCAAGGCTCAATGATGCTTGTGGGAGCGAAGGCTGGCCAGTGTGTCAAACAGACGAGCTACTGTATCTTAAATTGCTCAAGAAGTTAATGCTGGTTCTGATAGAAAGGTGTCAGAATACACAGTGCATCGCAGTTTGTTGTGTATTGGGCTGCATAGCTGCAGACCAGTCAGGGTGCCCATGCGGACTCCTGTCCACCGCCGTGGGCATGTGAGCAACAGAACTGCACCACTGAGCAGTGGAAAAAGGTGGCCTGGTCTGATGAATCATGTTTTCTTTTACATCACGTGGATGGCTGAGTGTGTGTGCGTCGCTTATCTGGGGAACACATGGCACCAGGATGCACTATGAGAAGAAGGCAAGCCGGCAGAGGCAGTGTGATGCTTTGGGCAATGTTCTGCTGGAAAACCTTGGGTCCTGCCATCCATGTGGTTGTTACTTTGACACATACCACCTGGTGGCTGTGACCTCTTTCAGCAGGATAATGCACCCTGCCACAAAGCAAAAATTGTTCAGGAATGATTTGAGTAGCACAATAACGAGTTTGTGGTTTTGACTTGGCCTCCAAATTCAAGCATCTGTGGGATGTGCTTAACAAACAAGTCCTATCCATGGAGGCCCCACCTTGCAACTTACAGGATAAAATATAAAATGTGTATATATATATGTCAGTTTTATGATGTTTTAGACATTTTATCCCACAATGCATAATAATATTCATATAATAATACTTTTCTATGTTGTTGTTTGGTAGATATTATCATAATAATAATATATTTATAAAAATATTGCTGGTAAAGAGGTTTTGACAACAGTGTAGTATACATCAGTGTAGTATTTTTTAAATGTTAATCATTGTTTACTGTGAACTACTAAATTAGTGCAGGTGAAGCTAGTATGCTGAAGATAGTAAGCAGTATGCTAGTGTTCTGTTCTGTCATCTTCTCTTTGTGTTGCCAGCTTTATTAAGAGTCTCCAGGCTGAGGTGGTTTTGTTAAGCTCAGAGAGGGACAAACTAACACATGAGCTCAAACGCACTCCAGACCTCATCCAGGCCTCCCTGTCTGAACTACAGCAGCAGCGTATGTACACAAACCCCAGACCAACACTGAGCGTTTATAGATTGGAGTACAGAGAGGAGACGTAACTGTGTGTTGTGTTGCACGTTACAGGAGAGAGAGAGCTGAGCCACCTGAGTGAAGCTCTGTCATGCAGCAGAGAGGAGTTGCAGGCATCAGAATCAAGGCGAATGGAGACTCAGAGACAATGTGAAGAGCATGAAAGGACCATCGGGGAGCTCCGTGCTGAGGCCCAGAGACTACAGCAGCAGTGTGACTCAGGTGTGTGAAAACAGTGTGTGTGAGTGGAGCAACTGTATTTTCCCCTCCCCACACAAAGCATTCTGTATTCACTCCACAAATTCCATCGTTTTTTCATTCTCATTGCTAAAAGTCTATTAACACTGTGTTTAACACATGGCGAATTCTGCTGACATCAATTGCTCATTGCTCCAGGCAAAATCATGCAGCTCTGCTCCCCTCCTCTAATGATGAATCATTTTTGCTTCTCTATATCCATCTAATATATACAAAATGTACAACATGTAATAGTATATTTGCTTATTTATTTTTAAGTTGAGAGTGTGTGTGCAGAGAAGCTCAGAGCCACGGAGGCTCAACTCAACACAGCAAGGAGAGAGCACACAAAAGCAGGTATACATGTATAGTTTGCATACAAATACAAATGTCATTTTATATATTTCTGAATAATGCTCAGAGAGTCTGCACTGATCTGTGTTATTTGTGTGCAGTGGTAGCTTTGCGACAGGTTCAGAGGCAGGTGGAGAGAGAGAAAGAACAGATGAAAGAAGGACAGAGAGAGAGAACAGAACACACACTCAAACAGATCACACATCTGCAGAAACAGCTAAAAGACAAGGACAAAGACTGCAACCTTCTCCTAGTGAGTCACACACACACACATGCACGCGCACACACACACACTCATCTTTTCTTTGTCAGTTTTTTCCATCTATTCAGTGGCAGCCCTGGCTCACTTGGTGCCCAAGGAAAATTTTATAGCTAATTTCAGAACAAATTTAGCTGAAAAATCATACGAGAGTAACATAAGGTGTGATTATTATTTGGTTTTAACTTGTCAAAGATGTATGCATCATTTTTTAGAAGTTGTGTTTTTTGCCTGTTTTTTGCCAAAACATATTGTTTTGTGTGTGTGCAGGCAGTGGTTCAGGAACAGGGTTTGATGAATGAGTATAAAAGACTGAGAAGATCAGCAATTCAGACAACCGATGCTCTGAGACAAAAACATCATCTTCAGTCTGAGAGCAACAATCCTCCAACACCAGAAGGTAAGCAACACTAGCACTCACTTATGCAGCTGGTTTCATGCTTTTTTGCGCACAATATGCATTCATATTCATAATATTGTAATATATTTGATTATATAATTGGTTCATTCATTATTTTTGTTTTTTCGTACTTGACTTGGTTCCTCATCCTGCTTCTCTCTCAGGTCTGCTGGGGGCACTGCAGGCTCTAAGTGCTGCAGTGATGGGCAGCTCAGAGGAAGAAGAGGATGATGAGGAGGGTCAGGACTTCACTGTGGCACAAACACCCTCTTGTGCTGACACACATAAAGAATAGTGCTGAACACACCAATCAATTCTCTTTCTCTTTCTTTCTCTCTCTCTCTCTCTCTCTCATACACTCACACACTCTCACACTCACTGTCTCATACACTCACACACTCTCACACTCACTGTCTGTCCAGTCCCTCTCATAGGGTTTAATGTCCACTTTGTTATTTAATAAAATAGTTATTTGTAAAATTAGACTTTCAGATCTTTCAGTTGATCTCAGATGGCTTGCAAAATACACATTTCTGTCTTTGCCTTCACGGCAGTTGTTATAAATGATTGGTTTGTATTTCAGATTTATTAGCAATTATCCCATATGCCTGAGATCAGATAAATATGAGGGAAATGAGAAACTGCCATTTGATCAAGAAAAATACTCCAGCATGAGAGTTGTCACTAAAACATTTGATTTCATAGAATAACTTATTTGTTATTTAGCAAGCCCTTTTTTTCTAGAGCGGCTCATACTTCATTTACCAGGCTCAAAAATGTGATACTGTAAAAAAATAATTCTGTGAAATATTATTACAATTTAAAATAGTTTTCTATTTTAATATTTTTTTTATGTAATATTCCTGTGATGGCTGTGTTTTAGCAGCCATGACTCCAGTCTTCAGTGTCACTTAATCCTTCAAAAAAAATTTAAATCATATTATTATCATTGTTAAAAACAGTTAAACTGCTTAATATTTGTCAAAGCCATGCTACATTTTATTCAGGATTCTTTGTATATTAATAGAAATAATAGTAATCGTTTATAACATTATAAATGTTGTCACTTTGTGTAAATATGAAGAAATCTAAGATAGAACAAAGCATAAACATTTTTTTAAACCTAACATTTTAATGGTGTTGCCCAGATTTGCTCATATCTTAACTTTGAAGAAAAACATATAACACACTGATCAAACATTGAATGAAGAGTAATTATTTACGTCAACATGAAATCAAAACTGGTCTTATTGGGAAATTATTTGGTGATCTTTTTTGTAATATCAACTGTCCTCTTCTGCTGACATCACCTTGTCTTACAACACTTCTCCTTCAGCCATCTGGCTCCATTCTGGTATGGGATGCCCATTTTTCAATACCCTATTAATGAAATCCTTATTCCAACACTTTCTTCTCTCATGAGTATTCCGTTTCATTTCAAAATGTCAGATTATGACAGTAAAATGGCCTGCGAACATTGTTTCATGTTGACTTTAATAGCTTTTTCCTCTAGAACCTGTAAATAGTTTGTGTGTGTGTGTAACCACTTTGTCCTTCCTGTCATATATTTCCTTGAAATGTTCTTGAATGGATACACTCCTACACTTTTAGAGTGTAGAGTGTATCCATTAAAATTTAAACTCACCTTCAGAGAACTTTTGGAGTGCTGCTTGTATTTCAGCCTGAGAGACTGTGTGTTGGAGAGAGAAAGGCATCACTAACTGTCACTGACTGCTTCATACATCTCTGCCTAGTTTGACATGCATACCTCTCTCTCTGTCATTCACCATCTACTGGTGATGTTTGGGATATAGTATCCACTAATGGGCTAAATAACAGATAACAGGCCTTAAAATCCATTTTGTGACTTTTCATTTAAGGAGAAAGAAAGAAAGAGTCGGACTGTTTGAGAGACTATTGAGTCGGTGATTTGTATGCTTTAAGAGTCTCTTTGACTTTGCACATTTTTGTGAATCCAGTGCCTCTCTATTAGAGTCATTTTTGTGGGGACTCCTGTATATGCCAGTCGGAGTTTGTCATAAGACATGGCTAATGCGTTAATGATACATTAGCCATGTGTTAAAAAAATGTTAGTATCACACAAAAAGCCAATAGGATTATTGCAGAAAATAAGCTATATTCTTACACATTTTGTGTCCAGCAAGTTCAAACTTTTTTTTTTATTTGAGTTAGAATAATTAGCAAGAGCGCAAGCCTAAACGATAGGAGGCTGTAAGCACCAGGCACGTGCAGAGGGGGCTTTGGGTGCCTGAGCCCTGCCCTTTATCAAAATTAATCAAAAGTGCCCCTCTCAGACAAATATCAATGATAATTTTTTATTGTGGTCAATAAAAAAGGACAACGTGTCAAAAGTCGGAAACCTGTTTATTTTTTCATATCAGTCGGTCTGAGGCGTTGCCATAACCCGTTGCTATGGGTTGCATGTGTTTTACTGGCTGATTTTCCTCAGTTTGTTCGGAAACGGCTCTCGAGCCATATATGGTTCTTTCAGAGAGTGTCTGTGGCTTTACGGGAGAAAAGCATCCCCCAAACAAACCAAAACATTGTTTCATAAGTAATTAACGCTAATGTGTTGATTTAATCAAAAATCTATATTTTAGATATTTTTAAATTTTACATAAATCGTCAATGCCCGGGCGGTTTGTCATATACACCAACCAATCGTGATCTGGCAAAGTTCAGATTCCATTGGACAATGTGAAGTGGAGCGGTAATTTTCTGTTCTAATTCATAAATCGGTTGAAAATGACATGGACAGACGAACTAACGTTTGTGGAACGATTTCTGACGAAATGGATCATCCTGACAATCGTCCTGATGTTCCTGACAACAAACAAAGCACTGCACAAAACCACGCAGCATTAAAAGTTGCATTAATGTAAGTAGTGTTAAATTCACTTGTATTTATGTATAATGATACACGTTTACTATTTGATAAAACTATCAAAGCTAATGAAGCCAAGTGCCAACGGCACCTACAGGCTAATTATGTGAAATGGTGGCGTGAAAGGACTTTATTATATTACCATTTTTGATAATTTTGCAGCATTATGAAAGAAGTCTCTTATGCTCATCAAGCCTGCATTTATTTGATCAAAAACAGCAAAATTGTGAAATGTTTTTATAATAGGCTAATGGTTTTCTATTTTAATATACTTTAAAATTGAAAGTATATGTATACCTGTGATCAAAGCTGAATTTATCATCATTACTCCAGTCTTCAGGGTCACATGACCCTTCACAAATCATAGATTTGACTTCAATGTTGGAAACAGTTGTGCTGCTTAATATTTTTTATAACCTGCTGTGATACTCAAGATGAAAGATTCTTTGATTAATAAAATGTTAAAAAGAACATGTAATAACATCTCACAATATTAGGCTATCGTTTAGGCTTAATGAGAATAAGAGACTTCTTGCAAAAATAAAAGTTAAAATGTAGTATCTAAACATTTCCACACGCGCATAGCCACACACATAGCCTACACACACACACACACACACACACACACACACATATATATATATATATATATATATATATATATATATATATATATATATATATATATTTTTTATTATTATTATTTTTTTAGATGTTGCCCCTTTTTACATTTGAGCCCCTGCCTCTGAAGAACTCTCTGCACGTCCCTGGTAAGCACATTAGTTAGTAGATGTTTTTTTCTGTTCGGTGTGATGTTTAATTTCCCAACAACCTCTATAATCCGTTAAGCACCTTTTTAGTAACCACCTTTTTAAAGACATAACAGACTAGAAAAAAAAAATCAAGTGGGATATTACCGATGTATTTTATGTCGAATGTTGAATAAAACAAGAAAATATCTTGAGCTTGTATTAACCACAGTTCTTATTTCAGCCATTTAACCAAAGCCCATTAGTTTTAGGACTCATCCTGGGGAGATACCTATTTCTGTCCAGATGGTTTAGTTACGCCATCTACCAGGAGGGACTATCAGGGTCATTCTAACCAGCCAAACCATGACCTCTTGGTTGCATCACCTCTCTTCCGATTTGTGACGTTACTGAGTCTTTGTCTTGCGCTCAAACTTTTAATTTCCCCTAAAGACACGCACTCCACATTTCCCTCAATGAATAGTGACGTTGCTCATGTAACCATTTTGCTGAACTGCAGTTGGCCTGTGTGCTTGTCCTAAAGCACAAACAGCTGCCATACAAGATTTGAATGGATATGTACTGAACGCATGGAAGTGTGTGCAGCATTAATAGGTGGTATGACCCGCTGCGGCTGTATCAGAACCTCAATGAAGGGAGATTTGTGACCCACACTAAACTGTTCATGGACACCATGCGTGACTGTAAATAAATGATCGGTAATGTCACAAGCTCGCTGTGATCGCTATAGATCCCAGCCTTGGAAACTGTCCGTAACATTATATCTAAGTCTGACCTCAGCTCTACAGAAACCATGGGGCATTATTCAGCTTGACAAACACACACACACATTTTGCTCTCTCGGTAGGCGGGTTGCAGTTGGGGTTCAGGCCTCTAGCAGATGGACAGTGAGAGCTGCTGACAGGGCATATTTGCGTGAGCAACGCAAGGACAGGGAGAGCGGTTTCCTGGGGGAACTTAAAGGACGGGCACACAGATGAATGTGCAGGAACGATAGAGGCCCATGCACCCCAAGGGGGTTAAGAAGGGGAACTTAATGATGAATGAGGCTTTTACTTTTACTCCGATATCTTAGAACTACTAATGCGTCCTGCGAGTGTGTATGCTTTACAGGGAAACGCAGAAGGCAGAGTTTGATCTCATGCTCTCTATGATGTCATCAGTGCAATCGTCACGGCAGCCGGTGTTTCGCAGCCTCATCAAATGCTCTCTAAGCCACGCCCCCAGCTGCTTTTCTCATCACTTGTATTTCAATTCGGAGGTTTGCGGATTCGTATGAAGCTTTAGTTGAAACCGTGGCAGGTACACGGATGACTTCCAGGGTTGTGTGATGAAGTTTGAATGACCCTTGTGGATGTAGACTCTTGAGAAAACTGATGAAGGCAGTGGCTGAGCCTGAGGAAGCAGCTAATTATAAACCCTCAGAGTTTGATCGGTGGCATTAACTTGAAGCAGCTCCTAGCTAAATGTTTTCATGAACTGAATCGTGTAGAATCTTGATTTGAACATTACAGGCACAGTCTGCAGGCTATTCATTAACATATTAGCATGGAATTTACAGCCTGTTTGCATCGGCAGTACAATTCGAAGTCGAACATCATAAATAAACCTCCCCTGTGATAACTCTTTCTCTGGGGTAGTGTGCTCTGGTTCGCATGTGATTTCAGAGAGTGCTTTAAGTTATTGACTAGAAGCAGTGTAAAACTACTAAATTAGTAAAATCTAAATTAGGGATTTAATCTGAATTAATGAGATTCCAAACCTACCCTTGTGAAAAAGTGTGCTTAAACGTACTGAATGTGCACTCGAAAGTATCTTAAAAGACAATATCTTAAAGGTATATTGATATAAACTGTACTCTTGAAGACAATTTAATCAAGTAAAAAATGTTTTAAAACAGCAGTTTTAATCATGTCAAATAAAAGTTTTTCTTACATACATTTTAAATAATTGTTTTAATAATGTTTTCCTTGCTTTAAAGACGTACACTTATTTAGATGTTGACTAACATCTAAAACACATGTAAAGTATTTGCTTATACATTTTATTAGTGTAAATTGTTTTGTGTTAAATTGATATTACATTTAGATAATATATTTTAAATGTATCAAATTGGAACTTCATTACAAATGTGTAATTACAAATGTATTTGAATGCATGATGATTTTAACACTGTCATGTTTAAACAGTTACATTAAAGTGTTTATAGTTTACCATAAATGCTTGTCAGTACATTTTAAACATATTTCAAAGACGATAAAAGTAAATATGAAAATACTAGTTCTGTCAAATCGCTTAATCACGATTAATCGTATCTAACATAAAATTTTGTTTAATTTATGTGTTTAATGTATTTATATATACAAAAAAAATAAAATAATATATATATATATATATATATATATATATATATATATATATATATATATATATATATATTAGATGCGATTATCGCAATTAATTGATTTGACGGCATTAGAAAATGGATATAATTAAAATGAGTATAAGGCAGTCAAAGCTTTTATATAAATTTGAACTATAATACATTTTTATTTAATTGGAATTAATATGTTAATATGCAACGAATATGTGCTTATGTATATTCTTTAAAGTATAAATACTCCTTTTAAAAGTATGTGGTTTTTCCACAAGACAGTCTAGAGACATTTTTTTGTTGTTGCAATAACCATTGGAATATAGTATTGCATATATGATACTGAGAAATATTTGAGTTTGAACAGTGATCATTTAATAATAATTAATGCAATATAAAAAAGAAATATAAATCATTTTCTCTCTGTCTGCTGCGGTTCTGTTTAGGAATTCAGAGATTCATCTGCAGTAAATCTGATTTGTTCTCTTAGATGGTTTGTGTGAGAGAGACTGAAGAGACAAGTTAGGAATGTGTTAGTACTCTTGTGTGTTTGTGTGTGTGCTCAAGGCGAGTCTCTATGCTTCAGTGGGTCGGCACTGAAGAATCTCTGCCTGGAAAAAATGCAGAGAATAAATGATGAAGGAGAAGAAATGGGGAAAAAAGAAAGAGTGATGGCTGCTGAGGCTGTTACTGGGTGTGTGGGTTTGTGTGCGTATGTGTGCTTAGTCAACCATGGGTTCCTATTACAGAATATCCAGTGTAAGTGAGCGGTACAAAGACACGCATACATATAACGCATACACAGATAATTTATAGCTTGACCCAGTGGTGTGTGTGTGTTCAGTCCAGGTGGCTCATGGTCATTGCGTTGTGTAAAATACTCCTCATCGCTTCAGCCCATGTGTCATTAGTAATTAATTCTCCTCCAATTCTGACTGGTCAACATCCTCAGACCTGTTAAAAATATATGCGCGTGTGTGTGTGGAAATATATACATATCAACATATATATATATATATATATATATATATATATATATATATATATATATATATATATATATATATATATATATATATATATATATACTCAAAGGATTATTAGTAACACCTGTTCAATTTCTCATTAATGCAAGTATCTAATTAACCAATCACATGGCAGTTGCTTCAATGCATTTAGGGGTGTGGTCCTGGTCAAGACAATCTCCTGAACTCCAAACTGAGTGTCAGAATGAGAAAGAAAGGTGATTTAAGCAATTTTGAGCGTGGCGTCAACATGACATCATGATTTTGCGTAAACATACACGCCACTTTCTAAAGCCTAAAATGGCGTGTTATCTGTACGCATTTTGAGCTATCCGCGTGTATGTCTACACCGTGTGTTTTCCGCGTGTATGTGTACACCGAAACGAACCATCACCTCTGCGTGTATGTCTACGCCGTGTGATTCCGCGTGTATGTGTACGCCGTGTGATTCCGCTTGTACAGTATTGTTCAAAATAATAGCAGTACAATGTGACTAACCAGAATAATCAAGGTTTTTAGTATATTTTTTTATTGCTACGTGGCAAACAAGTTACCAGTAGGTTCAGTAGATTCTCAGAAAACAAGACCCAGCATTCATGATATGCACGCTCTTAAGGCTGTGCAATTGGGGTATTAGTTGAAAGGGGTGTGTTCAAAAAAATAGCAGTGTCTACCTTTGACTGTACAAACTCAAAACTATTTTGTACAAACATTTTTTTTCTTCTGGGATTTAGCAATCCTGTGAATCACTAAACTAATATTTAGTTGTATGACCACAGTTTTTAAAACTGCTTGACATCTGTGTGGCATGGAGTCAAACAACTTGTGGCACCTCTCAGCTGTTATTCCACTCCATGATTCTTTAACAACATTCCACAATTCATTCACATTTCTTGGTTTTGCTTCAGAAACAGCATTTTTGATATCACCCCACAAGTTCTCAATTGGATTAAGGTCTGGAGATTGGGCTGGCCACTCCATAACATTAATTTTGTTGGTTTGGAACCAAGACTTTACCCATTTACTAGTGTGTTGTGGGTCATTGTCTTGTTGAAACAACCATTTCAAGGGCATGTCCTCTTCAGCATAGGGCAACATGACCTCTTCAAGTATTTTAACATATGCAAACTGATCCATGATCCCTGGTATGCGTTAATAGGCCCAACACCATAGTAGGAGAAACATGCCCATATCATGATGCTTGCACCTCCATGCTTCACTGTCTTCACTGTGTACTGTGGCTTGAATTCAGAGTTTCGGGTCGTCTACAAACTGCCTGTGGCCCTGGACCCCAAAAAAACAATTTTACTCTCATCAGTCCACAAAATGTTCCTCCATTTTTTCCATTTAGGCCAGTTGATGTGTTCTTTGGCAAATTGTAACCTCTTCTGCACATGCCTTTTTTAACAGAGGGACTTTGGGGATTCTTGAAAATAGATTGGCTTCACACAGATGTCTTCTAACTGTCACAGTACTTACAGGTAACTCCAGACTGTCTTTGATCATCCTGGAGGTGATCATTGGCTGAGCCTTTGCCATTCTGGTTATTCTTCTATCCATTTTGATGGTTGTCTTCCGTTTTCTTCCACGTCTCTCTGGTTTTGCTCTCCATTTTAAGGCATTGGAGATCATTTTAGCTGAACAGCTCTATCATTTTTGCACCTCTTTATAGGTTTTCCCTCTCCAATCAACTTTTAATCAAAGTACGCTGTTCTTCTGAACAATGTCTTGAACGACCCATTTCCTCAGCTTTCAAATGCATGTTCAACAAGTGTGGCTTCATCCTTAAAAAGGGGCCACCTGATTCACACCTGTTTCTTCACAAAATTGATGACCTCAGTGATTGAATGCCACACTGCTATTTTTTTGAACACACCCCTTTCAACTAATTCAACTAATTGCCCAATTGCACAGCCTTAGAGCGTGCATATCATGAATGCTGGGTCTTGTTTGTTTTCTGAGAATCTACTGAACCTACTGGTAACTTGTTTGCCACGTAGCAAAAAAAAATATACTAAAAACCTTGATTATTCTGGTTAGTCACATTGTACTGCTATTATTTTGAACAATACTGTATGTCTATGCCGAAACGAACCATTATGTGTGTGTGTGTGTGTGCGTGTGTGTGTGTGTGTGTGTGCGTGTCTGTCCACAATGTAAATGTATTTATAAACAAACTAAATTATGGGGTTTTTATGTAAAAATGCTAAATGTTTCTTGTGATGAGTAGGTTTAGGGGCTGTGTGTCTGTGTGTGATGGGTAGGTTTAGAGGTAGGGGCAGTGTAGGGGGATAGGATGAAACGGCGTTGATAAACACGCTAAAAATTGATTATGCGTCTTAATAGCACGCCAAAATGCATACGAATTGGGGTGTCATACATACGCCATTTCATGAGATCAGTCTGGTGGCGTGGTTGTTGGTGCCAAACGGGCCGGTCTGAGTATTTCACAGTCTGCTAACTTACTGGGATTTTCATGCACAACCATTTCTAGGGTTTACAAAGAGTGAAAAGGGAAAAACATCCAGTATGCAGCAGTCCTGTGGGTGAAAATGCCTTGTTGATGCTAGAGGTCAGAGGAGAATGGGCGACTGATTCATAAAATAATAAAAACCGAGGTATGCAGCAAAGCATTTGTGAAACCACAACACGCACAACCTTGAGGCGGATGGGCTACAACAGAAGACCCCACCGGGTACCACTCATCTCCACTACAAATAGGAAAAAGAGGCTACAATTTGCACGAGCTCACCAAAATTGGACAGTTGAAGACTGGAAAAATGTTGCCTGGTCTGATGAGTCTTGATTTCTGTTGAGACATTCAGATGGTAGAGTCAGAATTTGGCATAAACAGAAAGAGAACATGGATCCATCATGCCTTGTTACCACTGTGCAGGCTGGTGGTGGTGGTGTAATGGTGTGGGGGATGTTTTCTTGGCACACTTTAGGCCCCTTAGTGCCAATTGGGCATCGTTTAAATGCCACGGCCTACCTGAGCATTGTTTCTGACCATGTCCATCCCTTTATGACCACCATGTACCCATCCTCTGATGGCTACTTCCAGCAGGATAATGCACCATGTCACAAAGCTCGAATCATTTCAAATTGGTTTCTTGACCATGAAAATGAGTTCACTGTACTAAAATGGCCCCCAACAGTCACCAGATCTCAACCCAATAGAGCATCTTTGGGATGGGGTGGAACGGGAGCTTCGTGCCCTGGATGTGCATCCCACAAGATGCTATCCTATAACTATGGGCCAACATTTCTAAAGAATGCTTTCAGCATATCTGAAGCGTTTCCAATACTCATTCTCTGCAGAATAAATACACAATACCAGCTTCGCTTTCTCACTCTGTCACCTCTCCGACAGCGAGCTTACACACCTCCCCTCACTCACTCGTTTCTTTTGTTACAGATGAATATTGTTAATGTTAAAGGGCTTGGATTTTGGCGTGGGATTGCGCATATTGCGCACAATTTTACTCATTCCAGCAGATTTTGTGCTCACACTTAAAGGCATCTGGAGATAATTTTCACTGCCTTATTGCACTTAAAAAGTCAAATACACACAGAATAATGTCAAAATCCCAGTCTCTGCGAGAATTCACATAAACAGTCAGTTATATTTTAAGTGAACGTAAACCCAAAAAGAAAACGCATATGTAGTAGTATAGTGGATCCATGCATCAGCTCTTAAAGGGACAGCAGCCAAAAATACCTGCTGCCAAATTATGAGATATTAAAAATATCTATATGGCAGTTTTTCCCCATGGTATTGATGTCAAAATTGTGGCCAGTAAAATACTGAGTGGCTAGTAATATATTCTATAGTGCTTTAAGTAGCACATTAAGGCATGCAATACATTTTTTCAGTTTAACGCGTTAAAAATATTTAATGCAATTCACACAGCATCTGTTTTTCTCTCATCCTTTGGCTAGCGTTACATTTATATGATCATGCTCTTATTCATGCATGTGTTTTTAAACCATACTTTTTTGCGCTTGCACAAACAATAACACACAGAATTATGCCAAAATACCTGGTTTGTCAAGCATTCTCATATGAGCAGTTTTAAGTAATGTCTTAAATGAACTTAGAGTTGTGAGAAAATGAGATGCACATGACAACGTTTCAGATCTGCGTGCGGCAGATATTAGTGACAGCTTGCTGTAATGTCAAAGTACAAATGTTAAGAACAAAGGAAATAGAAAATTGTAGCTTTTAATAAGGATTAATCTATATTTAATTTATAAAGTATGCTTCTTTAATTTTGAATTTGTGTATGTCTAACCGGTAGGAAGGCCACAGGTGAATATGACATTTATTATATTGGGTTTATGTGAAGATTGTTTTAAGTTCAAAGTTTTTTTTAAGCCTAATAAATGTATAGCTTTTAATTATACTGTAATGTTGAATGTCTGTAATTAATGTTAAAAAATCTGTTTCATTTAGACATAAGTAGCAGGATTAGTATCAGTGATACTGGCCTTCATTCATAAAAAGATACCATTGTAACACATATTTAAAATATACTCTCTTTAAGTTTCTAAATTAATTTGGAGAGTAATTGTGAAAGTAACTAGTCACAAAAAAAATTGTGACTAGTTAGTTGTTGTTTTTTTAATCGACTGAAAGCACTTTATATGTATTAGTGCTGTCAAATCGATTAATTGCATCCAAAATAAAAATATATTTCATGAATATATTTAAGAATTATTTGCATGTACGGAAAGTATTCAGACCCCCTTAAATTGTTCACTCTTTGTTATATTGCACCCATTTGCTAAACTAATTAAAGTTCATTTTTTCCTCATTAATGTACACACAGCACCCCATATTGACAGAAAAACTCAGAATTGTTGACATTTTTACAGATTTATAAAATATAAAAAAACCTGAAATATCACATGGTATTTAGACCCTTTGCTGTGACACTCATATATTTAACGCAGGTGCTGTCCATTTCTTCTGATCATCCTTGAGATGGTTCTACACCTTCATTTGAGTCCAGCTGTGTTTGATTATACTGATTGGACTTGATTAGGAAAGCCACACACCTGTCTATATAAGACCTTACAGCTCACAGTGCATGTCAGAGCAAATGAGAATCACGAGGTCAAAGGACTTGCCTGAAGAGCTCAGAGACAGAATTGTGGCAAGGCACAGATCTGGCCAAGGCTACAAAAAAAATCTGCTGCACTTAAAGTTCCTAAGAGCACAGTGGCCTCCATAATCCTTAAATGGAAGACGTTTGGGATGATCAGAACCCAAAACTGAGCTATTGGGGGAGAAGAGCCTTGGTGAGAGAGGTAAAGAAGAACCCAAAGATCACTGTGGCTCAGCTCCAGAGATGCAGTTGGGAGTCAACGTTGTAGAAAGTCAACCATCACTGCAGCCCTCCACCAGTCGGGGCTTTATGGCAGAGTGACCCAATGGAAGCCTCTCCTCAGTGCAAAACACATTAAAGCCTGCATGGAGTTTGCTAAGATGGTGAGAAATAAGAGTCTCTGGTCTGATGAGACCAAGATGGAACTTTTTTACCTCAATTCTAAGCGATATGTGTGGAGAACCAGGCACTGCTCATCACCTGTCCAATACAGTCCCAACAGTGAAGCATGGTGGTGGCAGCATCATGCTGTGGGGGTGTTTTTCAGCTGCAGGGACAGGAAGACTTGCAATCGAGTGAAAGATGAATTTGGCCAAGTACAGGGATATCCTGGACGAAAATCTTCTCCAGAGTGCTCAAGACCTCAGACTGGGCCGAAGGTTCACCTTCCAACAATGACTCTAAGCACAGAGCTAAAATAACTTCACAAAAGTTATGTGAGTGGCTTCACAACAACTCTGTGACTGTTATTGAATGGCCCAGCCAGAGCCCTGACTTAAACCCAATTGAACATCTCTGGAGAGACCTGAAAATGGCTGTCCACCAAAATTTACCATCCAACCTGACAGAACTGGAGAGGATCTGCAAGGAGGAATGGCAGAGGATCCCCAAATCCTGGTGTGAAAAACTTGTTGCATCTTTCCCAAAAAGACTCATGGCTGTATTAGATCAAAAGGGTGATTCTACTAAATACTGAGCAAAGGGTCTGAATACTTAGGACCATGTGATACTTCAGTTTTTCTTTTTTTTTACAACAATTCTGTGTTTTTCTGTCAATATGGGGTGCTGTGTGTACATTAATGAGAAAAAAAAGAACTTGAATGATTTTAGCAAATGGCTGCAATATAAAAGTAAAACATTTAAGGGGGTCTGAATACTTTCCATACCCACTGTACTGTGTATATATATAATTTATATAATATATAAATATTTTATATAAAAAATGACAATTTTTCTTAAATACATGCATGTGTTTGTAATTATATATACATAATTATACACAGTCTGTCAAATATATATATGTAAACACAAACTTTTATTTTTTATATATACATAAATTCTAACAAAAATTGTTTAGATTTACTATTGTTTTTGTTAGTGTTTGGCATCGTTCTACTTAGAAAATAAATGATTTGCAGGATTGTAAGCAGTGAGAGGTTGTGAGATCTGAATTTTCCGGTCAGCAGTCGTGGACCCACAATGCTCTGATTACTGATTAAGTCAATAAGTCAACTTTGCTTGCTAGTCGTTATTGACATTACCTTATTTTGCAAATCAGCTGTCAGAGCTGTGGTCATTAAGACTTTAAGGACATTCAAAAATAGATTTGGATGTTATTCATCATAAAGATTTGAACTATTTTATAGAAATGTATTTCTATAGAATTTTCTTTACACATATTTAAGCAGCATCAGAATTATAATCATGCTGTTGTACTAAATTTGGCCATGTTTTTTTTTTCTCTGCCAGTGCACAGACTGGAACAGAGTTGTGAAGGGAATGGAGCGAGAGCAAGAGAACGTTTCTGGACTAAATTGGCTATTCTTTGATACAGACTTACAAGCTTTCTTAATAAAGTGACATAAAAAGTAACAGTTTCTAATTCGGAAGAGTGCTGTGGCTAAATCTTAGATAGTCCATATAATTGTGCAGTCTGTACACTTGGGTTAGCATCATTCTCTTTTATTCGGATCAGTTGTCTTTAGACCTGGATGACTGTCTTCGTTATTTCGCTGTGAACTCTTTCTTTGCTAATGTAAAATGTCCTACTTTTATAAGCATAGTCAAACTCAAGCAAGTGAATTTTTATTTCTTAAGTATTTAAAATGATAATTTTGATGAAAATGAACCATGCTTTCGTCAGATGCATCAGGTATTAGAAGGGAAGGACTTTTTTCATTCTGCAGAGCATTTTATTGGACAAAGATTTGGCTATGCCCCAGAGAGATACCCGTGTCATCAATATTTTGGCTAGGATATACACTAGCATATAGATGGCATAAAAACTTACAGACATGTACTAAAAGCCACAAAAGTCCCATTTTCATTTCATTGAATCTTTGAAAGTGACAGTTTGGGGCCAAGTGCCTTCTCAGAAAATGAAATGGATAAAAGCTGTTTACTGCTGAAAACTCCCATTTCTCTTAAAATCCCCACAAGAGCTTTTGTAGCCGATTAGTCCAATTAGAATCTGACAACATGAGCTGCTGTCATACCAGGCATGACGGTCACATTCAAATACATGCTGAAATTTGATTGTCATTTGATTACTTGCTTGCTTTATTTATTTACTCATTATTTTTTTCTGCATGACCATCGCAGAGCTGTGTGCCTTTTGCATTGTATTGACTAAATTCCTAATCTGCACTGACACTTCTCTTAGAACTCTCTCACTTGTTTGTCCAGTTCTTTCTTCAGTGTGAAAATGGAGTGATTGCTGTAAAACGCTGTTCTTGTGTCTCATTGGATGACTGCCCACCAGCTGATGCCACTGGCCATATTAAATATCGCATCACTTCCTGCACATTCATTATGGTGAGATCACTGTGACAGCTGTGCTGAGCACTGAATACACACACACACACACACACACACACACACACACACACACAAATGCATTTTTTATTTAAGAAGAAAAACTTAAAACAAATACATTTAATTATTTAATTTTCTTGCAACTAGCATACTTGAACAAGCACACTTTCAAACAAAACAAAAAACCAAGAAACAACAGCTTCTGCATACAATCTTACTATGCACAATCAATCATATTTTTGGTAACACTTTATAATACGTTTACAGTAATAAGTTACTTACAAATCTTTTGCAAACTATTAGTTAACATATATAATGCCAAAAGTTTTGAACGCCTGCCTTTACATGCAGAAATGTACATGCACAAAGCGTGAGGGAGCCGTGCAAATCTGGAGGATTTTGTTGTTGCCTTCGCGCAAGCTGAAGAATTGTAGAGGTCGGAGACAAAATGCGGTGGTGTGCACGCGAGCGTCCTGCTCCTGCCGTGGCTGGTGCTACACCCAGGCAGGCTTTCCAAACCAGATCAATAGTTTACATATATTGCCAAAAGTTTTGGAACGCCTGCCTTTACATGCAGAAATGTACATGCACAAAGTGTGGAGGTCTGTAACTATTGACCCTGCAGAAAGGTGGCACTTCTGCACACTGTGCACCTCTGACCCCGGTGTGTGATTTTACATGGCCTACCACTTCGTTGCTAAATTGCTGTTGTTCCCAATTGTTTCCACTTTGTTATAATACCACTAACAGTTGACCATGGAATGTTTAGTAGTGAGGAAATTTCACAAATGGACTTATTGCACAGGTGGCAACCTATCACGGTACCATGCTTGAATTCACTGAGCTCCTGAGAGCGACCCATTCTTTCCCAAATGTTTGTAGAAGCGTCTGCATGCTTAAAAGCTTGATTTTATACACCTGTCTGAATATGATTGGTACAAATAATGTTCCAATACTTTGGCAACATGTGTGTGTGTGTGTGTGTGTGTGTGTGTGTGCGTGTGCGTGTGCGTGTGCGTGTGTGTGTGAAATTAATGAAAGCTCACAGGTATTTGAATGTAACCTGCAGTAAAATGAATTTGGTTCACAGCTCTCAATCATTATGCAGAATGAATGAACTTTCCACTTGTCTGAATATAGGACAAATAATTCCCCAGGGCTTTGTGTGTGTGTGTGTGTGTGTGTGTGTGTGTGTGTGTGTGTGTGTGTGTGTGTGTGTGTGTGTGTGTGCGTGCGTGCGTGCGTGCGTGTGCGTGCGTGCGTGCGTGCGTGCGTGCGTGCGTGCGTGCGTGCGTGCGTGCGTGCGTGCGTGCGTGCGTGCGTGCGTGCGTGCGTGCGTGCGTGCGTCGCGTATGCGTGCGTGCGCGTGCGCGCGGCGGCGCGTGCGCGTGCGTGCGGCGCGGCGGCGCGTGCGTGTGTGTGTGTGTGCGTGCTTATGCATATGCATTAATTAGTAAGTTCCTTTAATCAATCTATTGAGCTTGCAGCAGTATTATATTAGTATCATTAAGATAGTATTACAGATTATATTTTGGATTCTAGAACAGTGACATTGTTACTGTTACGCTACATGTCAGTGTAGTGCCAATGCATCAGTGATAATTATTATCAAGAACAAATTAATCGCCCCACTTTATATTAGGTGGCCTTAACTACTATGTACTTACGTCCAAAAATTAAGTACAATGTACTTACTGTGTTCATATTGTATTGCAAAACACCTTTGTTGATATTGGTGTGGGATACGGGTAGGGTTAGGGACTGGTGTGGTGGTATGGGTAAGTTTAAGGGTAGGGTTAGTGTGTAAGGGAAGTGTCAACTGTGTAATTACAAATTTAATTACAGAAATTAATTACAGATGTAATTACATTAAGGTATTTTTAAAAATGTAAGTACAATGTAAAAACATGTATGTACACAATAAGTGCAATGCATCAAATTATTAATTAAAATGTTAGTACATAGTAGTTAAGGCCACCTAATATAAAGTGGGTCCAATTAATCAATAGAATATTTTGTTACTTCAAGGTTAAGTAACAGTTTTTTTCATTTTTAAGGTCGCATTAGTTTGCGCTGTATGTGCTGTAGTTTGTGAGAGAACCCTATTGTTTATCTCATGTTTTTTTCCCAATATAACATTTATGCTTTTGTCTGTCGTGGGAGTACAGAGGACTCAGAAGACATCAGATCAGCTGTGTTCCATCTGTGCTGCTTTTGCAGAGTGGAAGAGCCAGCTGTAGACAACATCACTGTTTCTGTGGCAATAATGTATTGTGGGCAGTGTAACTGACTACATGTAATCTGGATTACATAATCAGATTCCAAAAATGAAATACTTATAATTAGATGTAAAATCTGACTACTGTTACTTTTTTATTGATTACATGGTTACGTTATTCTATTAATGGCAGTCAATTATTCATAATTCATGAATTCTCCCAACTACGTTCAGAAGGTCTTCCAGATTTGTGGAATCACACACACAGACCAGCAGCTAGTCATGTGACTATCACTGAAAACTGAGACCCACACAGCATTTCATCACTGCATTTACAGAAATTATTTCACTTTTAACACTATTCTCAACATATCTAATCAACTCCTGATTAACACATTCATTATTATTTGAATTATCACTCAGTTTCAGTGAAATGATTGTGATTGAATTAGTTAATAGCTTTTCATTAAACTCACAAACCCCTGCAGTTTCACCACAAACCCCAGTCTGGGAAACACGGATGTAATGTAATAATTCACTTCATGTTGTTGATAACAAAGAATGGAATACGTTTTCTTTCTCTTTATATTTTTTCTCTATATTAATATGGTACAAGATTATTCTACTCAAATCAATGTGATAAATAAGTTAGGTTAAAAGAAATCTAAAAGTAATCCAAAAGTAGTCAGATTATATTACCTTAAATATGTTATGTAATGGATTACATTACTAACTAACATTTTTGTAATGCAATTTGGAATCAGTAACCAATTACGATTTTAAATTACCTACACAGCTGTGATTGCGGACGAGTTGCATACTAATCTGAATTCAAATGCGACCAGTTCAGTGTTCAATACATTTTATTAGTGATGATGGCTGTAAGAAACAGTTGCAAGATGGGTCATTGTGACATATTAATAATAAAAAGATGATTTTTATTAGAAGATAGAAGATGGGCAGTTACATTTTCTTTAGAGCGGGGTTGTCTGAACCTGCTCCTGGCCGGCAACTGTCCTGCAGATTTTAGCTCCAGCTTTGCTTCAACAGATCTACCTAGAAGTGTCTATGCCTATAAGACTTTGATTATGGTTCAGGTGTGATTAAATGGGGTTGCAGGACAGTGGCCCTCCAGGAGCAGGATTGTACACCCTGATTTAAAGTCACTATGACTTAAAATATTTTTAATTCAAACATAATGGGATTAATTTTATGTGCACATGGCTTATCCTGCCATCTGCACATCAAGCTGCAAGTTAAAATTGTTAACTCACATTAGCAGGCACATGGTGAGAGAGATGATTGTAAGAGTGTGTATGTGTGTCTGCGTTCAACAAGAGAGTCAGTCTGATAAATCTGGCACCGCATACACAGACATGGTTTGTATGGTCAGTTTAAACGAGCGCGCGCGCACACATACACACACACACTCACTCACTCACATAGGAAATAAGGAGCTGAGGAAATCTGGGTCGCTGTTAGTCAGCCGTATCCAGCTCAGTGCTATGAGCTTTCAGTTTTGGGTGATGCCATGGCTGAAAATGTGGAATCATATCACAATTACAGGCACCTGCTTAGCTTTTCTCTGACATTCATGTTTCAAGAATAAAGATCCTATAATGGCATAAACAGCCTAAATGCAATGAAACATCGATATAGATGCTCATGTTTTCTTTATATGAGTTGATCAGTTCTTAGAAGCATAAAGGAAGGACAGTTTGTGTTATCTGAAGCACTCCAGAGACAGACAAACAGATCAGAGGATTAAAAAAGAAGAAGAAAAAAATAACTTTAATATATGGACAAGACAAAATAGATACAAACAGATAGATGAAATAATAGAAGCACAATCGCCTATTACATGTTGAAACAGCACGAACCTCCTGGTAAATTACAAATTTGTATTGTTTACACACGCAGTGCAGTGTTTGGTAAAGACCTCAAGTTAACAACCTGCAGAGATCAATATTCGACATAAAATATTAATATTCTGTTAGAAATTCAGACTGCAATTCACTAGAAGGCTATATCGGCAGCTCTTACTGCTTTTCGACAGATTCGTACTTGAACACTATATGACTAGCGTGCCGGTGTGGGATAGTAATGGTCCGGACCTGTGGGCTGCTGTACGTGAACTTTTAATTTTTCTGTTGATTTGCCACTCTCGCGCAGTACGTTTAGTCCGTGCCCGCGAATGGACACGGGATTTGTGACTGAATATAGGTTGTTTAAACGACGTATTTGAAGTGGACGGATCCCAGGGTCGCGTGCCGATTTTTCTGAGCTGTATGTGGACTGCGCACGCGGGTCCGCAGTGGCGGGTTGCGCGCGTGCGTTTGCGCGTACGCGGGTGCTGTTGTAATTTCACGTCACATCAAGTTTGATCAGTGGTCCGATTGGATGGTCCGCAGCGCTGTCCTGAATTGAGAAGCTCTCGCGCTTGTTTGCTCATACTCGGCTCTCGTCCTGTTGCCCGAATGCACCTATCGGGCATCGCGTGAGGGGGCCGGTGCACATCTGGAGGATTTTGTTGTCGCCTTCGCGCCCGGTCTGGATGTTGCGCTTCAGCTGAAGAATTCTAGAGGTCGGAGACAAAATGCGGCGGCGAGCGCACGCGAGCGTCCTGCTCCTGCCGTGGCTGGTGCTGCAAACCCAGGCAGGCTTTCCAAACCAGATCAATATCGGTGAGTGATTTGATTATTTTTCAATCAAGATATTAAGCATCTCCTTATACAAGCGCTGATCCTCATCTACCTGCTGCATCACCCACAAAGACTTCTTACGAGAAGTTTGCATCTCTAGCTCCAAAACAGATTGTGTGAATTATGTGAATGTCACATTTATCCCTCACTCGAACAAGTGTTAAGTGATGCCATGTTTTGGGTGATGAATGTTCTTAACTCATCTGATCTCACGTGCAGGTGGTCTCTTCATGCGCTCCACGGTTCAGTGTGTGTGTGTGTGTGTGTGTGGCGTGGGAACACAGCTTCGCCGTTCAGCTCTACAACACCAATCAGAACATCACTGAGAAACCCTTTCACCTGAATTATAACGTGGACAATCTGGAGTCATCCAATAGCTTCTCAGTCACGCACGCATGTGAGTCTGCTCCTTTCCCCCCTACATACAATTCTGCGGGACATCCCGCACCTGTTCTCTTTTTAAGTGTTCATAACGCTATATATATATAAATATATATAGCCTATATATATATATATATATATATATATATATATATATATATATATATTTAATCACCATAGACATTCTATTATATATAAGTCTCTCTTTGAGAATAAAAGCTCCTAGATGTGGGCTTGGTTTGCAACTTGGACATATTGTGAGGAGGCAGGAGACAACCCTCAGATTCTAATTTTTAAAACAAACAGAATGCGAGTCGAGCAATGAGTCACAGGACCTTGATCATGTTCACAATGTAGGTGTTAAGAAAATTCAGTTGCGTGGAAGTCTCTTAATACAAGCATGTGCAATGTTCCCTCACATCACAAGTCTCAATTTTCATCATTTCTGCCCACACCATATAAATAAGACCGCTGATCTGTCCTGTTTCTGACATCTGACAGTATGTCACTCTGAATCCTAGCTTTTACCTGTTGTTACAAACTTTAAATTAATTGCGTGCGTTAAGTATTCTTCTTCTTTCTAGTCTAGTCAGGGGACTAGATGGCAAAAGCCGTCAAAGTTTGTCTTCCCCTGCAGCAGACACATGCTCCATTTTCCTCCATTTGAACATTTTTCTCCTGTGAATATAAATATAAACTCTTATATTTGGTTGCATTTTACTCTATGAATTCACTGTAGAAAAGGTTGAAATGAGAGAAATGGAGCATGCGTAGTAAAAATGTATAATTTGGTTGGAAGTGAGAAAAAGCTAAAGTTTTAATTTACAATAACGTTGAAAAATCAAATCAAAAGGAAAAATACGAGCAAATAAAGACAGATAGTGTGAGAAGTTGGCAAAGAAGAGGAATGGAGAGAAAAAATGTGAAAAACTCTTCTGTGGCACAAGCCTCAGGTCTTTATAATGGAGAGAAAAAGAAAAAAGGAGAAAGACTGAGAGAGAGAGAGAGAGAGAGAGAGAGAGAGAGAGAGAGAGAGAGAGAGCGCAATGATGATGAGTGCAGGCTGACATTTGCACACATGCCCAAACCCTGTGTGTGTGTCACTGTGTGTGTGTGTGTGTGTGTGTGTGTGTGTGTGTGTGAGTGTGTGTGTGTGTGTGTGTGTGTGTGTGTGTGTGTGTGTGTGTGTGTGTAAGGCGTCCTGGTAATCCTACGGTATGGGGACAAAATGTCCCCACAAAGATGGCAATATCCAAAATCCTTGTCCTTGTGGGGACATTTTTTGGTCCCCATGAGGAAAACAGGTCATAAATCACACTAAGTGATGTTTTTTGAAAAAGTAAAAATGTAGCATGTCTCCTGTGATGGGTAGGTTTAGGGGCAGGAGCAGTGTAGGGGGATAGAAAATACGGTTTGTACGGTATAAAATGCATTACGCCTATGGAATGCCCCCATAAAACATGAAAACCCAACATGTGCGTGTGCGTGTGCGTGTGCGTGTGTGTGTGTGTGTGTGTGTGTGTGTGTGTGTGTGTGTGTGTGTGTGTGTGTGTGTGTGTGTGTGTGTGTGTGTGTGTGTGTGTGAGAGAGCTTTACCATCATTATAAAATGCCTGTTTACAGCTGCTGTCATTACCATTTTGTGTCTCTGACTGGCCTGGCTGCTCATCTGAGCGTGTCTATGTGAGAGACAGTGTTTGTGAGCTTTTGGTTTCCTCTCTTATCATGGTGTTATTGCTGCAGTCATTGATCTTTCTTCACTGCATTAACACACACACACACACACACACACACACACACTCTACTACAGGCATCTGGTTGGCCCATCGGACAAAAAACACTGGGCTTTTAAAAATATAAATACAAATATTTTCAAAGTGGAGACATACACATACCTCTCAGACTCTGAAGGTGATTTTAAAGTTTAATGAATAAACTGTGGAGATGCTCTCAAAGCACATATCCAGGAATAACATGACAGGAAGGATGAAGTGCTTTAACAGTGATGCGAGAATGATTCATAAATGAAGACAGACACTTATTTTTCTCTCTGGGGTGGTGTTTGAATCAGAGCGCACACACTTCTGCATGCAGTGCTTGTACAGGTCCTTCTCAAAAATTAGCATATTGTGATAAAAGTTCATTATTTTCCATAATGTAATGATACAAATTAAACTTTCATATATTTTAGATTAATTGCACACCAACTGAAATATTTCAGGTCTTTTATTGTTTTAATACTGATGATTGTGGCATACAGCTCATGAAAACCCAAAATTCTACAAAAATCTCAAAAAATTAGCATATCATGAAAAGGTTCTGTAAACAAGCTATTAACCTATTAATCATCTGAATCACCTAATTAACTCTAAACACCTGCAAAAGATTCCTGAGGCTTTTAAAAACTCCCAGCCTGGTTCATTACTCAAAACCGCAATCATGGGTAAGACTGCCGACCTGACTGCTGTCCAGAAGGCCATCATTGACACCCTCAAGCGAGAGGGTAAGACACAGAAAGACATTTCTGAACGAATAGGCTGTTCCCAGAGTGCTGTATCAAGGCACCTCAGTGGGAAGTCTGTGGGAAGGAAAAAGTGTGGCAAAAAATGCTGCACAACGAGAAGAGGTGACCGGACCCTGAGGAAGATTGCGGAGAAGGACCGATTCCAGACCTCAGGGGCGGCAGTGGAGAAGGACCGATTCCAGGGGCGGCAGTGGCTCAGTGGTTCATGTAGATTGTCTGCAAACCGGAAGGTTGGTGGTTCGATCCCCGGTTCCACCTGACCAAGTGTCCCATGAGCAAGACACCTATGCTGCTACGAGCTGGATGGCGCTCGGGCATGGCTGACACCGCCGTCGGTGTGTGAATGAGTGTGTGAATGGGTGAATGTGAGGTCCATTTACCATTTTTTACCTTGGGGACTGAGTCTGGAGTAGAAACATCCAGAGCCATCCACAGGCGTGTGCATAAAATGGGCTACAGGTGCATTCCCAGGTCAAGCCACTTTTGAACCAGAAATGCAGAGCGCCTGACCTGGGCTACAGAGAAGCAGCACTGGACTGTCGCTCAAATTTTGCATGTCATTCGGAAATCAAGGTGCCAGAGTCTGGAGGAAGATTGGGGAGAAGGAAATGCCAAAATGCCTGAAGTCCAGTGTCAAGTACCCACAGTCAGTGATGGTCTGGGGTGCCATGTCAGCTGCTGGTGTTGGTCCACTGTGTTTTATCAAGGGCAGGGTCAATGCAGCTAGCTATCAGGAGATCTGCTGAAAAGCTTTATGGAGATGAAGATTTCGTTTTTCAGCACGACCTGGCACCTGCTCACAGTGCCAAAACCACTGGTAAATGGTTTACTGACCATGGTATTACTGTGCTCAATTGGCCTGCCAACTCTCCTGACCTGAACCCCATAGAGAATCTGTGGGATATTGTGAAGAGAAAGTTGAGAGACGTGTGGTAGAAAAATTTGTTAGTGCAGCCAGATGTAACTGATATTCATGACAAGGTTTAAGCTGTATGTATAACTTGTAGTCATATATGTTAGTACAGGATGTATAACTTATGGTCATACATGTTATTCTTATAGTCATACATGTTATTACACTGGAGCCATGAATTCTGTCCTGCTGATGGCTGTTGTAAAAGCAAGGAGGATTTATGGCTAAGATGTGCGTGCTATATGCTGATTATTCTTTTTGGGAAGACACCATGTGATGATTAACATGTTGAAATATGGCAAGAGACTATAAGAGATAGCAACTTTGTTACGACCTTCAGTGTACACTTGGTGCAGGCTTTGAAGGCTGTGCTAACTGTGCCTCTTTATTTCTTGCAAGGAATAAACTCTTATTCATACCATTTTAACAATCTTTGTCTCTTATTCCATGCTTCTGAAGTAGGACTAATTCTTGCTCAAAACTACTTCTGAAGTAGGATCAATTTCTTGCTCAATAGTTATCATTAATATTTTTAAATTCTTCCTGATAAAAAGCCACAGGCTGATTGCCTCCGTGCCACGCCGCATTGAAGCAGTCATTTCTGCAAAAGGATTCCAGACCAAGTATTGAGTGCATAACTGAACATAATTATTTGAAGGTTGACTTTTTTTGTATTAAAAACACTTTTCTTCCAACTTAGATTCATGGCCTGTATACTCTACATATTGTTGTTGTTTCTATTATGCCAAAATCATCAGTATTAAAACAATAAAAGACCTCTAATTCCATTGTGTGCAATGAATCTAAAATATATGAAAGTTTAATTTTTATCATTATATTATGGAAAATAATGAACTTTTTATAAGGACCTGTATTAGTCAGGTGAGCTGGCCCCAGCACAGTAGCCTCACAGCACTACGAGTGCGAGTTGTGCGTCAAACGGATCCTGCGAGAAAAGGTTTTGACAGCATACGTATGCAGTGACCCTGCTGTTTTAATTGAGGCAATCTGTGTAGTGCAGAGAAAACTGTAGGGGTCAGAGGGTTTGTAAACAGGTTATTTTTCACTCACTCTTTTGCGCTCTCTTCCTCTCTCCCTTTCTACGATTTTCCGTCTTCATCATTTTTTTTTGTTATTGCTCCCTGAAGCAATCGAGAGACAGATGAAAAGAAGGGCAGAAAGGTAGTAAGCAGATGTAACCTGCTTGCTCAGAAAAACAAATGAAGGAGAGAGACATGTAATCATTTCCTTGTCTCTGTATAATTTCTGTGCCACTAGTGTCACCAAACAGAAATGCAAAAATAATAATGATGGCATGAAATCGAAATTCATCCTATCTGTTTTCTGAATGCCTGTTACTGTACCAAATGCATTTCATTCAAGAAAAAATTGCCTCGATCAAAATGGCTCGATCATCTGGATGTCACAACTTCTCTGATGTATAAACTGGCCTTTTTTTTACAATCTTTTGTTACATTTTTTTTTATGTATATCGCAATACACAAGAAAACATGTCACTACTTCTGTAACATTGCGATTTTAAATGATGCAACAAAAAGGAATTTCTGATAACCACTAAACAATATGGGCCAAACAATAGGTCATTTTTGTATATGTGTGAGCTAATTAATTATCAGTATGTGTTGGCTAATTAATAAAAAAAACTCACACTCACTTGTATGAAAACAGAGAATCTGCACTTCGCAGTGCTTATATGCAGACTGATCGACTCTTATAGGTTGTTCCCATATTTAAATTGATGCATATTTGTTTTGCCTTCAAATTATAGCACTTATTTTTTGGGAGAACACAATGCAAAATGGCCACTGATATATTGTGCACCAGTTGTTGTCAAACAGTTTCTTCAAATAATGTAATTGGTTAGACGAACAGATAGTCCCGCCACATCATTGGCTGCTCAAACTGAGCAGTGTTTTGATAGGAACACAGAGCCACAGTGTTTATACTTTACAGGAGAATCAAAAACCTAAATTAGTTGTAGATGACTCTATATTAAGATGAGAAAGAAGAAAGTAATGTAACAAAAAGTACACACTTCAGCTTTAAGGACTGAATGAGTGAGTGAGTAAGAACTGAATGTGTCTCTCTGAACTGCAGTGATCGTTTGTTCTATCATGGTGAGAGAGCGGCTTTCCACTGAGGCGCAATCAATATAGAAACAGGACAGGACAGGAACACACTTACACACACTAAAACATATACCCCCACACACTAAAACACATACCCACATACCCACACAAAAACACTACTTCATTTGTGTGTAGAAATGATATGTATGATTTTTTTTTTCTTCTTGGACTCGGCATATTTGATGAATTTTGGTTGGTTAATGTACCTTATGCATGTCAACGCCTACTTATTTTTGCTAAAATCTCAGTGGCATAGTATTCTCCCATTGCAAACTGGTAGTAGCAAACAATTTATAATAACTGTCAATCACAAATAATTACATTATATTATAATAAATTACTGTATATAATATATATTATTTACTAAACTAAACACCAGAAGCTTTAAATACATTTATTGTGAAAGTGGTTTATATCCTGTCATGTAACATTTCCTCAAGATTAAATTTTCTGACGATTTCCATATCTTGAGCTGCAGAGCTGGAGTAAAAGTTGCAGTGGCCACTGAGGCTAAATGTGGAAACGATGTATAATAATAATAATAAATAATGATGTTACATTTATATAGTGCTTTTCTCAGCGCTCAAAGCACTTTACATTTGGAAGGGGGGATCTCCTCAACTACGACAAATGTGCAGCATCCACCTGGATGATGCGACGACAGCCATATTGCCAGAATGCCCACCACACACCAGTTTATTGGTGGAGAGATCAGTATGGGGGAGGATTAGGAGCAGTGTTGGGGAAAGTTACTTTCAAAAGTAATGCATTACAATATTGTGTTACTCCCTTAAAAAGTAACTAATTTCTGCACATAGTTACTTTTTAAGAAAAGTAATGCATTGTTACATTTTTCACACCTGGGGTCCGTTCTTAGTACCTAGTTTAATACTTCTGAGATGATTTGACAGATCCCAGATCTTTTAATCGTGATAACTGATCTCTGGCTAATTTGGTTCTTTAAACAAATTTGCGGACTGGATCAAAATATCTGGATTAAGTTCTCTATTCTTTCGCGTTCCTGTGTTCCCTGAAGAGAGCAGATGCATCGATACTCAAAACCACGATCAGTGATGCAGCGATTGACTGGCAGCAAGACTTGGTTTCCTTTTAGAAGAAAGTTTGTCTTTTAAACTGCATATAGAGTGTTTAACAAATAAAAACTTAGAATAAAGTTGGGGTTCTATTACAGAAACAATGGCTGTTTCTCTTTTAGTACGAGAAAATAAAGGATAAAGATCAAGATCAAGTTATCTGCATCAGACCCCTGGGCTGGGCTTGTTTTTTTTGTTGTTTTTTTTTATAATAAAAAAAAGTTATATTTTTGGGCAAATGTAAAGACCCTTTCACACCAAAATATAATGAGGTTCAGGCTATTGGAAATACAAATTTACGCGTGTACAGTAGAGGGCGCAGCTCAAACAAGCCTTTCAGCTGTGCTCCCATTCTGGACAACGGATGAAAAGGATGCAGGAGAAAAGAGTTTAACACTTACTTGACCAATAAAAACCAAAGATCTAAAGTAATTTTTTGCTTATGGTTTAAATAAATCATCGAAGGTCAGCAGCAAGAGCGGCAAGTCAGCAGCAAGAAGGTCAGTAAAAAAAGTGTTTTATTTAACATTTAATTATTGGAGGCTTGCGTAGTATTCTTATTTTGCATTTGACAGATTTTATTAATTTTGAGGAATTCTGAATCTTTTTTTGTGCAAGTGAGATTAGTAAATGCATGCTCGCATTTATTCTAAAACTACAATAACTTGTAATGTTTACACACAATTCACTGATTTTTCTCAACATTGGGACAAGAGAGCTGTCAATCAATAAATGGGAAAACAAAGTAACTCAGATATTTTGTTGTAAATTTTAAAAGTAATGTGTTACTTTACTAGTTACTTGAAAAAGTAATCTGATTACGTAACTCGATTTACTTGTAATGCGTTACCCCAACACTGTTTACGAGGCCAATGGGCAAGTTTAGCCAGGATGTCAGTGTTAAACCTCTACTCTTTTTCGGAGGACATCCTGGGATTTTTTCTAATGACCACAGAGAGTCAGGACCTTGGTTTAATGTCTCATTTGAGGATGGTGCTTTTTGACAGCGTTAGGATCCACACAGACCACAGGGTGAGCACCGCCTGCTGGCCTCACTAACACCTCTTCCAGCAGCTACCTAGTTTTCCCCAGGAGGTCTCAAACCAGGTTAATCTATCCCATTTAAGATCCCAATAGTAAATCAGTATTGAAAGTAAAATCATGGCAGGCAACATTGCGCTCCTGAGAAACATACAGATTCCACCACCTACTGGCCTGGAGTGTGAAGTGATGGGTTGTTCACAGGAAAGCAATGACAACTGCCATGATTTTAGTGGATAAACATTCTGCTCATAAAAAAAGCTTATTTTGATTGGCCACTAATTTAAATATTGAGGATGTGTCCCCGTAACTGTCTGTGGTGTGGGTATGGCTCTATGTATAGGCCTGTGTGTGTGTTTGTATGTACGTCATCAGTGTTTGCGAAGATGTTCTGTGTTTACTTTGTTTCACCAAAGCTCTCAATTGTGTATGAATGTATTTGCTTTGCTGTATGATTGTTTGAGCATGTTTTTTTTTAAGCGTAGGCTGTGTATGTGTGTTCATCTGTGTGTGATGATTTTTAACCTCTGGGCTCTCTGAGTAATGTGACATTTGCTTGTATTTTCTTCCTTTTTCCCCTCATGCTTACATGGCACATAATTCCTTTTCCTTGCGTTTTTGTTTGCATGTCTTCTGGACACATTTGGGAACATTTGCCCCTTTTGTTCCTTTTCCTAGAATCAACTAACCTCCAATCCTTCCAGAGTCCCTTATTCTCTACTATTCTCTTCTTCTCTCTCTCTTTTTAAGAGGCAGATGTTTATGCAAGGCAAAACTAATTTGCTTCGGGAAACAAATAGTGGAAATGTCCTCTTTCTGGATAACATGGATGTAAATGTTTAATTTAATAAGACTGCACTAAAGCTGAATAAATGCTTAACACTGACATTTCCGACGATTCGTTCATGGTTTGGGTAGTGGAGACGTCGGGGTACTCAATCTGTCTTCTGTCAGCTTAGCTGCATGGTTGCTAGATTTAGAAGCATTTGCAGTTTATCTTTCAATAATTTAGATGACAACTGCATTTAGGGTTTTTTTCAAATAAATAAATAACAAGACATTTTATTTGGATTTTAGAAGAATTTACATCATATTGCAATACATGCAGTCTGTGACATCAAACATGGTCGTCATAATCTCTCCATTTCTGCTAACAGGCTATTGTCTCTTCAGGTTTTTTTTAAGACATACTCAGACACACACATTCACAAGTACACACAATCAGTAGAGAGTGTCATAATACAGAATGCTTGTAAGTGTGTGTGCCTAATGTTTGTTTATTTTAAAATGTACTGACTTTGCTTCCATCTCTCTTTTGGTCTGGCAGTCTGTTCTCAGTTCTCCAGGGGTGTGTATGCAATATTTGGATTCTATGACAGGAGGTCAATGAACACATTAACATCGTTCTGTGGCGCTCTGCACACCTCCTTCATCACTCCATCTTTTCCCACGGACACGGATGTGCAGTTTGTTATGCAGATGAGGCCGAGCCTCCGGGGGGCGCTGCTCAGCTTGCTAGCCCATTACAAATGGGAGAAATTTGTTTACCTGTATGACACTGATAGAGGTGAGTAAACACACACATACACACTAACAGGTATACTTTCAGTGGCTAAGTATTCGAACATTAGGCATAGTTCACACAAAAACGTAAATGCTCCGACTATGGCTATAACACAACACAATGGAAGTCAGTGCTAATCAACATCAACAAGTTTTCAACATTTCTTTTGTGTTCTGCATTTTTGGATGAACTATCCCTTTAAAGTTGTATTGGAATTAACAGATTTAACTTTTCTTCTATTATTTTGACGCAGAGTCATCATATTTAAACAGCTTATTGAGTGTAACAGGATATTGAAAAAAAAAACATTTTAAAAAATAACTGTTGTCAATAACATTCAACTGGATTTCTTTTGTAGTGTAGATGCTCATGTGCTTGAATGTGTTCAAACTGCCACAAAAGACCACTACCTACTGTCTACAAACCTAATACATAATCATTGTGCTAAGAGTTGTAAGTGTGGCACCAAAACAAGCACTTCAAACTTTGCTGTGTTGTACCAAAACACATGGATTACAGTCGAAATCCCAGATGCTTTCTTTTTCCTTTTCATTCACTTCCTTTCTAGATCGCTGGTAATCCATGTAACATGGGTTCGGTCAGTTACGTAGAGTGTGACAAAATAAGAGATGAGTCTCAAGGAAATTCGAGCACTAGTGGTCACAGGAGATCCATTTGAAATGCATTTTAATACCAGGTATAAACGGTAATGCATGTGATCGGATGACTGAAAAAGCATCTACCAGGTGGTAACACTGAAAACATCAGGTGGAAACTGGACATATAGAACACCATGTCTTTCAGGGACATTTTGGGTGGCAGGTGCTCAAGTAAAAAACAGGGCCACCCCTCTTATAATTATTTATAAAAAGAAAAGTTACAAATAATAATACCTGCATAAACCAAGAAAAAAAAATTTAAGAAATGGACAAATCTCAAAATCTTCATTTAATCCCCTAGGACTAGGTGATACAGTATCTAATGTTTAAATCCAGAAGGTTTCACATTTCAAAAGTAATTTGTTAATGGCACATCCAGCCTAGGACATTTTACTCATTATATTCCTATGTATAAAAACAAAACAAAAAAAAAATTGTGGGTGGGTCCTCCCCCAGAAAAATTTTACTGGAGTAGATTCCATATATATTAAGTGCAAATAGCCTGCCTTGTTTACTAAACATCTGGTTGGACCAGACAATTTTTAGGAAAACACCAAATTATTCACAGTGGCAATAGTGTTGGTGTAAAGCGCATGGCAGAATGTTTTGATGCAACAGCAGACTGAATCTGATAAAATTGTTGGTTGATGTTGAAAGTCATCGCCTCTGCTACAAATACAACGTATACAACTAAATTGAGAGATAGGTAAGGAACATTTTAATAACGCAAGATGATAAGACGTACCATGTTAAAGTGTATTACGATCAGTAGGTTTACAATACAAGTTGGTTTCAAGACTTGATACAGACTTGATTTGAAAAATATATATATTTGAATGAAATTCAATAAATTTCAGTGCACTCCCATAGCACAATATGTTGGACAAAGTGCACTCCCATAGCACAAGTGGTTACAATCTGGGTGATACACAAACAACTGTTTAAACATACCACAAAACAGAGATGCAAAACTGAGGGTAATTTTCGAACTTATACTGACACCAGTGATCCTTAAATAAAATGTATATGACAACACCAATTTGGTCAATTCCAATAAACATACAGTACTGGGAATTTGATCAGGACGTTTATTTATGAAAAAATGACATGGCCTCTAGCCCACCCTGGAATGGAATACTCATATAGAGATTCAACATCCAGGGTCACTGAAAGAACGAGAGTTAGGTAATGTCACAGAATTAATGAGTTCAATGAAGTCCAAAGTGTCTCTGACGTAAGAGGGCAATGACAAGAACAAAGATTGAAGAAAGAAATCGACAAAGGCCCAATTTTTTTCTGGGAATGAGCCAATTGCTGCCCAATTGCTGGGGAATGTCTTTATAAGCTTTATGAATTTTAGGAAGCGTGTATAGAACCGGTGCAATGGGATGTTCAACACACATAAAGTCTACTTCAGCTTTAGTCAACAGTCCCAACTGTGGAGTCATGTACAGATATTTTAAATTGAGAGACAAGGTTGCTCTTCAACTTCTCATAGAATGGTTACTCCACCCTTATCAGCATTTTGGATCACTACAGTCCAATATTTTTAAAGTGATTCTAAACCAACACTTAGCATAAGGTTATGTGTCAGTTTGTAATGTATTGTCTTTTATGTTTCATCATAGATGTAACATCACATTCAACGATTCTACAATAGGTATCCAATGAAGAGTTTCTATTTTTTGGAGGAACAAAAGTAGACTTACCTCCTGATTGTATCCTGAGGTCGTTCAGTAGATATTCCACCATCCACGGAAGTGCCACTCTCAATGCTGGAGGTGATATTAGAGACTGAAGCATCAGAAGCAGAAGATCCAGTCCGAGAAAGAATGTTATCGCGACCACTAAAAAATCTCTCTAAGTCTTAAATTGTGATTTTTCCATATCAATATACGTGTCAAATTTATTACAGTGTGCAGTAGGTGAAAACGATAGTCCTTTATTCAAAGCACTTAAACTATCATCAGAGATAAATCTACTGGATAGGTTAAGGATATTGAAATCCTCTGCACCATCCTTCGTTTCACATATTGAGTTCTTGCAGGGGTTCTTTTTGCCCCTCATGCATTTTTTCTTCTTGGACGGGATAAATTTGACTGTTTCTCTCCTTCCAAAATTGTGTAGACTGGGAGATGTTGCTGGAATCTTAATCCAAAGGATTGGTTGAGGATTGGGCAGACAAATTCCTACTACCATCATGACGTGAATTTCTTCGAACCAAACGAGAAGTGAATTGCTCGTAATTAGTGTCGAATTTACTCTTTTTAGCTGCAATGAACTTTTTTTTTTTTGCAATGAACAGATCCGTTGGTTACATTCTAACAGCAACAAGTCAAGTTGTTCCTTGTCTGGATACTCAGCAGACAGACTAGTTTTGACCTTGTCCATTTCTTTATGTGTGGATACCTCTTGTACAGTCAATGCCATGAGATCAAATGCACACTTGTTGAGAATTTCACACCATTTATCACAAAAAGCTCACATTGTCTCTTCCGAAGTGGGGTTCTTGACAATCCGTAAGCCACGTGGAAGTTCTTTTCACTCTCATATAGGTGATAATTAACAATTTACATTTCAAATGTGAAACCTTGTGGATTTACACATTAATAGATACTGTGGCACCTAGGGGCTTAAATAAAAATTTGTATCACCTGGTAGTATAAAGGCATGTTAAGTCAAATAAGAAGAGCCTGCATGTTTATAACTTTACCTATGTGTGAGAGTCCATTATTAAATTTTAGCATTTTTGGAGGTTTATCTGTCAACAAAAGTTTTTTTTCTTTATGAACTCTCCATTACACTGCTGCCAAAACTGTTACTCTCCGTTACATTGTGCCATTACACTACACAACAAAATGCTTCGAAAAAAAATATAACTCTCTGACACAATGCGGGGCGTCATTAAAATAAACCATTCACTTGTTTCAGTCGCTCGGATCCTTCTAAAGTCTGTACATAAAATGAGCAAATTAACTGTTTAAACTACCTGTTTTTGACTATCTGTCAACGTTAACGCTCACTCTTCCAGTTGTCTTGTCGACAGACTCAGATGCACAGACATCTGTATACTGAACAGACATCTGTATACTGTATTCAGTGTAGACAGCATCAGTGATTATAATGGGTTGCATTTGCGTTTGGTGTGACGCGGTGCTCACATCCAGTGTAGCCATTAAAGGGGTCATGAATTGGGAAATCAACTTTACCTTGAGCTTTATATATATATATAAGGTAATATAAGAATATCCTGTAAGTTTCAGGGCTGAAAACGTCCTTGTTAGTCAAAGAAAAGCGTTTATTGACACCAGATCCAGCAAACGAGAGATCTCAGAATGTGCCAGGCTGTGACGTCAGCGTGTGGTGCAACACTGCCTCAACAGAAGAAGAACAACACCTGATTATGTAGCCCCGCCCACCGACATGACATAGGCCTACACAGAGCTAAACCGGATCGAACTTCTAAGCAATAAACATACCGCATAAGCTTCATTCGGATTCCAGTATTAAGAATGCATGGATGAACTTTATTTTTTCATGAATATCCAGCTCACGTAGGGAAGACATTGCGCGTTTGTTCCTTCATTTCTGATCACAGATTTGTTTGTAAACAAGAAACTGGATTTGCAGACAGGATGAGATTACATGAATGAATGAAGCAACACACTTATGTGAGTCAAAATGGTTTTTTATATGTGATAGTATTGCATTGTTACAGATCGTTTGATATAGATCTGTTGATTGTGTACATGCCTAACTGAACATACCCTAGCACGCTGTCAAAGGCTGGAGAATCCTTTAGTTGTGGTGTTGTTGGTTCATTGCTATTCAGGATCAGACTCGGACATGTATAGGCCAGTGCTTGCAAAGCCCAACATTTATTCTGGTTGCCGTTTCTCCACACGCTTTCAAAACAGTTTCCACATGCACTGACAGGGGAGCGGAAGCTCATTAAATATGCAAATATTATCCAATCCTAGCCGTGGGCGTTTACTTCCAAGTCTTCATGTGGCACGCCAACTAAAACCGACCATTCCAGGAGAGAGCCTCAAAACCAGGGTAGAAAATAGCCTATTACTTATTCTTTTTGATGTTTTTGAAAAACCGCACAAATGACATAAGTTGACCTCAGGCAACAGTATAAAAAAGAAAAAAAAACAGTTTGTGACACCTTTAAGAGACTGGGTGCCAGTGAGCGGGTCCTATGGTGCGATGATGTTTAACTATTAATTAATGTCCTTAGTCTGGAGGCAGTCACATGTCACATCACAGGTCACCCAATATCAAAACGAGCGTTTTTTCGAGCTTGATTAAATAATTGCTTTGTTTATCATGAGGAGGATGTTTTAAGCTATGAAACTTTCAGGGCGTTTTGATGGTACAAAGACCTCTTATAAATCAATAGATCAAGGAGGGAGTCAATGGAGGAACAGAAATCTTTCCCATTTAATTTCAAATGCCTTTATTTGTATTCTGAAGATGAATGAAAGTCGGTGACATTTAATCTAACCATTAAAGCAGAGTCCAGAAAAATTCAAACAGAATAAACTATAAAACAAAAAAATAAATAAAACAGATTTCATAGGGCCCTACATTTAATTGCAAAGTAATGCGCCGCAAAAAAATTCTTACTCAGGATTTTTTTTCCCCCATATAAATTCAAAACATCCTTAGATACATTTAATGGCATGCAAAAAGAAGAAATTAATTAACAAAATTAAGTGAGTTTATGCTTAAAACAAGAACTAATGTCTTTCATTGAGTATGAAAATTACTTACATTTGAATTAAGTTGATTTGTTGTGAACCCATTGGTAGATATTTGTTCTAATGTGATGATAAAATCACTTTCACAAGATAAAATAAAAAATTGGTAAAATTATTTAAAAATTGGTCTCCAAAATATGGAGATCTATTATGAAGTGTCACTAATACAACTCATTGTATACTTTTACAACATATTGATGTGTTATGTTTCCATCAATTTATTCCTTACATTTTCTGGTCTTAAAAAGACTTAAAAGGGTCTTAAATTTACCATCATAAAACCTGCAGAAACCTGAGAGAGGTTTTCTGTATTAAGATGTTTCAGTAGTTTCACTAGACATCCCTGTTTATATCAGGCATAGTGACAACAGAGTCAAACACTGGAATAATGGAGGACAGTTTTCCTTTGTTTGTGTTCCAAATCACCTGATGGGCTTACAGCCAACAATCACACATTTTTCCTAGCTTGTTTACTCTGAAGAGAGTGCTTACAGGGACAGTTTAAGATAACGAGAGAGGCATTATTATATCTCCTCCAGGGATCTTTCTTAATGGATTAAACCTATCATACTAATGCACGGAGTAGCAGTGTACTTACAGCTAGAAGTCAATGGAATTTACTTTGGAACTCCACTTCTTAATACAATAGGCGACAAAAGTCAGAGACCACATTGATCATGTGAACTCATTTGTACAAAAGGTCAGATTTTCTTCCATTGAAGCACAAGATTCTCTTTGGAATCAGATCATTCTCAAATCACGGTACAGTGAAGACTGATTTAATCTGTTACCACCCTTGAAATCATCCACTACAGTCAGCAGGGAGTTGTGCTGGTGGTGCCAAACTTTAAATCACCACAGGGCTCTTGGATCTGTTAAATAAACTAAACCGTGACGATTAAGAAAAACCTGCATGAGTCTCGAGTCTTGGCTTGCTGATTTACATAAACATTCAGAGACATCAAGTTGTGGTGTTCAGATAGGTGCAGCAACATTTGGCAGAGATGCTTGATAAATAATGCAAAAGGCCAAGTATATAATTTGGAAAATTAATCTGTGAGAGAGGTCAAGAGATATTTAATGAAGGGTTGTAAAGGATTTTGTCCATAGTGTTTAGCAAGACCCTCTTAATTGCTAATGAGGAAGGATGTTTAATTAACTCGTAAACCTTTGCGGGTCTGAGCGCTGCCATCACATGGCACGTGCTGTTCCTTTGATAACATGTATGACTTTAAGATTTGAAATGCTTGTGTGTATGCGTGTCATTTGAATTCTCACCTCTCTGCAAGCTGTCAGTCTTGATTAATTGGTCACTGCTAAACAGCCTGGCGGTTTGGCACTCTAGGACGCATGCTAATTAAAATAGTGATTGAGTGCGTGTGTGTGTGTGTGTGTGTGTGTGTGTGTGTGTGTGTGTGTGTGTGTGTGTGTGTGTGCGTGCGTGTTGTCCTATAATGAATGTGATCGCAAGGCTAAAAACGAGACCAAATGGAACAGGGCTGATTTGTGTCCTGTGTGTATGGCCTTAAGCTGGAGGTTATAAAGGGTGTTAGTGAATATTTATTTTACTTTTGCGTTTGCTTTGAATCCTTTAACAGGTTAAGTTCACCTGTGGTATGTTGTCTATAATGAAAATCATCCATCCATATTTTTATGGTAATCATAGCTTATATCAGTGCAAACAAAACCCTCACTGGGGTGGGGTGCCTATGCAGGGGTCTGATATGTGCTGCAGTGGATCTGATGTATTGCAGAAGACCTGATTAGTTGCGTGAAAGATATGATTTGCAGTGGATCTGATCCATAGTGCAGCGTATCAGAAATACATAATTGAAGTTCAATACACACCTGCACAAACATATACAACTGAAAAAAATAAGTGTGCTGCCATTGGATTAGCATCATTGGTGCAGAGTTGCAGTAATTACATTCCCCATGTCTTTTTCTCTGCCTTCCCTCCTTTTATCCCTTCAGATTTGCACTGCATCAGCAGTTCCTCTGTGTTCTCAAACCAGAGAGAGAAATGAAGCAGTACTTGCTCCATCATTCTGGCCCAATTCTGCCCTGTTACTACATCTACACAGGCCCGCTGTAGCAGGGTTTTTTACACCATGTATTATTCTCTCTTTCTCTCTCAGGGTTTTCCATCTTACAGGCCATCATGGAATCCGCAGTGATGAATAATTGGCAGGTGACGGCACGTTCTGTGGGGAACATAGTGGATC